>OY744518.1:117995061-118050061 GCA_963556195.1 Sepiola atlantica
AGTGTTCTAATCTATTTATAATTATTCATAATTGTCCACATTGGCGTGTGGCATAACAGGTAAACATGTTGGTTAAGGATCATCAGTTCTAAGTGACAGTGTTCTGGAGGTTGAAGGTTCAGTCCTTACTACAAGCGTTAATAACTAAGAATAGCAAAGAATTAACATGTCACGGTTGACGGAACGAGAACAATCTACTCTCGTGGATCAAATAAATGGTTCAGTTCGAAATTCTGTATTAATTCCCGAGTTAGACAAAGATTTGCAAGTTCGAAAAGATGCACCTGAATCAGCCGAAACATTGTGAAAACAACAAAGATGAGAATAGTAGTCCGAATCAAACAAATACAAAAAAATATTATTCCAATCTCAATTCGGTTTGAAATGCACTAAAGTATATTTGTTTCTTTTTAGAGTCATTAAATTGCATTTTTATCTAGGATTAAATCAGAAAATCAATACTGAAAAAATAAAAAATAAAATAATTTTTTTTTTTTTCTTTTGCATTTTAAAATTAGTTATCACTTTTTTCAGCCAAGTAGATAAAAGATATCAGTGATAGAAGATTTAATAGAGATTAGCAAAAGAAAAAAAAGTGAAAATTCAAAGAGAATAAAAATAGCAAAGAAAATCTAAAGAAAAAGAATGAAAACATCGAAAAAATCATTGTCCATAGCGAATTTCTAAGAATTAATTGAACACTGAGGAAAATGATAATCAAAATAATAAATAAATCTTTCATCTTCACGAGAAAATTACGGCTAAATTTTGTCCATTATAATTCACTTTTTTTTTTAATGGATCAACCATAGTTAGGAGCGATCCAAAGGCTCCCTTTTCATTGGCTATTACAGGGAAATGTGGAGGAGAGCGCCACTCCTTTCCCTGGATTGCTCCACACACTCTTGATCCTCACTTCATAATGCTGAAGGTTTAGCAAGGAGGCATCAAGTAGCATTTTTTTTTTAGGTCTTTGGTATGACTCGACCAAGGATTGAACCCTAATCTTCTAACCCGAACACGAATCATCATGCTAAATTGGCCGGTTTAGCAATAATATACTTTTGAGGCTGTTTTTTTTTTTGTTTGTTATTTTATCTTAGTTCACCCCAAACAAAGCAAGTTGTCACTGTAGACGTAAGGGGCTACTGAGAATTAAGGTAAAAGTTTTAGGGGGTCATCCTAAATTGGGAGCTGTGCAGCGAGATGCTTGTTCACATTAGTTTAAATTTCTGTATGTCAGTATAGTCGGGGAAACAGGGTACAGGGAGGGAGTTCCAAAGGCCGGCAGATTGAGGAAAGAAGCTATTGGAGTAGAAGGCTCTCTGGCATCTGGGGACCTCCACAGTGAATGAGTGGGAGTTAGCTAATTGTCGAGTTGGTCTAGTGTATTTACATCGAGGGGGCACCAGAGCAGCAAGTTCATCTGAGCACATTACATTGAAGTACTTGTAAAACATGCACAAGGATGTAACATTGCGGTGATGGAGCAGGGGCTGGAGCTTGGTGGATAGTGAGGGACCTATTAGATTAGATACTCTTTTTTGAAGGTTTTCTAAGAGGTAGAGACTAGTAGATGGTGCACCAGCTCAGATGTGACAACAATACTCCATGCATGATGGCTTTGTAGACATATAGGATACTGTCAAGTGTGAGAAGTTTTCTAGCTCGGTAGAGGGAGCCCACTTTCTTTGCGGCAGCCTTGGCAATGTCTTCTATGTATTTGTTCCAATTCATGTTACCTGTGAATGTTAGGCTAAGGAGTTTGAATGTTGTACTCTCAGGTAGAGTGTTATTTGGCATGCAATCTGTAGTTGAAGCTTCTTGTAGTTGTTGAAGGAAAGGAGCTTTGTCTTAGCAGCATTAAATGTTACCATCCATTTATGACCCCATTCCGCTACAGACTTGAGGTCACTTTCTAATGATTCAGCTATTGCCTCGGATATGTGCGCGTCCCTTTGCCCACATGACGAGAGTAGAGCGTGGTGTCGTCAGCAAATATATCCATCTCAAACACAATGTCACCAGAGAGGTCCTTTATATGAAAATTAGGAACCATAAAAGTCCAACGATCGATCCCTCGGGTACACCCACATTACTGTCATGTTGTTTGGATGAGCGACCATCGAGGATAACTTGAATCTTTCTTTTGGTTAGGAAGGATCTAATTTAGATATGATTTGTCAAAGGTAAGGTTACTTAAGTATAACTGGCAGGGTTTGACACAAGGTTCACTGATCTCCCAATATCAGATCAGTTGGCTTAATCATGGGACATAGATTTGTAGAGATTTTGAGTTACTGAAAATATTTTACTAAGGACACTCATGTAATGTAAAGGTACATATACTCTCGTGAAGATATCCAGCCAGAAAGAACTCTTAGTTAAGGAAAATGGATCCAGAATTCAGTTAATGAAAGAGTCACAGTCTCCTTCCGGTATGAAAATGTCTCGGGCTATCTCAGAAGTATCCAGCTTTAACTCTGATCCTGTGAAGTGAACAATATCTATAGCTTTTATCAAAGGGCTTTATAACACTATAAAAAAACAAACATTTGTGATCAAAGTTTTCTTGGTGGGGATCGGGGGGGGGGGGGGTGTAACACTTTACTAGAAGACTGGATTTAATTTTATTTCCCCAACCATAGCAAAAAAAAAAGAACAATTCTTACCGACAAAGTGTCAGACATAACTAATCCACATTATAATATTGACAGAAAATATTTTTGATTGGTTGTCACTGTCAGATGTAGTAAAAACATTAGGTACAATAATTAAGGCATTCAGTGTTATTATGTATGGAAGCGAAACTTTGCTTGTGAGGGTTGAGGATATGTGTTGCATGGAGAGAAATGATACGATGGATGTGTAATGAGAGTCTTAAAGATAGACTTAGATCTGATGACCTCAGAGGAAGATTAAATCTGGACAGTATAGGAAGATGGTTTGGTCACATTGAAAGCAAAGATTAGAATTCCTGGGTTAGAGGTAGAACAGTTGAGATGGCAGGGTTAGTTGGCATGGGAAAAGCCAAAGGAAACATGGGTGAAAGTGATAAGGATGGATTATAAGAATAAATAAAAACCTGGCCAGAGATAGGTTAGTTTGGAAGTCAATTTGTAAAAGCTGTCCAACACATGCCAGCATGTAAAACCTATGTTAAATTGAACATTATGATAATCATGACGATGATATAAATAGTAAATTTGTATGAATCAGAATGGAACAACTTTGTTGACCGGTTTGATTCTGTTGTTGGTATTCTTGCAGGAGGGACCACGGAATGATTGGCAACATCCTTAAGTGAAAGTGGTATTATGGAATCAGCTGGATTCGAACTTGGCACAGCCTGGTCGTCAGTCTGTGTCGTTATCTACTTAACCACCGTCACCACATAATCATGACGATAATGATGACAATAATAATGATGATGACGATAACCATGATGACATTTAGGATCATGACGATGATGATGATAAACAAAAAGTGTAAATCCATCTGAGTCCTTATTTCTGTGATGCTTGTTTAAAGTTTCAAGCAAAAATGAAGTTTGATTTCGATGCAAAAGCAAAGGTTTTTATTGAACACAAAAATCGGGGGGGGGGGCACAATTTAAATTGAACATTATACACAGAATGATTTGAATAAAAACTGTTCACAAATTATTAGATTTCATACCCTTGCTAAGGACTGAACTGCAAATGCAATTGTTACTAATTTGTTCTTTACAGAATCACAATTTCCAGGAAAAAAAAATTCCGGGTTTTAACCACAAGAGAAAAAGAAGAAAAAACGTGATTAAATGTCGAGAAGAAGCTGTTGTTTATTGAAGAAAATCTCTAATAAGAACAGTTTAACACATGTCAGTATTTGGTTCAGTTAGTGTCATATTAGCCCCCCTCCCCCCAAAAAAACAAACAAACTGGTGATAGAAAATACAGCCTACAATATAAGTTAACTAGTGTACACTCTCTGTCAAAAGTGACAGGGGGGGGGGGTGCTTCGCCTGTGTTCACACTAATCTTCATATAAAAATCATAGAATTACATCAATAATTTAATTTTTCATATATAAATTAATATCGTTTCTGATGACCTAAAGAAAAATTAAACAACCGTTAACTTTTTATTTTTCCGAATTCATTCCAAACCACTGGGGTTGTCTGACTTGCTATCGGTTTCCCCTCACCACTTGTAGAAATGGTTTCGTCTGGCACGATTTTACTCACTATCTTTTCTGTGATGGATGGAGTTCCATATATATATATATATATATATATACATATACACACACTATGCTGATACTTAAGGATCCCCTTGATTATGTAAATGTAATGTAAATGTATGTAAATGAAGAATGCGAAAGTTTTTTCCATATATCCTGACTATATTAACATCAAAACACATTAGGATTATTTAATTCCAATGATATTAAAATAAATTGAAATATCCCCATATATAGGCATCTCCTGCTCACTCAAATAAATCTTGATTTTGCTCATTTGCATATTCATTTATTTTTAAGTTTTTAATAAATTAATATTCTGTAATATATCTTTCTGATTTGTATTGTCAAATTTTCTTCTACATATGCAATCGTTTTATCAATTATAAATAAAATAAGATAAAAAGATTTTATTTAAAAAATGCTACCGTTTAAAAACTTATTTAGAATTTAATTTTCAAGGGAGATAATTTACTTCCGACTTTAATAAAGTGTCAAATATCGCTGAGATGTCAAGAACAGATACTACACTTTGATCTTAGCCAAAAGGCCACGGAACCATAAAAAAAATATTTTTGTGACTAGGCATTTTTAAATTAAAAAAAAAAAAAAATTGATTAAATTGAAATATTTTTTTAATAGGCGGTGTAGTGTAGTATTGGTTCTGTTGTCATAAGACTGTCTTCCCAGGAATTACCTCCTTCGTTTTTAAGGGTGTGTAGGGAGTCCCTCCTGCCAGAATGAAAAAAAAACCCAAGACTCGATTTAGTCAGAATATCTTTGGGGGGGGGGGGGGGGGGGGTAGTGTAGTATCGGTTCTGTTCTCATAAGATCGTCCACGCAAAATGACTTCCTCCTTTTTGGGTGGAGGGAAGTCATGTTCGTTCATCATGATATTATCCTCTGTCAGAAGGGGAGGGGGGAGGGTCAGTATATATGTTCGTTCACCATAATACTAGCTAAGGAAGAACGATAACCCAAGTTTATAATGAATGTCTTATTTAACTAGAAAATTATGAAAGTTATCGTTCTTCCTTAGCCAGCATATTCATCTTTATTTATATAGATGGCAACTATATTTTTCCACCCAATTTTCATTTAGACGTTTCACATGGACAATGAAACTTGCCATGGTTTGTAACGTTATCTAAATAAATAAATGCATAAGTTTTTTTTCCACCTATTCTAACTATATTGACATCAAAATGGTTTATGCTTATTGAATTCCCTGTAGTATATTTTCATTCATTATGATACATTCCTTCCAGGAATTACCTCCTCTTCGGGGGGGGGGGGCGTACAGTATACATTCGTTCCTCACGATACCATTTCCTCAGGATTACCAGTTTTGTGGGGTGGGGGGTGGAGTTAGTGTACTATCTATACTGTTGTCCTGATATCATTCTCCCAGGCATTAACCCCTGTATATATATATACACACACATATATATACACATACATACATACATATATACAGAGAGAGAGAGAGAAAAAAGTCAATTTGCTTTTTCACTTGCAAGTTAGAAATAAAAATCGGAACTTCTTCAAAATCAAGTTGGTCTTTCTAAAGAAAAAAAAAATTTAAACACAAATGCTAAATATTTGTCCAGGAAATAAAACAATATCGCAAAACAGATTTATTTGTTATATTAAAATCAAAACCATCATTGAATTAACAAACAACAAATAATAGTTAATAAAATGTCCTTTTTGGAAACCAATATGCAAATTAGTTAACCTTGCATATACATAAGCAGTATATAAAAAAAAATGGTGTATATTGTGTGAAAATGAATTAACTTAAAATAGGGCCTTTTGACTTTACCGTTCGTGCAAGAAACGGGCCCAACTTGTGCATTAATTAATTTAGATTATTTTGTATCATTATTGCAGAGATGATGAAAGAAAAAAAACAAAATAGTTGAAGAAACCAATCCTGAGAGGAGGGAGCGGGGGATTAGCAAGAATGTTTATTAGGCATACCCACTTCCTGACAAGTCAACGCCTTCTTCTCTCCAAATCTTAACTGGGTGCGATGATATATTAATTATAAATATATCCTCTCAACCACCCGGAATGAAAAGGTTGAATAGGTGCAAGTCGGAAGTAGAAAAACAGGTATCAATTTCAGGTAATCATCATCTGGAGGTGTAAGGTGTGTATTATTTTACCTAATTGAAGTCTCTACCCAACCCTGGTGGGTGGTAGAGGGGGGAGGGGCAGAGATTCCAATTAGGCTAGATAATAAACTAGCTTGTCAGTCAATTAGAACTATAAAGGTGGAATATTTGGTATTCTAATTTTATCATTTTAGCTGACCACATGTTGGGAACATATTCTCTTCACAAGTGGTAGGCATGTTCATGTGTATTAAATATTTCAGTAGCAAATATACAACACGTGCATCAGAAAAACATAATATAAAAGAAACAGTTGGATACACTAACATTTAATTTATTCACAGTTTGTCATAGATGAACATAAAAGTAGGTTAAGTGACTAAGAAATGAGTACTAAACAACAAAGACTACATACAATCGTCCCACAACAATAAGAAAACACATGTGTTCAGTGTTAAGTAAATAGAAGATACATGTGATAGCACGGAATATATGAATTGTATTTAAATCATGGTCTCTCCAATGACAACACATAACATGAAGAAAATGTACAACAAAGTTGTTAGGTTGTTTGACGAAGGTCTGAGAGTTCACCAGAAGATAACTAACAGACAAGGCTATCAGAGTTCTAAAAAGCCATGCTCAGGCGGGGAGCTAGTCAGAGACATCTGACAGTTTGGGAAATTGAGCCAAAAAACTAAACAATTTTATTCTTGAATTTGCTATATGAGTAGAAGTAGATTAATGGCTGGGGTAGTTTCCTACTCATGAGATAAATCATGAAATTAATTAAATAACCCAGATGTTCAAGGATCATTTACACACTGAATGACAATATGATCAATAATAAGTCCCGAATATAACTACTAAAATCAACAACTTTTTAGGCAAAATTCGACTTTATTCATCAACATAGTCTCCTAGGTTGATACACAGATTCGAACGCTTCTCTAACAATTTGATGCCTTTCTTGTAGAACGATTTGCCTTTGGCATTAAAATACACCTCAGTTTCTGATATCACTTTTTATTGGAGCCAAATCTCTTTCCCTGGAGCATTCTTGTAAGGTCTGCAAACAGCCAGTTGCCGTTGGGGGCCAGATCTTGAGAATAGAGTGGGTACGGAAGCAATTTGAAGTGCAATTCATGTACTTTTGCCATCGTTGCAATCAACTTGTAAGACGGTGCATTGTCTTGGTGAAAGAGCACTTTTTCCTTTATTTGTGACCGTTTTTTCGTTATTTCTTCTTTCAAACGCACCAATACTGCTATAATATTCGCTACTGATGGTTCGTCATTTCTCAAGGTTATCGATGAACAAAATACCTTGTGCATACCATGTTTCATCCATAGTCACATATTGACACAATTCCTTTTTTTGTTGTGTGGATCCATGTTTCATCCATAGTCACATATTGACACAATTCCTTTTTTTGTTGTGTGGATCCATGTTTCATCCATAGACACATCTGGACACAAAAACTCCTTTTTTGTTGTTTGGATCCATGTTTCATCCATAGTCACATATTGACACAAAAACTCCTTTTTTGTTGTTTTGATCCATGTTTCATCCATAGTCACATCTGGACACAAAAATTCCTTTTTTGTTGTTTTGATCCATGTTTCATCCATAGTCACATCTGGACACAAAAACTCCTTTTTTGTTGTTTGGATCCATGTTTCATCCATAGTCACATATTGACACAAAAATTCCTTTTTTGTTGTTTGGATCCATGTTTCATCCATAGTCACATATTGACACAAAAACTCCTTTTTTGTTGTGTGGATCCATGTTTCATCCATAGTCACATATTGACACAAAAACTCCTTTTTTGTTGTGTGGATCCATGTTTCATCCATAGTCACATATTGACACAAAAATTCCTTTTTTGTTGTTTGGATCCATGTTTCATCCATAGTCACATATTGACACAAAAACTCCTTTTATGTTGTGTGGATCCATGTTTCATCTATAGTCACATATTGACACAAAAACTTCTTTTTTGTTGTTTTGAAACAGTTGCAAACAACGCTTTGAATTGTTAATGTATTGTTGTTTTTGTTTTTTATGGAAATAGCTCCAGACACGACATGAAGCCACTTGATGTAAAGAGCTAACAAGAACAAAATGATTATCACAAAGTCAGGAGATGCTTATTGACCTTGAAAAAACCAAGATCAAAAGGTAGGAGGAAAACAGTCTGCAGGAAGAGAGTTCCACAAGTCTGCAATCCCTGAAAAGAAGCTACTGGAATAGGAAGCTGTACTACAATGAAGCATCAAAACAGCAAATTGATGGAGACCACTAGTCAAACGAGCTGGAACAAAAGAAGCGCGGAATAGATCACATAATTTTTGATCGACTGTGAGAAAACGTGGCACCCACATTGAACAAGCTTTCTCATTGACAAATGTTCGTGCAAAAATGGTGAATACACCTTCACCTTCTTATATCTTAAAATCTTCTGCTGTCTCACGCAACTTCAATTTACAATTGACAAAATGAGTTTATGAACTTTTTTGACAACTGCCAAATCTGAGCGACTTGAGCGTTTAGCATCATTTGTGTCTGTACGACCGCATTTAAAGTCAGCATACCACCTCTTAACCATCATTTTCAACATAGAGTTTGAATAACACTTATCAAGCCATTTCTTTGCTTGAATAGTATTTTTTCTCATCAGAAACAAACGCTTTATCAACACATGAAACTCAAATTCTTTTATGCTTTTGAAAATTTGCAACAGTAACTTCATTTAAATAACTGTAATTGGTAAACTAATCCGATTGAGCTCAAATTTTGACGCATGCTTTTTGAAGGTTAGTACTTTATAAAAAATTATATAGATTTTTTTTCTTGTAATTAGTGGCGCCATCTAGATGTCATGCCTGGGACTTATTGAGTGATGTGTTATGACTGATTTATCTGTAAATAATCCTCTATTTTTTTATGAACTTGTAGGTTATTCCTATCTGCGGTAGTTTTGTTTTTTAATTTTTTAAATTTGATTAAGTTTTGTCTTATTCACGGACATTACACTAGTTTCGCATGGAATAATTGACATCAAAACAATATTTCTAAAAAATCTTCAGGGGCCAGAAATTTTTCCTGGAATTATATAATGGAAAAATACTTAAGTTGTGTAATTTTCTTCTCATGAAAGACTTTTTGATAGATTTGTGTATAGCACTTTTCCTGGTTGCCAGATTTCCTGATGACAATAAATGTCAATTTAAATTTAAAATTCAAAAATAAAATTTGCTTGTGTTTTTCTAAATTTTTTTTTTTTTTTTTGAAAGCGGAAAATCCAACTTACTTAAAAAAAGTGAACAAATAAGGTGAAATGTCCATTAAGTAAACACTGAAGATTGTTTTTAAATTTTACTTAAGTTTTTTTTTTTTTGTTATTTTAATTATGATGTCTAAGATATAAGCACTGTGATATGGTCTTTTAGGAGATATAGTAACATTTATAAGCTATGGATTGAATCCTCTGGAAAGTCAAAATGCATATGATACTTTTATTTTCTGAACTATCAATAAATAAAGGGTAAACCCCACCCCCCAAAAAAAATTCATCAACTATCTTTAGGTGTGTCTTGTCAAACTCTGTACAGAATTTTCAACGGACCTTTTATTTAATCTACGGGAGTAGCTTTCTCTCGTTCCGTCAACCATGACTGGGTAGAAGTCTTCAGTAATTCGTAATTGTATTCTTAGTATCACCCGTACTGAGGATTGAACCTTTAACCTCAAGAAGACTTACTTTAAAAAAAGTTTTTTTTTTAAGATAGTTCACCCCAAACAAGGCAGGCCGCCACTGTAGACGTAAGGGGCTACTGAGAAGAAAAAAAGGGGAGAAGGTGGGGGGGTCAACCTAAACTGGGATCTGCGCAGCGAGATGTCTGTTTACATTAATTTTAAATTTCTGCATGTCAGTACTGTCGGAGAAAGAGGGGGCAGGGAGGGAGTTCCAGAGGGCAGCAGCACGAGGAAAGAAGCTATTTGAGTAGAAAGCTCTCCGGCATCTGGGGATCGCCACAGTGAATGGATGGGATTTAGTTGATTCTCGAGTTAGTCTAGTGAATTTACGTCGAGAACATAAAGATTTCAGAGTTTGAAAAGACACACCTGAAGAAGGTCGGCGGTTACATCGGCGGAAACGTGAGAGTAACATCCAAGCTGAGAACAGTAGTTCGAATAATTCAAATTATCAATCATCCCAAAAATTCCTAAACCCCATCTCTGTGTTTTATATCTGTTTGTGTGGTGGCTCATTCTTTTGAGGTAAGCATTTTGAATTTAAATTTTTGAATACGACTGACAGCATTCATTTTTGTTTGCGTACGGAAAAATAATAACCACAGAACATGAAACTTCATTGATTCATACAAAAGTGTGCAAAGTTATGAGAAATCTTTGCAAAACACAACGGTACCAAATTTATTTTGGTAGCTCAATTAGCTACCGAATTATGACCGTTCAAAATTTGTTGGAAATTAGAAAATTTGCCGTCTCGTGTACTATTGGTCGCAAAGCCAATTTTAAATTAGTGCGATAGTCACTTCAAATTCCAATAAATCATCCATTTAATTAGGTATCCTAAACCAAAATTTTATTTTCATTATATCTAAAAACTGTTAATGTGGCCACTAGAGATGGGCGGTTTTACCGAAAAAACGCGGTTTTTCGGTTTCATCTCCATACCGAATACCGAATCGTTTTTTTTTTTTTAAAACCGTAACCGTTCGGTATTGTGTTTTTACTACAGTAAGCCACCATATACAAGGAAACACGGTTGAAAAGATTTTCCGATTTGAATAAAATTGAATATTACCAAAAAATGTTATATTAGTAAGAGGACAGATTGAACAAATATATTACTGCAATTACTGCTATAAACACGAGGCGATTTTTGTTTATTTTCATTCTAGAACGAATTTTAAACATTTTAAAATATGAATATAGAAAATGTTGTTACATTTTTCGTACCCAACTAGTAAATAAATTAATCTTTCATCTTTTTTTATGCATTAAAATTATAATTGTACGTTGTTTTGTCTTTCGGTAATAGTAATTTTAAATTATCTTATCCTAAAAAATATTGTCCTTTTTTTGAGCGAAAGTCAACAATGGCTGCTAGTATTGCTGATATAACAATCAATCAGCAGCAGCGATAAAAATACTTTTTGTGCTTAAAAAAGTTAATCCTATTTGGTTCTTTTATAAAAAAATACTTTAAAAAAATACTGGTTTTCACTCAACTTTCGAACTTCTAGTAGTAATGACTTTCTAGTCGCCAATTAAAAAAAAAAAATTAAGATTCTACTTTTTTAGGCGATTACGTCTTAAAGTCTTGGCGAAAAAAAGAAAAAACAAAACAAAAATAGTTTAGAATTTAGAGTGGGGGATCAGTTTCGCATATAAATTTAATGTAAAATGATCTCCGATTTCCCAGCCATTCTTGCCTTTTAGTGAAATTTATAAAATAAATAATTACTCTACCATTAACTCTAGGTACGACTAACAAGCCCACCTCCTAAAAATGCCATCTTGAACGTATCGTACCATTAACCTTTAATATGAGTGGCAAGCCACTCCTAAAAAACTCCCTTAACCCTAACACTAAGTCCGAATGGCAACCTCCATCCAAAACAAAACCCCTTCCTTAACCTTATCACTAACCCTAAGTCCGAGTAGGAAGCCCTAATCCTACAAAAAAGCCCATTAAAACCACACATAATCGTGTAAAAAAAAAAAAAGAAGAGGCCCATAAAAAAAAAACGCACAGGATTTATTTGCCATAGAAAAAAATTGATTAATGCTCTAAAACGCTAGAATGGCCCGGAAATGGTGAATTATTCTGCATTAAATATGTGAAACTAATCCCCCACTCGAAATTCTAAATGAATTGTTTTTTTTTCTTCTGCTAAGTTTTCAGGGTGTTCACACTTAATTGCCCCTAGCCCTACCACTAACCTGAAGTCTAAGTGGTAAGCCCCCCTCCTCCCACAAAAACCCTTATAATCGTCTAAAAAAAAGAAGAAAAAAAAAAAGAAGAAAAACGCACAGGATTTATCTCCCATAGAAAAAATAATTAACTGGCCTAAAACGCTAGAATGGCCTTGAAATGGGGGATTATTTTATGTGAAACTGATCCCCACTTTAAATTCTAAAATAATTGTTTTTGTTTCTTTCTTTCTGCCAAGTTTTTCAGGGTGTTAACATGTAATTGCCTAAATAAAAAAAGTAGAATCTCATATTTTTGGGAAGTAAGGGGGTGAGTTAGCAGAAGGTGTAAATCTACAATAATGCTAAAGAAATATTGCAATATATTCATTTTTAAACAGTCCTAGTATTAGATTTTAGTTTCTTGTACATAAAATGTATTACAATTCAACTTTGAGTTTTCTAACTTTCTTTTAATGGATTCATGGTATTTTTAAGGTATTGCAGCATATTTATGTGCACTTAGTGCAGATTACTTGGAAACCATTAATTTCTGGAGATTTTCAGTGGCATATTCTGATTCCTTGTACAAAAATACACTTATATGGTAAATTTCATTGCTTAATCTTGTGTTTTAACAAAGATATAACATTTTTACTGAAAAATTAGTGTAAAAAATGTGACGAAACACATATGGTCTTAAAGAGGGGAAAATATCCAATTGTGCAAGGCACAAAAATAGTCATAACTTCCTTATTTTTAGTCAGATTTAAAAAATTTAAAAAGATTCTTTCTTAGATCATCAAGCTCTTTCTATATATGCTATTATTGAGGTATTTTAAGCAATTTAAATTTTTTCATGTGTATTGCTACTTGTAGGAAGAAATCTTTGTTTACAGTTTGTTTATCATTAACATTTTGAATTTTCAAATGAAAAAAAGAGAAATACGACAGACAACATGTCATCGTATTTTTAGCATAAACTATTTTCAAATGAAAAAGAAAAAATCAAACGCGTTCCGTATGATGTCGAAAATCTATTTGATTCAACTCAAAATTGAAAAATAATTATTTGTTTGTTTCAGAGTTATTTAAAAAAATAAGTTATTAAAATGAAATTTAAAAAAAATACTTGTAAAAGTAAATAAACGAAAAGTAGTGAGTAAGTATAAACATTTAAAAAGAAAAAAAGTAGTTGCCAATGCTAGTGTCACTTTATTCGGATTTTTAAAATTATTTTAAACATTAGGCATTTCATTGTTTACTTTTGAAAAGCCACTTCATACATAAATTGTAATTTCTAGAGAACTATCTCTCAACTATACCGTTTTCTCTCCCAAAAATGGGTTATTCAAAAAGTAGACTATGCAACGATTTATATTTTACTAAATTGTTAATATGGTATTTATTTAGAGTTGACAATTTATTCGAAAGTTTAATTATTAAACTTTAATCCAAGTCATGAATTCTATGACTAAAATTACCTTAAAGCTTAAAAAATGACTTTAGGTGAATTAATAATCTCTACTTTTTTTTAACGATCCTTCCTTTTCCCTTGGCGCAGTTTTCGGGTGTACTACTAGTCTTTTACGCATGTCTATAAAGTTTTATTACCCTGTCTTAAAAACAAATATTAACCCCAACACGCACCAGTTGACAGAACTTCGAGCACACAAAATGACAGACATCCCAACAGTCAACACCGGCAATTCGAGAAGTATATGGTGTGTTTATTTTACGCGACAAGACACGTCTTGCAAACATTTTCACCTATTAAAAAATTAAAATTTTTATCTGTCAAATAATTTTGACAATATTTCATTTTCATCATCATTTTTGCTTAATTTTATTTGTAAAATTATTTTGTTTGTTTAAATAAATTTTCGTTTTTTAATTTCTTGCATTTCTGAGTTATATTTTAGCTTCTGATGGGTTAAAGAATTAGATAGAATGTATATTCAAACTCAGTTTTATTCTTCAGAAATCTTTCATGAATCTTTGGTCACTGTTTTAACGAGTTAACTGTTAAAAAGGTATCAGAACTTTGATTACAACAGTCAACACCTTAAAACTTATATGATTCATATCATGGAGAATGATTCAGTCACAAAATTATCGAAACAGTGGCATAATTCAACTAAACGTTGAATAATAACTAATCATCACACAAGAGAATGAATAGCTTCCATAGTAATAAAATTTATTTCAAAATAACCGAAAAACCGAACCGTAAACCGAGGTTTTAAGGGAAAAAAACCGAAACCGATACCGAAACCAAAATTTAAAAACCGCCCAACTCTAGTGGCCACATAGGTCTTTGCAAAACATAAACAATGGTACCAAATTTATTTTGGTAGAGCAATTAGCCACCAAATTATGACCGTTCAAAGTTTGGTAGAAATTAGAAAATCTGTCGTCTTGTGTTCTATTAATCCAGAAGTCAATTTTCAGTGTATAACTAAAAATTCAGGCTTCAAACAAGTTAAAAATCCTTACAAATCTAATGTCATCTTGTGGTAAATGAAAATTTATCATAATGGAAGCAATAACTATGAGATCAAACCAAACTAGCCTCACCCCATTACCCCTAAGAACAAAACCAAAACCGTAAAAGTGACATAGAAGCACAACTAACTGTTCATATAAGATTCATTTCAACAGCTAACACATTGAATCTTCTTAATATGATTCATAGCATATTAGATCAAGCTAGATTTTTGTTTTAATAGTAGATATAAAAAAAACCCTCAGTTGATAATAGGGCAAAAATCTCATTCACTAAAGTTTTCAACTTGGATTTTTTTGTGAAAGACAAACTTAAAACCATATTTTAATAAAAAATATGGTTTTAAATCATTCCTTTATTACATATATATATATATATATATATTATATATACATAACATAGATCTTATGTAAACCTTATTACATGATCATTTATATGCGCTCCAAGAATGAAACATAACAACAGTATATGATCGTTTCTGAGACGATATATTTTTTATTAATATCGGATCTCTTCATCAGCACAGGGTATGGAAAATGAAAATTCTTAATGCATTCATCAATGGTTCTTTTCAAACAAAACAAACGTTAGAATTTAAAATATATGTTTTGTTCAAAAAAACAAAAACAAAAAACATACTTTTCATGTCATAGACGCACCACATATTTTCAAATATTGACTTCTATAATTTTCTTCAAATGAGTCATACCAAGAAAGTCTTGAAATAAAGATGAACGACGTTGATGAATATATAAACAATTTTCGTTTTTTTCCATAATTATCATATATCACTCACTCACTCACTATCCAGGTTTATCATTTATGTTTCCTTTGACAAGAGGTTCGACGTTGTCTGGCTGTCCTTATGCTAAGTCTCCAGTGTTCATAGTTGTGAGGATTATCTGTGTCCATTTGCCACTGTTTACAGTCTTGCCTGATGGTTTCTTTCCATGTCTTCCTAGGGTGTGCAGCTTTCTTTTAGCTGTCCAGCTTTAGATCTCTGCATTTGCTGATATACCCCTTGCTTCTCTCAACATGCCCGAACCAGCAAAGACGGTTTGTCCTTATTAGGACATCAAGTTTTGGAATGGGCAATTTCTCAAATAGAGTGTCTGACCTAATGTTCTGGATCTGGTCCAGCTTTACATTGCATATCCACCTAATCATTGCCCTGTCACTTCTCTGGAGTCGAGCAAGTGAGGCCTAGATGAGGGTCCCAACACTCACTGTCATACAACAGCACGCTTCTTACACAGCTATCATAGACCTTACCCCTGGTAATAATTGGGATGGCTCAGAATGTTAGGATTGGGAGAAGTTCTCTGAACTTTCCCCAAGCTGTCTTCACTCTGATGGTTAAACTTAGTTTGCAGCCATCTCCAGGGTAGCAAAAGGAGTCTACCCCCTCCAGGGTGTCCTCACCTATTTTAACTTCTGTGTAAGGATGCCCCTCAATTGGGCGTGCAAGTCCTAGACATCTCTTACATCTGAAGTATGGATCTGGTGTGAGTTTACCATGCACTTTTTGTGCACCCATAGAGTGTAATGGTTGCAATGTATTGCATTGCTCCTAAACCACCTTCTACATACCGTGCATAGGTATTGACCAGAGTCCTTCAAAGACTGGAGTTCTGGGCCACTAACCATTAGCTTTGTCTTTCCAGCGTTGACCCTCGGACCTTTTGCTTTCATGTCTTTCTTCCATACTTTAAATTTTTCTTCCAGCTCGTTCATTGTCTCTGCCATCATGATCAAGTCATCAACATACAGTAGTTCCCATGGGCACCCTGTTCGGAACTCATTGGAGAGGGCCTCAAGGACAACAATGAACAACAAGGGATCCTTGATGTACCCCAACATTTACACTGAACTTATTGCTGTAAATGTTATTTACCTGCACCTTGCTTCTGGCGTTCCTGTACATGCATTGTAGCCACTCCACTCTAAGCTTGCGCATTGCCCACTTCTGTGGGAACCCTGTTGAAAGCCTTTTCTAGGTCAACAAATGCCATGTCTATTCCACTGTCTGTCGCAATGTATTTCTCCTGCATTTGACATAGAATGAAAATTGCATCTGTTGTGCCTCAACCTGGTACAAATCTGAACTGCATAACATCAATGTCAACTTGCTGTCTAATGATGATGTCTGTTACTCTCTCTCTATCACTTACGTATCTTGTTCCAAGAGCTTCAGGCCTCTATAGTTTCTTCTTGACAGTGAATCACCCTTTTCCTTATAGCAGTTGATGATGTAGCTCTCTTCCTAGCTCTCTGGGACACACTCTTCCCTTACGATGGAGTTCGCTAAGTCCGACATGATATGGATGCCTATCCTTCCGGATGCTTTCAACATTACAGCTACAATACTAGACGGTCCAGCCATTTTCCCATTCTTTCTTAGAGCCTTTTCAATAATATCAAGACTGATCTCAATTGGTGGGCCTTGAACTGGTGTTTGCTTTGATAACTCTTCTGGATTCCATTCAAATTCTTTTGTAGTGTTGTTTCCAGGCATTTTGTTTGGTCTTGTTATTCAGCGAGAGTTTCCCATCATCTTTTATGCATTTTTCTCACACAATATCGCGGCTCTCCTTTCTTATATATATATATATATATATATATATATATATGTGGATTGTTTTTTAATCGACTTCTTTGACATCGTTCTTGAAATTGTTTTAAACTTTATGACTTGGATAAACTGTATAAGTTTAACAAAAAAGTGTGTTTTGGGCCGATATATTTGATGTTTTATATACTTTTATGTATTTTATATATTTTTATATATTTTCAAAATTTAATTTTATTACTTGCAGTAATGTCATTGCGGTAATGGTCCTCTGAGGAGAAGATTTTCTTTGAAAACTCATGAGTTAAGGACTTTCAATTACTTTGCTTAAACTTTGAATTGTAATAAAATTTGATTCTCGCCTTATTTTATTCTTTCACTTTATCTAATGCTATATATATATACATATATACACACACACACATCAAATATTGTTCACCAATGGCACAAAATATTATGTTGATCAATATGTGGTAAGAATAAAAACTATCTCCTAACAGCTGCACTATGTCAGGGTTAGGTGTATAGATGTATGGGTAAACAAGTCACAAATTCTTTATCTTATTAAAACCAACAACAAGAACAAAGATTTAAAAAAGATTTTGATAAAGACTTCCAACAAGAAAATTGAATGTCAATAAAACATTTCGGAAATGTAACAGATGTTGAGGTGTTCGCATTTAGTGACAGGGAGGTGACTCATGAGTGTCATTGGAAGAAAAGAAAGTAAATTAAGCATTGTGATTGCACAGGATGAGACAATCCAAATGGCTACGTTGTCCTACATTGATGATAATGTTCGGCAACGTGGGTGTAGGTGTGTGGTGCATGTTACGCAGCACTGCTTGAAATGTCAGGTAGCCAAAGCCAGAAATATATAGATTTTTTTTTGTTCACTAAAGCACAAAGCAACCTATTGACTTCATACTAAAAAGGAAAAATAAATAAATTAGTATTTCTTAAAACGCCTATTTTAAGAAAATATATCATACTCTTACCAAACAAACATTATGTAAAAGTAACATGTATCAGTCATATGCATCAAAGAGTATATCTACAAATCATATCACGATGACACAGGTATGTAAATTAACGCTAAAATGAAACAAGCCGCACAATGTGATAAAACGGTATTGGAGATCTAAACATTTTTAATTCATTCTTTACTAGTGTATTAAAATAGTGGGAGTGAGGCACATATTATTAGATATATTATTCATTAATAGCAATTAAATTATTTGCTTAATTACCAACGATAGTCGAGTTCGATTGTGCGGACTGTTGAATTTAGTAAGTCAAACTTTTACTGCAGTTTATAAATTTAAATTTATGAAAACCAATAGAGAAAATGGAATGGTATCAGCTATTCTCACTTTTTTATTGGCGAGGGGGGGGGGGGGGCATAAACTGGTTCCTGTCTGATAACCACAGATCTGTCATCAGCAAAAAAAAAAAAATCTTTTGATGGGGATACGAACATTAGAATTTGATTGATTTCATAAGAGATTGTTTCTCCAAAGTCAAAACTTTCTCCTAATTCTATAAGTAGGATAATTATTTATATTCCTCGACTACATTGCTCGTAAGAAGGAAATTTCAGTGAGAGAGAGAAACGTTACTCTCAGAAAAACATTACTTCTTCGAAAACATTACTCATTGGCATTAGTAAGCTTCTTTGTTCAACATTATTGACCCTCCGTATCTATTTGGGGAGAAAAATAAAAAGGAGAAATAAGGTTTTGATTTTTTTTTACAAAAATCAGATTAAATAATACGGTTGGGAATTAACTTATGGATACTAAGACATGACGTGACCAGCCGAATGATCGCATCAGGCCTCTCAACCTCCAATCTAACCAAAGTACGAGCCGAAGTGGAAAAATTGCCCAGCCACCAGGCTTCCATCTTAAGGCATCACGGGTCATCACCCATAGTTTACAGGTGGCCCTATTTCGGGGGGTACCTCTCTACATGTGGTTGCAGTCAGCAAATTTGTGGCCCTGCCAACGGAGTGATTTGGGGAGCTGGATTTTCCCCACATTGATAACTGACTTTGTATCTAACTCTGTTCTCGTGGAGAGGCAAGTAAATAAGGACATGGTGGTTTGAGTTTATTCATATAACTTTCTAACTGGAATTACCCCGAAAAATACCTTACATCCAACTCCAATTTATCAAGTTTTATATATATATATATATATATATATATATACTAGACCGCAAGGGGTCTAGCCGTTCGCTTAGTAGACGACCCTTGAACCTTTGGGTCTAGATAAGACGTTATCCCCATCTGCTTTAATGGATGACGTCATCCTTTAGTGACATCATCCATTGTGCAGAGGGACAAACAAGGTAAGATCCACAGTTATCGTAGTAATATTATCTATCTTTATAAAGTTAGATACGTTTATATATTTGTATGTGCAGGATTCACTCCTAAACTAATCGACCATTTTGAATTTTGGAATACAGCTATGCGTAAGGGGTTCAAATATCGGCTATATTTAATTTAATTAGTTTTATGCAAGTGGGGTAAAAAGTAAAGTCCTTTGTGAAAATTCAGATACCTCCGATTTTTGTGAAATTTTAACAATAGATATTAGGCATCTATTAATAAATATTCCCAAAATTTTACTTTCTTCGGAGTATTTTAAAGGGTTTTCGGGGGTATAATTTGGGCACAAATATATCAAATTTGCATTGAATGATTCGTAGTCAGTAGACAGGAATTAAGCAAAATTCCCTTTCCTTAAATAAGGTACCCTTAACCTCAAACCTTAAATTTTAGACATTTTCTAGAATCAAAATCATGTAATGGATTTTGATCAAAATTAGAATAAGGATTCTAGACGCAAAGTTTAAAATCATTATATTATTTTGATCTCCGTAAGTACTATCAGGGTTTCCCAGTGTTACTCGGGATCATAAATTACGTAGATTAAGGAAAAAAATAAAAGTTAATTTTAAGACAAAATCAGAGTAAATGTAATTATGCCTCGGCTGAGGTTCGAAGCGACAACCTTTGTCTCTAAATGTGGCGTACTAACCGAATGACCCACATCAGCAAGTAAGAAATCTTCACAGATGTCATAAATGATGTAATAAAAGGATGACGTCATCCATTAAAACATTTGGGTCACAGATCGTCTATGTGGACAGTGACATAATATGTGTGTGTGTGTGTGTGTGTGTGTGTGTGTGTGTGTGTGTGTGTGTGTGTGTGTGTGTGTGTGTGTGTGTGTGTGTATCTAGGCAGCATTTTCTCATTTATGGAAACATTGTTAAAAATAACAGAATTTGTCTGTTTAATTATACCTTTTTTTTAATTTTTTCAATTTTTTCTGATGGTCTTTTTTGTATTAAAATCAAAAAAATAATAAATGTTCCAGAGGTTTCACATACGTTTTCGATTCTTTGTTGAATCATCCTCAGGTGTCAAAAGCAAATGAACAAAAAAGCTGGAGAAAGAGAATTTTAAAAAGATGGTGGAGAAACGCGCATAAAACGTGTTCCTATTGTTCCAGGAAGTCGTTGACAATTTTAAATTCAGCAACGCTAGATGGCATCACAGAACAAAATCGCATTACGTAAAGCATTTTAAAATGTTACCACTGGTTTCATACGTGATGTTAATTTTAGTTTGTTGTGTTTTCATGTAGATAGCTTCAAGTATTTTTAATTTTTTTTTCTTTCTCCAGCTTTTTTGTTCATTAGCTTTTGACACCTGAGGATGATTCAATGAAGAATCAAAAACGTTCGTGAAACCTATGGAACATTTATTAATTTTAATACAAAAAAAACAGAAAAATTGAAAAAATAAAAAAGATATAATTAAACAGACAAATTCTGTTATTTTTAACAATGTTTGCATATAATTATATATATATATATATATCACACAATTATAAATACAATATGACCGACTGACTACAGAAAAAATGCTTGTTTCCTTAAAGGAACAGGGTTCTATGTAAGATGCATGTGAAATGGGTTGTTTTTTTTGTGTATTCTTGTTCAAGGAATTTCTTCTGGAAGAGATCCTTGGTCTTCTGATGAGTTGCATGAGTATAAGATCCCGGTAATTGAATGTTTATTCCCGGCTGTTCATCTCTGCGCGAAACGATCGTCAAGTTTCACTGAATTGTTTTGAATTTCGGTAAGAAAAAAATAAATAAAGACTTGGTCACTGGAATTTAGCGTACCATTGATTACTTAGGGATGGGAGAGAGAAGCACACAGAAGCAGAAAGGTAGGCAAAGAGAGTTGGTGTTCTTATTTACTTGTCTCCCCATTGAGGACAAAGTTAGACACAAGGTCGGTTTTTAATGTGGGGGAAAATCCAGCTCCATAAAAAGGAGCACTCAGTCTACAAGGATTTCTACTTCATTGACCGAGGACAGAATAGACCAAGTGTAGCATCAGAACAGATACTACACTTTGTTCCTAGCCAAAAGGACAAGAAATTATGGATATTTTGAAAATATATACATATTTTATCTTTAAAAAAAAAAAACATTAAACAAAATTGTGAGTAAAAAATAAAATAAATTCAAGCAGAAAAGCGGTTGTAACTGGAAGAAAGAAAATGGGTGCAGAGAATATCAACCAATGAAAATGGGATGTCAACCATCCAAGTACATGACAAATATACAATGAGGACAAACAAATCTGTTAATTGTTAAATCATAAAAACGGCGGGGGGGGGGGGGGGGGGGTCCTGTTAAAAAACAATATAAACCATTAATGGCTAATGGTGAGATCTATTAAAATAAAAATAAAATATTTATTGCTTCTACTGACTACAACAAAGATCACCAAAAGTGATAAACACATCAAAAGAACACTAAAAAAATAATATGCTTCCTTTTTCGGAATCTTTTAGATCAGGGTTGATCTGATTTATCTTCCTCCCACAAGGTAAGATGTGACACAAGGTCGGGAAAGTGGGAAAAAACCAGCGCTCGAGAATTTGAGCACTCTGGCTGTTTAAAACTTGCCTGGGCAGCCCCGTCGGCATTCCCCGGTAGGCAGATAGAACGAGAGCATGCTACCCCCATGGATTAAACAAAGGGTTCTATTCGAAATTCCGTCAAGATTCCCAAGTTCACCAAGGTACACCTGAAAAAAGTCGGAGGTTACATCGGCCGAAACGTTATGATGAAAACACCCAAGATGAGAACAGTAGTCCAAATATACCAAATTCTACAAAATATTCTTCCTATTCTTTACTTTTGTAAAAAAAATAAATAATAAAAAAACAGGATCAGAATCAAAATAAATAAGCAACGCTGTGCCTGGTTAATACCAGATGGGTGACCATTTGGGAATATCGGGTGCTGTATATCCTCTCCCCTAACCGGGATATAAATTCAGCTGGGGATCGCTTGTGAATTTGATATTCCCTAGAAACTTCCTTCAGATTCAGCCGTTTCAGAGTGAATACCGAAACAGGTATGGAATTCATCTTTCGAATAGATTTTCATATCTAACTAATTTATAAGGTACGAGATAAACTTTTATACGAGCAGGTGAAACTCAAGAAATATAAATAAACTCAACGTACCCGTGACTACCAATTTGTTCCACTTTGATTTCATTTGAAAATTCATAAACTTAAGAAATTCTTCTTGCATAACTAAAAATAAGTCCCTCTAAATGTTTCTTATGGATAACATAGAAGAGAGTAATTATTTTGCTATTTAATTTACATACGTGTTTATGATGTGTACGAACACATTATGTAAGTTTGGTTTATCTATTCTCAAAATGTATAAGCATCGCATATATGAAGACACAAAATATTCTATTACACTTCTGAGATAAACCATGAAACTGCAGTAGATTTTTCAGATAAGTCAAATTTATTATTATTTATTATAGTTATACAGCTCTATCTAAATAGATATTGAGCTAGGTCTCAGAATCATATCCGAAAGACCACTTTGAAAAGTTGATTTTTAGTAGGTATCATGAACCAGCCTAGTTTTAGAGTGTGAAAACGGATAGATACAGTGAAATTCACTTTTTATTTTAACTTGTGATAACTCATTAATTTTGGGGGTTATTTGGATAAAATTTGGGTGTAAAAAATACATTTCAGCAAAATAGGATATATTTGAAGTTTTAAGAGGGTTATGCCCTCATAGACCCCTTAGAGATGAACTTAAAGATTCGGGAACACTTCCATTGTATTCACCAATAAATTTTGCATAAGAATACACTTTTAGATCTTTTTATGTAGATTATCGAATCTTTCTTTCTATAGGGAGCACAAACATCACACACAGACATTGAGTTTTATATATATATACTAGCAAATATAATTTTTGCTAGCCTGGGAGGATGATATCATGATGGATGAACATATACTACACTGACCTCCAAAGGAGGAGCTAATGATCAAGATGATGGTATCATGACAACAGAACAGATAGTACACCATCCCCCTCCCACACGGAGAAGATAACCATGGAAGGATGGTATCATAAGGAACGAACATATACCATGCTGCCCTCTCCCCAAAAGAAAAGGTAATATTTGGGAGGATCGACCCATAAAAGGAGATGGTAATGCCTGTGAGTATGGTATCATGGCAACAAAACAGATAGTACACTACCCCCCCCCCAAAAAAAAAAAAGGAAAAGGTAGTCTCTGAGAAGATGGTCTGTCTCATGACAACAGAACAGATACTACATTACCCCCACCCCCAAGGGTGGATGTAATACCTGGGAGGATTATCCTCACCCCCTTAAAGGGGAGGAGGTAATTTCTGGGATGCCAGTCTTATGACAACTGAACTGATACTACACCCCCATTAAAAAATAAAACAATAATAGATGAAATCATTTTTTATTCATTCATTTAAAAATACCTCGTCATAAAGTTTTTTTTACATTTTTTTTTTGCCTTTTAACTAAGATCAAAGGGTAGTATCTGTTCTCAGCTTATCGGCGACATTAGACGTTTTTCTATCGACAAAAAATATTGCTTATATATAAGAAAATATGACGATGCATAATTTTTTTTTTTTAATGGAAATCGCTCCAGACAAGGCATGAAGCCATTTGATGTAAGGAGCTAACAAGAACGAAATATAATTATTGCAAAGAAAGGAGATGCCTATTGGCCTGAGTCTTGAAAAGAATAAAGCTATAGGTAGGAGGAAAACAGTCAGCAGGAAAAGAGTTCCACAAGCCTGCAGTTCTTGAAAAGAAACTACTGGAATTAGAAGCTGTATTACAATGAGGTATCAAAACAGCGAATTGATGGAGACTAGACTAACGAGTCAAACGAGCTGGAACAAAAGAAGCAGGGAATCGATCACATAATTCTGAAGAACACATGCTATAATAGTATTTATAGAAAAGACTGAGACTAGCAACATCACATCTGTGAAAGAGAGCGTGCAGAGAAGAAAGGGGGGGGGTAATCAAATTACACCATTCGCCAGCCCAAATATTACAACAGTACTTCATACGTGGTCTGAGTGGTAGTAAATTTGTAGAGATAGAGAACAGTCTCAAGTGTGAGAAAGTGTTTGGAGCGATAGAGATAACCGACTTCACGAGAAGCAAAAAGAGTAAAGAAAGATTTGATGAGAGAGAAAGACCAAGAAGTTTCAGAGTTGATTTCTCCTCAAGAGCAGAACCATCCATGAGAATCCCAGGAAGAAAAGGGGCACGCCTACGATTGAAACAACTATGTACAACTGTATATTGCAGAATACTAATTTATTAGAAGCTGTTCATAAAATACACATTCAAATTAAGACCAAACAGTGTTTGTGGGTATTTGCGGTCTACTATATATACAATATTAAAAAATTATCTTGTATAATTGAATTAAATAAGCACAACCTTTTTTAATATCGACATAGTTAGGATAGATAGAAAAAACTTCCATTTATTCATTTAGATATATATATATATATATACCGGCTAGCCGTACTAGAGTAAGGGATTTTAATATATAATTATAACCAGTCGTGAAATGTAGAATAATGAATGAATTAATCACCTTAAAGTCAAGTACTAAGTAAAATTTAAGAGTACTACAAACAATTACTTGTTAGGTAGAATCAAAGATCGATTTCTTAGATGAGTTGCTATTCAATTCTAAAGTCGAAAATCTGGCTGACTTAATTTTATATATTAGAGAAATATATATATATATATATATATACAGACATGTACAAACGTGACACTGACATGACGATGTTTCGATATGTAAAAAACTAAAATCTCCTCGGGCAAAAAGTCTGTATATTCTGTAGTTGTTCTCATATATATATATATATATATATATATATATATAACGTTGAATAAGAATTTAAAGATAAATTATGTATCCTTAAATAATAATCTATCGTGATGATAGAAAGCTTAATATATTGGATACAGCATTAAATTTAGAAAATGAGTGATGGAAATAAAAGTTGTACAAATACAATATTTATTGAAAAATCAGAAGTTCAAAAGCAAGGAGGTATCTCGTTATCCTTAATCCATGGATTTTCAAAGATCAATTCTTTTCATCAGAGGATAAAAATTGATAATGGAAATATTACCGGTAACATTAGACCTTGAAAATTAATACATATATATATATATATATATATATGTATATATATATATACAAAACTTTTTGGCTAGATGGATCATACAATTAGGAAAGTCAATGTCAACAAGGTACTCATAAGTTCAGATGTTGTTCGTATTCCATAGCAATCAGATGATTTCAACTTCTACGGATCTCTACGCATACAGACTCATCTGATTGCTATGGAATACAAACGATATCTGAACTTATGAGTACCGACAGTATTCTTTTTCCAAGTTTTCTTAACGTAACAGCATTTATGTTGACATTGACTTTCCTAATTTTATAATCTGTCTAGCCAAAAGGTTTTATATATATATATATATATATGTATTCATTTTCATGCTCTAATGTTAGTTTTATCCTCTTATGAAAAGAATTGATCTTTGAAAATCCATGTATTAAGGATAACGAGACCCCTCCTTGCTTTTGAACTTCTGATTTTTCAATAAATATTGTATTTGTACAACTTTTATTTCTATCACTCATTTTATATATATATATATATATATATATATATATAAAGACAGGCTTCATTAAAATCCACGGAGTTCTGCTTTTTTGAGATTTTCTTGGTTAGTCGTTCGACTCTTCGAGCGATTTTACGATCGTGTGGTAGTAGCTGGTGCAGTATAGCACCCATCGTTAAACAAAATCGCATTCACGACCGGCATTAATGCTTTTTCCGTATTTAACAATTAACACTTCAGAAAAAAAAAAAAAAATCTATACATATGTAAATCAATGAAGCATAAATAAATTAAAGAATGAAGAAGAAAAAAAGCTATAAAAATGGAAGCGGAAAAAGACCCATATTAGCTAAAATCAACCTCCTGAAGATGGACGAGACGTCCGAAAGCGCTCGAGATTTGACCCAAACCATAACGATGAGTGCTATACTGCACCAGCAACTACCACACGATCGTAAAATCACTCGAAGAGTCGAACGACTAACCAAGAAAATCTCAAAAAAGCAGAACTCCGTGGATTTTAATGAAGCCTGTCTTAATAACAATTTGCTGCCAAACTATACGTATATATATATATATATATATATACATACAGGGTATCCGGTGAAAATTTGATAATTTTTGGAAACGGAAAGTAACTGCACTGAGCCTCCAAGCACACCCTGAACTTGGAGTATACAACCTTCACAGTGACCTTTGAGAGACCTGTACACCAGTTTGATCCTGGCAATCAGCAGCTCGTCCTTGGTGTTGCAGACAGTATGGTTGGTGTTTTTTCTCAACTATGCCCCACACATAATAGTCCATGGGGTTGCTATCAGGCAAGTTAAGAGGTCAGATGACGTCGTGAAAGTTCTGACAGACAGACACTTCTGGGTTTCCCTGAAGGTGTGACACAGAGCTGAGTGTGACACATATGGCCTTCACGTAGTCACCCTCTCTACTCAGCACCTGATAACAGTGGGCAACAACTCAATATAGCCATAGAATCTTTTGCAGAATTTTTATCTGAAATTATCCCTGTAGTTGATCTGTGATTAATATTTAACACAATTTAGATTCATTGATAAAAAAATGAGATCATGTCGAAAACTATTTAAGTAAAGAAAAAGTCTCTAACGTGTAATATCTTCAGTCTGACTTCTACGGGTGGTGCAATGGGCAATGCTCTTATTTTTTCTTTTTTTTTAATAATAAAAAAGAAACCACCACTTTATCAAGGCCGAGGCCACCCGTGGACAAGTGTTAATGTGATTTCTATTTATTCCCCCCCCCCCTCCAGGAGATTAGACACAAGTGTCATGTGGGTTTGATGGAAGCGTTTTCAGTGAAATGACTTGGATTTGAACCTGGCACACCCAGGTTCTCAGTCCGCGTCGATACCAACTAAGCCACTGTGCCATCCCAATGCTCTTATTTCGTTAAGTAAACATTAGAGGACATGTGTCAAGTCTTTTACAGTTTTTGGTAAAGATTCGTAATATGTAATATTTAAAGATCAAAGCTGCGTTCCTTAAAAAAAAATTAAAATTAAAAAAGAAAAAACAATGTGACATTAGTTTTTTAATATAATATAGTTTTTTAATATAAGTTGTGTCCCGAATAAACAGCAGTTTTTTAAAAATTGTTTTTTCGGACAAAGAAAATTCAGATTCATTTAGTGATGCAGTTTTTCTTCTATTAAGATTACTCTCATTGATGTAATAAAATCAACTGAAGTTTAGGTACTTGTAATGAATAGGTATCCAGAGGATTTTAGTACTTACAGAGTCAGCCCCGAATATTGACAGAATTCAGAGTTAGTCCCGGAAACGGCCAAAGCAGTTCACGATTTGAAAGCAACCGTCTTTTTTTGAGCAAATTTTTTTTTTATTTACCTTTATCTTTTTTGAGGGCCTAAAATTTTTTTTACCCTTTGCATGCTTGGTGTTGTCTGTCTTTTATATTTTCTTCATATCTTTCAAATAGTAAACTACTTTGGCCATTTCTGGGACTGGTTAGGGATTTTCCATCAATACTCAGGACTGTAAGTACCGAAACCCTCTAGGTACCCATTAATTACAAATACTGAAATTCACACCAGTATCCGAATATATTTCTTTGCCGCCCTACGCTTATCAAAAATATAATATGTGTGTCAGAAGTGCACAGTAAAGTACAATGGATGACTCGAGTTTCATGCAGCGTGAATTGTTCGAGCGTATCAAACAGCAGAAATTTACTATATTACAATTTACGACAGGTTAAACTATCGTGTGACAGAGGACATCACATTTTTGTTAGCGACCATGAAAACTACATCTGCATCCACTATTGCTGATACTACGGACAACAGCAACTCTTCTCTAATTTCTTGGGTATATCTTGGTTGATAGCCATGGTTTCAAGTCTGATTTGGAATATGCTTGTGCTATTTTACAGATTAAACCAGCAATACTAAGAATAAAACTGCAAAGTCTCAGCGGTAGATTGGTTTGGATACACCAATTCCTCAAAACACTATTAGATGAGCGAATCAAATCCGATAAATTTTGGGGCATTATGGCATCAATCCACAAATTAAATAGGGACCACTGACCATTCCTTTGGACAGAACAAGTCAACAAGACATTCGAAAAGTTAAAAAGACGGTTACCATTTCCTTCAGTCATCTCATTTCCTAATTTTTGAGAAGTTGCTCGCTTTAACCACTGATGCTAACCATGTCGCATGCGGAGAAATTTTAGTGCAAGAATCCAACAATGGCTAGAAACTGCAGGAAAGAATATGTTCACCCATGTTTCATCAGAAACTTTGTATTGGTGAGATTATGGATGCCTTATATGCTTGGCGGCTCAGGTGGTTTTGCCATGTACAGTGTGCCACATCTTACAGCAACTCTATAAAACACCTGGCACTATGAAACGTGATAGACAAAGGGAGAACTGGCTTGAGGACGTAAGTGATTTGACTGCATGCAACATGAGCGATATCATTATGCATGCAGATTAGGCGTGAGATGTTGCCTACCCCCGAGTTCAGAACACTTGCAGAATCCTAAATAACAAAACTGGATGATGATGACAGACAACAAATTGTTGATATATCTAGATCAAAGAGTTTTCAACAATGCAAAGATCCGACAGTGATAGGAGAAAATATCCAATATTTGAGCCGATATGTTAAGCAGAAGACAGATAATAAATCTAAAAAAAAATAATAGCAGATTTCACTCCCGCGGGCAGGACTTTCAAATTCCACGATTCAGATCTCTGTGTCTACATCCTGTCAGTGATGTATGACCAATTCCTAACACTCACATGCCACTGAATTCTAAGTTCCATAAATGCACATCAGACGCTTTTTTTTTGAATGCCATGCTACATCGCCGATTCCGATCGAGAAGTTCAACAATCATATAGACATCCTGTTCGAACAGCTGTCCGACAACACTCTGGCAAAGATAATTAGAGCCTTAAAAAATAGAAAGCACTTTGTAGATAACTAACTTGGAGCCAAACACCTTTGTTACAAAATTATTGAAACAATTTATGATCAAAAACAGGAAACATGCGTCAGAATCAGTTGTTCCGTACACCCTGCATCCCAAATACTTGCAAAAACATGATTGTTTACTTTGTATTACTCTAACTACTGTTCTCATCTTGGGGTGCTAATCTCACATTTCGGCTGATGTAACCTCTGACCTTCTTCACGTGTCTTATCGAACTCGAGAATCTGTACAGAATTTCGAACTGAACCTTTTATTTAACCCACGAAGTTAGCTGGTTCTCATTCCGACAGCAATGATGGAGTAAAAGTCTTAAGTAATGCTTGATTATATTCTTAGTATCACCTGTACTGAGGATTGAACCTTCGACCTCCAGCAGACTGTCACTTAGAACTTATTGTTACTTAGCACTTTATCCATAGCGCCAATCAATCCTCATCTAAAAAGAAATTCTGAAGCATGATTGTTTTAATTATTGAGCATCACGCACATATAGCAGCATTTATCTGGGGTTTTTTTTGGTCGGACAACAAATACAATGATGTTAAAGCATATGTAGACTCTTGTAATATGTGTACTATAAACGGTAAAGTAATTATGGCAGATGTCACAAATTCAGCGGTTATTGTAAACATACCATTTGAATTGACCGTTTCAAAGCCACTTTCCAAAGACAAACGTTTTATATGAACAATACTCAACAGTTTGTTTTTTTTTACTTTGTTCACCCCAAACAAGGAAAGTAGTTGCCACTGTAGACGTAAGGGGCTACTGAGAAGTAGGGTAAAAGTTTTTTTGGGGGGTTATCCTAAATTGGGAGCTGTGCAGCGAGATGTTTGTTCACATCAGTTTTAAATTGCTGCATGTCGGTATAGTCAGGGAAACAGGGAGGGAGTTCCAAAAGCCGGCAGCTTGAGGAGAGAAGCTATTGGAGTAGAAGGCTCTCCGGCATCTGGGAACCTCCACAGTGAATAGATGGGAGTTAGCTAATTGTCGGGTTGGTCGAGTGTATTTATGTCGAGGGGGCACTAGAGTAGCCAGTTCATCGAAGCACATTCCATTGAAGTACTTGTAAAACAAGCACAAGGATGCTACATTGCGGCGATGGGACAGGGACTGGAGCTTAGCTGACAGTGAAGAACCTATTAGGTTGGCGACTCTTTTTTGGGCCTTGTCTTGAGAGAGATTAATGGATGGGGCACCAGCCCAGATGTGACAACAATACTCCATGCATGGGTGAATGGTGGCTTTATAGAGATATAGGATAATGTCGGGCGTGAGAAGTTTTCTAGCACGGTAGAATGAGCCCACTTCCTTGCAGCAGCTTTGGCAATGTCTTCTATTTATTTGTTCCAATTTATGTTACCTGTGAATGTTAGGCTCTCAGGTAGGGTGTTATTTGGCATGACAATCTGTAGTTGAAGAGATTTCTTGTAGTTGTTGAAGGAAAGGAACTTTATCTTAGAAGCATTAAAGGTTACCATTCATTTATAACCCCATTTCACTACAGACTGGAGGTCAATTTCTAAGGATTCAGTCATTGCCCCAGGTATGTGCACTTCCATTTTACCCACATGACGAGAGTAGAGCATGGTGTCGTCAGCAAATATACCCATCTCAGTCACAATGTAATCAAGGAAGTCGTTTATGAAAATCAGGAACAATAAAGGTCCAAGGATCGATCCCTAGGGTACACGTGCATTTATGTCATGTTGCTTGGATGAACGGCCATCAAGGACACCCTGGATCTTTTTTGGGATAGGAAGGATCTAATTATATTAAATATTCGTCCAGTAATACCATATGAATTAATTTTTATGAGAAAAACTTTTATGCCAGACCTCGTCAAATGCTTTGGATATATCAGCCATTACCCGACTGCTATACCATTCGTCAGAGACTCTGCATTTGCTGCTGCTTGAGGTCTTTACTCTTTCTTCTTGCAACATCGTAAGGTACATTGCATAGCAGCATTGGATCGTGGAACCAACTTTACACGTGAAACTTCTAGAAATTTCTGTGAATTGAGATCCATATCACGAGAACTACAATGACCTTAGTGGCCGTAGAGCTTAAAAAAAATGCCTTATATACAAAGATGATAGAATAGACTTTTCAACAACGACTGTCTTTATTGCAGAAACGCTGCCGTCATGTGGATCGAGTACCATCTCACGAACTCTGTCGACGACTGAATCTCCGACCTTTGCTGTCCATCCTTCTTCAATAGCGTCTAAGATAATTCAAGTGCAGCTCAGCGCCTAAAAGGAGAGCTCATCCACGAAGTCTTTCTCAACTTGGTCGGTGGAAGTGTGCTGACGGGCAGCTGAAAACCTTGCTGGCAACAATCAGAGACGACCTAGCCGCACTATCAGACCAACAAGTAGTTGGTCTTCGACTATAGAATCGGGATTGGCTAATTATATTGTGTGAGCTAGCTCAGGATCGTTGAAAGTGGTCTGTACTTGCTCAGGAGGAAACCGGCTCAATCCGACCAGAGTGATAACCATTACAAGTAAGTACATATGATATATAAAGACATGTTACGAATGGATCAATGTTCTCAAAAACAATCTGCTCGATGAATGCCACTATTAATTCTGCGACAGCATCATCCTCACGTTTTAGCCTAACTGGTCGACACACTAACATAGGTCGGTCTGCCAGCATTGTCTATGGTCAACATTTGAAGTGTGCATCCCACTGCATATGACATGCAAATAAACACATTACGACAACAGGTACATCACCGTAGCAACAATGAAGCTGATCACAAGATGAAGAATAGATTGATTCAGCTCCGTTATGAAAACTCCATACAGGTCGGAGACAGTATTGCTGTATAGTACCGAATCAAACATTACCCATTCGTTTCACTTGCACTGGATCGGCGTCCCTATTTACTTGCCTACCCAAGAGGGACAACTTAGACATAAGGCCGGTTTTCTATGTGGGGGATATCTAGCTCTCCAAAAAGGGGCACTCTGGATGTGACAAAAGCAAAAATTGCTCCCACAAGAAGAATTTCTCCTTCGACTGAACACATACTACACTCTGATCCGACCATTTTATCCGCATCTGTTATCTTAGTCTAAGTCCAAATCACCTGTCGTGTTCGATCCGATCCATACATTATATCATAACAATAAATTTGGCGATATTTCATCCTGTTCACCCGACAACATCTGGACATAAAATTCTCCCTATCAGATCAACGGGGTATCACCATCACATTTTGATTTCTGTCCTGTCCTCCTGATACACCGAAATAAGTTCTGAGCGAGACCTGTAACATTTTAAACATCTAATTTTAATAGCATAGCTGCGTTCCTAAAAATAAAATAAAAACAATGTTCAGGTGACATTTTTAAAAGAAAAAGTAATGTAAATAACAAAGTTCAGGGGTTTTTACCCCGCCTAATAAACCGGTATCGTCCGGGCTTTCGGGCCTGGATTTACGCCGGTCTATTGGTTGTCTGGTCCTGTGCAGTTCTAAGAGGTGCACCCTCCCAGGCTTTGCCTTCTCACCCTTTGAGAGGGGGTTAGTTTATTGCTAATCGCCTGAGGCGCCTCTACCGGAGAATGTCGACGGGGCTGCCCAGGCAATTTTTAAACAGCCAGAGTGCTCAAATTCTCGAGCGCTGGTTTTTTCCACTTTCCCGACCTTGTGTCACATCTTGCCTTGTGGGAGGAAGATAAATAGAAACAAAGTTGTTTTTCTAAACAGCATTTTTTTTTTGGTGGGGGGGGGGGTAAATGGGTTTTTTTTGTTTGTTTTACGGATGAATCTAAAATCGGTTTCTTTGTGTTACGGTCTTTCTTTTCGGCTCATTCTACTTAATTTAATAAAAATCAATTGAACTCGCCCGGTCTTCGAATCCATTTCTTCGCCACCATACGCTCATAAAAAATATAACAAAATTAAAGAAATATGGGGGTAATAAAAAATATACAAAAGGTTTATATTGAAGATTTCAGCTTTAAGATGGCTGTCATTGAAACAAGATTATCGTAATCAAATTAGTTCTAGTTTTATAAACAATACCATAATAATTAGGTTATCTCATTATGGTATCGTTTGGTCATTAAATTATTTTGATTGAACCAAAGTATCATAAAACTAGAACTAATTTGGTTAAGAATAATGTTGTCTCAATTGCAGCCATCTTAAAGCTGAAATCTTCAATATAACTATTCAAAGTCTTTTGACACCGATTTGTTTCCATTATAATTCTGGATCGAGTATTTTAAAAATAATCTACACGCAATAACAACAAACTTGTTTTGTTCTATTCTTTTAAAACTACAGATTACATAACTGTTGAACATACCTGCTGCGACATGTCGCACCTAAAAGAGAGCTATGATGAATAAAAAATAAAAAGGTGATTAAAAGACTTGTCTTAAATTATGAGGTTTTGTTTTCGTTTTATCTTTATAAAAAGAAAAAGTCAATTTTTTTTTTTTAAATTAGTTGCCCGTTAAGATTTTTTTTTTTTTTTTTTTTTTAAAAAACGCCTTTCATTTTTACATCAATTAAATTAAACAGTATGTATGGAAAAATTAATAAAATCGAAAAAATAAGAAAAAACGATTTTAAAATAAAAAATGTTCAAAATTATTTTATATATATATATATAAACACATAAATATTTTGTTTTGTTCGTTTTTAAAAACATTCTTATAAAAAACAAATTACAACCTGTTTATGTGATTTTGTCAGTTTATATCAAGATTAATAATTTTTTTTAAAGAAATACATAAATTCATTAACTTTTCATTTAAAATATCACTAAATTTACAGAATTTCTCATTTCTGAGAATTGTAAAATTTAAAAAAATAAATAAAATAGAAAAGTCTTATGTATCCGGTTCAAAAGAATCATTATTCGAGTTGATCGACATTGCCATATTTAAATAATACGTTTATAAATATTAAACTTATTTTATAAGATTTTTCGGCATCTTTAAATAAATAAACAGAAAAGGTTCAAATGTCACATGAAGAAAAAGAAGAAATGTCCAGGTTGGTTTTAAACATTGAAAGAAAGAAATCTTTAAATGAAAAATCTCTCAACGTTAATTTCTTGAATCATTTCTACAAAATATTAAATGATAATTTATATTTTAGAATGAGAAAATATTTGGGAAAATCGAAAAAATATATAAAAACAAGTAGGCCTAAAAGTCCCCCCCCCCCCACGCCAGCAGAGGTCGGATTTTAATATTATGGAAAATCCAGCTCCCCCAAAAGGGATACTCTGGATTGGAAACAAAAATTTAAATTGTCTCAGTCTGGAAAGATTTCTCCTTCACTGATCGAGGACATAAAAGATGACGTGTAGTATCAAAACAGATGCTACACTTTGCTCCTAGACAAGAAGGCGTAAACATAAATAAGATTGAATTGACGAAATTATATACACAAAAAAAGCACGCGGTCGGTGTGTGATTTTCGTAGAACTGGATCGGAAGAAAGTGAATTAATGGCTGAAAACAAAAATGAAGAAATAATAAATTTAGCGGAGTGTGAAAAAGAAGTTGTTGACTGTCTCACCTGTGTTGTCTTTTTGTCTCCAAACGGATAGATAGGGTCGGAAATGATGAAGAAAACTGACGCGTGGAAGTCGTTTCCTTTGATGTTACCTCGTTTTCAATCACTTTAACCTAAACAGCCGCTGTAACGGCGATTCTCATTGGTCCACGTCACGATAGTCTTGTCTGCATTAAACCACGTGACGACAACAGCTGCGAAAAATGGTAAACTTTCAAAACTAGAATCTCTTCAATTTGTTTTCTCAGGAAAAAGAAAAATCAATGCGTTAAATGTAAGAATAATACAATAACAATTACTTATGTGATTATGCACCACAAACAAATTAAATGCATATTCAGTTGATCTACGTAAATGTGACTATTAAGCAATAACAGACTAGCAGGGGTACCCGGCATTGGCCGGGCGTGAATAACAAAATATAAGAGTTTCTATTGTACTTGCTTCCCCATGAAGACAGTTAAACACTCTGAATTGGGACAAAAAATGTAATTGCCTCAGTCTAGAAGGATTTCTGGTGATTGTGCAGTATAGTTAACAAGAAAACAAGAGGTGAAAAGGAAAACAAATAGATTAACTGTTACTAAACGCAAGAAAATTTACTTTTCTATTTACCTGTATAATTTTTCCCGTGTTTGTACTTATTGTAAGATTTATTATCTATGCATTTGTTATCGTCACTTTTACTTAGCCAAGCAAGTATGGTTTCCAAAATAGCCGCCAATTTTGGTGAGACTTGGTCTCGAACTTCAGACTTAAAAGATAGTAAAAAATGGGAGTTAGTGGAACCGTAAGCCTAAGTCCGAAGGTTATTGCCAATCGGATTAGGATAAGCTTTTTTTATTATTATTATCTTTTAAGTCTAAAATTTGAAACTAAGACCCACCAAAATTGGCAGCCATGTTGGAAACCACGCTTGCTTGGCTAAGTAAAAGTGGCGATAACAAATGCATAGATAATAAATCTTACAATCAGTAAACACGTGAAAATTATACAGATAAGTAGAAAAGTAAATTTTCTTGCGTCTGGTAACAGTTATTTGTTTCTATTTTGTTTGTTTTGGGGGCGTTTTTTTTTTTCACACCCTTTTTTTCTTGTTAACTATACTGCACAGTTGCCGGCTTTCTCCTTCACCAACCGAGGACAGAAAAGATGAAGTGTAGTATCAGAACAGATACTATACTTTGCTCCTAGCTAAAAGGTCAAGGATTTAAACATCTTGATTTTAACCCCCTCCCCCATCTTTTTTCTCTCCCCTCTCTCTCTCTCTCTCTCTCTCTCTCTCTCTCTCTCTCTCTCTCTTTCTTTGGCAACTGATTCAATATAATAGAAAGGAAGCAAGAAAAAATGCATTAGCGACTGACTGACTGACTGGTTGACATAATTTTAGGGTAGAACAACGACAAGTAATTTGGTTCCTGGTGATCTGAAAGGAGTGAATATTACAGTATCTTTTTTTTTTATTCCTTTGGATTTCTATTTTAACCAGCTCGGGGTCATACAGTATCAAATGATGTAAGCTTTGTAAGTGCATTTTTGGTAGTTTTTTCTTTGGCAAACCAGAATATTAAACGACCAAAAACAGAAAGTCTAACGGAGCCAGGCGGTGATTGCTGAAAAATAGTCACCTGTGTATTTTAGGTAAAGAAAGTAATTAAAAAGGTGGTTTGGTTATTTTTAAGGAAAATATAATAAAATGTCTTTGGTTTTTTTATTTTAAATAATTTCTTTTACAAAAATAAGTAATCAAATAGGTGGTTTGAATTTTTGGTACTTCTGCAGTTTACTGACCACGCTGAAATAATAACGTTATTATTTAGAAAACAATTCTGTACTTTAACCTAACAATTTAATAAATAAATTAGGGAAACTGAAACTTTCGCCGGAAGTTATATTACGGATGAAGTTTAATATCAGGAATGAAATCTGACACAACACCGTTTGCTGCTGACTTACTTCTAAAGTGAGTTGCTTAATATTCCGGTTTGCAGTGGGTTTTTCTTAGTTTTAGTCGGACACACACGAATGGAATTACAACTTTTTTTATATAATAGATCACTGAGTATGAGAGCAAAAAGTGAATATTTGCTTTTGATTTTAAAAAATCATCATCATCATCATCATCATCATCATCATCATCATCATCATCGGTTTAACATGCTGTTTTACATGTTGGCATGTATTGGACAACCTTTAGAAATTAACTTCCAAACTAATCTATCTCTGACCAGGTCTTTATTTGTCCCGTTTTCTCTCAAATCTGGTGATGGTGTCACGATAAAAACACCGGTTTCTTGTCAGTTATTTAACCAGTTTAGGGATAGACTTTTCTGTCAGCCAGACTTGTAACCTCCTCCTCCCCCTATTGGGCTCTTGAAGGACTTACTTTTTGGCTAGCCTGTTTGGAGTCCAGGTGATTGAACACTGGTGGTGGGTTTTCTTTCAGGCTTAGTTTGTCTTAAAGTGAGAAAAGAGAGAGAAAGGTATAAACCTTTCTCTCCCTTTTTATTATTATGCCTTCTACAAATCCACACAACAAACACCTTACTATTTCCTATAGTAACATCAGAGGTCTCAGGTCAAACTTTCAGATGTTCAATCCTTCTTTTGGACAAATCTCCTTGCATACTTTCTCTTTGTGAGAATGGATGCTTCTATTGATAGCAACGATCTACATGTGGATGGTTAGTTGCCTCTTGTCCGCTTAGACTCTTTCACGCATTTGCATGGCCTTGCTGTTTTTCTTTGCATGAATCTCCCCATTGCACATGTCCCCAGTCTTGAATTTCATGGGTGTCCTTTTATCTGGCTGAGTTTGTCTTTGATGCACTCAGCTTCCTATTTGTTCTTTTTGTACCGTTCTCCATCTGACAATGACTGCTCTGTTGTTGATTCTATATTCAGCAGTATTGATGATGTATTGCAGCTTCATCTGTCAACCTCCATCTTTGTTTTTTGTGACTTCAATGCTCATCATTTTGACTGGCTCCATCACTCTAATCGCACAGGTCTAGCAAGTGAAATCTGTCTTAACTTTTCTCTGACTCATGACTTGTCCCAAATTGTCACCTTCCCCACATGCTTTCCTGATAATGATATTCATCAACTATCCTTACTTGATCTTTTCTCACTTCTGTTCGTGACTCATGTTCTATTTCCTCTTCTCCTCTATTGGGTTCTTCTGATCATGATGTTGTTGGTGTTGAGGTTGATTTTTCTGTGAAGTCTTCTATTGATCGTCTCTTTCATAGGAAGACGTTCAACTGCTAAAAGGCTGATTGGGATCGGCTTCGCAGCTTCCTATGTGACATACCATGGGGTTCTATCTTTGGTATCTCTCCTAGTGGTGCTGTTAAGGGGGTTACTGGCTGGTTTCTTGCTGGAACTGACACCTTCATTCCTCATCGTAAGTTTCAAACCAAACCTTATTTTCCTTCATGGTTTTCATCTGTTTGTGCTTCTGCCATTGCCCATCATAACAACTACTTTAATAAGTATCGTCGGGATGCTTCTGAAGCTTCCAGACAATCCTACAGAAGAGTTAGCAAGAGAGCAATCTCTGAGACTAAGCCTAGATATGCTCAAAGGATTCGTGCTTCTATCTCATCTCAAAAAGTTGACTCTCATGATATTTGAAGAATCTACAATAGTATTATTAATAGTGGCAAGTCTGCTATTCCTCCTCTTTTTTATGGTCTTCAGGTTGTTTCATCTTCTAAGGAAAAGCTGATCTCCTTGCACCAGAGTCATCAAGAGGAGAATTGTCAAAAGGTTGCTGACAATTCTCCTCTTGATGACTCTGGTGCTGTTCTTCCTGATTTTCCTTCGAAAACTGGTCACTTTCTTGACTCTGTCATCATCACTCCGAAGATGGTTGCTAGGGTTCTTTTTGATCTTGACCAGTCTAAGGCTTCCGATCCTGATTCAATTCCTGTTGTCATTCTCAAACATTGTGCTCCTGAACTTTCTTCCATCTTCTCTGTTTGTCTCAGTCCTGTTTCCCTTCTTGTTGGAAGGAGTCCTCTTTTGTCCCCATCTTTAAAAATGCTGGTGATCGCTTCCACCCAACTGAGTATCATCCTGTTAGTCTCTTCTCTGTGATTGGCAAAGTTTTTGAAAGGTTGGTCAACGGCAAGCTTGTTCACCTTCTGGCGAGTCTGGACCTCTTTAGTGATGTTTAATATGGTTGTTGTGGTTTTCGTTCAACTGCGGATCTTTTAACTGTTGTAACTGAGCAGATCTGTCGGTTTATGGATAATTCAGGAGAGGGTAGGGTATGGCATTCTGGTCTTCTACACAAACTTCTTGATTATGGTATTAATAGTAAGGTTCTTGACATTATTAAGTCTTTTCTCTCTGATCAAAGCTTGCGAGTAACTTTGGACGGTGTCTCTTCATTCTCTTTTCCTATCAATGCTGGTGTTCCTTAGAGCTCTATTCTATCCCAACACTGTTTCTTCTCTATATCAATGATCTTTCAGAGAATATTCGGAAGATTAACATCTATGCTGATGATACCACTCTCTATTCTGGTGTTTCTTCTCGCACATCTTCTTGGGCTCAGATGGAATATGCAGCTGATCTCGAAGTTGACTTGGATTTTGTTGTAGATTGGATACAAAATAGCTTGTTTCGTTGAATCCTGTAAAGACTCAACTCGGGTCTTTCAATCGTAGATGTGTCCCTTTTCTTTCTGAAATTTTAATGAATGGCTCTGTTCTTGAGGGAAAATCAACTCAGAAAATTCTTGGTTTTTCTCTTTTATCAAATCTTTCTTGGAGTTCATACATTAGATCCATTGCTCTTTCTGCTTTCCATAAAGTCGCTTCTCTCTATCCCTCCAAACACTTTCTCATACCTGAGACTATTGTCCATCTTTACAAATCTACTATCAGACCTCGTATAAAGTACTGTTGTCATATTTGGGCTGCTGAATCTCTGTCCCATTTGAAGTTTCTTAATAAGGTGCAGAAGCATATCTGTAATTTGATTGGTCTCATCCTTTCTTCTTCTTTGCACACTCTCTCTCACAGACGTGATGTTGCTAGTCTCAGTCTTTTCTGTAAGTACTATTATAGCATGTGTTCTTCAGAATTGTCTGATCTATTCCCTGCTTCCTTTGTTCCAGCTCGTTTGACTCGTTGGTCTAGTGGTCTTCAATAATTCGCTGTTTTGATACCTCATTATAATACACCTTCCTATTTCAATATCTTCTTTCGAAGAACTGCAGGCTTGTGGAACTTTTTTCCTGCCGACTGTTTTCCTCCTACCTATAGCCTTGGTGTTGTCAAGACTAAGGTCAATAGGCATCTCCTGTTTTTGCGGTAATCATGTTTCGTTCTTTTTAGCTCCTTATATCAAACCATCCAACACATTCCAGCATGTAAAACAGACGTTAAACTGATGATGATGATGATGATGATGATGATGATGATGATGATGATGATGATGATGATGATGATGATGATGATGATGATGATGATGATGATGATGATGATGACGACGACGACGACGACGACGACGATGACGACGACGACAACGACGGTTCCATTCTATTTCTCATTCAAATTAAATCAATAAATCACATCAGGTAATAAAAATAAATGCATATTTTTATTTGAATATGTGTAAATATATTTAAATTTATGTAACCATATATATATATATAGATATAGATAAAGATATAGATAATCATCTTTCGTTATTTTTAGCTCCTTACATCGGGTGGCTCCATGCCTTGCCTGGGGCGATTTCCATTATGTTTTCCTTGGCTTTTCTACAAACCGTCCAACACATGCCAACATGTAAAACGGACGTTAAACCGACAGTGGTGGTGGTGGTGGTGATGATGATGATGATGATGATGATGATGATGATGATGATGATGATGATGATGATGATGATGATGATGATGACGATTCCATTTTATTTCTCATTCAAATTAAATCAATAAATCAAACCATGTAATAAAAATAAATGTATATTTTTATTTGACTATGCTTAAATATATTTAAATTTTATGTAACTATATATATATATATATATATATATATATATATATATATATATATATATATAAAACAATCTCAAAACAGCTGTTTCATGTTTTGCAATTCTCAAGACGATAATTTTGTACAAACTTCACTAGATTATTGGTTGCCAACCTTTTGAACTTCATGCTGCACTAAATGTATAATTTTAAATTTGGTTAACTACTTATATGAATTAAGGAAAAAAAGTAAATACATATATATAATAATTATAAAACTTTTTTATTATTAATATAAAATACACTCATTAACGGTAACAACGTTATAGTGTAATTATTTGAATCAAACTCCCCGGATATCCTAGCACTAAGTGAAACAAACCTATGATCCTCAATCACCTCACACCATTTTGATAGGAGTTTATGTTTGGAACACCCTCGCCTTGACTAGATAATATAGGCTAGAATCAGATGATCAAGCCGACATGTGCTTTAGATTAACCTTACAGCACAGTGTTAGTTACTTATATTTCTTATACCGTTTTCCTTCGACCCAGGACCGTACCCTGCTTAACTCTTTCTCTGAAAGCATAGATACAGCCCTCTCACTTGACTCGAGTGCTCAAATACATATATTTGTGGATTTCAATGTATATCACCGTGACTGGATTTTTTTTTTTTTAACATGATTCACCCCAAACAAGGCAGGCCGCCACTGTAAACGTAAGGGGCTACTGATAAAAAATAAAAGGGGAGAAGGTTTGGGGGTTTAGCTTAAATTGGGATCTGAGCAGCGAGATGTCTGTTTACATTAGTTTTAAATTTCTGCATGTCAGTACTGTCGGGGAAACAGGGAGCAGGGAGGGAGTTCCAGAGGCCAGCAGCACGACGAAAAGAAGCTATTTAAGTAGAATGCTCTCCGGCATCTGGGGACCTCCACAGTGAATGAATGAGATTTAGTAGAATGTCGAGTTAGTCTAGTGAATTTACGTCGAGGAGGCACCAGAGTAGCCAACTCATCGGAGCATAATCCATTGAAGTATTTGTAAAACAAACATAAGGATGCTAAATTGCGGCGATGGGACAGGGACTGGAGCTTAGCTGACAGTGAGGGACCTATTAGGTTGGCGACTCTTTTTTGGACTTTGTCAAGGAGGGAGAGACTAGTAGATGATGCACCAGCCCAGATGTGGCAACAATACTCCATGCATGGGCGAATGGTGGCTTTGTAGAGATACAGGATAATGGCAGGTGTAAGGAGTTTACTAGCACGGTAGAGGGAGCCAACCTTCTTTGCGACAGCCTTGGCAATGTCTTCAATGTGTGTGTTCCAATTTCTGTTACCTGTGAAGGTTAGGCCGAGGAGTTTGAATGATGAACTCTCAGGTAGGGTGTTATTTTCCATGACAATCGGTGGTTGGAGAGGCTTCTTGTAGTTATTGAAGGAAAGGAGATTTGTCTTTGCGGCATTAAAAGTTACCAACCATTTATGACCACAATCCACTACAGCCTGGAGGTCATTTTCTAAAGATTCAGCCATTGCCTCAGATATGATCGCGTCTGTTTTGCCAACATGGCGAGAATAAAGCGTGGTGTCATCAGCAAATAAACCAATCTCAGACACTATGTCATCAGGGAGATCGTTTATATAGATCAGGAACAACAAAGGTCCAAGAATAGATCCCTGGGGTACACCAGCATTTATGTCATGTTGCTTAGATGAACAGCCATCGAGGACAACCTGGCTTTTCTTTTGTTTAGGAAGGATCTAATTATATTAAGTAGTTGCCCAGTAATACCGTATGAGCGTATTTTCAGGAGAAGCCCTTTATGCCATACCTTGTCAAAGGCCTTGGATATATCAAGTGCTATTGCCCTAGCTTCACCTGCCTTGTCGAGTGTATGATACATGCATTCAGAGATGACCGTTAGGATGTCTGCAGTAGATCGTGCTTGTCTAAATCCATACTGACGGTCAGATAGAAGTTTAGCATTAACTAAGTGCCGTACTATCGCTAGATTGATTAAGGATTCAAAGATTTTGGCAAAGATCGGCAGTAGACTGATTGGGCGGTAGTTCTGAGGGTCGGTTCTATTCCCAGAACTCTTGTAGACTGGTACCACAGAGGCAATTTTCCAGCTATCAGGGAAGCAAGATTTGGCTAGGCATTTATTGTAGAGTTTGGAGAGGACAGGGGCCAGTTCAGCAGAGCATTTCTTTATTACTATTACAGGTATAAGATCAGGCCCACAAGCTTTAGAGGTGTCAAGGTTTTTTATGATGTCTCTGACCTGGGATGGGGTGATAACCAGGTTATCAAGTGTGGCTTCGGTCCGCAAAGGTAATTCAGGGAGAGGGTGGTTATCTGAGTCTAAAGTAGAGTTAGAAGCGAAACGCTGTGCAAGTAGTTCAGCCTTATCAGTGGCCGTGCAAACGACATCATTGTGGTTTGAAAGTGGGGGAATCGTAGATTGACCATTATTCACTACAGTATTGTAGATTTTCCAGAAATCGCGAGTACCTAGTTTCTGTGACTGGATGCGTTTTTTTGTTAACTCATTATACCTTCTCTTCGCTTCGCCTATCATGGCCTTGCAATTATTTCTTGACTCTATAAATTTATGCCTATTAGTAGCTGACTTATGGCGGCCGAATTTATGGAATGCTTGTTGCCTCTCAGAAATGGCAGCTGCACATTCCGAAGTGAACCATTGAGGAGAGTGGGGCTTGCTAGAGAATTTTCGCATGGGGACATAGGCTTCAATGCCTGCTTTGACCCATTCAGTTAATTCGTTTGCACACTGGTTGGCCGGGAGTGAGAAGGTTTCCCTCCATGGGGCGTCACTGATGTGATCTCTGATTGACTCAAAATCAGCTTGCTCGTAGTATCTTGTTGTTTTGAGCAACGGTTAATCAGCTTTTGGACGACTTTTTAGGGTGATATGTATCATTAGCACAATGTGATCAGCATTCCCGAGTGGGCTATGAGCTTTCGTCACACAAGCCTTGGGTATTGAGGTCAAGAAGAGGCCTAGAAGTGAGGCTTGTTGGTCTACTCGATCGGGGATGCGGGTCGGAAAATTGACAGTCTGAGAGAGGGAGTGAGCTAAGGAGAAATTATACGTAGAGTTGCCGGCTGCGTCAGTAAGGCTGGAGAATCCCAACCAGTCGCGGTGGTGGGCATTAAAATCCCCAAATACATGTATCTGGGCATTCGAGTCAATTAAAAATGCTCTATCTATGCTTTCAGAGACAGAGTTTAGCAGAGTACAGTCCTGGGTCGACGGGGAGCGGTATAGGAAATATAAGTAACTAACGTTGTGATGTAAAGTCAATCTAAAGCACATGTAGTCGTAGTCATCTGATTCTAACCTCTGTTCTCTAGTCTAGCCCGTGCATGTGTTTGTCAGAGTCTTTACGGTAGAGTGGGAGGTAGTCAGTCATGTCAAAATGGTGAGAAGAGATTGAGGATTGAAGGTTAGTTTCACTAAGAGCTAGGATATCCGGGGAGTTTGTCAGGAGAAAGGTTTCTACGTCGTTGATGTTGGTTCTAAGTCCCCGGATATTTGAGAATGCAAGCCTCAAGGGCGGAGGCGAAAGTGTTTTTTGGGTGTCTGGTTTAGGTTTGCTTTTATTTCTTTGTAATGGCATGTTTGATTTGATTATAGAGTGGGTTGGCCAAGGTGGGTACTTGTTTGGTGCCAATAAGCTCACACAACCAGTCCATTAGTCACGACCTGGTCCATGGGGGTTGTGGCCTCGGGAAAGCCCACCGGAGATAATTGCAGGGTCCCTTTCCATGCGCGACATGGCACATACAACTACCCACGGTATTATGCAACTGATGATGGAGCAGCCATTCTTGGCACTACCCAAGAGTTTGGGCTCCTTCCTATCAGTCGGAAACAGCAGCCAGACAAGCTGTCTAACCTGTACCCTCAACCTGTCGGAACAAGAGAAACCCAGACTGGTCATGTAAGACTTACTAACGAAAAAACTTTCCCCAAGTTGCCCAAATAGAGAGAAAGACAACGGCGTTCATTGTCCTAGTAAGGAAACAAGGCTAGGCACTGAGTGCTTAGAGGCGTCCCAGCGCTGTTACCTCTGCGCCTGACTAATAAACAAAGAAGGAGTGCAAGGGCCGGCGATAGGTAGAACCTATCTACTCCTTAAGCAATTGTAGGTTTGCAAACCGGATATTTTGTTCGAGATTCCAACTTTAGGGAGGTTGTCGATCAGGACTAAGGAAGCCTCCCTCCCCCAACAGTTTATTGCCACGGCGTAAGTAGCTGGTAGCAAGGTTTTTTTGTCAGAGATTTCCTTCTCTTAGATGGATAGCCTTACGAGGTCTTACGGGTCCAACACTCCGAGAGGGGTAAAAATAGCCTGCGCCCGTGTACTAGTCGGGTATTTCATATAATATATATATATATATATATATATATATATAATGTACATATGTAGATAGAATAAGTTCAATTGCATGCTAAGGAGAGAACAGTAAGTTGAAGATAGGTTTCCCTCTCCCCCCTTTCAACCCCAAACGCAAATTTCGGTCTCTTCACTGCCAAGGCAGATATGAAATGTGTCTTTAACTGTGGACTGGCATGGTTAGTTTGGACGATATTCTTTTCCTATCTACATTCGCTAGTGGACTCCACCCACCCACCCACCTACCCCTTTTCAAATCTGAACGCAAGAAAAGAAAAGAAAGACAAGATACAGATCTTTTGAACAGTCAAGAAATCAAGAACCTGGAAAAAAAAGATTATTTAGCTAGATACTCATTGCATGTTAATACATGGATTAATTAAGAAAAAGATTCCAGAGTAAAATAATTTAAACACTTAGCTTTTTTTTTTTGTTAAATGCCACCCATAAATTTCAGTTGAAATTTCGGTTTCTTCACTGCCGAGGCAGATATGAAATGTGTCTTTAACTGTAGACTGGCATGGTTAGTTTGGACAGTATTCTTTTCCTATCTACATTCGCTAGTGAACTCCCCCCCACCCACCCACCCCTTTTCAAACCTGAACGCAAGTGACCCCTCTGTAACCTGCAGAATGTAGGCAAAGAAAAGAAAAGAAAGACAAGATACAGATTTTTTGAACAGTCAAGAAATCAAGAACCTGGAAAAAAAAGATTATTTAGCTAGATACTCTTTGCATGTTAATACATGGATTAATTAAGAAAAAGATTCCAGAGTAAAATAATTTAAACACTTAGCTTTTTTGTTAAATGCCATCCATAAATTTCAGTTGAAATTTCGGTTTCTTCACTGCCGAGGCAGATATGAAATGTGTCTTTAACTGTAGACTGGCATGGTTAGTTTGGACAGTATTCTTTTCCTATCTACATTCGCTAGTGAACTACCCCCACCCACCCACCCCTTTTCAAACCTGAACGCAAGTGACCCCTCTGTGACCTGCAGAATGTAGGCAAAGAAAAGAAAAGAAAGACAAGATACAGATTTTTTGAACAGTCAAGAAATCAAGAACCTGGAAAAAAAAGATTATTTAGCTAGATACTCATTGCATGTTAATACATGGATTAATTAAGAAAAAGATTCTCCAGCTATACAGATGCAGCTGGTAACTTCACATATAGTTTATCCATAGCGCACGATCTCTCACAGACTGTCACTTTCCCAACCTGCCTTCCTGACTGTGTGGGCCAACAAGCCTCACTTCTCGACCTGTTCTTGACCTCACTGCCCGAGGCTTGTGTGACGAATGCCCATAACCCGCTCAGGAACGCTGATCACCTTGTCGTAATGATTGATATCACCCTAAAATCTCGTCCTAAAGTTAATGAGCCCTTGTTCAAAACGACAAGATACTACAAGCAGGCTGATTGGGATTCCATCAATGACGCTCCATGGAGTGAAACCTTTTCTCTCCCTGCTGATCAGTGTGCAAATGAGGTAACCGAATGGGTCAAAGTAGGCATTAAAGCACACGTCTCTATGCTAAAATTCTACAGCAAGTCCCACTCTTCACAATGGTTCACCTCGAACTGTGCAGCTGCTATTGCTCAGAAGCAGCAAGCATTCCGACAATTCAACTGCCGTATGCCAACTACAAATAGACAGAAACTTATCAGTAAATTATTGTAAAATGATAATAGATGAAGAAAAGAGAAGGTATACAAAGATGACCAGAAAACGCATTTAGTAGCAGAAACTAGGTACTCATAATTTCTGGAAAATCTTCAATAGTGTGGTGAATAATGAACAATCAACCATTTTCTAACCTATCCAACCTATCCAACGGGAACTAATAAGGCTAAACTAATTTCCCAGCGTTTTGCCTTAAACTCCATTTTAGACTCCACAAACGACTCCCTCTCAAACCCTCCATTGTGGACTAAAGCCACACGTGATGACCTGATCATCACCCCCCTCTCATGTCCGAGATATCATAAAAAACCTTGACTCCTCCAAAGCATGTGGGCCTGATCTTATACCAGTAATAGTAATAAAGAAATGCAAAACTCAATCATGTTCTGCAAAGCTAAAAACAAAAACATTTTTCCTCTACAAAAAAACCAAACCAAACACCATGAATAAATATTTGAAGATATAAAGCACTTGAAGCATAAAAACTTCTACCAAAATGAGCGGATTCAGAAAGAGGTAGATATGCCGTAAAACAACCAAACCAAACCAAACCAAACCAAACACCATGAATAGATACTTGAACATATAAAGAACTTGAAGCATAACAACTTTTACCAAAATGACCTGATTCGGCATTAAATAACCCAAAAATGGTTGATATGATGTAAAACAAAACAACCAAACTAATCGTATTTACTCTTGTTTATTATTTGATCATTAATATACAATTATTTTTTATTCTACATTTTTTAAAAATTTTCTTTTGTTTTGTATATATTAATTATTTGTTCACTAATAGACAATTGTTTTTCATTGTTTTATACATAGAATCGATTGTTAATTATTTGTACAATTGTTTTTTATTCTACATTTTTTTTTAAATTTTCTTTTGTTTTGTATATATTAATTATTTGTTCACTAATAGACAATTGTTTTTCATTGTTTTATGCATAGAATCGATTGTTAATTATTTGTACAATTGTTTTTTATTCTACATTTTTAAAAAAAATTTCTTTTGTTTTGTATATATTAATTATTTGTTCACTAATAGACAATTGTTTTTCATTGTTTTATACATAGAATCGATTGTTAATTATTTGTACAATTTATTTTTTTATTCTACAATTATTTTTTTAAATATTTATTATATTTCATTTTTTTTAATACTTATCTTAAACAATTATTTGTTTATGTGTCTGCATTCAGATCTAAATTGTTGTTGTTGTGACCTTGCAAAGAACTCTCATTACCACTGCACCTTAATTTACCAACCCGGATCTCAAGGAGCTTGAACTATCAAATTTCTTTCACTCCTTCCTTTGATCAATCATTAAAATGAGTACATTGACTCCGGTCACATAACTCTATCTTTTTCTCTCTATCCCTACAAACCCTAACCCTAACCCTAACCCTTTTTTTTTTGCTACGAGTCCTTTTTGCACATGTATCTTCTCTTTTACATAGGCATAAATAAATATTATATTTTTGCACGTTTTAAAAAAAAAGTTAAGAATCCGCATCTGAAGAAGTGATTTTCCCTGAAATCGTGTTATACGGACCCAAAGGACCCTTAGAGCAAGTAAGCTTCCGGTCACATAACTCCATCTTTTTCTCCCTATCCCTACGAACTCGACTTCTGTTCGAAAACGTGCCTTTTTTTTGCTACAATTCCCTTCAAAATGTAACACCCAAACAACCATACTTCGACCGTTCCCATTATATCGTAGAAACACAACATCAAAATAAACAATGACATACAAAAATAATTATTTTTTATTAACAACTTGTGAAAACAACACAAAATAAAGAGTTAGTAGATTATGTGAGTTCAAAATCCAACCCCTTCACTGTTGAGGTACCCAGATGCCAGAGAGCTTTCTACTCTAATAGCTTCTTTCCTCATACTGCTGACCTTTGGAACTCCCTTCCTGTTTCCCTGACCGTACTAACATGCAAACACTTAAATGTGATGTGAACAAGAATCTCGCTGCACAACTCTCCGATTAGGATGCCCCTAATTCACAGTAGCCCCCCCCCCCACGTCTCAGTGGAATTGTGTCTAGTTTGGGATGAACAAAAATATCCAAGAATGTTCGAGGTGAAGAAAGAGTTGCTCTGTCTGTAAGAAGGAATTAATTAGTCATGTTTGTTTCAGCTAGCACTGTAAGAGTTCACATGTGCTAGTGTGTCTAAATTGGAGAGTAGAAAATGGACCTTGGTTTTACTTTCGGCAGCCTCGTTACTCTCGCTTCCCTTATTTTGTCCTTTAGTGCTCACATTCCATGAGCGATGTTTCTGACAAAGGGGGAAGAATTGCTGTTTTCTGGGTCGGAATCTATCCATCTATCACTTATCGTTGGTTAGTTTTTCACCTTGAAGTAGTATTTAAAAAAAAATTTTTGTAGCTTATTACATCAAGTGGCTTCATGCCTTGTGTGGAGTAATTTCCATAGAAAAAAAAATGTGTAGCTCCCCCCCCCCCTCTCGCCCTGTCAGCTGAGATTAAGAATACGCTGACTGCATCCCTGGGAAGAGGGGTAAAATCTCCCCAAAATGGTCCACCTGTTTGCCAGAGGTTATGAAATGCGACGCCTGAAGACTGAATCATAGTGGTCGATGGCTCTAGGAGTTGAGCAATATATATGTTCCTGAACCCCAGCACACCACTTTGACCCTTATTTGAGCTAGACGGGTGGTTCGAGAAGCCCCTCCAATCATTTGGTTGTTCATGTCAAGTTCTAGGTCAGACTAAAGAATTTGAACATCCGGTCTTTGTCTCAGTCACACCCAGCTGATCAACGGAAATTACTTTCTCTCTCAGCCACAACCAGCTAACTACCCAGAAACTATCAAACAACCTGCCAGGTGCTACTCGTCTGGAGAGGTTCAATAGATTTCAGTGGCCTCCCCATCGTTATTCGACTCATCACACTTCCGATTACTTTTCCTTTTTGTAAATCATTTCCTCCACATTCTCCAGGGTTATGGCCCCATGGGGGGGGTAGTCCATAGTATCACACTAGTCTTGATGTGGTAACAATACCCCATGCACGGGTGAATGGTGACTTTGTAGAGATATAGGATACTGACAGATGTGAAAAGTTTTCTATCCCGATAGAAAGAACCTACCTTCTTTGTATCAGACTTGGTAACATCTTCTATAGGCCTAGGAGTTTGAAAGTTTGATTTTCGAGAAAGGTGCTATCAGCGATGACAATCGGTGGTTGGAAAGGTTTCTTATAGTTGTTAAAGGTAAGAACTTTTGTCTTGGTAGCATTAAATGTGACCATCCATCTGTCCTGGAACCAAGGATTTTAACAACACTGAAGAAAAACCTATCGCACAACTTTCCCCATTTTATAGTAGAGAAATTTCTTTTGGTAAATGTGACCCCGAAATCTAACCCTAACCCTAACCCTAACTCTAACCCTAACCCTAACCCTAACTCTAACCCTAACCCTAATCAACTTGCAGAAACACCTTAATAGTAGAAGTAGCAACAAAGAAATACACAGAACGACTATTTATGACGATCACTCTCCACACTTTGAAAATTAAGACATACCCATATAGCTCCCTCAACACATTAAACGGAGTAGTGTGAAGTCTTAAACTATCTGTGTTACATTAGCTCCCCCTCACAAGTCACAGTCAATTAAAATACATGAACCTTCATAACACACCTTGCTGGCCGTTCATTCCTACATCGCGATCCTGCCCGACTGAGGACGTTGTTTGCAAATAAGTTCGTTCATACCCTGAAAATAAGGACCAACAAGAGACAGTGATTGAAGACAAGAAGAGGTTTATTCGTTTGGGATCGTCTGTTCTCAATCACTGATCAATGGGAAGGGTGGGGGTAGACAGAGTAGGGTCGATAATTACTGTTTAATTATTTCTTATCAGGACATTTTCTAAAAGCACCTGTTAGTATCTCGAGGCTTCTGATTGAACTTATGATACCTCTTTTTCACTCTTTCTCTCTCTCTCTCTTTGTGTCATGTGACGTCAGATCCGTTTCTATGACGCAGGACGTCGAGCTGACCCCCAACTGAACCTTATTTCCTGTTATTCTCAACTAACAAAATTGTACTCGCATAATATTTAACATCTGCACTGAAAAGATACAAACCAACTTTAAAATAAAAAACTACTAACAGACGTTATGAGAATATCAATTAAGAAAAACAACCACACAATTAACAACAATACTTATACTAATATGTTCAATTCCCCCAAAACACCTTAAACTTAAAATTGGTTGAAACCTATATCTCTAATCCCCTCCGGTGTTACAATTATAAAAAAATTTAGAAAACCACAAAAGCCAGTGCATAAAAGCAAAAAAATATGCAGAAACTGTGATACTGACCATCTAGAATCTACACGCCAACTCTCGAAATGCGAAAGTGTAAAACCACCAATTCTTGCTATCACAATAGCACCTACTTCATCCTGCCCATACTCCAATGGTATCACCAAGGTCACAAAACTAAAAATGTAATGGAGATAATGACAACTCGAGATTCTGTGAAACATGGAAAAGAGAAAAAGGAATAATGAAGATTTTATACACTCATTGCATTTCTTTTCCACGTTTGAAAAAATCATTGAGATCACCTCTTTAGATTGATCCTACTCAACCCGTTATTGGCCTTTTGGCTACGATCAAAGTGTTGTATCTGTTCCGATGGATACTGCACCCCATAGACTGGTATTGTCTTGGCCTTCGGGGCTTGATTTATGCCAGTCTATGGGTCTGTCCTGTGCAGTTCTAGGAGGTCCATCCTCCCAGGCTTCGCCCCCCCCCCCTCTTTGGGGAGGAGTAAGTTTATTGCTTACTGCCTGAGGCGCCCTTACCGGGGAATGCCGACGGGGCTGCCCAAGCAATTTTTAATGGCCAGAGTGCTCACCTCTCGGGCGCTGGCTTTTCAAACCCCACTTTCTCTCTCTCTCTCTCTCTCTCTCTCTCTCTCTCTCTCTCTCTCTCTCTCTCTCTCTCTCTCTCTCTGAACCAAACACCAAGCAGAACTTCCACAAACAAAGTTTCTTTCCTAGAAAATTCCATCTGTGGAACAAAATACTATGAAACTGCTTCCCAACCGACTACAACATGGTCGTCTTCAAGTCTTATGTAAACAAATACTTGTTAAGCCGTTCTCTTGAATAATCAATTCCTCTTAAGTAATCTTCTGCCCATCGCATTGATTCCAATCCTCGTGTGGTGGCGTTCATTGATCAACTTTAACTCTTATCCTCGAGTGGCCCCAAACATAAGATACCTCAACACGAGATAAACTGGGTTTCTCTGGCCAGAGGGGAATAATCCACTGGTGTCCTTAGTGACAGGTGTCATTCTCCTTTGTTCCCCTACAGTTATATCAGCCGAAACGTTGTGAGAATAACATCTAAGATGAGAACAGTAGTCCGACTAATCCAAATAATACATAAGATACCTCAACACGAAATAAACCAAAGATCTCCAAGCCGTAGCTGTACTAGCCACTTTACATCGTACCAATAACTAAATAATTACCACCACATGATCAAATTATTGACACTGACCTAGACCATTTATTACAACTATTCTTTAAACCGTTTACTTTATTAGGTAACTTTAATAGTCACCTAATATCATACGGGATATTTGTAGAGATATAAACTGTAAAAGGAGACTCACAGAAACCTTTTTAATAGTAATAATTTATGTTTATACAATAATAATAAAAATTCCATTACATAACTTCATTTATCACTCCTATATTATAAAAAAAATGGGTTACTGTTATTTAAATCCATAGCATAACATAATGTTTTGAACTAAACTATATATAGTATAGATGAAAGACACAAAAGCAGTTATCTAAATGCCTAATTTGCATAACTAATTTTTTAAACAGTTAATAATAAATTAAAGTCTAGTGTTATTCATTTGTAATTTTATTGTCCTATATTTCACATATATATGCAATAGTTTTGTGGATATTAATAGTAATAAATTAAAGTGATTTAATAAAAAAAAATGGCTTAATTGCTAAAATCTTTCTTAAAATATTTGTTGATTTATTTTCAAGGGAGTCAATTTAAATTAAACTAACTAGAAAGAAAGATATATCGATCACGCATAAGCAAGAGTTCAGAAAGAAGAGAGGGTGCCTGACTGATTGCTCTCTCTCTCTCCTCCTCCCTCTCACCCCCCTCTCTTTCTCTCACCCCCTTTCTCTCTCACCCCCCTCTCTCTCTCACCCCCTCTCTCTCTCACCCCCTCTCTTTCTCTCTCTCTCTTCTCTGAATTTTCAATTCTTTACGGTCTTATTCAAAAGATAAATAAAGTAGCAAACTCTGCATATACTATATACCAATTTGAAATGTGAATATCTGAATACATAACCCTTATCCTCGAGTGGCCCCAGGGCCTTGATAAGCGGCGACCCATTAGTAAAAAGAAAGAAGTAATATCTATGTATGTTATATACCACATATGTCTGCGAGAAATCAAAGAATGACAGTGACACATTGTCAATGAAGCAAAGGAAAAAGAGACGCGATTTTTGTTATGAAAAAGACTTGAATTGTATTAAATTCTTGTTCATCATCAATAATATCTTTACCTGCTGTGGATAAATCTATATTTTACAAAAGAAAAAGTAATGATATTTAATTTATAATACTTTTAAAACTTTCTGAGTTTTACATGGCGTCTACAAAGAATGGACACAATTTGAGATGTTAATATCTGAATACATATCCTAAAGTAAACTAAATTAATTAGGCTTCATGTCGAGTGGATGATTTAGTACTTGCCTGTGAAACAATGAAAGGTTTACTTGTAAAGTTAAACACTTGGATGAATCATATGAGGTCTGAGAGCGAATGTTACCAAGACGAAAGTGATGATCAATGGTAGTAGTGTTGGAAAGCTCTTAGAAAGAAGAAAGTTCCCCTGCTCAATTCGTTGAAAGGGAGTCGAATCTGACTCAATTTTTTTGTGGTACTTGTAAGCATTGGGTATGCAAGAAGTGCAATGGAATTATTGGTAGGTTGAGAGAGGATAACCAGCTTGTGTGAAAGAAGTGTAAGATAATGGAGACGGATGAGAACTCAGATGTGATGTAAGTATATTTGGATGGTGAGGCTATTAAGGTTGTTCAGACGTTTTGTTACCTTGGTGATACCACTGAGGAGCTGGTTCTGGTGTGTTAGCAGGAGTTAGAAGTGGATGGAGTAACTTCAGGGAATTTCTGCCATTACTAACCAGCAGAGCGTTATCACTGTTGACTAAAGTAAGAGTCTATCAGACATGTGTGCGCAGTGTGATTATGTATGGAAGTGAAACCTGGCCAGTGAGGGTTGAGGATATGTATTGGATGGAGAGAAATGGCATGAGAATTGTACGGTGGATGTGTAAAGTC
>OY744518.1:118052561-118057561 GCA_963556195.1 Sepiola atlantica
GATCAAATGGTTGCGTGTTCAAATCACGTCGGGGTCAAATGTGATCCTTTTGCTATAATTCTAACACAAATAAAGGAAATTAGTATCTTACAGTAGATTTCCTTTGCATTTCTATCTTTTTTGAACAACACTTACTCTATTCTGGTAAATAATTGAAAAGAATGAAGAGAAGAAGAATTGGCTTAGTGGAGCAACGGTAGCCCGTCTGACTCCAGATCAGAAGGTTGCATTTTCAAATCACGTCGGTGTCAAATGTGAACCTTTTGCTATAAGTCTAACACAAATAAAGGAAATTAGAATTTTACAGTAGATTTCCTTTGCATTACTATCTTTTTTGAACCACACTTACTCTATTCTGGTAAATAATTGAAGAGAATAGAAGAGTGGAAAAATTGGCTCTGTGGAACAACAGTAGCGCGTCTGACTCCAGATCAGAAGGTTGCGTGTTCAAATCACGTCGGGGTCAAATGTGAACCTTTTGCTATAATTCTAACACAAATAAACGAAATTAGAATTTTACTGTAGATTTCCTTTGCATTTCTATCTTTTTTGAACCACACTTACTCAATTCTGGTAAATAATTGAAGAGAATGGAAGAGAAGAAGAATTGGCTCTGTGGCGCAAGGGTAGTGCGTCTGACTCCAAATCAGAGGTTGCGTGTTCAAATGACGTCGGGGTCTAATGTGATCCTTTTGCTATAATTCTACCACAAATAACCGAAATTAGAATTTTACAGTAGATTTCCTTTGCATTTCTATCTTCTTTGAACCACACTTACTCTATTCTTGTAAATTATTGAAGAGAATCAAAGAGAAGAAGAATCGGCTCTGTGGCACAATGGAAACGCGTCTGACTCCAGATCAGAAGGTTGCGTGTTCAAATCACGTTTGGGTACAAATGTGATCCTTTTGCTATAATTCTAACACAAATAACCGAAATTAGAATTTTACAGTAGATTTCCTTTGCATTTCTATCTCTTTGAACCACACTTACTCTATTCTTGTAAATTATTGAAGAGAATCGAAGAGAAGAAGAATCGGCTCTGTGGCACAATAGAAACGCGTCTGACTCCAGATCAGAAGGTTGCGTGTTCAAATCACGTTTGGGTACAAATGTGATACTTTTGCTATAATTCTAACACAAATAACCGAAATTAGAATTTTACAGTAGATTTCCTTTGCATTTCTATCTCTTTTGAACTACACTTACTCTATTCTAGTTAATAATTAAAGAGATGGGAAGAGAAGAAGAATTGGCTCTGTGGCGCAACGGTAGCGCGTCTGACTCCAAATCACAAAATAGACTGTTCAAATCACGTCGGGGTCAAATGTGGTCCTTTTGCTATAATTCTAACACAAATAAACGAAATTAGAATTTTACAGTAGATTTCCTAAGCATTTCTATCTACTTTGAACCACACTTACTCTATTCTGGTAAATAATTGAAGACAATGGAATTGAAGAAGAATCGGCTCTGTGGGGCAACGGTAGCGTGTCTGACTCCAGATCAGAAGGTTGCGTGTTCAAATCACGTCGGGGTCAAATGTGAACCTTTTGCTATAATTCTAACACACATAAAGGAAATAAGAATTTTACAGTAGATTTCCTTTGCATTTCTATCTTCTTTGAAGCACACTTACTCTATTCTTGTAAATAATTGACGAGAATGAAAGAGAAGAAGAATCGGCTCTGTGGTGCAATGGTAATGCGTCTGACTCTAGATCAGAAGGTTGCGTGTTCAAATCACGTCGGGCTCAAATGTGAACCTTTTGCTATAATTCTAACACAAATAACCGAAATTAGAATTTTACAGTAGATTTCATTTGCATTTCTATCTTCTTTGAACCACACTTACTCTATTCTTGTAAATTATTGAAGAGAATCGAAGAGAAGAAGCATCGGCTCTGTGGCACAATGGAAACGCGTCTGACTCCAGATCAGAAGGTTGCGTGTTCAAATCACGTTTGGGTACAAATGTGATACTTTTGCTATAATTCTAACACAAATAACCGAAATTAGAATTTTACAGTAGATTTCCTTTGCATTTCTATCTCTTTTGAACTACACTTACTCTATTCTAGTTAATAATTAAAGAGATGGGAAGAGAAGAAGAATTGGCTCTGTGGCGCAACGGTAGCGCGTCTGACTCTAAATCACAAAATAGACTGTTCAAATCACGTCGGGGTCAAATGTGGTCCTTTTGCTATAATTCTAACACAAATAAACGAAATTAGAATTTTACAGTAGATTTCCTAAGCATTTCTATCTACTTTGAACCACACTTACTCTATTCTGGTAAATAATTGAAGACAATGGAATTGAAGAAGAATCGGCTCTGTGGGGCAATGGTAGCGCGTCTGACTCCAGATCAGAAGGTTGCGTGTTAAAATCACGTCGGTATCAAATGTGAACCTTTTGCTATAATTCTAACACACATAAAAGAAATAAGAATTTTACAGTAGATTTCCTTTGCATTTCTATCTTCTTTGAACCACACTTACTCTATTCTGGTAAATAATTGACAGGAATGAAAGAGAAGAAGAATCGGCTCTGTGGTGCAATGGTAATGCGTCTGACTCCAGATCAGAAGGTTGCGTGTTCAAATCACGTCGGGGTCAAATGTGAACCTTTTGCTATAATTCTAACACAAATAAACGAAATTAGAATTTTACAATAGATTTTCTGTGACTTTCTACTTCTTTTGAACCACACTTACTCTATTCTGGTTGATAATTGAAGAGATGGGAAGAGAAGAAGAATTGGCTCTGTGGCGGGACGTTAGCGTGTCTGACTCCAAATCACAAGGTAGCGTGTTCAAATCACGTTGGTGTAAAATGTGGTTCTTTTGCTATAATTCTAACACAAATAAACGATATTAGAATTTTACAGTAGATTTCCTAAGCATTTCTATCTACTTTGAACCACACTTACTCTATTCTGGTAAATAATTGAAGAGAATGGAAGAGAAGCAGGATTGGCTCTGTGGAGCAACGGTAGTGCGTCTGACTCCAGATCAGAAGGTTGCGTGTTCAAATCACGTCGGGGTGAAATGTGAACCTTTTGCTATAATTCTAACGCAAATAAACGAAATTAGAATTTTACAGTAGATTTCCTTTGCATTTCTATCTTTTTTGAACCACACTTACTCTATTCTTGTTAATAATTGAACAGAAAGGATGAGAAAAAGAATTGGTTCTGTGGCGCAAAGGTAGTGTGTGTGACTCCAGATCAGAAGGTTTCGTGTTCAAATCACGTCGGGGTCAAATGTGAACCTTTTGCTATAATTCCAACACAAATGAACGAAATTAGAATTTTACAGTAGATTTCTTTTGCATTTCTATCTTCTTTGAACCACACTTACTCTATTCTGGTAAATAATTGAAGAGAATGGGAGAGAAGAAAAATTGGCTCTGTGGTGTGACGGTAGCGCGTCTGACTCCAGATCAAATAGTTGCGTGTTCAAATCACGTCGGGGTCAAATGTGAAACTTTTGCTATAATTCTAACACAAATAAACGAAATTAGAATTTCACAGTAGATTTCCTTTGCATTTCTATCTTCTTTGAACCACACTTACTCTATTCTTGTAAATAATTGAAGAGAATGGGACAGAAGAAAAATTGGCTCTGTGGTGTGACGGTAGCGTGTCTGACTCCAGATCAAATGGTTGCGTGTTCAAATCACGACGGGGTCAAATGATGTCCTTTTGGTTTAGTACAAATATAATAAAAGAAACCAGAATTTAACAGTAGATTTCCTTTCGTTTGTATCTTTTTTGAAACACACATACTCTTCTCTGGTAAATAAGTGAAGAGAATGGTAAAATAGAAGAATTGGATCTGTGGCGCAACAGGAGCGCGTCTGACTTCAGATCAGACGTTTGCGTGTTCAAATCACGTCGGGGTCAAATGATGTCCTTTTGGTTTAGTACAAAGATAATAAATGAAACTAGAACGTAACAGTAGATTTTCTTTCGTTTTGTATCTTTTTTGAAACACACACTCTTTTCTGGTAAATAAGTGAAGAGAATGGTAAAGTAGAAGAATTGGCTCTGTGGCGCAACGGTAGCACGTCTGACTCCAGATCAGAAAGTTGCGTGTTCAAATCACGTCGGGGTCAAATGACGTCCTTTTGGTTTAGTACTAACATAATAAATTAAACTAGAATGTAACAGTAGATTTCCTTCTGTTTTGTAACTTTTTTTGAAACACACATACTCTTTTCTGGTAAATAAGTAAAGAGAATTGTAAAGTAGAAGAATTGGCTCGGTGGCGCAACGGTAGCGCGTCTGACTCCAGATCAGAAGGTTGCGTGTTCAAATCACGTCGCGGTCAAATGATGTCCTTTTGGTTTAGTACAAAGATAATAAACGAAACTAGAACGTAACAGTAGATTTCTTTTCGTTTTGTAACTTTTTTTGAAACACACATACTCTTTTCTGGTAAATAAGTGAAGAGAATGGTAAAGTAGAAGAATTGGCTCTGTGGCGCAACGGTAGCGCGTCTGACTCCAGATCAGAAGGTTGCGTGTTCAAATCACGTCGGGGTCAAATGATGTCCTTTTGGTATAATTCTAACACAAATAAAGGAAATTAGTATCTTACAGTAGATTTCCTTTGCATTTCTATCTTTTTTGAAACACACATACTCTTTTCTGGTAAATAAGTGAAGACGATGGTAAAGTAGAAGAATTGGCTCTGTGGCGCAACGGTAGCGCGTCTGACTCCAGATCAGAAGGTGGCGTGTTCAAATCACGTCGGGGTCAAATGATGTCCTTTTGGTTTAGTACTAACATAATAATTGAACAAGAATGTAACAGTAGATTTCCTTTCGTTTTGTAACTTTTTTTGAAACACACATACTCTTTTCTGGTAAATAAGTGAAGAGAATGGTAAAGTAGAAGAATTGGCTCTGTGGCGCAACGGTAGCGCGTCTGACTCCAGATCAGAAGGTTGCGTGTTCAAATCACGTCGCGGTCAAATGATGTCCTTTTGGTTTAGTAC
>OY744518.1:118060061-118062561 GCA_963556195.1 Sepiola atlantica
ACTCCAGATCAGAAGGTTGCGTGTTCAAATCACGTCGGGGTCAACTGATGTCCTTTTGGTTTAGTACTAACATAATAAATTAAACTAGAATGTAACAGTAGATTTCCTTTCGTTTTGTATCTTTTTTTAAACACACATACTCTTTTCTGGTAAATAAGTGAAGAGAATAGTAAAGTAGAAGAATTGGCTCTGTGGCGCAATGGTAGCGTGTCTGACTCCAGATCAGAAGGTTGCGTGTTCAAATCACGTCGGGGTCAAATGATGTCCGTTTGGTATAGTACTAACATAATAATTGAACTAGAATGTAACAGTAGATTTCCTTTCGTTTTGTATCTTTTTTGAAACACACATACTCTTTTCTGGTAAATAAGTGAAGACGATGGTAAAGTAGAAGAATTGGCTCTGTGGCGCAACGGTAGCGCGTCTGACTCCAGATCAGAAGGTTGCGTGTTCAAATCACGTCGGGGTCAAATGATGTCCTTTTGGTTTAGTACAAAGATAATAAACGAAACTAGAACGTAACAGTAGATTTCCTTTCGTTTTGTATCTTTTTTGAAACACACATACTCTTTTCCGGTAAATAAGTGAAGAGAATGGTAAAGTAGAAGAATTGGTTCTGTGGCGCAACGGTAGCGCGTCTGACTCCAGATCAGAAGGTTGCGTGTTCAAATCACGTCGGGGTCAAATGATGTCCTTTTGGTTTAGTACTAACATAATAAATTAAACTAGAATGTAACAGTAGATTTCCTTTCGTTTTGTAACTTTTTTTGAAACACACATACTCTTTTTATGGTAAATAAGTGAAGAGAATGGTAAAGTAGAAGAATTGGCTCTGTGGCGCAACGGTAGCGCGTCTGACTCCAGATCAGAAGGTTGCGTGTTCAAATCACGTCGGGGTCAAATGATGTCCTTTTGGTTTAGTACTAACATAATAATTGAACTAGAATGTAACAGTAGATTTCCTTTCGTTTTTTAACTTTTTTTGAAACACACATACTCTTTTCTGGTAAATAAGTGAAGACGATGGTAGAGTAGAAGAATTGGCTCTGTGGCGCAACGGTAGCGCGTCTGACTCCAGATCAGAAGGTGGCGTGTTCAAATCACGTCGGGGTCAAATGATGTCCTTTTGGTTTAGTACTAACATAATAATTGAACAAGAATGTAACAGTAGATTTCCTTTCGTTTTGTAACTTTTTTTGAAACACACATACTCTTTTCTGGGAAATAAGTGAAGAGAATGGTAAAGTAGAAGAATTGGCTCTGTGGCGCAACGGTAGCGCGTCTGACTCCAGATCAGAAGGTTGCGTGTTCAAATCACGTCGCGGTCAAATGATGTCCTTTTGGTTTAGTACAAAGATAATAAACGAAACTAGAACGTAACAGTAGATTTCTTTTCGTTTTGTAACTTTTTTTGAAACACACATACTCTTTTCTGGTAAATAAGTGAAGAGAATGGTAAAGTAGAAGAATTGACTCTGTGGCGCAACGGTAGCGCGTCTGACTCCAGATCAGAAGGTTGCGTGTTCAAATCACGTCGGGGTCAAATGATGTCCTTTTGGTTTAGTACTAACATAATAATTGAACTAGAATGTAACAGTAGATTTCCTTTCGTTTTTTAACTTTTTTTGAAACACACATACTCTTTTCTGGTAAATAAGTGAAGACGATGGTAAAGTAGAAGAATTGGCTCTGTGGCGCAACGGTAGCGCGTCTGACTCCAGATCAGAAGGTGGCGTGTTCAAATCACGTCGGGGTCAAATGATGTCCTTTTGGTTTAGTACTAACATAATAATTGAACAAGAATGTAACAGTAGATTTCCTTTCGTTTTGTAACTTTTTTTGAAACACACATACTCTTTTCTGGTAAATAAGTGAAGAGAATGGTAAAGTAGAAGAATTGGCTCTGTGGCGCAACGGTAGCGCGTCTGACTCCAGATCAGAAGGTTGCGTGTTCAAATTACGTCGCGGTCAAATGATGTCCTTTTGGTTTAGTACAAAGATAATAAACGAAACTAGAACGTAACAGTAGATTTCTTTTCGTTTTGTAACTTTTTTTGAAACACACATACTCTTTTCTGGTAAATAAGTGAAGAGAATGGTAAAGTAGAAGAATTGACTCTGTGGCGCAACGGTAGCGCGTCTGACTCCAGATCAGAAGGTTGCGTGTTCAAATCACGTCGGGGTCAAATGATGTCCTTTTGGTATAGTACTAACATAATAATTGAACTAGAATGTAACAGTAGATTTCCTTTCGTTTTGTATCTTTTTTGAAACACACATACTCTTTTCTGGTAAATAAGTGAAGACGATGGTAAAGTAGAAGAATTGGCTCTGTGGCGCAACGGTAGCGCGTCTGACTCCAGATCAGAAGGTTGCGTGTTCAAATCACGTCGGGGTCAAATGATGTCCTTTTGGTTTAGTATTAACATAATAATTGAACTAGAATGTAACAGTAGATTTCCTTTCGTTTTGTAACTTTTTTTGAAAAACACATACTCTT
>OY744518.1:118070061-118077561 GCA_963556195.1 Sepiola atlantica
TAAGTGAAGAGAATGGTAAAGTAGAAGAATTGGCTCTGTGGCGCAACGGTAGCGCGTCTGACTCCAGATCAGAAGGTTGCGTGTTCAAATCACGTCGGGGTCAAATGATGTCCTTTTGGTTTAGTACAAAGATAATAAACGAAACTAGAACGTAACAGTAGATTTCGTTTCGTTTTGTATCTTTTTTGAAACACACATACTCTTTTCTGGTAAATAAGTGAAGAGAATAGTGAAGTAGAAGAATTGGCTCTGTGGCGCAACGGTAGCGCGTCTGACTCCAGATCAGACGGTTGCGTGTCTAAATCACGTCGGGGTCAAATGATGTCCTTTTGGTTTAGTACTAACATAATAAATTAAACTAGAATGTAACAGTAGATTTCCTTTCGTTTTGTAACTTTTTTTGAAACACACATACTCTTTTCTGGTAAATAAGTGAAGAGAATTATAAGGTAGAAGAATTGGCTCTGTAGCGCAACGGTAGCGCGTCTGACTCCAGATCAGAAGGTTGCGTGTTCAAATCACGTCGGGGTCAAATGATGTCGTTTTGGTTTAGTACTAACATAATAAATTAAACTAGAATGTAACAGTAGATTTCTTTTCGTTTTGTAACTTTTTTTGAAACACACATACTCTTTTCTGGTAAATAAGTGAAGAGAATGGTAAAGTAGAAGAATTGGCTCTGTGGCGCAACGGTAGCGCGTCTGACTCCAGATCAGAAGGTTGCGTGTTCAAATCACGTCGGGGTCAAATGATGTCCTTTTGGTTTAATACAAAGATAATAAACCAAACTAGAACGTAACAGTAGATTTCCTTTCGTTTTGTATCTTTTTTGAAACACACATACTCTTTTCTGGTAAATAAGTGAAGAGAATGGTAAAGTAGAAGAATTGGCTCTGTGGCGCAACGGTAGCGCGTCTGACTCCAGATCAGAAGGTTGCATGTTCAAATCACGTCGGGGTCAAGTGATGTCCTTTTGGTTTAGTACTAACATAATAAATTAAACTAGAATGTAACAGTAGATTTCCTTTCGTTTTGTAACTTTTTTTGAAACACACATACTCTTTTCTGGTAAATAAGTGAAGAGAATGGTAAAGTAGAAGAATTGGCTCTTTGGCGCAACGGTAGCGCGTCTGAATCCAGATCAGAAGGTTGCGTGTTCAAATCACGTCGGGGTCAAATGATGTCGTTTTGGTTTAGTACTAACATAATAAATTAAACTAGAATGTAACAGTAGATTTCCTTTCGTTTTGTAACTTTTTTGAAACACACATACTCTTTTCTGGTAAATAAGTGAAGAGAATGGTAAAGTAGAAGAATTGGCTCTTTGGCGCAACGGTAGCGCGTCTGAATCCAGATCAGAAGGTTGCGTGTTCAAATCACGTCTGGGTCAAATGATGTCCTTTTGGTTTAGTACAAAGATAATAAACGAAACTAGAACGTAACAGTAGATTTCCTTTCGTTTTGTATCTTTTTTGAAACACACATACTCTTTTCTGGTAAATAAGTGAAGAGAATGGTAAAGTAGAAGAATTGGCTCTGTGGCGCAACGGTAGCGCGTCTGACTCCAGATCAGAAGGTTGCATGTTCAAATCACGTCGGGGTCAAGTGATGTCCTTTTGGTTTAGTACTAACATAATAAATTAAACTAGAATGTAACAGTAGATTTCCTTTCGTTTTGTAACTTTTTTTGAAACACACATACTCTTTTCTGGTAAATAAGTGAAGACGATGGTAAAGTAGAAGAATTGGCTCTGTGGCGCAACGGTAGCGCGTCTGAATCCAGATCAGAAGGTTGCGTGTTCAAATCACGTCTGGGTCAAATGATGTCCTTTTGGTTTAGTACAAAGATAATACACGAAACTAGAACGTAACAGTAGATTTCCTTTCGTTTTGTATCTTTTTTGAAACACACATACTCTTTTCTGGTAAATAAGTGAAGAGAATGGTAAAGTAGAAGAATTGGCTCTGTGGCGCAACGGTAGCGCGTCTGACTCCAGATCAGAAGGTTGCGTGTTCAAATCACGTCGGGGTCAAATGATGTCCTTTTGGTTTAGTACTAACATAATAAATTTAACTAGAATGTAACAGTAGATTTCTTTTCGTTTTGTAACTTTTTTTGAAACACACATACTCTTTTCTGGTAAATAAGTGAAGAGAATGGTAAAGTAGAAGAATTGGCTCTGTGGCGCAACGGTAGCGCGTCTGACTCCAGATCAGACGGTTGCGTGTCTAAATCACGTCGGGGTCAAATGATGTCCTTTTGGTTTTGTACTAACATAATAAATTAAACTAGAATGTAACAGTAGATTTTCTTTCGTTTTGTAACTTTTTTTGAAACACACATACTCTTTTCTGGTAAATAAGTGAAGAGAATAGTAAAGAAGATGAATTGGCTCTGTGGCGCAACGGTAGCGCGTCTGACTCCAGATCAGAAGGTTGCGTGTTCAAATAACGTCGGGGTCAAATGATGTCCTTTTGGTTTAGTACTAACATAATAATTGAACTAGAATGTAACAGTAGATTTCCTTTCGTTTTGTATCTTTTTTGAAACACACATACTCTTTTCTGGTAAATAAGTGAAGAGAATGGTAAAGTAGAAGAATTGGCTCTGTGGCGCAACGGTAGCGCGTCTGACTCCAGATCAGAAGGTTGCGTGTTCAAATCACGTCGGGGTCAAATGATGTCCTTTTGGTTTAGTACTGACATAATAAATTAAACTAGAATGTAACAGTAGATTTCCTTTCGTTTTGTAACTTTTTTTGAAACACACATACTCTTTTCTGGTAAATAGTTGAAGAGAATAGTAAAGTAGAAGGATTGGCTCTGTGGCGCAACGGTAGCGCGTCTGACTCCAGATCAGAAGGTTGCATGTTCAAATCACGTCGGGGTCAAATGATTTCTTTTTGGTTTAGTACTAACATAATAATTGAACTAGAATGTAACAGTAGATTTCCTTTCGTTTTGTAACTTTTTTTGAAACACACATACTCTTTTCTGGTAAATAAGTGAAGAGAATGGTAAAGTAGAGAAATTGGCTCTGTGGCGCAGCGGTAGCGCGTCTGACTCCAGATCAGAAGGTTGCATGTTCAAATCACGTCGGGGTCAAATGATGTCCTTTTGGTTTAGTACAAAAATAATAAACGAAAATAGAACGTAACAGTAGATTTCCTTTCGTTTTGTATCTTTTTTGAAACACACATACTCTTTTCTGGTAAATAAGTGAAGAGAATGGTAAAGTAGAAGAATTGGCTCTGTGGCGCAACGGTAGCGCGTCTGACTCCAGATCAGAAGGTTGCGTGTTCAAATCACGTCGGGGTCAAATGATGTCCTTTTGGTTTAGTACTAACATAATAAATTAAACTAGAATGTAACAGTAGATTTCCTTTCGTTTTGTAACTTTTTTTGAAACACACATACTCTTTTCTGGTAAATCAGTGAAGAGAATAGTGAAGTAGAAGAATTGGCTCTGTGGCGCAACGGTAGCGCGTCTGACTCCAGATCAGAAGGTTGCGTGTTCAAATCACGTCGGGGTCAAATGATGTCCTTTTGGTTTAGTACAAAGATAATAAACGAAACTAGAACGTAACAGTAGATTTCCTTTCGTTTTGTATCTTTTTTGAAACACACATACTCTTTTCTGGTAAATAAGTGAAGAGAATGGTAAAGTAGAAGAATTGGCTCTGTGGCGCAACGGTAGCGCGTCTGACTCCAGATCAGAAGGTTGCATGTTCAAATCACGTCGGGGTCAAGTGATGTCCTTTTGGTTTAGTACTAACATAATAAATTAAACTAGAATGTAACAGTAGATTTCCTTTCGTTTTGTAACTTTTTTTGAAACACACATACTCTTTTCTGGTAAATAAGTGAAGAGAATGGTAAAGTAGAAGAATTGGCTCTTTGGTGCAACGGTAGCGCGTCTGACTCCAGATCAGAAGGTTGCGTGTTCAAATCACGTCTGGGTCAAATGATCTCCTTTTGGTTTAGTACAAAGATAATGAACGAAACTAGAACGTAACAGTAGATTTCCTTTCGTTTTGTATCTTTTTTGAAACACACATACTCTTTTCTGGTAAATAAGTGAAGAGAATGGTAAAGTAGAAGAATTGGCTCTGTGGCGCAACGGTAGCGCGTCTGACTCCAGATCAGAAGGTTGCGTGTTCAAATCACGTCGGGGTCAAATGATGTCCTTTTGGTTTAGTACTAACATAATAAATTAAACTAGAATGTAACAGTAGATTTCTTTTCGTTTTGTAACTTTTTTTGAAACACACATACTCTTTTCTGGTAAATAAGTGAAGAGAATGGTAAAGTAGAAGAATTGGCTCTGTGGCGCAACGGTAGCGCGTCTGACTCCAGATCAGAAGGTTGCGTGTTCAAATCACGTCGGGGTCAAATGATGTCCTTTTGGTTTAGTACTAACATAATAATTGAACTAGAATGTAACAGTAGATTTCCTTTCGTTTTGTATCTTTTTGAAACGCACATACTCTTTTCTGGTAAATAAGTGAAGACGATGGTAAAGTAGAAGAATTGGCTCTGTGGCGCAACGGTAGCGCGTCTGACTCCAGATCAGAAGGTTGCGTGTTCAAATCACGTCGGGGTCAAATGATGTCCTTTAGTTTAGTACTAACATAATAAATTAAACTAGAATGTAACAGTAGATTTCTTTTCGTTTTGTAACTTTTTTTGAAACACACATACTCTTTTCTGGTAAATAAGTGAAGAGAATGGTAAAGTAGAAGAATTGGCTCTGTGGCGCAACGGTAGCGTCTGACTCCAGATCAGACGGTTGCGTGTCTAAATCACGTCAAGGTCAAATGATGTCCTTGTGGTTTAGTACTAACATAATAAATTAAACTAGAATGTAACAGTAGATTTCCTTTCGTTTTGTAACTTTTTTGAAACACACATACTCTTTTTCGGTAAATAAGTGAAGAGAATGGTAAAGTAGAAGAATTGGCTCTGTGGCGCAACGGTAGCGCGTCTGACTCCAGATCAGAAGGTTGCGTGTTCAAATCACGTCGGGGTCAAATGATGTCCTTTTGGTTTAGTACTAACATAATAATTGAACTAGAATGTAACGGTAGATTTCGTTTCGTTTTGTAACTTTTTTTGAAACACACATACTCTTTTCTGGTAAATAAGTGAAGAGAATGGTAAAGTAGAAGAATTGGCTCTGTGGCGCAACGGTAGCGCGTCTGACTTCAGATCAGAAGGTTGCGTGTTCAAATCACGTCGGGGTCAAATGATGTCTTTTTGGTTTAGTACTAACATAATAATTGAACTAGAATGTAACAGTAGATTTCCTTTCGTTTTGTAACTTTTTTTGAAACACACATACTCTTTTCTGGTAAATAGTTGAAGAGAATAGTAAAGTAGAAGGATTGGCTCTGTGGCGCAACGGTAGCGCGTCTGACTCCAGATCAGAAGGTTGCATGTTCAAATCACGTCGGGGTCAAATGATTTCTTTTTGGTTTAGTACTAACATAATAATTGAACTAGAATGTAACAGTAGATTTCCTTTCGTTTTGTAACTTTTTTTGAAACACACATACTCTTTTCTGGTAAATAAGTGAAGAGAATGGTAAAGTAGAGAAATTGGCTCTGTGGCGCAGCGGTAGCGCGTCTGACTCCAGATCAGAAGGTTGCATGTTCAAATCACGTCGGGGTCAAATGATGTCCTTTTGGTTTAGTACAAAAATAATAAACGAAAATAGAACGTAACAGTAGATTTCCTTTCGTTTTGTATCTTTTTTGAAACACACATACTCTTTTCTGGTAAATAAGTGAAGAGAATGGTAAAGTAGAAGAATTGGCTCTGTGGCGCAACGGTAGCGCGTCTGACTCCAGATCAGAAGGTTGCGTGTTCAAATCACGTCGGGGTCAAATGATGTCCTTTTGGTTTAGTACTAACATAATAAATTAAACTAGAATGTAACAGTAGATTTCCTTTCGTTTTGTAACTTTTTTTGAAACACACATACTCTTTTCTGGTAAATCAGTGAAGAGAATAGTGAAGTAGAAGAATTGGCTCTGTGGCGCAACGGTAGCGCGTCTGACTCCAGATCAGAAGGTTGCGTGTTCAAATCACGTCGGGGTCAAATGATGTCCTTTTGGTTTAGTACAAAGATAATAAACGAAACTAGAACGTAACAGTAGATTTCCTTTCGTTTTGTATCTTTTTTGAAACACACATACTCTTTTCTGGTAAATAAGTGAAGAGAATGGTAAAGTAGAAGAATTGGCTCTGTGGCGCAACGGTAGCGCGTCTGACTCCAGATCAGAAGGTTGCATGTTCAAATCACGTCGGGGTCAAGTGATGTCCTTTTGGTTTAGTACTAACATAATAAATTAAACTAGAATGTAACAGTAGATTTCCTTTCGTTTTGTAACTTTTTTTGAAACACACATACTCTTTTCTGGTAAATAAGTGAAGAGAATGGTAAAGTAGAAGAATTGGCTCTTTGGTGCAACGGTAGCGCGTCTGACTCCAGATCAGAAGGTTGCGTGTTCAAATCACGTCTGGGTCAAATGATCTCCTTTTGGTTTAGTACAAAGATAATGAACGAAACTAGAACGTAACAGTAGATTTCCTTTCGTTTTGTATCTTTTTTGAAACACACATACTCTTTTCTGGTAAATAAGTGAAGAGAATGGTAAAGTAGAAGAATTGGCTCTGTGGCGCAACGGTAGCGCGTCTGACTCCAGATCAGAAGGTTGCGTGTTCAAATCACGTCGGGGTCAAATGATGTCCTTTTGGTTTAGTACTAACATAATAAATTAAACTAGAATGTAACAGTAGATTTCTTTTCGTTTTGTAACTTTTTTTGAAACACACATACTCTTTTCTGGTAAATAAGTGAAGAGAATGGTAAAGTAGAAGAATTGGCTCTGTGGCGCAACGGTAGCGCGTCTGACTCCAGATCAGAAGGTTGCGTGTTCAAATCACGTCGGGGTCAAATGATGTCCTTTTGGTTTAGTACTAACATAATAATTGAACTAGAATGTAACAGTAGATTTCCTTTCGTTTTGTATCTTTTTGAAACGCACATACTCTTTTCTGGTAAATAAGTGAAGACGATGGTAAAGTAGAAGAATTGGCTCTGTGGCGCAACGGTAGCGCGTCTGACTCCAGATCAGAAGGTTGCGTGTTCAAATCACGTAGGGGTCAAATGATGTCCTTTAGTTTAGTACTAACATAATAAATTAAACTAGAATGTAACAGTAGATTTCTTTTCGTTTTGTAACTTTTTTTGAAACACACATACTCTTTTCTGGTAAATAAGTGAAGAGAATGGTAAAGTAGAAGAATTGGCTCTGTGGCGCAACGGTAGCGTCTGACTCCAGATCAGACGGTTGCGTGTCTAAATCACGTCAAGGTCAAATGATGTCCTTGTGGTTTAGTACTAACATAATAAATTAAACTAGAATGTAACAGTAGATTTCCTTTCGTTTTGTAACTTTTTTGAAACACACATACTCTTTTTCGGTAAATAAGTG
>OY744518.1:118090061-118125061 GCA_963556195.1 Sepiola atlantica
AGCGCGTCTGACTCCAGATCAGAAGGTTGCGTGTTCAAATCACGTCGGGGTCAAATGGTGTCCTTTTGGTTTAGTACTAACATAATAAATTAAACTAGAATGTAACAGTAGATTTCCTTTCGTTTTGTAACTTTTTTTGAAACACACATACTCTTTTCTGGTAAATAAGTGAAGAGAATTGTAAAGTAGATGAATTGGCTCTGTGGCGCAACGGTAGCGCGTCTGAATCCAGATCAGAAGGTTGCGTGTTCAAATCACGTCGGGGTCAAATGATGTCCTTTTGGTTTAGTACTAACATAATAAATTAAACTAGAATGTAACAGTAGATTTCCTTTCGTTTTGTAACTTTTTTTGAAACACACATACTCTTTTCTGGTAAATAAGTGAAGAGAATGGTAAAGTAGAAGAATTGGCTCTGTGGCGCAACGGTAGCGCGTCTGACTCCAGATCAGAAGGTTGCGTGTTCAAATAACGTCGGGGTCAAATGGTGTCCTTTTGGTTTAGTACTAACATAATAAATTAAACTAGAATGTAACAGTAGATTTCCTTTCGTTTTGTAACTTTTTTTGAAACACACATACTCTTTTCTGGTAAATAAGTGAAGAGAATGGTAAAGTAGAAGAATTGGCTCTGTGGCGCAACGGTAGCGCGTCTGACTCCAGATCAGAAGGTTGCGTGTTCAAATCACGTCGGGGTCAAATGATGTCCTTTTGGTTTAGTACTAACATAATAAATTAAACTAGAATGTAACAGTAGATTTCCCTTCGTTTTGTAACTTTTTTTTGAAACACACATACTCTTTTCTGGTAAATAAGTGAAGAGAATTGTAAAGTAGATGAATTGGCTCTGTGGCGCAACGGTAGCGCGTCTGACTCCAGATCAGAAGGTTGCGTGTTCAAATCACGTCGGGGTCAAATGATGTCCTTTTGGTTTAGTACTAACATAATAATTGAACTAGAATGTAACAGTAGATTTCCTTTCGTTTTGTAACTTTTTTTGAAACACACATACTCTTTTCTGGTAAATAGTTGAAGAGAATAGTAAAGTAGAAGGATTTGCTCTGTGGCGCAGCGGTAGCGCGTCTGACTCCAGATCAGAAGGTTGCGTGTTCAAATTACGTCGGGGTCAAACGATGTCCTTTTGGTTTAGTACAAAAATAATAAACGAAACTAGAACGTAACAGTAGATTTCCTTTCGTTTTGTATCTTTTTTGAAACACACATACTCTTTTCTGGTAAATAAGTGAAGAGAATGGTAAAGTAGAAGAATTGGCTCTGTGGCGCACGGTAGCGCGTCTGACTCCAGATCAGAAGGTTGCGTGTTCAAATCACGTCGGGGTCAAATGATGTCCTTTTGGTTTAGTACTAACATAATAAATTAAACTAGAATGTAACAGTAGATTTCCTTTCGTTTTGTAACTTTTTTTGAAACACACATACTCTTTTCTGGTAAATAAGTGAAGAGAATGGTGAAGTAGAAGAATTGGCTCTGTGGCGCAACGGTAGCGCGTCTGACATCAGATCAGAAGGTTGCGTGTTCAAATCACGTCGGTGTCAAATGATGTCCTTTTGGTTTAGTACTAACATAATAAATTAAACTAGAATGTAACAGTAGATTTCCTTTCGTTTTGTAACTTTTTTTGAAACACACATACTCTTTTCTGGTAAATAGTTGAAGAGAATAGTAAAGTAGAAGGATTGGCTCTGTGGCGCAAAGGTAGCGCGTCTGACTCCAGATCAGAAGGTTGCGTGTTCAAATCACGTCGGGGTCAAATGATGTCCTTTTGGTTTAGTACTAACATAATAAATTAAACTAGAATGTAACAGTAGATTTCTTTTCGTTTTGTAACTTTTTTTGAAACACACATACTCTTTTCTGGTAAATCAGTGAAGAGAATGGTAAAGTAGATGAATTGGCTCTGTGGCGCAACGGTAGCGCGTCTGACTCCAGATCAGAAGATTGCGTGTTCAAATCACGTCGGGGTCAAATGATGTCCTTTTGGTTTAGTACTAACATAATAAATTAAACTAGAATGTAACAGTAGATTTCCTTTCGTTTTGTAACTTTTTTTGAAACACACATACTCTTTTCTGGTAAATAAGTGAAGAGAATGGTAAAGTAGAAGAATTGGCTCTGTGGCGCAACGGTAGCGCGTCTGACTCCAGATCAGAAGGTTGCGTGTTCAAATCACGTCGGGGTCAAATGGTGTCCTTTTGGTTTAGTACTAACATAATAAATTAAACTAGAATGTAACAGTAGATTTCCTTTCGTTTTGTAACTTTTTTTGAAACACACATACTCTTTTCTGGTAAATAAGTGAAGAGAATGGTAAAGTAGAAGAATTGGCTCTGTGGCGCAACGGTAGCGCGTCTGACTCCAGATCAGAAGGTTGCGTGTTCAAATCACGTCGGGGTCAAACGATGTCCTTTTGGTTTAGTACAAAGATAATAAACGAAACTAGAACGTAACAGTAGATTTCCTTTCGTTTTGTATCTTTTTTGAAACACACATACTCTTTTCTGGTAAATAAGTGAAGAGAATGGTACAGTAGAAGAATTGGCTCTGTGGCGCAACGGTAGCGCGTCTGACTCCAGATCAGAAGGTTGCGTGTTCAAATCACGTCGGGGTCAAGTGATGTCCTTTTGGTTTAGTACTAACATAATAAATTAAACTAGAATGTAACAGTAGATTTCCTTTCGTTTTGTAACTTTTTTTGAAACACACATACTCTTTTCTGGTAAATAAGTGAAGAGAATGGTAAAGTAGAAGAATTTGCTCTGTGGCGCAACGGTAGCGCGTCTGACTCCAGATTAGAAGGTTGCGTGTTCAAATCACGTCGGGGTCAAATGATGTCCTTTTGGTTTAGTACAAAGATAATAAACGAAACTAGAAAGTAACAGTAGATTTTCTTTCATTTTGTATCTTTTTTGAAACACACATACTCTTTTCTGGTAAATAAGTGAAGAGAATGGTAAAGTAGAAGAATTGGCTCTGTGGCGCAACGGTAGTGCGTCTGACTCCAGATCAGAAGGTTGCGTGTTCAAATCACGTCGGGGTCAAATGATGTCCTTTTGGTTTAGTACTAACATAATAAATTAAACTAGAATGTAACAGTAGATTTCTTTTCGTTTTGTAACTTTTTTTGAAACACACATACTCTTTTCTGGTAAATAAGTGAAGAGAATGGTAAAGTAGAAGAATTGGCTCTGTGGCGCAACAGTAGCGCGTCTGACTCCAAATCAGACGGTTGCATGTCTAAATCACGTCAATGTCAAATGATGTCCTTTTGGTTTAGTACTAACATAATAAATTAAACTAGAATGTAACAGTAGATTTCCTTTCGTTTTGTAACTTTTTTTGAAAAACACATACTCTTTTCTGGTAAATAAGTGAAGAGAATGGTAAAGTAGACGAATTGGCTCTGTGGCGGAACGGTAGCGCGTCTGACTCCAGATCAGAAGATTGCGTGTTCAAATCACGTCGGGGTCAAATGATGTCCTTTTGGTTTAGTACTAACATAATAAATTAAACTAGAATGTAACAGTAGATTTCCTTTCGTTTTGTAACTTTTTTTGAAACACACATACTCTTTTCTGGTAAATAAGTGAAGAGAATGGTAAAGTAGAAGAATTGGCTCTGTGGCGCAACGGTAGCGCGTCTGACTCCAGATCAGAAGGTTGCGTGTTCAAATCACGTCGGGGTCAAATGGTGTCCTTTTGGTTTAGTACTAACATAATAAATTAAACTAGAATGTAACAGTAGATTTCCTTTCGTTTTGTAACTTTTTTTGAAACACACATACTCTTTTCTGGTAAATAAGTGAAGAGAATGGTAAAGTAGAAGGATTGGCTCTGTGGCGCAAAGGTAGCGCGTCTGACTCCAGATCAGAAGGTTGCGTGTTCAAATCACGTCGGGGTCAAATGATGTCCTTTAGGTTTAGTACTAACATAATAAATTAAACTAGAATGTAACAGTAGATTTCCCTTCGTTTTGTAACTTTTTCTGAAACACACATACTCTTTTCTGGTAAATAAGTGAAGAGAATTGTAAAGTAGATGAATTGGCTCTGTGGCGCAACGGTAGCGCGTCTGACTCCAGATCAGAAGGTTGCGTGTTCAAATCACGTCGGGGTCAAATGATGTCCTTTTGGTTTAGTACTAACATAATAAATTAAACTAGAATGTAACAGTAGATTTCCTTTCGTTTTGTAACTTTTTTTGAAACACACATACTCTTTTCTGGTAAATAAGTGAAGAGAATGGTAAAGTAGAAGAATTGGCTCTGTGGCGCAACGGTAGCGCGTCTGACTCCAGATCAGAAGGTTGCGTGTTCAAATCACGTCGGGGTCAAATGGTGTCCTTTTGGTTTAGTACTAACATAATAAATTAAACTAGAATGTAACAGTAGATTTCCTTTCGTTTTGTAACTTTTTTTGAAACACACATACTCTTTTCTGGTAAATAAGTGAAGAGAATGGTAAAGTAGAAGAATTGGCTCTGTGGCGCAACGGTAGCGCGTCTGACTCCAGATCAGAAGGTTGCGTGTTCAAATCACGTTGGGGTCAAATGATGTCCTTTTGGTTTAGTACTAACATAATAAATTAAACTAGAATGTAACAGTAGATTTGCCTTCGTTTTGTAACTTTTTTTGAAACACACATACTCTTTTCTGGTAAATAAGTGAAGAGAATTGTAAAGTAGATGAATTGGCTCTGTGGCGCAACGGTAGCGCGTCTGACTCCAGATCAGAAGGTTGCGTGTTCAAATCACGTCGGGGTCAAATGATGTCCTTTTGGTTTAGTACTAACATAATAATTGAACTAGAATGTAACAGTAGATTTCCTTTCGTTTTGTAACTTTTTTTGAAACACACATACTCTTTTCTGGTAAATAGTTGAAGAGAATAGTAAAGTAGAAGGATTGGCTCTCTGGCGCAAAGGTAGCGCGTCTGACTCCAGATCAGAAGGTTGCGTGTTCAAATCACGTCGGGGTCAAATGATGTCCTTTTGGTTTAGTACTAACATAATAAATTAAACTAGAATGTAACAGTAGATTTCTTTTCGTTTTGTAACTTTTTTTGAAACACACATACTCTTTTCTGGTAAATCAGTGAAGAGAATGGTAAAGTAGATGAATTGGCTCTGTGGCGCAACGGTAGCGCGTCTGACTCCAGATCAGAAGATTGCGTGTTCAAATCACGTCGGGGTCAAATGATGTCCTTTTGGTTTAGTACTAACATAATAAATTAAACTAGAATGTAACAGTAGATTTCCTTTCGTTTTGTAACTTTTTTTGAAACACACATACTCTTTTCTGGTAAATAAGTGAAGAGAATGGTAAAGTAGAAGAATTGGCTCTGTGGCGCAACGGTAGCGCGTCTGACTCCAGATCAGAAGGTTGCGTGTTCAAATCACGTCGGGGTCAAATGGTGTCCTTTTGGTTTAGTACTAACATAATAAATTAAACTAGAATGTAACAGTAGATTTCCTTTCGTTTTGTAACTTTTTTTGAAACACACATACTCTTTTCTGGTAAATAAGTGAAGAGAATGGTAAAGTAGAAGAATTGGCTCTGTGGCGCAACGGTAGCGCGTCTGACTCCAGATCAGAAGGTTGCGTGTTCAAATCACGTCGGGGTCAAATGATGTCCTTTTGGTTTAGTACTAACATAATAAATTAAACTAGAATGTAACAGTAGATTTCCCTTCGTTTTGTAACTTTTTTTGAAACACACATACTCTTTTCTGGTAAATAAGTGAAGAGAATTGTAAAGTAGATGAATTGGCTCTGTGGCGCAACGGTAGCGCGTCTGACTCCAGATCAGAAGGTTGCGTGTTCAAATCACGTCGGGGTCAAATGATGTCCTTTTGGTTTAGTACTAACATAATAAATTAAACTAGAATGTAACAGTAGATTTCCTTTCGTTTTGTAACTTTTTTTGAAACACACATACTCTTTTCTGGTAAATAAGTGAAGAGAATGGTAAAGTAGAAGAATTGGCTCTGTGGCGCAACGGTAGCGCGTCTGACTCCAGATCAGAAGGTTGCGTGTTCAAATCACGTCGGGGTCAAATGGTGTCCTCTTGGTTTAGTACTAACATAATAAATTAAACTAGAATGTAACAGTAGATTTCCTTTCGTTTTGTAACTTTTTTTGAAACACACATACTCTTTTCTGGTAAATAAGTGAAGAGAATGGTAAAGTAGAAGAATTGGCTCTGTGGCGCAAAGGTAGCGCGTCTGACTCCAGATCAGAAGGTTGCGTGTTCAAATCACGTCGGGGTCAAATGATGTCCTTTTGGTTTAGTACTAACATAATAAATTAAACTAGAATGTAACAGTAGATTTCTTTTCGTTTTGTAACTCTTTTTGAAACACACATACTCTTTTTTGGAAAATCAGTGAAGAGAATGGTAAAGTAGAAGAATTGGCTCTGTGGCTCAATGGTAGCGCGTCTGACTCCAGATCAGAAGGTTGCGTGTTCAAATCACGTCGGGGTCAAATGATGTCCTTTTGGTTTAGTACTAACATAATAAATTAAACTAGAATGTAACAGTAGATTTTCTTTCGTTTTGTTACTTTTTTTGAAACACACATACTCTTTTCTGGTAAATAAGTGAAGAGAATGGTAAAGTAGAAGAATTGGCTCTGTGGCGCAACGGTAGCGCGTCTGACTCCAGATCAGAAGGTTGCGTGTTCAAATCACGTCGGGGTCAAACGATGTCCTTTTGGTTTAGTACAAAGATAATAAACGAAACTAGAACGTAACAGTAGATTTCCTTTCGTTTTGTATCTTTTTTGAAACACACATACTCTTTTCTGGTAAATAAGTGAAGAGAATGGTACAGTAGAAGAATTGGCTCTGTGGCGCAACGGTAGCGCGTCTGACTCCAGATCAGAAGGTTGCGTGTTCAAATCACGTCGGGGTCAAGTGATGTCGTTTTGGTTTAGTACTAACATAATAAATTAAACTAGAATGTAACAGTAGATTTCCTTTCGTTTTGTAACTTTTTTTGAAACACACATACTCTTTTCTGGTAAATAAGTGAAGAGAATGGTAAAGTAGAAGAATTTGCTCTGTGGCGCAACGGTAGCGCGTCTGACTCCAGATTAGAAGGTTGCGTGTTCAAATCACGTCGGGGTCAAATGATGTCCTTTTGGTTTAGTACAAAGATAATAAACGAAACTAGAAAGTAACAGTAGATTTTCTTTCATTTTGTATCTTTTTTGAAACACACATACTCTTTTCTGGTAAATAAGTGAAGAGAATGGTAAAGTAGAAGAATTGGCTCTGTGGCGCAACGGTAGTGCGTCTGACTCCAGATCAGAAGGTTGCGTGTTCAAATCACGTCGGGGTCAAATGATGTCCTTTTGGTTTAGTACTAACATAATAAATTAAACTAGAATGTAACAGTAGATTTCTTTTCGTTTTGTAACTTTTTTTGAAACACACATACTCTTTTCTGGTAAATAAGTGAAGAGAATGGTAAAGTAGAAGAATTGGCTCTGTGGCGCAACAGTAGCGCGTCTGACTCCAAATCAGACGGTTGCATGTCTAAATCACGTCAATGTCAAATGATGTCCTTTTGGTTTAGTACTAACATAATAAATTAAACTAGAATGTAACAGTAGATTTCCTTTCGTTTTGTAACTTTTTTTGAAAAACACATACTCTTTTCTGGTAAATAAGTGAAGAGAATGGTAAAGTAGACGAATTGGCTCTGTGGCGCAACGGTAGCGCGTCTGACTCCAGATCAGAAGATTGCGTGTTCAAATCACGTCGGGGTCAAATGATGTCCTTTTGGTTTAGTACTAACATAATAAATTAAACTAGAATGTAACAGTAGATTTCCTTTCGTTTTGTAACTTTTTTTGAAACACACATACTCTTTTCTGGTAAATAAGTGAAGAGAATGGTAAAGTAGAAGAATTGGCTCTGTGGCGCAACGGTAGCGCGTCTGACTCCAGATCAGAAGGTTGCGTGTTCAAATCACGTCGGGGTCAAATGGTGTCCTTTTGGTTTAGTACTAACATAATAAATTAAACTAGAATGTAACAGTAGATTTCCTTTCGTTTTGTAACTTTTTTTGAAACACACATACTCTTTTCTGGTAAATAAGTGAAGAGAATGGTAAAGTAGAAGAATTGGCTCTGTGGCGCAACGGTAGCGCGTCTGACTCCAGATCAGAAGGTTGCGTGTTCAAATCACGTCGGGGTCAAATGATGTCCTTTAGGTTTAGTACTAACATAATAAATTAAACTAGAATGTAACAGTAGATTTCCCTTCGTTTTGTAACTTTTTTTGAAACCCACATACTCTTTTCTTATAAATAAGTGAAGAGAATTGTAAAGTAGATGAATTGGCTCTGTGGCGCAACGGTAGCGCGTCTGACTCCAGATCAGAAGGTTGCGTGTTCAAATCACGTCGGGGTCAAATGATGTCCTTTTGGTTTAGTACTAACATAATAAATTAAACTAGAATGTAACAGTAGATTTCCTTTCGTTTTGTAACTTTTTTTGAAACACACATACTCTTTTCTGGTAAATAAGTGAAGAGAATGGTAAAGTAGAAGAATTGGCTCTGTGGCGCAACGGTAGCGCGTCTGACTCCAGATCAGAAGGTTGCGTGTTCAAATCACGTCGGGGTCAAATGGTGTCCTTTTGGTTTAGTACTAACATAATAAATTAAACTAGAATGTAACAGTAGATTTCCTTTCGTTTTGTAACTTTTTTTGAAACACACATACTCTTTTCTGGTAAATAAGTGAAGAGAATGGTAAAGTAGAAGAATTGGCTCTGTGGCGCAACGGTAGCGCGTCTGACTCCAGATCAGAAGGTTGCGTGTTCAAATCACGTTGGGGTCAAATGATGTCCTTTTGGTTTAGTACTAACATAATAAATTAAACTAGAATGTAACAGTAGATTTGCCTTCGTTTTGTAACTTTTTTTGAAACACACATACTCTTTTCTGTTAAATAAGTGAAGAGAATGGTAAAGTAGAAGAATTGGCTCTGTGGCGCAACGGTAGCGCGTCTGACTCCAGATCAGAAGGTTGCGTGTTCAAATCACGTCGGGGTCAAATGATGTCCTTTTGGTTTAGTACTAACATAATAATTGAACTAGAATGTAACAGTAGATTTCCTTTCGTTTTGTAACTTTTTTTGAAACACACATACTCTTTTCTGGTAAATAGTTGAAGAGAATAGTAAAGTAGAAGGATTGGCTCTGTGGCGCAAAGGTAGCGCGTCTGACTCCAGATCAGAAGGTTGCGTGTTCAAATCACGTCGGGGTCAAATGATGTCCTTTTGGTTTAGTACTAACATAATAAATTAAACTAGAATGTAACAGTAGATTTCTTTTCGTTTTGTAACTTTTTTTGAAACACACATACTCTTTTCTGGTAAATCAGTGAAGAGAATGGTAAAGTAGATGAATTGGCTCTGTGGCGCAACGGTAGCGCGTCTGACTCCAGATCAGAAGATTGCGTGTTCAAATCACGTCGGGGTCAAATGATGTCCTTTTGGTTTAGTACTAACATAATAAATTAAACTAGAATGTAACAGTAGATTTCCTTTCGTTTTGTAACTTTTTTTGAAACACACATACTCTTTTCTGGTAAATAAGTGAAGAGAATGGTAAAGTAGAAGAATTGGCTCTGTGGCGCAACGGTAGCGCGTCTGACTCCAGATCAGAAGGTTGCGTGTTCAAATCACGTCGGGGTCAAATGGTGTCCTTTTGGTTTAGTACTAACATAATAAATTAAACTAGAATGTAACAGTAGATTTCCTTTCGTTTTGTAACTTTTTTTGAAACACACATACTCTTTTCTGGTAAATAAGTGAAGAGAATGGTAAAGTAGAAGAATTGGCTCTGTGGCGCAACGGTAGCGCGTCTGACTCCAGATCAGAAGGTTGCGTGTTCAAATCACGTCGGGGTCAAATGATGTCCTTTTGGTTTAGTACTAACATAATAAATTAAACTAGAATGTAACAGTAGATTTCCCTTCGTTTTGTAACTTTTTTTGAAACACACATACTCTTTTCTGGTAAATAAGTGAAGAGAATTGTAAAGTAGATGAATTGGCTCTGTGGCGCAACGGTAGCGCGTCTGACTCCAGATCAGAAGGTTGCGTGTTCAAATCACGTCGGGGTCAAATGATGTCCTTTTGGTTTAGTACTAACATAATAAATTAAACTAGAATGTAACAGTAGATTTCCTTTCGTTTTGTAACTTTTTTCTAAACACACATACTCTTTTCTGGTAAATAAGTGAAGAGAATGGTAAAGTAGAAGAATTGGCTCTGTGGCGCAACGGTAGCGCGTCTGACTCCAGATCAGAAGGTTGCGTGTTCAAATCACGTCGGGGTCAAATGGTGTCCTCTTGGTTTAGTACTAACATAATAAATTAAACTAGAATGTAACAGTAGATTTCCTTTCGTTTTGTAACTTTTTTTGAAACACACATACTCTTTTCTGGTAAATAAGTGAAGAGAATGGTAAAGTAGAAGAATTGGCTCTGTGGCGCAACGGTAGTGCGTCTGACTCCAGATCAGAAGGTTGCGTGTTCAAATCACGTCGGGGTCAAATGATGTCCTTTTGGTTTAGTACTAACATAATAAATTAAACTAGAATGTAACAGTAGATTTGCCTTCGTTTTGTAACTTTTTTTGAAACACACATACTCTTTTCTGTTAAATAAGTGAAGAGAATTGTAAAGTAGATGAATTGGCTCTGTGGCGCAACGGTAGCGCGTCTGACTCCAGATCAGAAGGTTGCGTGTTCAAATCACGTCGGGGTCAAATGATGTCCTTTTGGTTTAGTACTAACATAATAATTGAACTAGAATGTAACAGTAGATTTCCTTTCGTTTTGTAACTTTTTTTGAAACACACATACTCTTTTCTGGTAAATAGTTGAAGAGAATAGTAAAGTAGAAGGATTGGCTCTGTGGCGCAAAGGTAGCGCGTCTGACTCCAGATCAGAAGGTTGCATGTTCAAATCACGTCGGGGTCAAATGATTTCTTTTTGGTTTAGTACTAACATAATAATTGAACTAGAATGTAACAGTAGATTTCCTTTCGTTTTGTAACTTTTTTTGAAACACACATACTCTTTTCTGGTAAATAAGTGAAGAGAATGGTAAAGTAGAAGAATTGGCTCTGTGGCGCAGCGGTAGCGCGTCTGACTCCAGATCAGAAGGTTGCGTGTTCAAATCACGTCGGGGTCAAATGATGTCCTTTTGGTTTAGTACAAAAATAATAAACGAAACTAGAACGTAACAGTAGATTTCCTTTCGTTTTGTATCTTTTTTGAAACACACATACTCTTTTCTGGTAAATAAGTGAAGAGAATGGTAAAGTAGAAGAATTGGCTCTGTGGTGCAACGGTAGCGCGTCTGACTCCAGATCAGAAGGTTGCGTGTTCAAATCACGTCGGGGTCAAATGATGTCCTTTTGGTTTAGTACTAACATAATAAATTAAACTAGAATGTAACAGTAGATTTCCTTTCGTTTTGTAACTTTTTTTGAAACACACATACTCTTTTCTGGTAAATAAGTGAAGAGAATGGTGAAGTAGAAGAATTGGCTCTGTGGCGCGACGGTAGCGCGTCTGACATCAGATCAGAAGGTTGCGTGTTCAAATCACGTCGGTGTCAAATGATGTCCTTTTGGTTTAGTACTAACATAATAAATTAAACTAGAATGTAACAGTAGATTTCCTTTCGTTTTGTATCTTTTATGAAACACACATACTCTTTTCTGGTAAATAAGTGAAGAGAATGGTAAAGTAGATGAATTGGCTCTGTGGCGCGACGGTAGCGCGTCTGACTCCAGATCAGAAGGTTGCGTGTTCAAATCATGTCGGGGTCAAATGATGTCCTTTTGGTTTAGTACTAACATAATAAATTACACTTGAATGTAACAGTAGATTTCTTTTCGTTTTGTAACTTTTTTTGAAACACACATACTCTTTTCTGGTAAATAAGTAAAGAGAATGGTAAGGTAGAAGAATTGGCTCTGTAGCGCGATGGTAGCGCGTCTGACTCCAGATCAGAAGGTTGCGTGTTCAAATCACGTCGGGGTCAAATGATGTCCTTTTGGTTTAGTACTAACATAATAAATTAAACTAGAATGTAACAGTAGATTTCTTTTCGTTTTGTAACTTTTTTTGAAACACACATACTCTTTTCTGGTAAATCAGTGAAGAGAATGGTAAAGTAGAAGAATTGGCTCTGTGGCGCAATAGTAGCGCGTCTGACTCCAGATCAGAAGGTTGCGTGTTCAAATCACGTCGGGGTCAAATGATGTCCTTTTGGTTTAGTACTAACATAATAAATTAAACTAGAATGTAACAGTAGATTTTCTTTCGTTTTGTTACTTTTTTTGAAACACACATACTCTTTTCTGGTAAATAAGTGAAGAGAATGGTAATTAGAAGAATTGGCTCTGTGGCGCAACGGTAGCGCGTCTGACTCCAGATCAGAAGGTTGCATGTTCAAATCACGTCGGGGTCAAACGATGTCCTTTTGGTTTAGTACAAAGATAATAAACGAAACTAGAACGTAACAGTAGATTTCCTTTCGTTTTGTATCTTTTTTGAAACACACATAATCTTTTCTGGTAAATAAGTGAAGAGAATGGTAAAGTAGAAGAATTGGCTCTGTGGCGCAACGGTAGCGCGTCTGACTCCAGATCAGAAGGTTGCGTGTTCAAATAACGTCGGGGTCAATTGATGTCCTTTTGGTTTAGTACTAACATAATAAATTTAACTAGAATGTAACAGTAGATTTCCTTTCGTTTTGTAACTTTTTTTGAAACACACATACTCTTTTCTGGTAAATAAGTGAAGAGAATGGTAAAGTAGAAGAATTGGCTCTGTGGCGCAACGGTAGTGCGTCTGACTCCAAATCAGAAGGTTGCGTGTTCAAATCACGTCGGGGTCAAAAGATGTCCTTTTGGTTTAGTACAAAGATAATAAACGAAACTAGAAAGTAACAGTAGATTTTCTTTCATTTTGTATCTTTTTTGAAACACACATACTCTTTTCTGGTAAATAAGTGAAGAGAATGGTAAAGTAGAAGAATTGGCTCTGTGGCGCAACGGTAGCGCGTCTGACTCCAGATCAGAAGGTTGCGTGTTCAAATCACGTCGGGGTCAAATGATGTCCTTTTGGTTTAGTACTAACATAATAAATTAAACTAGAATGTAACAGTAGATTTCTTTTCGTTTTGTAACTTTTTTTGAAACACACATACTCTTTTCTGGTAAATAAGTGAAGAGAATGGTAAAGTAGAAGAATTGGCTCTGTGGCGCAACAGTAGCGCGTCTGACTCCAAATCAGACGGTTGCATGTCTAAATCACGTCAATGTCAAATGATGTCCTTTTGGTTTAGTACTAACATAATTAATTAAACTAGAATGTAACAGAAGGTTCCTTTCGTTTTGTATCTTTTTTGAAACACACATACTCTTTTCTGGTAAATAAGTGAATAAGTGAAGAGAATGGTAAAGTAGATGAATTGGCTCTGTGGCGCAACGGTAGCGCGTCTGACTCCAGATCAGAAGGTTGCGTGTTCAAATCACGTCGGGGTCAAATGATGTCCTTTTGGTTTAGTACAAAGATAACAACGAAACTAGCACGTAACAGTAGATTTTCTTTTCGTTTTGTATCTTTTTTGAAACACACATACTCTTTTCTGGTAAATAAGTGAAGAGAATGGTAAAGTAGAAGAATTGGCTCAGTGGCGAAACGGTAGCGCGTCTGACTCCAGATCAGAAGGTTGCGTGTTCAAATCACGTCTGGGTCGAATGATGTCCTTTTGGTTTAGTACAAAGATAATAAACGAAACTAGAATTTAACAGTAGATTTCCTTTCGTTGTGTATCTTTTTTGAAACACACATACTCTTTTCTGGTAAATAAGTGAAGAGAATGGTAAAGTAGGAGAATTGGCTCTATGGCGCAACGGTAGCGCGTCTCACTCCAGATCAGAAGGTTGCGTGTTCAAATCACGTCGGGGTCAAATGATGTCCTTTTGGTTTAGTACTAACATAATAAATTAAACTAGAATGTAACAGTAGATTTCTTTTCGTTTTGTAACTTTTTTTGAAACACACATACTCTTTTCTGGTAAATAAGTGAAGAGAATGGTAAAGTAGAAGAATTGGCTCTGTGGCGCAATGGTAGCGCGTCTGACTCCAGATCAGAAGGTTGCGTGTTCAAATCACGTCGGGGTCAAATGATGTCCTTTTGGTTTAGTACTAACATAATAAATTAAACTAGAATGTAACAGTAGATTTCTTTTCGTTTTGTAACTTTTTTTGAAACACACATATGCTTTTCTGGTAAATAAGTGAAGAGAATGGTAAAGTAGAAGAATTGACTCTGTGGCGCAACGGTAGCGCGTCTGACTCCAGATCAGAAGGTTGCGTGTTCAAATCACGTCGGGGTCAAATGATGTCCTTTTGGTTTAGTACTAACATAATAAATTAAACTAGAATGTAACAGTAGATTTCCTTTCGTTTTGTAACTTTTTTTGAAACACACATACTCTTTTCTGGTAAATAAGTGAAGAGAATGGTAAAGTAGAAGGATTGGCTCTGTGGCGCAATGGTAGCACGTCTGACTCCAGATCAGAATGTTTCGTGTTCAAATCACGTCGGGGTCAAATGATGTCCTTTTGGTTTAGTACTAACATAATAAATTAAACTAGAATGTAACAGTAGATTTCCTTTCGTTTTGTTACCTTTTTTGAAACACACATACTCTTTTCTGGTAAATAAGTGAAGAGAATGGTAAAATAGAAGAATTGGCTCTGTGGCGCAACGGTAACGCGTCTGACTCCAGATCAGAATGTTTCGTGTTCAAATCACGTCGGGGTCAAATGATGTCCTTTTGGTTTAGTACTAACATAATAAATTAAACTAGAATGTAACAGTAGATTTCCTTTCGTTTTGTTACCTTTTTTGAAACACACATACTCTTTTCTGGTAAATAAGTGAAGAGAATGGTAAAGTAGAAGAATTGGCTCTGTGGCGCAACGGTAGCGCGTCTGACTCCAGATCAGAAGGCTGCGTGTTCAAATCACGTCGGAAACAAATGATGTCCTTTTGGTTTAGCACTAACATAATAAACGAAACTAGAATTTAACAGTAGATTTCCTTTCGTTTTGTATCTTTTTTGAAACACACATACTCTTTTCTGGTAAATAAGTGAAGAGAATGGTAAAGTAGAAGAATTGGCTCTGTGGCGCAACGGTAGCGCGTCTGACTCCAGATCAGAAGGTTGCGTGTTCAAATCACGTCGGGGTCAAATGATGTTCTTTTGGTTTAGTACTAACATAATAAACGAAACTAGAATGTTACAGTAGATTTCCTTTCGTTTTGTATCTTTTTTGAAACACACATACTCTTTTCTGATAAATAAGTCAAGAGAATGGTAAAGTAGAAGAATTGGCTCTGTGGCGCAACGATAGCGCGTCTGACTCCAGATCAGAAGGTTGCGTGTATAAATCACGTCGGGATCAAATGACGTCCTTTTGGTTTAGTACTAACATAATAAACGAAACTACAATTTAACAATAGATTTCCTTTCGTTTTGTATCTTTTTTTAAAAACACATACTCTTTTCTGGTAAATAAGTGAAGAGAATTGAAAAGTAGAAGAATTGGCTCTGTGGCGCAACGGTAGCGCGTCTGACTCCAGATCAGAAGTTAGGTTGTTCAAATCACGTCGGGGTCAAATGATGTGCTTTTGGTTTAGTACTAACATAATAAACGAAACTAGAATGTAACAGTTAATTTCCTTTCGTTTTGTATCTTTTTTGAAACACACATAATCTTTTTCTGGTAAATAAGTGAAGAGAATTGAAACGTAGAAGAATTGGCTCTGTGGCGCAACGGTAGCGCGTCTGACTGCAGATCAGAAGTTAGCGTGTTCAAATCACGTCGGGGTCAAATGATGTGCTTTTGGTTTAGTACTAACATAATAAACGAAACTAGAATGTAACAGTTAATTTCCTTTCGTTTTGTATCTTTTTTGAAACACACATACTTTTTTCTGGTAAATAAGTGAAGAGAATTGAAAAGTAGAAGAATTGGCTCTGTGGCGCAACGGTAGCGCGTCTGACTCCAGATCAGAAGGTTGCGTGTTCAAATCACGTCGGGGTCAAATTATGTGCTTTTGGTTCAGTACTAACATAATAAACGAAACTAGAATTAAACAGTAGTTTTCTTTTGGTTTTGTATCTTTTTTGAAACACACATACTCTTTTCTGGTAAATAAGTGAAGAGAATTGAAACGTAGAAGAATTGGCTCTGTGGCGCAACGGTAGCGCGTCTGACTCCAGATCAGAAGTCAGCGTGTTCAAATCACGTGTGGGTCAAATGATGTCTTTTTGGTTTAGTACTAACATAATAAACGAAACTAGAATGTAACAGTAGATTTCCTTTCGGTTTGTATCTTTTTTGAAACACACATACTATTTTCTGGTAAATATGTGAAGAAAATTGAAAAGTAGAAGAATTGGCTCTGTGGCGCAACGGTAGCGCGTCTGACTCCAGATCAGAAGGCTGCGTGTTCAAATCACGTCGGGTTCAAATGATGTCCTTTTGGTTTAGCACTAACATAATAAACGAAACTAGAATTTAAAAGTAGATTTCCTTTCGTTTTGTATCTTTTTTGAAACACACATACTCTTTTCTGGTAAATAAGTGAAGAGAATGGTAAAGTAGAAGAATTGGCTCTGTGGCGCAACGGTAGCGCGTCTGACTCCAGATCAGAAGGTTGCGTGTTCGAATCACGTCGGGGTCAAATGATGTCCTTTTGGTTTAGTACTAACATAATAAACGAAACTAGAATGGTACAGTAGATTTCTTTTCGTTTTGTATCTTTTTTGAAACACACATACTCTTTTCTGGTAAATAAGGGAAGAGAATAGTAAAGTAGAAGAATTGGCGCTGTGGCGCAACGGTAGCTTGTCTGACTCCAGATCAGAAGGTTGCGTGTTCAAATCACGTCGGGGTCAACTTATGTCATTTTGGTTTAGTACTAACATAATACACGAAACTAGAATTTAACAGTAGATTTCCTTTCGTATTGTATTTTTTTTGAAACACACATACTCTTTTCTGGTAAATAAATGAAGAGATTAATAAAGTAGACGAATTGGCTCTGTGGCGCAACGGTAGCGCGTCTGACCCCAGATCAACAGGTTGCGTGGTCAAATCAAGTCGGGGTCAAATGATGTCTTTTTGGTTTAGTACAAACATAATAAACAAAACTAGAATGTTACAGTAGATTTCCTTTCGTTTTGTATCTTTTTTGAAACACACATACTCTTTTCTGATAAATAAGTGAAGAGAATAGTAAAGTAAAAGAATTGGCTCTGCGGCGCTACGGTAGCGCGTCTGACTCCAGATCAGAAGGTTGCGTGTTCAAATCACGTCGTGGTCAAATGATGTCCTTTTGGTTTAGTACTAACATAATACACGAAACTAGAATTTAACAGTAGATTTCCTTTCGTTTTGTATCTTTTTTGAAACACACATACTCTTTTCTGCTAAATAAATGAAGAGAATAATAAAGTGGACGAATTGGCTCTGTGGCTCAACGGTAGCTTGTCTGACTCCAGATCAGAAGGTTGCGTGTTTAAATCACGTCGGGGTCAAATGACGTCGTTTTGGTTTAGTACTAACATAATAAACGAAACTACAATTTAACAATAGATTTCCTTTCGTTTTGTATCTTTTTTGAAACACGCATACTCTTTTCTGGTAAATAAGTGAAGAGAATGTTAAAGTAGACGAATTGGCTCTGTGGCGCAACGGTAGCGCGTCTGACTCCAGATCAGAAGGTTGCGTGTTCAAATCACGTCGGGGTCAAATGATGTTCTTTTGGTTTAGTACTAACATAATAAACGAAACTAGAATGTTACAGTAGATTTCCTTTCGTTTTGTATCTTTTTTGAAACACACATACTCTTTTCTGATAAATAAGTGAAGAGAATGGTAAAGTAGAAGAATTGGCTCTGTGGCGCAATGATAGCGCGTCTGACTCCAGATTAGAAGGTTGCGTGTTTAAATCACGTCGGGGTCAAATGACGTCCTTTTGGTTTAGTACTAACATAATAAACGAAACTACAATTTAACAATAGATTTCCTTTCATTTTGTATCTTTTTTTAAACACACATACTCTTTTCTGGTAAATAAGTGAAGAGAATTGAAAAGTAGAAGAATTGGCTCTGTGGCGCAACGGTAGCGCGTCTGACTCCAGACTATAAGTGATCGTGTTCAAATCAAGTCGGGGTCAAATGATGTGCTTTTGGTTCAATACTAACATAATAAACTAAACTAGAATTAAACAGTAGTTTTCTTTTCGTTTTGTATCTTTTTTGAAACACACATACTCTTTTCTGGTAAATAAGTGAAGAGAATTGAAAAGTAGAAGAATTGGCTCTGTGGCGCAACGGTAGCGCGTCTGACTCCAAATCAGAAGTCAGCGTGTTCAAATCACGTGTGGGTCAAATGATGTCCTTTTGGTTTAGTACTAACATAATAAACGAAACTAGAATTTAACAGTAGATTTCCTTTCGGTGTGTATCTTTTTTGAAACACACATACTATTTTCTGGTAAATAAGTGAAGAGAATAGTAAAGCAGAAGAATTGGCTCTGTGGCGCAACGGTAGCGCGTCTGACTGCAGATCAGAAGTTAGCGTGTTCAAATCACGTCGGGGTCAAATGATGTGCATTTGGTTTAGTACTAACATAATAAACGAAACTACAATTTAACAATAGATTTCCTTTCGTTTTGTATCTTTTTTGAAACACACATACTCTTTTCTGGTAAATAAGTGAAGAGAATTGAAAAGTAGAAGAATTGGCTCTGTGGCGCAACGGTAGCGCGTCTGACTCCACGTCAGAAGTTAGCGTGTTCAAATCACGTCGGGGTCAAATTATGTGCTTTTGGTTCAGTACTAACATAATAAACGAAACTAGAATTAAACAGTAGTTTTCTTTTCGTTTTGTATCTTTTTTGAAACACACATACTCTTTTCTGGTAAATAAGTGAAGAGAATTGAAACGTAGAAGAATTGGCTCTGTGGCGCAACGGTAGCGCGTCTGACTCCAGATCAGAAGTCAGCGTGTTCAAATCACGTCGGGTTCAAATGATGTCCTTTTGGTTTAGCACTAACATAATAAACGAAACTAGAATTTAACAGTAGATTTCCTTTCGTTTTGTATCTTTTTTGAAACACACATACTCTTTTCTGGTAAATAAGTGAAGAGAATGGTAAAGTAGAAGAATTGGCTCTGTGGCGCAACGGTAGCGCGTCTGACTCCAGATCAGAAGGTTGCGTGTTCAAATCACGTCGGGGTCAAATGATGTCCTTTTGGTTTAGTACTAACATAATAAACGAAACTAGAATGGTACAGTAGATTTCCTTTCGTTTTGTATCTTTTTTGAAACACACATACTCTTTTCTGGTAAATAAGGGAAGAGAATAGTAAAGTAGAAGAATTGGCGCTGTGGCGCAACGGTAGCTTGTCTTACTCCAGATCAGAAGGTTGCGTGTTCAAATCACGTCGGGGTCAACTTATGTCATTTTGGTTTAGTACTAACATAATACACGAAACTAGAATTTAACAGTAGATTTCCTTTCGTATTGTATTTTTTTTGAAACACACATACTCTTTTCTGGTAAATAAATGAAGAGATTAATAAAGTAGACGAATTGGCTCTGTGGCGCAACGGTAGCGCGTCTGACCCCAGATCAGCAGGTTGCGTGGTCAAATCAAGTCGGGGTCAAATGATGTCTTTTTTGTTTAGTACAAACATAATAAACAAAACTAGAATGTTACAGTAGATTTCCTTTCGTTTTGTATCTTTTTTGAAACACACATACTCTTTTCTGATAAATAAGTGAAGAGAATGGTAAAGTAAAAGAATTGGCTCTGTGGCGCTACGGTAGCGCGTCTGACTCCAGATCAGAAGGTTGCGTGTTCAAATCACGTCGTGGTCAAATGATGTCCTTTTGGTTTAGTACTAACATAATACACGAAACTAGAATTTAACAGTAGATTTCCTTTCGTTTTGTATCTTTTTTGAAACACACATACTCTTTTCTGCTAAATAAATGAAGAGAATAATAAAGTGGACGAATTGGCTCTGTGGCTCAACGGTAGCTTGTCTGACTCCAGATCAGAAGGTTGCGTGTTTAAATCACGTCGGGGTCAAATGACGTCGTTTTGGTTTAGTACTAACATAATAAACGAAACTACAATTTAACAATAGATTTCCTTTCGTTTTGTATCTTTTTTTAAACACACATACTCTTTTCTGGTAAATAAGTGAAGAGAATGGTAAAGTAGAAGAATTGGCTCTGTGGCGCAACGGTAGCGCGTCTGACTCCAGATCATAAGTGATCGTGTTCAAATCAAGTCGGGGTCAAATGATGTGCTTTTGGTTCAATACTAACATAATAAACTAAACTAGAATTAAACAGTAGTTTTCTTTTCGTTTTGTATCTTTTTTGAAACACACATACTCTTTTCTGGTAAATAAGTGAAGAGAATTGAAAAGTAGAAGAATTGGCTCTGTGGCGCAACGGTAGCGCGTCTGACTCCAGATCAGAAGTCAGCGTGTTCAAATCACGTCGGGTTCAAATGATGTCCTTTTGGTTTAGCACTAACATAATAAACGAAACTAGAATTTAACAGTAGATTTCCTTTCGTTTTGTATCTTTTTTGAAACACACATACTCTTTTCTGGTAAATAAGTGAAGAGAATGGTAAAGTAGAAGAATTGGCTCTGTGGCGCAACGGTAGCGCGTCTGACTCCAGATCAGAAGGTTGCGTGTTCAAATCACGTCGGGGTCAAATGATGTCCTTTTGGTTTAGTACTAACATAATAAACGAAACTAGAATGGTACAGTAGATTTCCTTTCGTTTTGTATCTTTTTTTAAACACACATACTCTTTTCTGGTAAATAAGGGAAGAGAATAGTAAAGTAGAAGAATTGGCGCTGTGGCGCAACGGTAGCTTGTCTGACTCCAGATCAGAAGGTTGCGTGTTCAAATCACGTCGGGGTCAACTTATGTCATTTTGGTTTAGTACTAACATAATACACAAAACTAGAATTTAACAGTAGATTTCCTTTCGTATTGTATTTTTTTTGAAACACACATACTCTTTTCTGGTAAATAAATGAAGAGATTAATAAAGTAGACGAATTGGCTCTGTGGCGCAACGGTAGCGCGTCTGACCCCAGATCAGCAGGTTGCGTGGTCAAATCAAGTCGGGGTCAAATGATGTCTTTTTGGTTTAGTACAAACATAATAAACAAAACTAGAATGTTACAGTAGATTTCCTTTCGTTTTGTATCTTTTTTGAAACACACATACTCTTTTCTGATAAATAAGTGAAGAGAATGGTAAAGTAAAAGAATTGGCTCTGTGGCGCTACGGTAGCGCGTCTGACTCCAGATCAGAAGGTTGCGTGTTCAAATCACGTCGTGGTCAAATGATGTCCTTTTGGTTTAGTACTAACATAATACACGAAACTAGAATTTAACAGTAGATTTCCTTTCGTTTTGTATCTTTTTTGAAACACACATACTCTTTTCTGCTAAATAAATGAAGAGAATAATAAAGTGGACGAATTGGCTCTGTGGCTCAACGGTAGCTTGTCTGACTCCAGATCAGAAGGTTGCGTGTTTAAATCACGTCGGGGTCAAATGACGTCGTTTTGGTTTAGTACTAACATAATAAACGAAACTACAATTTAACAATAGATTTCCTTTCGTTTTGTATCTTTTTTGAAACACGCATACTCTTTTCTGGTAAATAAGTGAAGAGAATGTTAAAGTAGAAGAATTGGCTCTGTGGCGCAACGGTAGCGCGTCTGACTCCAGATCAGAAGGTTGCGTGTTCAAATCAAGTCGGGGTCAAATGATGTGCTTTTGGTTCAATACTAACATAATAAACTAAACTAGAATTAAACAGTAGTTTTCTTTTCGTTTTGTATCTTTTTTGAAACACACATACTCTTTTCTGGTAAATAAGTGAAGAGAATTGAAAAGTAGAAGAATTGGCTCTGTGGCGCAACGGTAGCGCGTCTGACTCCAGATCAAAAGTTAGCGTGTTCAAAGAACGTCGGGGTCAAATGATGTGCTTTTGGTTCAGTACTAACATAATAAACAAAACTAGAATTAAACAGTAATTTTCTTTTCGTTTTGTATCTTTTTTGAAACACACATACTCTTTTCTGGTAAATAAGTGAAGAGAATTGAAAAGTAGAAGAATTGGCTCTGTGGCGCAACGGTAGCGCGTCTGACTCCAAATCAGAAGTCAGCGTGTTCAAATCACGTGTGGGTCAAATGATGTCCTTTTGGTTTAGTACTAACATAATAAACGAAACTAGAATGTAACAGTAGATTTCCTTTCGGTTTGTATCTTTTTTGAAACACACATACTATTTTCTGATAAATAAGTGAAGAGAATGGTAAAGTAGAAGAATTGGCTCTGTGGCGCAACGGTAGCGCGTCTGACTTCAGATCAGAAGGCTGCGTGTTCAAATCACGTCGAGTTCAAATGTTGTCCTTTTGGTTTAGCACTAACATAATAAACGAAACTAGAATTTAACAGTAGATTTCCTTTCGTTTTGTATCTTTTTTGAAACACACATACTCTTTTCTGGTAAATAAGTAAAGAGAATGGTAAAGTAGAAGAATTGGCTCTGTGGCGCAACGGTAGCGCGTCTGACTCCAGATCAGAAGTCGGCGTGTTCAAATCACGTGTGGGTCAAATGATGTCCTTTTGGTTTAGTACTAACATAATAAACGAAACTAGAATTTAACAGTAGATTTCCTTTCGGTGTGTATCTTTTTTGAAACACACATACTATTTTCTGGTAAATAAGTGAAGAGAATAGTAAAGCAGAAGAATTGGCTCTGTGGCGCAACGGTATCGCCTCTGACTCCAGATCAGAAGGTTGCGTGTTCAAATCACGTCGGGGTCAAATGATGTCCTTTTGGTTTAGTACTAACATAATAAACGAAACTAGAATGTAACAGTAGATTTCCTTTCGTTTTGTATCTTTTTTGAAACACACATACTCTTTTCTGGTAAATAAGTGAAGAGAATGGTAAAGTAGAAGAATTGGCTCTGTGGCGCAACGGTAGCGCGTCTGACTCCAGATCAGAAGGCTGCGTGTTCAAATCACGTCGGGGTCAAATGGTGTGATTTTGGTTTAGTACTAAAATAATAAACGAAACTAAAATGTAACAGTAGATTTCCTTTCGTTTTGTATCTTTTTTGAAACACACATACTCTTTTCTGGTAAATAAGTGAAGAGAATTGAAAAGTAGAAGAATTGGCTCTGTGGCGCAGCGGTAGCGCGTCTGACGCCAGATCAGAAGTTAGCGTGTTCAAATCACGTCGGGCTCAAATGATGTGCTTTTGGTTTAGTACTAACATAATAAACGAAACTAGAATTTTACAGTAGATTTCCTTTCGTTTTGTATCTTTTTTGAAACACACATACTCTTTTCTGGTAAATAAGTGAAGAGAATTGAAAAGTAGAAGAATTGGCTCTGTGGCGCAACGGTAGCGCGTCTGACTCCAGATCATAAGTTAGCGGGGTCAAAGCACGTCGGGGTCAAATGATGTGCTTTTGGTTCAGTACTAACATAATAAACAAAACTAGAATTAAACAGTAATTTTCTTTTCGTTTTGTATCTTTTTTGAAACACACATACTCTTTTCTGGTAAATAAGTGAAGAGAATTGAAAAGTAGAAGAATTGGCTCTGTGGCGCAACGGTAGCGCGTCTGACTCCAGATCAGAAGTCAGCGTGTTCAAATCACGTGTGGGTCAAATGATGTCCTTTTGGTTTAGTACTAACATAATAAACGAAATTAGAATGTAACAGTAGATTTCCTTTCGGTTTGTATCTTTTTTGAAACACACATACTATTTTCTGGTAAATAAGTGAAGAGAATAGTAAAGTTAAAGAATTGGCTCTGTGGCGCAACGGTAGCTTGTCTGACTCCAGATCAGAAGGTTGCTTGTTCAAATCACGTCGGGGTCAAATGATGTCTTTTTGGTTTAGTACTAACATAATAAACGAAACTAGAATGTAACAGTAGATTTCCTTTCGTTTTGTATCTTTTTTGAAACACACATACTCTTTTCTGGTAAATAAGTGAAGAGAATGGTAAAGTAGAAGAATTGGCTCTGTGGCGCAACGGTAGCGCGTCTGACTTCAGATCAGAAGGCTGCGTCTTCAAATCACGTCGAGTTCAAATGTTGTCCTTTTGGTTTAGCACTAACATAATAAACGAAACTAGAATGTAACAGTAGATTTCCTTTCGGTTTGTATCTTTTTTGAAACACACATACTCTTTTCTGGTAAATAAGTAAAGAGAATGGTAAAGTAGAAGAATTGGCTCTGTGGCGCAACGGTAGCGCGTCTGACTCCAGATCAGAAGGTTGCGTGTTCAAATCAGGTCGGGGTCAAATGATGTAATTTTGGTTTAGTACTAACATAATAAACGAAACTAGAATGTTACAGTAGATTTCCTTTCGTTTTGTATCTTTTTTGAAACACACATACTCTTTTCTGGTAAATAAGTGAAGAGAATAGTAAAGTTCAAGAATTGGCTCTGTGGCGCAACGGTAGCGCGTCTGACTCCAGATCAGAAGGTTGCGTGTTCAAATCACGTCGGGGTCAACCTATGTCATTTTGGTTTAGTACTAACATAATACACGAAACTAGAATGTAACAGTAGATTTCCTTTCGTTTTGTATCTTTTTTGAAACACACATACTTTTTTCTGGTAAATAAATGAAGAGAATAATAATGTAGACAAATTGGCTCTGTGGCGCAACGGTAGCTCGTCTGACTCCAGATCAAAAGTTAGCGTGTTCAAAGAACGTCGGGGTCAAATGATGTGCTTTTGGTTCAGTACTAACATAATAAACAAAACTAGAATTAAACAGTAATTTTCTTTTCGTTTTGTATCTTTTTTGAAACACACATACTCTTTTCTGGTAAATAAGTGAAGAGAATTGAAAAGTAGAAGAATTGGCTCTGTGGCGCAACGGTAGCGCGTCTGACTCCAGATCAGAAGTCAGCGTGTTCAAATCACGTGTGGGTCAAATGATGTCCTTTTGGTTTAGTACTAACATAATAAACGAAACTAGAATGTAACAGTAGATTTCCTTTCGTTTTGTATCTTTTTTGAAACACACATACTCTTTTCTGGTAAATAAGTGAAGAGAATAGTAAAGTTCAAGAATTAGCTCTGTGGCGCAACGGTAGCGCGTCTGACTCCAGATCAGAAGGTTGCGTGTTCAAATCACGTCGGGGTCAACCTATGTCATTTTGGTTTAGTACTAACATAATACACGAAACTAGAATGTAACAGTAAATTTCCTTTCGTTTTGTATCTTTTTTGAAACACACATACTTTTTTCTGGTAAATAAATGAAGAGAATAATAATGTAGACAAATTGGCTCTGTGGCGCAACGGTAGCGCGTCTGACTCCAGATCAGCAGGTTGCGTGGTCAAATCAATGCGGGGTCAAATGATGTTTTTTTTGTTTAGTACTAACATAATACACGAAACTAGAATGTAACAGTAGATTTCCTTTCGTTTTGTATCTTTTTTGAAACACACATACTCTTTTCTGCTAAATAAATGAAGAGAATAATAAAGTGGACGAATTGGTTCTATGGCGCAACGGTAGCTTGTCTGACTCCAGATCAGCAGGTTACCTGTTTAAATCACGTCGGGGTCAAATGACGTCCTTTTGGTTTAGTACTAACATAATAAACGAAACTACAATTTAACAATAGATTTCCTTTCGTTTTGTATCTTTTTTGAAACACACATACTCTTTTCTGGTAAATAAGTGAAGAGAATTGAAAAGTAGAAGAATTGGCTCTGTGGCGCAACGGTGGCGCGTCTGACTCCAGATCATAAGTTAGCGTGTTCAAATCACGTCGGGGTCAAATGATGTGCTTTTGGTTCAGTACTAACATAATAAACGAAACTAGAATTAAACAGTAGTTTTCTTTTCGTTTTGTATCTTTTTTGAAACACACATACTCTTTTCTGGTAAATAAGTGGAGAGAATTGAAACGTAGAAGAATTGGCTCTGTGGCGCAACGGTAGCGCGTCTGACTCCAGATCAGAAGTCAGCGTGTTCAAATCACGTGTGGGTCAAATGATGTCTTTTTGGTTTAGTACTAACATAATAAACGAAACTAGAATGTAACAGTAGATTTCCTTTCGGTTTGTATCTTTTTTGAAACACACATACTATTTTCTGGTAAATAAGTGAAGAAAATTGAAAAGTAGAAGAATTGGCTCTGTGGCGCAACGGTAGCGCGTCTGACTCCAGATCAGAAAGCTGCGTGTTAAAATCACGTCGGGTTCAAATGATGTCCTTTTGGTTTAGCACTAACATAATAAACGAAACTAGAATTTAACAGTAGATTTCCTTTCGTTTTGTATCTTTTTTGAAACACACATACTCTTTTCTGGTAAATAAGTGAAGAGAATGGTAAAGTAGACGAATTGGCTCTGTGGCGCAACGGTAGCGCGTCTGACTCCAGATCAGCAGGTTGCGTGGGCAAATCAAGTCGGGGTCAAATGATGTCTTTTTGGTTTAGTACAAACATAATAAACAAAACTAGAATGTAACAGTAGATTTCCTTTCGTTTTGTATCTTTTTTGAAACACACATACTCTTTTCTGATAAATAAGTGAAGAGAATGGTAAAGTAAAAGAATTGGCTCTGTGGCGCTACGGTAGCGCGTCCGACTCCAGATCAGAAGGTTGCGTGTTCAAATCACGTCGTGGTCAAATGATGTCCTTTTGGTTTAGTACTAACATAATACACGAAACTAGAATGTAACAGTAGATTTCCTTTCGTTTTGTATCTTTTTTGAAACACACATACTCTTTTCTGCTAAATAAATGAAGAGAATAATAAAGCGGACGAATTGGTTCTATGGCGCAACGGTAGCTTGTCTGACTCCAGATCAGCAGGTTACCTGTTTAAATCACGTCGGGGTCAAATGACGTCCTTTTGGTTTAGTACTAACATAATAAACGAAACTACAATTTAACAATAGATTTCCTTTCGTTTTGTATCTTTTTTGAAACACACATACTCTTTTCTGGTAAATAAGTGAAGAGAATTGAAAAGTAGAAGAATTGGCTCTGTGGCGCAACGGTAGCGCGTCTGACTCCAGATCATAAGTTAGCGTGTTCAAATCACGTCGGGGTCAAATGATGTGCTTTTGGTTTAGTACTAACATAATAAACGAAACTAGAATGTAACAGTAGATTTCCTTTCGTTTTGTATCTTTTTTGAAACACACATACTCTTTTCTGGTAAATAAGTGAAGAGAATTGAAAAGTAGAAGAATTGGCTCTGTGGCGCAACGGTAGCGCGTCTGACTCCAGATCATAAGTTAGCGTGTTCAAATCACGTCGGGGTCAAATGATGTGCTTTTGGTTCAGTACTAACATAATAAACGAAACTAAAATTAAACAGTAGTTTTCTTTTCGTTTTGTATCTTTTTTGAAACACACATACTCTTTTCTGGTAAATAAGTGAAGAGAATTGAAAAGTAGAGGAATTGGCTTTGTGGCGCAACGGTAGCGCGTCTGACTCCAGATCAGAAGTCAGCGTGTTCAAATCACGTGTGGGTCAAATGATGTCCTTTTGGTTTAGTACTAACATAATAAACGAAACTAGAATGTAACAGTAGATTTCCTTTCGTTTTGTATCTTTTTTGAAACACACATACTCTTTTCTGGTAAATAAGTGAAGAGAACAGTAAAGTAGAAGAATTGGCCCTGTGGCGCAACGGTAGCGCGTCTGACTCCAAATCAGAAGGTTGCGTGTTCAAATCACATCGGGGTCAAATGATGTCCTTTTGGTTTAGTACTAACATAATAAACGAAACTAGAATGTAACAGTAGATTTCCTTTCGTTTTGTATCTTTTTTGAAACACACATACTCTTTTCTGGTAAATAAGTGAAGAGAATTGAAATGTAGAAGAATTGGCTCTGTGGCGCAACGGTAGCGCGTCTGACTCCAGATCAGAAGTTAGCGTGTTCAAATCACGTCGGGGTCAAATGATGTGCTTTTGGTTTAGTACTAACATAATAAACGAAACTAGAATTAAACAGTAGTTTTCTTTTCGTTTTGTATCTTTTTTGAAACACACATACTCTTTTCTGGTAAATAAGTGAAGAGAATTGAAAAGTAGAAGAATTGGCTCTGTGGCGCAACGGTAGCGCGTCTGACTCCAGATCAGAAAGTTGCGTGTTCAAATCACGTCGGGGTCAAATGATGTCCTTTTGGTTTAGTACTAACATAATAAACGAAACTAGAATGTAACAGTAGATTTCCTTTCGTTTTGTATCTTTTTTGAAACACACATACTCTTTTCTGGTAAATAAGTGAAGAGAATGGTAAAGTAGAAGAATTGGCTCTGTGGCGCAACGGTAGCGCGTCTGACTCCAGATCAGAAGGCTGCGTGTTCAAATCACGTCGGGGTCAAATGATTTGCTTTTGGTTTAGTACTAACATAATAAACGAAACTAGAATGTTACAGTAGATTTCCTTTCATTTTGTATCTTTTTTTAAACACACATACTCTTTTCTGATAAATAAGTGAAGAGAATAATAAAGCGGACGAATTGGTTCTATGGCGCAACGGTAGCTTGTCTGACTCCAGATCAGCAGGTTACCTGTTTAAATCACGTCGGGGTCAAATGACGTTCTTTTGGTTTAGTACTAACATAATAAACGAAACTACAATTTAACAATAGATTTCCTTTCGTTTTGTATCTTTTTTGAAACACACATACTCTTTTCTGGTAAATAAGTGAAGAGAATTGAAAAGTAGAAGAATTGGCTCTGTGGCGCAACGGTAGCGCGTCTGACTCCAGATCATAAGTTAGCGTGTTCAAATCACGTCGGGGTCAAATGCTGTGCTTTTGGTTTAGTACTAACATAATAAACGAAACTACAATTTAACAATAGATTTCCTTTCGTTTTGTATCTTTTTTGAAACACACATACTCTTTTCTGGTAAATAAGTGAAGAGAATTGAAAAGTAGAAGAATTGGCTCTGTGGCGCAACGGTGGCGCGTCTGACTCCAGATCATAAGTTAGCGTGTTCAAATCACGTCGGGGTCAAATGATGTGCTTTTGGTTCAGTACTAACATAATAAACGAAACTAGAATTAAACAGTAGTTTTCTTTTCGTTTTGTATCTTTTTTGAAACACACATACTCTTTTCTGGTAAATAAGTGGAGAGAATTGAAACGTAGAAGAATTGGCTCTGTGGCGCAACGGTAGCGCGTCTGACTCCAGATCATAAGTTAGCGTGTTCAAATCACGTCGGGGTCAAATGATGTGCTTTTGGTTCAGTACTAACATAATAAACGAAACTAAAATTAAACAGTAGTTTTCTTTTCGTTTTGTATCTTTTTTGAAACACACATACTCTTTTCTGGTAAATAAGTGAAGAGAATTGAAAAGTAGAAGAATTGGCTCTGTGGCGCAACGGTAGCGCGTCTGACTCCAGATCAGAAGTCAGCGTGTTAAAATCACGTGTGGGTCAAATGATGTCCTTTTGGTTTAGTACTAACATAATAAACGAAACTAGAATGTAACAGTAGATTTCCTTTCGGTTTGTATCTTTTTTGAAACACACATACTCTTTTCTGGTAAATAAGTGAAGAGAACTGTAAAGTAGAAGAATTGGCTCTGTGGCGCAACGGTAGCGCGTCTGACTCCAAATCAGAAGGTTGCGTGTTCAAATCACATCGGGGTCAAATGATGTCCTTTTGGTTTAATACTAACATAATAAACGAAACTAGAATGTAACAGTAGATTTCCTTTCGTTTTGTATCTTTTTTGAAACACACATACTCTTTTCTGGTTATTAAGTGAAGAAAATTGAAATGTAGAAGAATTGGCTCTGTGGCGCAACGGTAGCGCGTCTGACTCCAGATCAGAAAGTTGCGTGTTCAAATCATATCGGGGTCAAATGATGTCCTTTTGGTTTAGTACTAACATAATAAACGAAACTAGAATGTAACAGTAGATTTCCTTTCGTTTTGTATCTTTTTTGAAACACACATACTCTTTTCTGGTAAATAAGTGAAGAGAATGGTAAAGTAGAAGAATTGGCTCTGTGGCGCAACGATGGCGCGTCTGACTCCAGATCAGAAGGTTGCGTGTTTAAATCACGTCGGGGTCAAATGACGTCCTTTTGGTTTAGTACTAACATAATAAACGAAACTACAATTTAACAATAGATTTCCTATCGTTTTGTATCTTTTTTGAAACACACATACTTTTTTCTGATTAATAAGTGAAGAGAATTGAAAAGTAGAAGAATTGGCTCTGTGGCGCAAAGGTAGCGCGTCTGACTCCAGATCAGAAGTTAGCGTGTTCAAATCACGTCGGGGTCAAATGATGTGCTTTTGGTTTAGTACTAACATAATAAACGAAACTAGTATGAAACAGTAAATTTCCTTTCGTTTTGTATCTTTTTTGAAACACACATACTCTTTTCTGATAAATAAGTGAAGAGAATGGTAAAGTAGAAGAATTGGCTCTGTGGCGCAACGATAGCGCGTCTGACTCCAGATCAGAAGGTTGCGTGTATAAATCACGTCGGGATCAAATGACGTCCTTTTGGTTTAGTACTAACATAATAAATGAAACTAGAATGTAACAGTTAATTTCCTTTCGTTTTGTATCTTTTTTGAAACACACATAATCTTTTTCTGGTAAATAAGTGAAGAGAATTGAAACGTAGAAGAATTGGCTCTGTGGCGCAACGGTAGCGCGTCTGACTGCAGATCAGAAGTTAGCGTGTTCAAATCACGTCGGGGTCAAATGATGTCCTTTTGGTTTAGTACTAACGTAATAAACGAAACTAGAATGTAACAGTAGATTTCCTTTCGTTTTTTATCTTTTTTGAAACACACATACTCTTTTCTGGTAAATAAGTGAAGAGAATGGTAAAGTAGAAGAATTGGCTCTGTGGCGCAACGGTAGCGCGTCTGACTCTACATCAGAAGTTAGCGTGTTCAAATCACGTCGGGGTCAAATGATGTGCTTTTGGTTTAGTACTAACATAATAAACGAAACTAGAATGTAACAGTTAATTTCCTTTCGTTTTGTATCTTTTTTGAAACACACATACTCTTTTCTGGTAAATAAGTGAAGAGAATTGAAAAGTAGAAGAATTGGCTCTGTGGCGCAACGGTAGCGCGTCTGACTCCAGATCATAAGTTAGCGTGTTCAAATCACGTCGGGGTCAAATGATGTGCTTTTGGTTCAGTACTAACATAATAAACGAAACTAGAATTAAACAGTAGTTTTCTTTTCGTTTTGTATCTTTTTTGAAACACACATACTCTTTTCTGGTAAATAAGTGAAGAGAATTGAAACGTAGAAGAATTGGCTCTGTGGCGCAACGGTAGCGCGTCTGACTCCAGATCAGAAGTCAGCGTGTTCAAATCACGTGTGGGTCAAATGATGTCTTTTTGGTTTAGTACTAACATAATAAACGAAACTAGAATGTAACAGTAGATTTCCTTTCGGTTTGTATCTTTTTTGAAACACACATACTATTTTCTGGTAAATAAGTGAAGAAAATTGAGAAGTAGAAGAATTGGCTCTGTGGCGCAACGGTAGCGCGTCTGACTCCAGATCAGAAGGCTGCGTGTTCAAATCACGTCGGGTTCAAATGATGCCATTTTGGTTTAGCACTAACATAATAAACGAAACTAGAATTTAACAGTAGATTTCCTTTCGTTTTGTATCTTTTTTGAAACACACATACTCTTTTCTGGTAAATAAGTGAAGAGAATGGTAAAGTAGAAGAATTGGCTCTGTGGCGCAACGGTAGCGCGTCTGACTCCAGATCAGAAGGTTGCGTGTTCAAATCACGTCGGGGTCAAATGATGTCCTTTTGGTTTAGTACTAACATAATAAACGAAACTAGAATGGTACAGTAGATTTCCTTTCGTTTTGTATCTTTTTTGAAACACACATACTCTTTTCTGGTAAATAAGGGAAGAGAATAGTAAAGTAGAAGAATTGGCGCTGTGGCGCAACGGTAGCTAGTCTGACTCCAGATCAGAAGGTTGCTTGTTCAAATCACGTCGGGGTCAACCTATGTCATTTTGGTTTAGTACTAACATAATACACGAAACTAGAATTTAACAGTAGATTTCCTTTCGTATTGTATCTTTTTTGAAACACACATACTCTTTTCTGGTAAATAAATGAAGAGATTAATAAAGTAGACGAATTGGCTCTGTGGCGCAACGGTCCGCGTCTGACTCCAGATCAGCAGGTTGCGTGGTCAAATCAAGTCGGGGTCAAATGATGTCTTTTTGGTTTAGTACAAACATAATAAACAAAACTAGAATGTTACAGTAGATTTCCTTTCGTTTTGTATCTTTTTTGAAACACACATACTCTTTTCTGATAAATAAGTGAAGAGAATGGTAAAGTAAAAGAATTGGCTCTGTGGCGCTACGGTAGCGCGTCTGACTCCAGATCAGAAGGTTGCGTGTTCAAATCACGTCGTGGTCAAATGATGTCCTTTTGGTTTAGTACTAACATAATACACGAAACTAGAATTTAACAGTAGATTTCCTTTCGTTTTGTATCTTTTTTGAAACACACATACTCTTTTCTGCTAAATAAATGAAGAGAATAATAAAGTGGACGAATTGGCTCTGTGGCGCAACGGTAGCTTGTCTGACTCCAGATCAGAAGGTTGCGTGTTTAAATCACGTCGGGGTCAACCTATGTCATTTTGGTTTAGTACTAACATAATAAACGAAACTACAATTTAACAATAGATTTCCTTTCGTTTTGTATCTTTTTTGAAACACGCATACTCTTTTCTGGTAAATAAGTGAAGAGAATGGTAAAGTAGAAGAATTGGCACTGTGGCGCAACGGTAGCGCGTCTGACTCCAGATCAGAAGGTTGCGTGTTTAAATCACGTCGGGGTCAAATGACGTCCTTTTGGTTTAGTACTAACATAATAAACGAAACTACAATTTAACAATAGATTTCCTTTCGTTTTGTATCTTTTTTGAAACACACATACTCTTTTCTGGTAAATAAGTGAAGAGAATTGAAAAGTAGAAGAATTGGCTCTGTGGCGCAACGGTAGCGCGTCTGACTCCAGATCAGAATTTTGCGTGTTCAAATCACGTCGGGGTCAAATGATGCGCTTTTGGTTTAGTACTAACATAATAAACGAAACTAGAATGTAACACTAGATTTCCTTTCGTTTTGTATCTTTTTTGAAACACACATACTCTTTTCTGGTAAATAAGTGAAGAGAATTGAAAAGTAGAAGAATTGCCTCTGTGGCGCAACGGTAGCGCGTCTGACTCCAGATCATAAGTGATCGTGTTCAAATCAAGTCGGGGTCAAATGATGTGCTTTTGGTTCAATACTAACATAATAAACGAAACTAGAATTAAACAGTAGTTTTCTTTTCGTTTTGTATCTTTTTTGAAACACACATACTCTTTTCTGGTAAATAAGTGAAGAGAATTGAAAAGTAGAAGAATTGGCTCTGTGACGCAACGGTAGCGCGTCTGACTCCAGATCAGAAGTCAGCGTGTTCAAATCACGTGTGGGTCAAATGATGTCCTTTTGGTTTAGTACTAACATAATAAACGAAACTAGAATTTAACAGTAGATTTCCTTTCGGTGTGTATCTTTTTTGAAACACACATACTATTTTCTGGTAAATAAGTGAAGAGAATAGTAAAGCAGAAGAATTGGCCCTGTGGCGCAACGGTAGCGCGTCTGACTCCAGATCAGAAGTTAGCGTGTTCAAATCACGTCGGGGTCAAATGATGTCCTTTTGGTTTAGTACTAACGTAATAAACGAAACTAGAATGTAACAGTAGATTTCCTTTCGTTTTTTATCTTTTTTGAAACACACATACTCTTTTCTGGTAAATAAGTGAAGAGAATGGTAAAGTAGAAGAATTGGCTCTGTGGCGCAACGGTAGCGCGTCTGACTCCAGATCATAAGTTAGCGTGTTCAAAGCACGTCGGGGTCAAATGATGTGCTTTTGGTTAAGTACTAACATAATAAACAAAACTAGAATTAAACAGTAATTTTCTTTTCGTTTTGTATCTTTTTTGAAACACACATACTCTTTTCTGGTAAATAAGTGAAGAGAATTGAAAAGTAGAAGAATTGGCTCTGTGGCGCAACGGTAGCGCGTCTGACTCCAGATCAGAAGTCAGCGTGTTCAAATCACGTGTGGGTCAAATGATGTCCTTTTGGTTTAGTACTAACATAATAAACGAAACTAGAATGTAACAGTAGATTTCCTTTCGGTTTGTATCTTTTTTGAAACACACATACTATTTTCTGGTAAATAAGTGAAGAGAATAGTAAAGTTAAAGAATTGGCTCTGTGGCGCAACGGTAGCGCGTCTGACTCCAGATCAGAAGGTTGCTTGTTCAAATCACGTCGGGGTCAAATGATGTCTTTTTGGTTTAGTACTAACATAATAAACGAAACTAGAATGTAACAGTAGATTTCCTTTCGTTTTGTATCTTTTTTGAAACACACATACTCTTTTCTGGTAAATAAGTGAAGAGAATGGTAAAGTAGAAGAATTGGCTCTGTGGCGCAACGGTAGCGTGTCTGACTTCAGATCAGAAGGCTGCGTGTTCAAATCACGTCGAGTTCAAATGTTGTTTTTTTGGTTTAGCACTAACATAATAAACGAAACTAGAATTTAACAGTAGATTTCCTTTCGTTTTGTTTCTTTTTTGAAACACACATACTCTTTTCTGGTAAATAAGTGAAGAGAATGGTAAAGTAGAAGAATTGGCTCTGTGGCGCAGCGGTAGCGCGTCTGACTCCAGATCAGAAGGTTGCGTGTTCAAATCAGGTCGGGGTCAAATGA
>OY744518.1:118135061-118137561 GCA_963556195.1 Sepiola atlantica
ATAGCGCGTCTGACTCCAGATCAGAAGGTTGCGTGTTTAAATCACGTCGGGGTCAAATGACGTCCTTTTGGTTTAGTACTAACATAATAAACGAAACTACAATTTAACAATAGATTTCCTTTCGTTTTGTATCTTTTTTGAAACACACATACTTTTTTCTGATAAATAAGTGAAGAGAATTGAAAAGTAGAAGAATTGGCTCTGTGGCGCAATGGTAGCGCGTCTGACTCCAGATCAGAAGTTAGCGTGTTCAAATCACGTCGGGGTCAAATGATGTGCTTTTGGTTTAGTACTAACATAATAAACGAAACTAGAATGTAACAGTAAATTTCCTTTCGTTTTGTATCTTTTTTGAAACACACATACTCTTTTCTGGTAAATAAGTGAAGAAAATTGAAAAGTAGAAGAATTGGCTCTGTGGCGCGACGGTAGCGCGTCTGACTCCAGATCAGAAGGTTGCGTGTTAAAATCACGTCGGGGTCAAATGATGTGCTTTTGGTTTAGTACTAACATAATAAACGAAACTACAATTTAACAATAGATTTCCTTTCGTTTTGTATCTTTTTTGAAACACACATACTCTTTTCTGGTAAATAAGTGAAGAGAATGTAAAGTAGAAGAATTGGCTCTGTGGCGCAACGGTAGCGCGTCTGACTCCAGATCAGCAGGTTGCGTGTTCAAATCACGTCGGGGTCAAATGATGTTCTTTTGGTTTAGTACTAACATAATAAACGAAACCAAAATGTTACAGTAGATTTCCTTTCGTTTTGTATCTTTTTTGAAACACACATACTCTTTTCTGATAAATAAGTGAAGAGAATGGTAAAGTAGAAGAATTGGCTCTGTGGCGCAACGATAGCGCGTCTGACTCCAGATCAGAAGGTTGCGTGTATAAATCACGTCGGGATCAAATGACGTCCTTTTGGTTTAGTACTAACATAATAAACGAAACTACAATTTAACAATAGATTTCCTTTCGTTTTGTATCTTTTTTGAAACACACATACTCTTTTCTGGTAAATAAGTGAAGAGAATTGAAAAGTAGAAGAATTGGCTCTGTGGCGCAACGGTAGCGCGTCTGACTCCAGATCAGAAGTTAGGTTGTTCAAATCACGTCGGGGTCAAATGATGTGCTTTTGGTTTAGTACTAACATAATAAACGAAACTAGAATGTAACAGTTAATTTCCTTTCGTTTTGTATCTTTTTTGAAACACACATACTCTTTTCTGGTAAATAAGTGAAGAGAATTGAAAAGTAGAAGAATTGGCTCTGTGGCGCAACGGTAGCTTGTTTGACTCCAGATCATAAGTTAGCGTGTTCAAATCACGTCGGGGTCAAATGATGTGCTTTTGGTTCAGTACTAACATAATAAACGAAACTAGAATTAAACAGTAGTTTTCTTTTCGTTTTGTATCTTTTTTGAAACACACATACTCTTTTCTGGTAAATAAGTGAAGAGAATTGAAAAGTAGAAGAATTGGCTCTGTGGCGCAACGGTAGCGCGTCTGACTCCAGATCAGAAGTCAGCGTGTTCAAATCACGCGTGGGTCAAATGGTGTCCTTTTGGTTTAGTACTAACATAATAAACGAAACTAGAATGTAACAGTAGATTTCCTTTCGGTTTGTATCTTTTTTGAAACACACATACTATTTTCTGGTAAATAAGTCAAGAGAATAGTAAAGTTAAAGAATTGGCTCTGTGGCGCAACGGTAGCGCGTCTGACTCCAGATCAGAAGGCTGCGTGTTCAAATCACGTAGGGTTCAAATGATGTCCTTTTGGTTTAGCACTAACATAATAAACGAAACTAGAATTTAACAGTAGATTTCCTTTCGTTTTGTATCTTTTTTGAAACACACATACTCTTTTCTGATAAATAAGTGAAGAGAATGGTAAAGTAGAAGAATTGGCTCTGTGGCGCAACGATAGCGCGTCTGACTCCAGATCAGAAGGTTGCGTGGTTAAATCACGTCGGGGTCAAATGACGTTCTTTTTGGTTTAGTACTAACATAATAAACGAAACTACAATGTAACAATAGATTTTCTTTTCGTTTTGTATCTTTTTTGAAACACACATACTTTTTTCTGATAAATAAGTGAAGAGAATTGAAAAGTAGAAGAATTGGCTCTGTGGCGCAATGGTTGCGCGTCTGACTCCAGATCAGAAGTTAGCGTGTTCAAATCACGTCGGGGTCAAATGATGTGCTTTTGGTTTAGTACTAACATAATAAACGAAACTAGAATGTAACAGTAGATTTCCTTTCGTTTTGTATCTTTTTTGAAACACACATACTCTTTTCTGGTAAATAAGTGAAGAAAATTGAAAAGTAGAAGAATTGGCTCTGTGGCGCAACTGTAGCGCATCTGACTCTAGATCAGAAGTTAGCGTGTTCAAATCACGTCGGGGTCAAATGATGTGCTTTTGGTTTAGTACTAACATAATAAACGAAACTACAATTTAACAATAGATTTCCTTTCGTTTTGTATCTTTTTTGAAACA
>OY744518.1:118145061-118160061 GCA_963556195.1 Sepiola atlantica
TCTGATAAATAAGTGAAGAGAATTGAAAAGTAGAAGAATTGGCTCTGTGGCGCAATGGTTGCGCGTCTGACTCCAGATCAGAAGTTAGCGTGTTCAAATCACGTCGGGGTCAAATGAGGTGCTTTTGGTTTAGTACTAACATAATAAACGAAACTAGAATGTAACAGTAGATTTCCTTTCGTTTTGTATCTTTTTTGAAACACACATACTCTTTTCTGGTAAATAAGTGAAGAAAATTGCAAAGTAGAAGAATTGGCTCTGTGGCGCAATGGTAGCGCGTCTGACTCCAGATCAGAAGTTAGCGTGTTCAAATCACGTCGGAGTCAAATGATGTGCTTTTGGTTTAGTACTAACATAATAAACGAAACTAGAATTTAACAGTAGATTTCCTTTCGTTTTGTATCTTTTTTGAAACACACATACTCTTTTCTGGTAAATAAGTGAAGAGAATTGAAAAGTAGAAGAATTGGCTCTGTGGCGCAACGGTAGCGCGTCTGACTCCAGATCAGAAGTCAGCGTGTTCAAATCACGTGTGGGTCAAATGATGTCCTTTTGGTTTAGTACTAACATAATAAACGAAACTAGAATGTAACAGTAGATTTCCTTTCGGTTTGTATCTTTTTTGAAACACACATACTATTTTCTGGTAAATAAGTGAAGAGAATAGTAAAGTTAAAGAATTGGCTCTGCGGCGCAACGGTAGCGCGTCAGACTCCAGATCAGAAGGATGCGTGTTCAAATCACGTCGGGTTCAAATGATGTTCTTTTGGTTTAGCACTAACATAATAAACGAAACTAGAATTTAACAGTAGATTTCCTTTCGTTTTGTATCTTTTTTGAAACACACATACTCTTTTCTGATAAATAAGTGAAGAGAATGGTAAAGTAGAAGAATTGGCTCTGTGGCGCAACGGTAGCGCGTCTGACTCCAGATCAGAAGGTTGCGTGTACAAATCACGTCGGGGTCAAATGATGTTCTTTTGGTTTAGTACTAACATAATAAACGAAACTACAATTTAACAATAGATTTCCTTTCGTTTTGTATCTTTTTTGAAACACACATACTCTTTTCTGGTAAATAAGTGAAGAGAATTGAAAAGTAGAAGAATTGGCTCTGTGGCGCAACGGTAGCGCGTCTGACTCCAGATCAGAAGTTAGGTTGTTCAAATCACGTCGGGGTCAAATGATGTGCTTTTGGTTTAGTACTAACATAATAAACGAAACTAGAATGTAACAGTTAATTTCCTTTCGTTTTGTATCTTTTTTGAAACACACATACTCTTTTCTGGTAAATAAGTGAAGAGAATTGAAAAGTAGAAGAATTGGCTCTGTGGCGCAACGGTAGCTTGTCTGACTCCAGATCATAAGTTAGCGTGTTCAAATCACGTCGGGGTCAAATGATGTGCTTTTGGTTCAGTACTAATATAATAAACGAAACTAGAATTAAACAGTAGATTTCTTTTCGTTTTGTATCTTTTTTGAAACACACATACTCTTTTCTGGTAAATAAGTGAAGAGAATTGAAAAGTAGAAGAATTGGCTCTGTGGCGCAACGGTAGCGCGTCTGACTCCAGATCAGAAGTCAGCGTGTTCAAATCACGTGTGGGTCAAATGATGTTCTTTTGGTTTAGTACTAACATAATAAACGAAACTAGAATGTAACAGTAGATTTCCTTTCGGTTTGTATCTTTTTTGAAACACACATACTATTTTCTGGTAAATAAGTGAAGAGAATAGTAAAGTTAAAGAATTGGCTCTGTGGCGCAACGGTAGCGCGTCTGACTCCAGATCAGAAGGCTGCGTGTTCAAATCACGTCGGGTTCAAATGATGTCCTTTTGGTTTAGCACTAACATAATAAACGAAACTAGAATTTAACAGTAGATTTCCTTTCGTTTTGTATCTTTTTTGAAACACACATACTCTTTTCTGGTAAATAAGTGAAGAGAATGGTAAAGTAGAAGAATTGGCTCTGTGGCGCAACGGTAGCTTGTCTGACTCCAGATCAGAAGGTTGCGTGTTCAAATAACGTCGGGGTCAACCTATGTCATTTTGGTTTAGTACTAACATAATACACGAAACTAGAATGTAACAGTAGATTTCCTTTCGTATTGTATCTTTTTTGAAACACACATACTCTTTTCTGGTAAATAAATGAAGAGAATAATAAAGTAGACGAATTGGCTCTGTGGCGCAACGGTAGCGCGTCTGACTCCAGATCAGCAGGTTGCGTGGTCAAATCAAGTCGGGGTCAAATGATGTCTTTTTGGTTTAGTACTAACATAATAAACAAAACTAGAATGTTACAGTAGATTTCCTTTCGTTTTGTATCTTTTTTGAAACACACATACTCTTTTCTGATAAATAAGTGAAGAGAATGGTAAAGTAGAAGAATTGGCTCTGTGGCGCTACGGTAGCGCGTCTGACTCCAGATCAGAAGGTTGCGTGTTCAAATCACGTCGTGGTCAAATGATGTCCTTTTGGTTTAGTACTAACATAATACACGAAACTAGAATTTAACAGTAGATTTCCTTTCGTTTTGTATCTTTTTTGAAACACACATACTCTTTTCTGCTAAATAAATGAAGAGTATAATAAAGTGGACGAATTGGCTCTGTGGCGCAACGGTTGCTTGTCTGACTCCAGATCAGCAGGTTGCCTGTTTAAATCACGTCGCGGTCGAATGACGTCCTTTTGGTTTAGTACTAACATAATAAACGAAACTACAATTTAACAATAGATTTCCTTTCGTTTTGTATCTTTTTTGAAACACACATACTCTTTTCTGGTAAATAAGTGAAGAGAATGGTAAAGTAGAAGAATTGGCTCTGTGGCGCAACGGTAGCGCGTCTGACTCCAGATCTGAAGGTTGCGTGTTCAAATCACGTCGGGGTCAACTGATGTTCTTTTGGTTTAGTACTAACATAATAAACGAAACTAGAATGTTACAGTAAATTTCCTTTCGTTTTGTATCTTTTTTGAAACACACATACTCTTTTCTGATAAATAAGTGAAGAGAATGGTAAAGTTGAAGAATTGGCTCTGTGGCGCAACGATAGCACGTCTGACTCCAGATCAGAAAGTTGCGTGTTTAAATCACGTCGGGGTCAAATGACGTCCTTTTGGTTTAGTACTAACATAATAAACGAAACTAGAATGTAACAGTAGATTTCCTTTCGTTTTGTATCTTTTTTGAAACACACATAGTCTTTTCTGGTAAATAAGTGAAGAGAATTGAAAAGTAGAAGAATTGGCTCTGTGGCGCAACGGTAGCGCGTCTGACTCCAGATCAGAAGTCAGCGTGTTCAAATCACGTCGGGGTCAAATGATGTCCTTTTGGTTTAGTACTAACATAATAAACGAAACTAGAATGTAACAGTAGATTTCCTTTCGGTTTGTATCTTTTTTGAAACACACATACTCTTTTCTGGTAAATAAGTGAAGAGAATTGAAAAGTAGAAGAATTGGCTCTGTGGCGCAACGGTAGCGCGTCTGACTCCAGATCAGAAGTTAGCGTGTTCAAATCACGTCGGGGTCAAATGATGTCCTTTTGGTTTAGTACTAACATAATAAACGAAACTAGAATTAAACAGTAGATTTCCTTTCGTTTTGTATCTTTTTTGAAACACACATAGTCTTTTCTGGTAAATAAGTGAAGAGAATTGAAAAGTAGAAGAATTGGCTCTGTGGCGCAACGGTAGCGCGTCTGACTCCAGATCAGAAGTCAGCGTGTTCAAATCACGTGTCGGTCAAATGATGTCCTTTTGGTTTAGTACTAACATAATAAACGAAACTAGAATGTAACAGTAGATTTCCTTTCGGTTTGTATCTTTTTTGAAACACACATACTATTTTCTGGTAAATAAGTGAAGAGAATGGTAAAGTAGAAGAATTGGCTCTGTGGCGCAACGGTAGCGCGTCTGACTCCAGATCAGCAGGTTGCGTGTTCAAATCACGTCGGGGTCAAAAGATGTCCTTTTGGTTTAGTACTAACATAATAAACGAAACTAGAATGTAACAGTAGATTTCCTTTCGGTTTGTATCTTTTTTGAAACACACATACTATTTTCTGGTAAATAAGTGAAGAGAATTGAAAAGTAGGAGAATTGGCTCTGTGGCGCAACGGTAGCGCGTCTGACTCCAGATCAGAAGGTGGCGTGTTCAAATCACGTGTGGGTCAAATGATGTCCTTTTGGTTTAGTACTAACATAATAAACGAAACTAGAATGTAACAGTAGATTTCCTTTTCGTTTTGTATCTTTTTTGAAACACACATACTCTTTTCTGGTAAATAAGTGAAGAGAATTGAAAAGTAGAAGAATTGGCTCTGTGGCGCAACGGTAGCGCGTCTGACTCCAGATCAGAAGGTTGCGTGTTCAAATCATGTCGGGGTCAAAAGATGTCCTTTTGGTTTAGTACTAACATAATAAACGAAACTAGAATGTAACAGTAGATTTCCTTTCGTTTTGTATCTTTTTTGAAACACACATACTCTTTTCTGATAAATAAGTGAAGAGAATTGAAAAGTAGAAGAATTGGCTCTGTGGCGCAACGGTAGCGCGTCTGACTCCAGATCAGAAGGTTGCGTGTTCAAATCACGTCGGAGTCCAATGATGTTCTTTTGGTTTAGTACTAACATAATAAACGAAACTAGAATGTTACAGTAGATTTCCTTTCGTTTTGTATCTTTTTTGAAACACACATACTCTTTTCTGATAAATAAGTGAAGAGAATGGTAAAGTTGAAGAATTGGCTCTGTGGCGCAACGATAGCACGTCTTACTCCAGATCAGAAAGTTGCGTGTTTAAATCACGTCGGGGTCAAATGACGTCCTTTTGGTTTAGTACTAACATAATAAACGAAACTACTATTTAACAATAGATTTCCTTTCGTTTTGTATCTTTTTTGAAACACACATACTCTTTTCTGGTAAATAAGTGAAGAGAATTGAAAAGTAGAAGAATTGGCTCTGTGGCGCAACGGTAGCGCGTCTGACTCCAGATCAGAAGTTAGCGTGTTCAAATCACGTGTGGGTCAAATGATGTGCTTTTGGTTTAGTACTAACATAATAAACGAAACTAGAATGTAACAGTAGATTTCCTTTCGGTTTGTATCTTTTTTGAAACACACATACTATTATCTGGTAAATAAGTGAAGAGAATTGAAAAGTAGAAGAATTGGCTCTGTGGCGCAACGGTAGCGCGTCTGACTCCAGATCAGAAGGTTGCGTGTTCAAATCACGTCGGGGTCAAATGATGTCCTTTTGGTTTAGTACTAACATAATAAACGAAACTAGAATGTAACAGTAGATTTTCTTTTCGTTTTGTATCTTTTTTGAAACACACATACTCTTTTCTGGTAAATAAGTGAAGAGAATTAAAAAGTAGAAGAATTGGCTCTGTGGCGCAACGGTAGCGCGTCTGACTCCAGATCAGAAGGTTGCGTGTTCAAATCACGTCGGGGTCAAATGATGTGCTTTTGGTTTAGTACTAACATAATAAACGAAACTAGAATGTTACAGTAGATTTCCTTTCGTTTTGTATCTTTTTTGAAACACACATACTCATTTCTGATAAATAAGTGAAGAGAATTGAAAAGTAGAAGAATTGGCTCTGTGGCGCAACGGTAGCGCGTCTGACTCCAGATCAGAAGGTTGCGTGTTCAAATCACGTCGGGGTCAAATGATGTTCTTTTGGTTTAGTACTAACATAATAAACGAAACTAGAATGTTACAGTAGATTTCCTTTCGTTTTGTATCTTTTTTGAAACACACATACTCTTTTCTGATAAATAAGTGAAGAGAATGGTAAAGTTGAAGAATTGGCTCTGTGGCGCAACGATAGCACGTCTGACTCCAGATCAGAATTTAGCGTGTTTAAATCACGTCGGGGTCAAATGACGTCCTTTTGGTTTAGTACTAACATAATAAACTAAACTACTATTTAACAATAGATTTCCTTTCGTTTTGTATCTTTTTTGAAACACACATACTCTTTTCTGGTAAATAAGTGAAGAGAATTGAAATATAGAAGGATTGGCTCTGTGGCGCAACGGTAGCGCGTCTGACTCCAGATCAGAAGTTAGCGTGTTCAAATCACGTCGGGGTCAAATGATGTGCTGTTGGTTTAGTACTAACATAATAAACGAAACTAGAATGTAACAGTAGATTTCCATTCGTTTTGTATCTTTTTTGAAACACACATAGTCTTTTCTGGTAAATAAGTGAAGAGAATTGAAAAGTAGAAGAATTGGCTCTGTGGCGCAACGGTAGCGCGTCTGACTCCAGATCAGAAGTTAGTGTGTTCAAATCACGTCGGGGTCAAATGATGTGCTTTTGGTTCAGTACTAACATAATAAACGAAACTAGAATTAAACAGTAGTTTTCTTTTCGTTTTGTATCTTTTTTGAAACACACATACTCTTTTCTGGTAAATAAGTGAAGAGAATTGAAAAGTAGAAGAATTGGCTCTGTGGCGCAACGGTAGCGCGTCTGACTCCAGATCAGAAGTCGGCGTGTTCAAATCACGTGTGGGTCAAATGATGTCCTTTTGGTTTAGTACTAACATAATAAACGAAACTAGAATGTAACAGTAGATTTCCTTTCGGTTTGTATCTTTTTTGAAACACACATACTATTTTCTGGTAAATAAGTGAAGAGAATGGTAAAGTAGAAGAATTGGCTCTGTGGCGCAACGGTAGAGCGTCTGACTCCAGATCAGCAGGTTGCGTGTTCAAATCACGTCGGTGTCAAATGATGTCCTTTTGGTTTAGTACTAACATAATAAACGAAACTAGAATGTAACAGTAGATTTCCTTTCGTTTTGTATCTTTTTTGAAACACACATACTCTTTTCTGGTAAATAAGTGAAGAGAATGGTAAAGTAGAAGAATTGGCTCTGTGGCGCAACGGTAGAGCGTCTGACTCCAGATCAGAAGGTTGCGTGTTCAAATCACGTCGGGGTCAAATGATGTGCTTTTAGTTTAGTACTAACATAATAAACGAAACTAGAATGTTACAGTAGATTTCCTTTCGTTTTGTATCTTTTTTGAAACACACATACTCTTTTCTGATAAATAAGTGAAGAGAATTGAAAAGTAGAAGAATTGGCTCTGTGGCGCAACGGTAGCGCGTCTGACTCCAGATCAGAAGTTAGCGTGTTCAAATCACGTCGGGGTCAAATGATGTGCTTTTGGTTTAGTACTAACATTATAAACGAATCTACAATTTAACAATAGATTTCCTTTCGTTTTGTATCTTTTTTGAAACACACATCCTCTTTTCTGGTAAATAAGTGAAGAGAATGGTAAAGTAGAAGAATTGGCTCTGTGGCGCAACGGTAGCGCGTCTGACTCCAGATCAGAAGGTTGCGTGTTCAAATCACGTCGGGGTCAAATGATGTTCTTTTGGTTTAGTACTAACAAAATAAACGAAACTAGAATGTAACAGTAGATTTCCTTTCGTTTTGTATCTTTTTTGAAACACACATACTCTTTTCTGGTAAATAAGTGAAGAAAATTGAAAAGTAGAAGAATTGTCTCTGGCGCAACGGTAGCGCGTCTGACTCCAGATCAGAAGTTAGCGTGTTCAAATCACCTCGAGGTCAAATGTTGTGCTTTTGGTTTAGTACTAACATAATAAACGAAACTACAATTTAACAATAGATTTCCTTTCGTTTTGTATCTTTTTTGAAACACACATACTCTTTTCTGGTAAATAAGTGAAGAGAATGGTAAAGTAGAAGAATTGGCTCTGTGGCGCAACGGTAGCGCGTCTGACTCCAGATCAGAAGCTTGCGTGTTCAAATCACGTCGGGGTCAAATGATGTTCTTTTGGTTTAGTACTAACATAATAAACGAAACTAGAATGTTACAGTAGATTTCCTTTCGTTTTGTATCTTTTTTGAAACACACATACTCTTTTCTGATAAATAAGTGAAGAGAATGGTAAAGTAGAAGAATTGGCTCTGTGGCGCAACGATAGCACGTCTGACTCCAGATCAGAAGTTAGCGTGTTTAAATCACGTCGGGGTCAAATGACGTCCTTTTGGTTTAATACTAACATAATAAACGAAACTACAATTTAACAATAGATTTCCTTTCGTTTTGTATCTTTTTTGAAACACACATACTCTTTTCTGGTAAATAAGTGAAGAGAATTGAAAAGTAGAAGAATTGGCTCTGTGGCGCAACGGTAGCGCGTCTGACTCCAGATCAGAAGTTAGTGTGTTCAAATCACGTCGGGGTCAAATGATGTGCTTTTGGTTTAGTACTAACATAATAAACGAAACTAGAATGTAACAGTAGATTTCCTTTCGTTTTGTATCTTTTTTGAAACACACATACTCTTTTCTGGTAAATAAGTGAAGAAAATTGAAAAGTAGAAGAATTGGCTCTGTGGCGCAACGGTAGCGCGTCTGACTCCAGATCAGAAGTTAGCGTGTTCAAATCACGTCGAGGTCAAATGATGTGCTTTTGGTTTAGTACTAACATAATAAACGAAACTACAATTTAACAATAGATTTCCTTTCGTTTTGTATCTTTTTTGAAACACACATACTCTTTTCTGGTAAATAAGTAAAGAGAATGGTAAAGTAGAAGAATTGGCTCTGTGGCGCAACGGTAGCGCGTCTGACTCCAGATCAGAAGGTTGCGTGTTTAAATCACGTCGGGGTCAAATGACGTCCTTTTGGTTTAATACTAACATAATAAACGAAACTACAATTTAACAATAGATTTCCTTTCGTTTTGTATCTTTTTTGAAACACACATACTCTTTTCTGGTAAATAAGTGAAGAGAATTGAAAAGTAGAAGAATTGGCTCTGTGGCGCAACGGTAGCGCGTCTGACTCCAGATCAGAAGTTAGTGTGTTCAAATCACGTCGGGGTCAAATGATGTGCTTTTGGTTTAGTACTAACATAATAAACGAAACTAGAATGTTACAGTAGATTTCCTTTCGTTTTGTATCTTTTTTGAAACACACATACTCTTTTCTGATAAATAAGTGAAGAGAATGGTAAAGTAGAAGAATTGGCTCTGTGGCGCAACGATAGCACGTCTGACTCCAGATCAGAAGGTTGCGTGTTTAAATCACGTCGGGGTCAAATGACGTCCTTTTGGTTTAATACTAACATAATAAACGAAACTACAATTTAACAATAGATTTCCTTTCGTTTTGTATCTTTTTTGAAACACACATACTCTTTTCTGGTAAATAAGTGAAGAGAATTGAAAAGTAGAAGAATTGGCTCTGTGGCGCAACGGTAGCGCGTCTGACTCCAGATCAGAAGTTAGTGTGTTCAAATCACGTCGGGGTCAAATGATGTGCTTTTGGTTTAGTACTAACATAATAAACGAAACTAGAATGTAACAGTAGATTTCCTTTCGTTTTGTATCTTTTTTGAAACACACATACTCTTTTCTGGTAAATAAGTGAAGAGAATTGAAACGTAGAAGAATTGGCTCTGTGGCGCAACGGTAGCGCGTCTGACTGCAGATCAGAAGTTAGCGTGTTCAAATTACGTCGGGGTCAAATGATGTGCTTTTGGTTCAGTACTAACATAATAAACTAAACTAGAATTAAACAGTAGTTTTTTATTTCGTTTTGTATCTTTTTTGAAACACACATACTCTTTTCTGGTAAATAAGTGAAGAGAATTGAAAAGTAGAAGAATTGGCTCTGTGGCGCAACGGTAGCGCGTCTGACTCCAGATCAGAAGTCAGCGTGTTCAAATCACGTGTGGGTCAAATGATGTCCTTTTGGTATAGTACTAACATAATAAACGAAACTAGAATGTAACAGTAGATTTCCTTTCGGTTTGTATCTTTTTTGAAACACACATACTCTTTTCTGGTAAATAAGTGAAGAGAATAGTAAAGTAGAAGAATTGGCTCTGTGGCGCAACGGTAGCGCGTCTGACTCCAGATCAGAAGTTAGCGTGTTCAAATCACGTCGGGGTCAAATGATGTCCCTTTGGTTTAGTACTAACATAATAAACGAAACTAGAATGTAACAGTAGATTTCCTTTCGTTTTGTATCTTTTTTGAAACACACATACTCTTTTCTGGTAAATAAGTGAAGAGAATGGTAAAGTAGAAGAATTGGCTCTGTGGCGCAACGGTAGCGCGTCTGACTCCAGATCAGAAAGTTTGCGTGTTCAAATCACGTCGTGGTCAAATGATGTCCTTTTGGTTTAGTACTAACATAATACACGAAACTAGAATGTAACAGTAGATTTCCATTCGTTTTGTATCTTTTTTGAAACACACATACTCTTTTCTGCTAAATAAGTGAAGAGAATGGTAAAGTGGACGAATTGGCTCTGTGGCGCAACGGTAGCTTGTCTGACTCCAGATCAGCAGGTTGCCTGTTTAAATCACGTCGGGGTCAAATGACGTCCTTTTGGTTTAGTACTAGCATAATAAATGATACTAGAATGTAACAGTAGATTTCCTTTCGTTTTGTATCTTTTTTGAAACACACATACTCTTTTCTGATAAATAAGTTGTGAGAATAGTAAAGTAGAAGAATTGGCTCTGTGGCGCAACGATAGCACGTCTGACTCCAGATCAGAAGGTTGCGTGTTTAAATCACGTCGGGGTCAAATGACGTCCTTTTGGTTTAATACTAACATAATAAACGAAACTACAATTTAACAATAGATTTCCTTTCGTTTTGTATCTTTTTTGAAACACACATACTCTTTTCTGGTAAATAAGTGAAGAGAATGGTAAAGTAGAATAATTGGCTTTGTGGCGCAACGGTAGCGCCACTGACTCCAGATCAGAAGGTTGCGTGTTTAAATCACGTCGGGGTCAAATGATGTCCTTTTGGTTTAGTACTAACATAATAAATGAAACTAGAATGTAACAGTAGATTTCGTTTCGTTTTGTATCTTTTTTGAAACACACATAATCTTTTCTGATAAATAAGTGGAGAGAATAGTAAAGTAGAAGATTGGCTCTGTGGCGCAACGGTAGCGCGTCTGACTCCAGATCAAAAGGTTGCGTGTTCAAATCAAGTCGAGGTCAAATGATGTCCTTTTGGTTTAGCACTAACATAATAAATGAAACTAGAATTTAACAGTAGATTTCCTTTCGTTTTGTACCTTTTTTGAAACACACATACTCTTTTCTAGTAAATAAGTGAAGAGAATGGTAAAGTAGAATAATTGGCTTTGTGGCGCAACGGTAGCGCGTCTGACTCCAGATCAGAAGGTTTCGTGTTCAAATCACGTCGTGGACAAATGATGTCCTTTTGGTTTAGTACTAACATAATAAATGAAACTAGAATTTAACAGTAGATTTCCTTTCGTTTTGTATCTTTTTTGAAACACACATACTCTTTTCTGGTAAATAAGTGAAGAGAATAATAAAGTAGAAGAATTGGCTCTGTGGCGCAACGGTAGCACGTCTGACTCCAGATCAGAAGGTTGCGTGTTCAAATCACGTCGGGGTCAAATGATGTGCTTTTGGTTTAGTACTAACATAAAAAACGAAACTAGAATGTAACAGTAGATTTCCTTTCGTTTTGTATCTTTTTTGAAACACACATACTCTTTTCTGGTAAATAAGTGAAGAGAATGGTAAAGTAGACGAATTGGCTCTGTGACGCAACGGTAGCGCGTATGACTACAGATCAGAAGGTTGCGTGTTCAAATCACGTCGGGGTCAAATGATGTCCTTTTGGTTTAGTACTAACATAATAAACGAAACTGGAATGTAACAGTAGATTTCCTTTCGTTTTGTATCTTTTTTGAAACACACATACTCTTTTCTGATAAATAAGTGAAGAGAATAGTAAAGTAGAAGAATTGGCTCTGTGGCGCAACGGTAGCGCGTCTGACTCCAGGTCAAAAGGTTGCGTGTTCAAATCATGTCGGGGTTAAATGGTGTCCTTTTGGTTTAGCACTATCATAATAAAGGAAACTAGAATTTAACAGTAGATTTCCTTTCGTTTTGTATCTTTTTTGAAACACACATACTCTTTTCTGGTAAATAAGTGAAGAGAATGGTAAACTAGGAGAATTGGCTCTGTGGCCCGCGGTAGCGCGTCTGACTCCAGATCAGAAGGTTGCGTGTTCAAATCACGTCGGGGTCAAAGTATGTTCTTTTGGTGTAGTACTAACATAATACACGAAACTAGAATTTAACAGTAGATTTCCTTTCGTTTTGTATCTTTTTTGAAACACACATACTCTTTTCTGGTAAATAAGTGAAGATAATGGTAAACTAGGAGAATTGGCTCTGTGGCCCGCGGTAGCGCGTCTGACTCCAGATCAGAAGGTTGCGTGTTCAAATCACGTCGGGGTCAAAGTATGTTCTTTTGGTTTAGTACTAACATAATACACGAAACTAGAATTTAACAGTAGATTTCCTTTCGTTTTGTATCTTTTTTGAAACACACATACTCTTTTCTGGTAAATAAATGAGGAGAATAATAAAGTAGACGAATTGGCTCTGTGGCGCAACGGTAGCGCGTCTGACTCCAGATCAGCAGGCTGCGTGGTCAAATCACGTCGGGGTCAAATGATGTCCTGTTGGTTTAGTACTAACATAATAAACGAAACTAGAATGTTACAGTAGATTTCCTTTCGTTTTGTATCTTTTTTTAAACACACATACTCTTTTCTGATAAATAAGTGAAGAGAATGATAAAGTAGAAGAATTGGCTCTGTGGCGCAACGGTAGCGCGTCTGACTCCAGATCAGAAGGTTGCGTGTTCAAATCACGTCGGCGTCAAATGATGTCCTTTTGGTTTAGTACTAACATAAAAAACGAAACTAGAATGTAACAGTAGATTTCCTTTCGTTTTGTATCTTTTTTGAAACACACATACTCTTTTCTGATAAATAAGTGAAGAGAATTGAAAAGTTGAAGAATTGGCTCTGTGGCGCAACGGTAGCGCGTCTGACTCCAGATCAAAAGGTTGCGTGTTCAAATCACGTCCGGGTCAAATGCGATCCTTTTCGTTTAGTTCTAACATAATAAACGAAACTAGAATTTAACAGTAGATTTCCTTTTTTCGCTGTACAATTATCTATCATGTCACTAGAGAATTCCGGGTTGTCTGGAAATTTTTGAAAATAATTTTGATGGTCAGAAAGTGGGGCACCAGTTTACGTTAGATTTACGTAGGAAACTGATCCCCTCACTAAAATTATAATATGGAAAAAAAATTCCAAAAACACGAAATTACAGATAATTGTACACCGAAAAAATCGTTAAAATTGGTCAGTAAAAAAGTTGAGAAAAACGGATGGAGGAACATCACGAAAAAGCGCCTAACGGTTTTGTTTCACCACTGGCTATTTTTCATTTGTAATCCCCACCAGGGTGCTCGTAAGGAACGACTTCTAGGCTCAGAGGGGTTCCTTATGTTCATCCTTTACATATGTCCGTCCATATTATTCGATTGTCTACTGGAATTATAATTATACAACAGTTAGAAAGGTTTGATAGTCCTTATTTAACTGGACTCTACATAATGCCCATTCGATTCTAAGTTATGGCTGCTATAGCTATCAAATCTATACTTTAAAATGCAGTCGACGTTGACAGCAATCAGTTTACATTTCTTCTCCAATCAGTTTCAAAATTGTCTTACTTTTGTCTTACCTACACGATCGTTTTCAGTGGAACTTTTAGCCGGTGCCTTTTTTTTGTACTTACAACAATTTTGATACGGTCCTGGTACAAATCGGCTCGTCATCTCTCGGGCGTTTGCGTAGGATAGCCGAACGCTTCCGACAAGAAACTCGCGAAAACTGGGTCAAGATCGATATAAGTACCTTTAAGAAAAATTGTTACCTGTCCTTAAATACACCTTTTTTGATACACTCATCAACTTGCTTCTTTTTGATGTCACTCACATCAAAAGCAATTCCAGGCTGCATTGGTTTTCTCAGTCCGTGTATGAATGTTCTTTTGTCATTTTTGTTCAAAAGAAGAGATAGAGCAGTTTACAACTGCTCTATCTCTTGTTTTGAACAATCAAGTTTACCACTCTTGCTGTCGACAAAAAAGCTTCCGTCAAACTTAAATAGATATTTTATGCAAAACCTTAAGACAATTCTCCCTTTTCTTCTTTCTCCTTTTTTTCTTCATTTTTTCTCACAGTTTGTCTTTGATTTCTGTATACAATGCCTGTAGCCACAATCTCCCCGTTCTCAATCGCATTCTTTCATTAATGATTTCTTTTCCATCTTTAGCTTTGCTATCTTTTCTTCTCTTCTTCATACTAGAAGTTATCAAGTATACATTTTTAGGTGACGATTTAGCTCCTCATGTAGCATAAGGCAATGAGAGGCGTTCCTTTTTCCGCAGCCTTGGACCAATATTGGGACTGAGTGAGATAGCACGATTCTCTCAACATAAAAAAAAATCGTATCATACCTGATTTTAAGGCTCCCCCACCATTGTGGCATAGCGTTAATCAGAACTTTCCCATTTCTGCAGAGAAGAGTCAGCCTTTTTGTGAAAATAACCCGGGTCATAGAGTATGGGATGCTAAAAGTCAGGACACCGGCAAGTTGACAGCTAGTAATGACAGGTTCTGATAGCCATCTGGGGGTGTAGACGATGAGCAAACAGCCACTGGTGACTTTCATTTTTTTCTTCCTTTTTCTTGTTGTTCTCTCTTTCTTTTTTGTCGTTAAAATTTTGTTAAAAATCGTCATGAGAAACAGACATGTTTGGAGAGCATCAGCGATTTGTGAGTTTTGTTAAAATTGTCATAGGAAAGAGATACGTTTCCCAGCATCGGCGATTTGTGGAAATGCAGTAAGAAAATAAATACTATTTCTTATAAAAACAGCAGTAGATGCCTTGTCTACTTTCTTTCATTGTTGAGGATCTTAATCACAACGTGGGCTCAAGACAATGCACAGGGAATGTGACTATTGACATCCAGTATCTTGTGGTGCCATATGGAATGATAAAATTCAACTCAGGGACATCGTCATGGCGCAGTCACACCAAGATACACTCCTTATGTGATGATAGT
>OY744518.1:118165061-118312561 GCA_963556195.1 Sepiola atlantica
ATTTTTTGCCCCATAACTTTTCATCCATCCATTGAATTTCTCTGAAACTTGGCCAAAATGTGGAGGCAATTGTTCCTAATAGAAAATAAGTATCGCTGACATTGGAAAAAATCTGGTTCACGCTCCCAGGGGGTCAAAAGCCCCCTAAAATTGCAAAAAATGACCCTTTTCTGCCATAACGTTTGATCCATCACATTCAATTTTTCTGAAACTTGGCCAAAATGTAGAGGCAATTGTTCTGGATATAAAATGAGCATCCTTGACCTCAGAAAAGTTCTGGTTCGCGCCCTCAGGGGGTCAAAGGGGGGTCAAAAATGCCCCAAATTGCCCAAATTTATTGCATTTTACACTCGCCACACTGAGTCACATACAGAAGGGGACCACGCACGTGCGGCTTGTTACATTTAAATTTCTGCATGTTGGTATATATGATGCGCAAAATACAACCTCTTCATAGTGAATGACCATTCATGCATGATGAAGTGCCCATCCACAGTCTCCACGAGATTAGCCTGTTAATACGCATGCGCATAGACAGAACATAGCGGATCTAGAAGGGTTAAACTGTGAATAAAAATCTCTCTAATCCTTAGTTGTAGTTCCTGTGGTGACTTTTGACAAATAGATCTTTCGGCAGAGAGAACATCGCAGTTTGACAGCGGGAAGGTGAACTGCTCCAGTGAGCAGAAAACCGTAAAGTGTACAAGTTTGGCGAGCCATATACTTATCCAGCCATGAAGAAGCCTTTAGCAAGTACTTAACCTGCTAAACCACACATGTGATGACACAATCAACTCTTGGGCAAAGTTTTGTTCTCAAGCATGTGGCGAAGCTCCCCAGAGTATTTGTTCTCAAGCACGTGGTGAAGCTCCCCAGAGTATTTGTTCTCAAGCATGTGGACGAACCTCTCCAGAGTAATTCATTTTTATTGACAACTTGTTAAGACAATGAAAAATAGAGAACTTGTAAAGAATGAGAGTTCAAAGTGTGTAATTGAAGAAAGAGTTGCTTTGTTTGCATATGACACTGTGTATAAATTGGATAAGTATTGTAAATTTGTATGTATATTCTGCCGCTGTGCATACAGTAGTTCGTGAATGTATCTTGTCGTGTCTGCTGAGGGGCTTCATCCTCAAAGACCTCAGTAGGTTTGTAATGTACGCATGTATGTTGAGTCTGAAAGTAAAAAAAAAACAGAAAAGAGAAAGAAAACTGTGCGCTCTAGTTTTTTATATTAATTCAGAAGGGAATATTCTCGCACCTGTGATTGGCTGAAAAAAAAAACTGCTGCTGCTGCTGTTGTTGTTGTTGGGGAGGAGGAGAAAGAGGAGGAGAAGGAGGAAGTTGGACTTCTGCATAGAGCTTACAAAGATCATACCTCAGGATTTTCTGCCTGTTTGAAGTCCTTCTTGCTAGTTGCAGCTATTCCTTAACTTAATTCCTGCAAGTTGTTTCCTCCGACACCAAGGACAGCAAGGCTCAGCAGTTGCATGCAAAGTCAGGGAAAGTTTGGTCATTAACACCTACAGAGAATGACGTAGAAGCAACGTTGCCGTTCTCACTCTATTGATTTGCTGTTCCGCGCCTGAAACGTCTCGGCTTGCCACACGCAGAGACGAACAGAAGACGACAGATCCTGATACAGACTTCTCCTGGATTTTCACCGGAGCCCTGTTAGCTGGGCTGTGGCCCAACTACTGCTTGGTTCTGAACCTGTCCACCATGGGGGGCCTTGCCAGGAACCAGACTTCTAGATAGTATAGCTCTGACATTACCACTGCCCCTACCATCGTGAGGAAGGGTTAGGGTTTAAAGGGGGTTCTGCTGCTGCTTCCCATAAAACAACAAATCTTTATGAAATAAAGCCCACTCTTAAAGATGGCTACCGAGTTTTAGAAAACTATGTGAAGTAGAAGTGGTTTTATTTTGCATAGGTCACACACATATTACATGAAGATCTCCCTAAGTGCAGAGCATGCCAGAAGCCTTAATTTGCTAAACACTTCTTTCTTGATTGTCGTCGTCGTCGTCGTCGTCGTCGTCGTCGTCGTCGTCGTCGTCATCATCATCATCATCATCATCATCATCATCATCATCATCATCATCATCATCATCATCACCACCACCACCACCACCACCATCATCATCATCATCATCATCATCATCATCATCATCATCATCATCATCATCATCATCATCATCATCATCATCATCATCGGCGGCGGCGGCAGTGGCGGCGGCAGTGGCGGCGGCATCATCATCATCATCATCATCATCATCATCATCATCATCATCATCATCATCATCATCATCATCATCATCATCATCATCATCATCATATTCGGTTTAACGTCTGTGTTACATGTGTTGGATGGCTTTAAGAAATTGACTTCCAAAGTAACCTATCTCTGGCCAGGTCTTTATTCATGCTTCTTTCTCTCGGTTCATATTTCCTCCCATGTTTTTCTTGGCCTTCCCCTGTGAACTGGACCTGCTACCTCAATTGTTCTACATCTAATAACCCAAGCACTCTCATCCATTCATTTAACGTGGACATACCATCGAAGTTTCCTGTTCTGCACGCATCTCCATATATTGTCTAGATTTAATCTTCCTCTCAGCTCATTGGATCTAAGTCTGTCTTTAAAACTCACATTACACATTCATTGTATCATTCTCATATTATTTCTTTCCATGCAACGCATAACCTCAACCCTCATTGGACAGGTTTCTCTTCCATACCGTATCACACTGCATATACAGGCCTGATAGACTCTTCCTTTGGCTGACAGTGGTAACGTTCTTCTGGTTAGTAATTGCAGAAGTTCTCTGAACTCGCTCGATCCATTCCTAATTCTTACAATCACACTAGCACCTGCTCCACCCTGTGCTCCAATGTAGTGACCTTACATTTATCCGTCAACATTTTTATAATGTCAATAGTCTGAAAGATTTGTTTGAAAAAGTAAACATACGATGGATGCATACCGTGAGTCTTAAATGACCTCAGAGAAAGATTAAATCTGAACAGTATAGGGAGATGTGCACAGAACAGGAGACTTTGATGGTATGGTCACCTTGAAAGAAAGAATGAGAATGCTTGGGTTAGAAGATGTAGAACATTTGAGGTAGTAGGTCCAGTTCACAGTAGAAGGCGAAGGAAAACATGGGAGGAGATGATAAAAATGGACCTGAGGAAAAGAGGGATAAATAAATACCTGGCCAGAGGTATGTTAGTTTGGAAGTCAATTTCTTAAAGTTGTCTCTTGTGTTCATATGATAGTGTTCTTTCTATGTTTTTGTTTTATTGCTATTGCAACTTCCCAGTGGTTGGTTAGGGTTAGCATTTACAATTTATGTGGGTTGGTTTCCACCCTGCTACCTTTAATATAACACTACAAAAAATATCCTAAACTGTGCCTCCCTCCTCCATCATCACAGCAGAGCGACATTAGGATCCACCCCTGCCCATGGGGGTTAAGGTGTAACAGGTTGACGTCACCAGGTGTCCCAAGAATATGTCTCACGTGTTCAGTAACAAAAAAGCCAGATATAAAATTGATCTAAATCTCATTTGCATATCATTTGCATATCATTTGCATATTTATCTTCATTTTACGTTTTTTTTAAACTTTGTGCGGCCTCTTGCAGAAACCTACCATTCCCAAGGAGCTAGATTAAGCCCTGCTGCATTAATGATATAACGTTTTAGAGCAATGATGGTCAACCTGTGGTCTGTGGACTCCCCGGAGACGTTTTTATCTTTCTTTATGGCACACTTACCGGATCATTTGGCATAATGTACCGAGAGATTAGGGTTCAATCCTCGATCGAGTCATTCCAAAGACTTAAAAAATGGTACTTGATGCCCCCTTGCTAAACACTTAGCATTATAAGATGAGGATCAAGGGTAAGTGGAGTAATCCTGGAAAAGGAGTGTCGCCATCCCCTACATCTTGGTGTAGTAGCAAATGGAAAGGGGTCTTTTGGGTCGGATTCGACTATGGTCGACCACTTTACTTTTACTTACTACCCCTTGAGGCACTTCTCTGAAATGAATGACGATCCCTATATACTCCGGCTCCAACCCTGAACCCCTTATTAAAATTTCTAGTTTTACTTTTTACTTTCTATAATTTTCAAGTTATGAATAAAATGAAATAAAGTAAAACGTTGCATTTCCATTTTATAGATGTTGAGCGTGAACGCAGACCCCACAATTATGTTGTAGTGTCCGCTTTGATCAAAATGAAATATACTTATCTAAGGCCCCTGTGTTATTGTAGTTTAAGAATATATCTAAATGAATAAATAAAGTGGGGATTACGAGTAAGTGGAGTAATCCTGGAAAAGGAGTGGCGCCCTCCCCTACATCTTTGTGTAGTAGCTAATAAAAAGGGAGCCTTCGGGTCACCCTCGACTATAGTCGACAATTTTACTTTTTCTTTTAGGCACACTTGATTTTATGACGAGATAAGCATGATGGATTCCCATTGGTTCATATGAGAAGGATCGACTAGTTTGATATTTTTCTGACACTGGTAGCAGGTACTGGGTATAAATTAGTACGAGGGAATGAACCTCTCACATGTATATTAAACTCAAGTATGTGTTCACATTAAAACCTCGTAAAAAGTCATTAAATAAAATAAATACAAGGTGTCCCAAAAGAATTGACGTATCATTTTAATTGTGAATATTTGAGTAACTATATGTCCTATGCGAACGCAATTCGCATTGAATAATATAAGATTTGTAGCAGTGATTCGTTCACAAACTTTTTTATTTTGAGAAAGTTTATCCTTACACGCCAAGTGATTAGTACAGTATCCAATGAGAACACTTTGCATGGGAGGCTATTCAGCTGAACTGATGTATATTGTTTTTCCTGCTTTTTCTCTAGTCAGATGTTTTGATGTCAAGCTGAAGAGACGGCGATGTTCCTGTCTCTTTCCAAACAAAGCCTCAAACATGCACAAGACAAGTAGACTCAATGGTACAGATGCATGTGCAGTATTGTGTTTCTGGCTACGTAACTCTTTCTTGGTCTCCGGCTGTTTGTTGGTAAAAGTATGTATGAATAAAATTGATTTAACTTGTAAAGAAGGAGTTAGTCCTTATAATCAAGCTAATGGTAACCCCTTTTCTTTTTACCAAACGAGGCCTTTCTTATTAAAATTGGTCCTCTTGCCTTCTCCTTACCAATAGTGACATTCTCCTTATTTTAACAAACCCACTTGCGTTTCCCCATTCTGACGGACATTTAGCAAGCCTTCTTGATCATTTCCTGACAACTTGCCCTGAACAGGGCACATCTATTGTCCTATCTCCTTTAGAATCCTCCGACCACTCAATTATTTCAATTAAGATCAAATCGAACCTCAGTAAGACCTCAGATGTCCCTTTCCATCAATACTGAACAGCTGATTGGGATAGCCTCACATCTTTCATATCTGAAATTCTTCTACATTCCATTTTCAAAAATAAATTCTTCTACATTCCATTTTCAAAAAGAAATTCTTCTACATTCCATTTTCAAAAAGAAATTCTTCTACATTCCATTTTCAAAAAGACATTCTTCTACATTCCATTTTCAAAAAGACATTCTTCTACATTCCATTTTCAAAAAGAAATTCTTCTACATTCCATTTTCAAAAATAAATTCTTCTACATTCCATTTTAAAAAAGAATGTATCCTGTATCACATCCGATACACCTAACTGGTTAATCGCTGGTATTGAGAACTTTATAATCTCAAAACAATTTCAGGAGAGACCTAACAGCCGACCTTGGTACACCCCTAAATGTGCCGCCGCCATTGCTCACAGAAATCACTATCAAATAAATGATCTGAAACCAAACTGCCCGCAACCACTGCAAAAAGGTTATAAAAAATGCGAAAGAGTCCTATGCTCAGTCCATTAAATCTAGAGTGGCTGAGCAGGGGCTTGGTTCCCACGAGTTTTGGCAAATAACAAACAGGGTCCTGAACAAATGTAAGACCTCCATTCCAACTATCATCAATGAACCAGGTGATCTCCTTAGCATCTGATAAAGCCAAACTTTTTGCAAATATCTTTGCATCAAGTTCCACCCTTTGCGATCTGGACTACCTACCTCCAGAATTTCCTCCTAGCATATCTTACACTCTCTAGGGCCTCAGTGATGCTCTGTTTACATTCGTCTAGGCTTGTAGGAAGAGCGGGAGTGTAGACCAGTCCTTTTGTGATCTCTTCTCCCTAAAACCCTTTTCTCACAGAAGAGACGTTGCTAGTTTCTCTTTTCTCTATCGTTATTTCATTGGAAGGTGCTCGACTGAGCTCCAGTCTTTGATTCCATCCTTGTGAGACATTCGCAGCAAGAACTCACCTTGCTACCACAACGGAAAGTGGCTTTCCTTTCTCTCTCCAAGTGTCTAGCATCTAGCAGAATTTCTTTGTAATGGCTTCCCGCCTCTGGACCACATTACCTAGGGACTGCTTCCCTGTTGATTACAATTGGTCCGTCTTCAAAGCCAAACCCAACAAATTCTCATCATCATCATCATCATCATCATCATCATCATCATCATCATCATCATCATCATCATCATCATCATCATCATCATCATCATCATCATCATCGGTTTAATGTCTGTTTTAAATGCTGGCATGTGTCGGGCAGCTTTTACAAATTGACTTCCAAACAAATCTATCTCTGACCGAGTCTTTATTTATCCATAGACAGAGTTTCTTTGCAATGGCTTCCTGCCTCTGGGCAACATTACCTAGGGACTGCTTCCCTGTTGATTACAATTTGTCCGTCTTCAAATCCAAACCCAACAAATTCTCATCATAAACCGCCCCATAAGTCATCAAACGCAATTCATATCTTTAATCAACGTTAACACTATCATAGTATTCCCAATCTCGTGGCTGACACTCATGCCGTCTCATTAATCCTTATCCTCAAGTGGCCCTTGGCCTTGATAATTGATGACTAAATAGTAAAAAAAGAAAAATATCCGCATATGATTCATCCAAGTGTTTAACTTTACAAGTAGACCTTTCATTGTTTCACAGGCAAGTACTAAATCATCCACTCAACATGAAGCCTAATTAATTTAGTTTACTTTAGGATATGTATTCAGATATTAACATCTCAAATTGTGTCCATTCTTTGTAGACGCCATGTAAAACTCAGAAAGTTTTAAAAGTATTATAAATTAAATATCATTAATTTTTCTTTTGTAAAATATAGATTTATCCACAGCAGGTAAAGATATTATTGATGATGAACAAGAATTTAATACAATTCAAGTCTTTTTTCATAACAAAAATCGCGTCTCTTTTTCCTTTGCTTCATTGACAATGTGTTACTGTCATTCTTTGATTTCTCGCAGACATATGTGGTATATAACATACATAGATATTACTTCTTTCTTTTTACTAATGGGTCGCCGCTTATCAAGGCCCTGGGGCCACTCGAGGATAAGGGTTATGTATTCAGATATTCACATTTCAAATTGGTATATAGTATACGCAGAGTTTGCTACTTTATTTATCTTTTGAATAAGACCGTAAAGAATTGAAAATTCAGAGAGAAGAGAGAGAGAGATGGGGTGAGAGAGAGAGAGAGAGAGGGGGTGAGAGAGAAAGGGGGTGAGAGAAAGAGAGAGAGAGGGGGTGAGAGAGAGAGAGCAATCAGTCAGGCACCCTCTCCTCTTTCTGAACTCTTGCTTATGCGTGGTCGATATATCTTTCTTTCTAGTTAGTTTAATTTAAATTGACTCCCTTGAAAATTAATCAACAAATATTTTAAGAAAGATTTTAGTAATTGAAGCATTTTTTTTTATTAAATCACTTTAATTAATTTATATTAATATACTCAAAACTATTGCATACATATGGGAAATATAGGACAATAGAATTACAAATGAATAACATTAGACTTTAATTTATTATTAACTGTTTAAAAAATTAGTTATGCAAATTAGGCATTTAGATAACTGCTTTTGTGTCTTTCATCTATACTATATATAGTTTAGTTCAAAACATTATGTTATGCTATGGATTTAAATAACAGTAACCCATTTTTTTTATAATATAGGAGTGATAAATGAAGTTATGTAATGGAATTTTTATTATTATTGTATAAACATAAATTATTACTATTAAAAAGGTTTCTGTGAGTCTCCTTTTACAGTTTATATCTCTACAAATATCCCGTATGATATTAGGTGACTATTAAAGTTACCTAATAAAGTAAACGGTTTAAAGAATAGTTGTAATAAATGGTCTAGGTCAGTGTCAATAATTTGATCATGTGGTGGTAATTATTTAATTATTGGTACGATGTAAAGTGGCTAGTACAGCTACGGCTTGGAGATCTTTGGTTTATTTCGTGTTGAGGTATCTTATGTATTATTTGGATTAGTCGGACTACTGTTCTCATCTTAGATGTTATTCTCACAACGTTTCGGCTGATGTAACTGTAGGGGAACAAAGGAGAATGACACCTGTCACTAAGGGCACCAGTGGATTATTCCCCTCTGGCCAGAGAAACCCAGTTTATTTCGTGTTGAGGTATCTTATGTTTGGGGCCACTCGAGGATAAGAGTTAAAGTTGATCGATGAACGCCACCACACGAGGATTGGAATCAATGCGATGGGCAGAAGATTACTTAAAAGTAATTGATTATTCAAGAGAACGGCTTAACAAGTATTTGTTTATATAAGACTTGAAGACGACCATGTTGTAGTCGGTTGGGAAGCAGTTTCATAGTATTTTGTTCCACAGATGGAATTTTCTAGGAAAGAAACTTTGTTTGTGGAAGTTCTGCTTGGTGTTTGGTTCAGAGAGAGAGAGGGAGAGAGAGAGAGAGAGAGAGAGAGAGAGAGAGAAAGTAAAGGTCTCTACTGTTTTACAGAGGGGAGGTGAAATTGCTGGAGCTCAGTCGAGCACCTACCATGAACATAACGATACAGTAGAGAAAGGCTAACAACAACTCTTATGTGTGAAAGGAGTTGTAGGGGCGAGAAAAGATTCCCCCATTAGATTGCGAAGTCGGTTTTGTGCTCTGTCAAGGCAAGAGAGATTGCTCTGTGCGGCACCTCCCCAGATATGACAGGGTTAGGGTTAGGGTTAGGGTTAGGGTTAGGGTTAGGGTTAGGGTTTAGGGTTAGGGTTTAGGATTAGGGTTTAGGGTTAGGGTTAGGGTTAGGGTATAGGTTTAGGGTTAGTGTTAGGGTTTAGGGTTTAGGATTAGGGTTTAGGGTTAGGGTTAGGGTTAGGGTTTAGGTTTAGGGTTAGGGTTGGGGTTAGGGTTAGAGTTTAGGATTAGGATTAGGATTAGGGTTAGGGTTATCTATCTGAGGACGTATCTGTCTCTTATAGAGCTAGAGGATTGCATTAGGAGTTAGGTATTTGCTGGTGCGTTAGAATGATCCAACCATTTTTCTAGCGACCATAGCAACAGATATGATGTAAGTCTGATGGTGAAAGGAGAGATGAATGAATATGGGTCAGAATACATTTTTTTCTTTTAATGGAAATCGCTCCAGACAAGGCATGAAGCCACTTGATGTAAGGAGATAACGAAAACGAAAGATGATTAGCACAAAGACAAGAGATGACTATTGGCCTTAGTGTTGAAAATACCAATGCTATAGGTAGGAGGAAAACAGTCAGCAGGAAAAGAGTTCCACAAGCCTGCAGTTTTTGGAAAGAAGCTACTGGAATCGGAAGCTGTGTTACAATGAGGTATAAAAACAGTGAATTGATGGAGACCACTAGACCAACGAGTCAAACGAGCTGGAACAAAGGAAACAGAGACTAGACCAGACAATTCTGAAGAACACATGTCATAATAGTATTTATGGAAAAGACTGAGACTAGCAACGTCACATATGTGAGAGAGAAGGTGTAGAGAAGAAGAAAATGGTGGAGCCAATCAAATTACAGATACGTTTCTGCACCTTATCAAGAACCCTCAAATGGGACAGAGATTCACCAGCCTAAATATGACAACAGTACTCCATACAAGGTCTGATAGTAGATGTGTAGAGATAGAGAATAGCCTCAGGTGTTTGGAGCGATAGAGAGAACTGACTTTCTGTATGTGTATATGTGTTGCGGCATCACAGTTAAATAATCGATCTAAGAGCAAAACTAACGGCAAATTTGGAATCAGCACCTTCGATCCGAAGTCCTTATCGATGTCAGAAGTTCTTAAACCGTTTTAAAATTGATCTAAAATGAAATATCCATAAAAATAACATTAGAAACAAATTTTCCAACATTTTTAGCATTCCCGATAGTAGATTTGTAGAGATAGAAAATAGCTTCAGGTGTGAGAAAGTGGTTGAAGCGATAGAGAGAACCGACTTCACGAGAAGCAGAAATAGAATTGGATCTAATTTACATGTTGTTATTTATTTATTTTTATTTTTTTGTGTATTAATGATAAATCTACGGGAATGATTTTTCCTGATTATTTAGTAAAGATTATCCCTTAATCCTCACAAATGGTTTCTCCTCCCCCATCCTCTGCTGAGCATTAAACGTAACATCAAAATAAATAAACATAGATTAATTTTGCCATGGCATGAGAATAGTATTAGTTTCAAGTTTTTGTCATTTAGATTCTCAGGTAACACAAAAATAGAAAGAAAATCTGTTTTATAAGTGGGTCATATCTTCATCTCAACAATCATCCCAGCATCATCACAGCATCATCACGGCATCCACCACTTATATATGTTACTAGCTAAAATTGTGTAAATTATTCAGTATTATTAGAGGTCGTCGTCGACTTATGACCGATTCAACTTACGACTGACCGACTTTACGACCAAAACGACCATATGTATACAGAGTGATTGGAAAGTAATTCCATGGTATTAAGTGTTCGTAATTTATTACTGAAATATAATTTTTACAATAAATGAATATGATAAGAAAGTGTATAGCATGGAGTTTTATTCAAAATTCGATATGGATGCCAGTAATCGCCATCAGCTTCTAAAGATGAAAAAGTGCTTAACCATGTGCTTTGCACTGAGTGGAATATATATATATATATATATATATATATATATATATATATATATATATATATATATATATATATATATATTCCACTCAGTGCACCACCGACTCTCCGTACATGCTGGTGATGCTGATTTAGTGTGGGGATAGTGTAGTATCTGTTTTATTGTCATCATACCGGCCTCCCAGGCTTTATCTTCTCCTTTATTTATTTTTTTTTGGGGGGGGGAGGGTAGTGTAGTATCTGTTCTGTTGTCATGAGACCATCCTCCCAGGAATTACCTCTTTCTTTGGGAGATTGAGTAGTGTAGTATATGTATATGTTCAGCCGTTATGATACCATCCTCCCATGTATTACCTCCTCCTTTGAGAGAATAGTGTAGTATATGTTCGCTCGTCATATATACTTTCTTTTTTGTTCCTTCCTGTGTTCCTGTGAATAAATATTAACATCAATTTCTGTTTAATTGGGTTGTGGAGCCGTTATTTGTTTCGAGGAAGAATGGTGATCCCTTTCCTTGTATAACATTTCTATTTCAGTCGGATTCGGCCAGACGTACTAACTCTTTCAAGTATTATTTTTAAAATGTTTAAAGAAATCAGAAACTAACCATAACTTGTTGAATAGTAAATATTCATGATTTACTGCTTCCCTTATTTTGTCCTTTAATCCTCACATTCCATGAGCGATGTTTCTGACAAAGAGGGAAGAATTGCTGTTTTCTGGGTCGGAATCTATCCATCTAACACTAATCGTTGGCTTGTTTTTGACCTTGAAGTAGTATTTTTTTTAGCTCCTTACATCAAGTGGTTCTATGCCTTGTCTGAAGCAATTTTCATATATATATATACATATATATATATATATATATATATATATATATATATATATATATATATATATATATATATATGATTATTTTTATTTACACAGACATGTACAAAATCTGCGACACTGGCATGTCGATGTTATCGATCAACAGTTATTATAAACTGAGATCTCATCAGGCAGAGTTAGAATCCGATCTTAACCTTAGATCATATTTGGAAAGAATGAAATGGAGAAAAAAGAAGAAAAGAAATTTTAAATTTCAAAATTTGGGAAGTCACGTAGTTGGGACCGTTAAGAATCAAAATGTTAAAATCAAAATCCAAATATAAAATATAAAATAAAAAATAAAATTAAATTAAAAAAATAAAATAAAATAAATAAAAAAATTAAAAAAAACTTTACCTATCCACTAAGGGCAACATAACTATCAATTTATACCATTATATTTGATATAATTATTGTGTTCAATCTTCCATTTAATGGGAATCATAATTAGAATCCATTACTAAGTATTGCCATCGAAACCATTATTACCAATGGCATAGAAATATGTATGTATACATACATGTATATATGTGTTTTGTATGTGTGTGTGTGTGTGTGTGTGAGTGTCTGTATATATATATATATATATATATATATATATATATATAGAAATTATTATTATTATCATTATTGTCATTGTTTTAATTAATTATTATTGTTGTTATTATTATTATTTTTTACAGTTTTTACTATTATAGCCACCATTATATCTATTATTACCATAACCACCTCTACTATTATTATTAGTTTTATAAATTAATATTATTCTTTTTTTTATTACTATTATTAATACTACTATTATTCTTATTATTATCATTATCATTATTATTATAATTATTAAGATTATTGTGGTTACCATTGTTATCATTATTATAGCTATCATTATTATTTTTACTATTATTAATAATATTAGTATTATTACAACAGATAATTTCTCTATCATCAAATAATTTATTTTGATTATCATATTTACAACTACTATAATTAATATTAATTGCTATCTTTTTTATTTTTCTTTATCTTCTAATATTTCCTGACTATTTTTACCCAACTATTGCTTACTATTATAGATTATTATTATTGATTATTATTATTATTAATATTTTTAAATATTATTATTTGCCATTTCTGCACTATTATCGAGATTATTATTATTATTATTATTATTATTATTATTATTATTATTATTATTATTATTATTATTATTATTATTATTATTATTAATGTTTTTTTACTATCATTATCATAATTATTATTATAATAATCATTATCATTATCATAATTATTATTGTTTGTAGCGGTAACAATGACAATATAGCCACTTTTATTATTATTATTATTATTATTATTATTATTATTATTATTATTATTATTATTGTCAATGATATTACTATTACTACAGTTATCGTCATCTAGCTTTTACTTCTATTGATATTATTAGTTTTGGTAGCAATGGTGGTATTACCATTAGTGATATTGCCATTATTTATATTTATATTTTTATTATTATTATTATTATTATTATTATTATTATTATTATTATTATTATTATTATTATTATTATTATTATTATTATTATTATTATTATTATTATTATTCACTCACTAGGAGTTATCACACTGGTCATCGTCAGTGATCGCCCACTGCCAACAACCCGTGGTATTCCCTGGGGTCTGAGTGACAACAAGTCTCCTCAGACTTCCAGTATGCTCCATCTCTTTTCGTTCATCACCGCTGATGACCTTGCGGTATCGCAACAGCCACCTACCAACGATTTCCCGCTGTTAAGGGCCATTGGTCCCCTCCGGGGCCCCGAGTGGCAACAAGCCTCCCCAAGGTCCCAGAGCTGTCCGCGCTCTTCCAGTGGAGGTCTGGTTTGCGCTTTCCCTCCTCGACCCTCTGTTCATAATTTTCGTGGCGTTAGCCTATGCTTGCGCCTCTCTCGTGCGGTTGTATTTTCCCCGGTTCTGTTGTCTTGTGCTTCCATGTGTTTGTTCTCCATTCGTTGTTTATGTGGGTTAGTTTCCGCATTCGAGGACATTTCTCAGGATTGTAGCTGTTTTGATCATTACTGTCCTTTGTATGGTCTCAGTTATCCCTTTGATTCCTATTTCTCCTAGTCTTTTCTCCATGTTTTTGGGGACTGTTCCTAGTGCTCCCATGATTATTGGTGTTATACTGACTTTCTTCATGTTCCATATTCCTTTCAATTCTCTGGCAAGTTCAGTATATTGGCTTCTTTTTTCCATCTCTTTGATCTTCACTCTGTGGTCTGCTGGAACGGCAAAGTCCACGATTTTGCAGGATTTTTCTTTCTTGTTGATTATTATCATATCCGGTCTCCTTGCTGTTATGGGTTTGTCTGTTTGTACATTCATATCCCATATGATTTTGTGTTTTTCGTTTTCTAGTACAGTTTCTGGTTTGTGTTTGTACCGTTTCTTTGCATATTCGAAATTCAGTTGTTTGCACATTTCCCGATGTACTTCTTTCCCCACGCTGTCATATCTGTTCTTGTATTCCCTTTGTGCTAGCTTGCTGCATTCACTTATTATATGATTTATCGTTTCGTCTCTTTGTCCACACAGTCGGCATTTGCTGTTTTCCTGGGTTTTATCTATCTTTGCTTTAATAAAGTTTGTCCTAATCGCATTGTTCTGTGCGGCGGTCAGCAGAGATTCCGTTTCTCTGTTCAAGTGTCCTTTTCTTAGCCATGCCCAGCTGTTTTCATTGGCTTCATCGCTTGTGTATCTTATAAAGCGTCCATGTAGTTGTTTTTCTTCCCACTTTTCCTTTCTTGTCTTTTTGTTTCTGGGTTCAGTGCTTCCGGAGTTGTTTGTTGGGCTGGTGTCTCTTGCTGTGGTGATCAGTCTTTCCGTGTTCTGGGTTACATATTTCTCCAGCTCTTTTTTGGTGTCTTCCACACAGTCTTCTATACTTACCAGTCCTCTACCTCCTTCATTTCTTTTCATGTAGAGTCTGTCCGTATCGTCTTTGGGTGCAATGCATTGTGCATAGTCATTAGTTTTCTAGTCCTTTGGTCAAGGTGCCTGAGTTCTTCTTTGGTCCAGCCTATGAATGGTCCAGAGTATCTTATTAGTGATACAGCCCATGTGTTTATCCCTTTTACTAGGTTTCTGCTATATAGTTTAGTTTCTAAGAGTTTCCTTGTTCTTCGTAGATATTCTTTTCCAATCTTCTCTTTCATTTCTGTAGATTTGATTGTGTCTGCTTCCAGAACTCCCAGGTATTTATAACTATCTTGTTCTCCTAGCGCCCTCATCTCCTCTTGGTTGGGGAGTTCTATACCTTCTGTCGTCTCCAGTTTTCCTCTTTTGATCTCTAGCAGTGCACATTTTTCTATTCCAAACTCCATTTGGATATCCTGGCTGAATATCCTGGTTGTGTTTATCAGCTTTTCCAGTTCTTTTTTGTTTTTTGCAAACAGTTTAAGGTCATCCATGTACATCAGGTGGTTTATTCTTTGTTCTGTATCCGTAAAGCTGTATCCGTCATCACACTTTCTGAGTATGTGGTTGAGTGGCATCATGGCTATTATAAACAATAGTGGTGATAGAGAGTCTCCTTGAAAGATGCCTCTCTGTATTTTTATCTCAGACAGGTATTGTCCTCCGGCTGTCAGTTTTAGTCTCCATGTTTCCATTGCTTTCTGGATGAAATTGATAATCCTGTCTGGTATCTTGTATATTTTTAAGCATTCAATTATCCATGTTTGGGGGATTCTGTCGTAGGCTTTCTTGTAGTCAATCCATGCCATGGTTATGTTCTTTTGTCTGCTCTTCACCTCCTTCAGGGTCTTTTGATCAATGTATAGTAGATCATGTGCCCCTCTTTGTCCTTTCCGGCATCCTTTTTGTTCCTCGGGGAGCAGTCCACGTTTGTCCAGGGATTGGTAGATTTGTTCTCTCAGTTGTGCTGTGAGAATTTTCCACATTATTGGTAGACATGTTATCGGTCTGTAGTTGCTGGGGGTCGTTCCCTTTTTGGGGTCTTTTTGTATTAATGTTGTTCTTCCTTCCGTCATCCATTCTGGTACGTCTGTTTTGCGGATACATCCACTCAGTTTCTGCGCTAGTCTGGTGCTCTCCAGTTTGCCATTTTTCTTAGGGTTTTCTTGATCGTTTCTTTGTTAATTTCTGTTTCGGTTCCTTCTTCCATTTCCTGCAGTTCATCTTTCATGTTTTTCAACCATTGGGCATTCTTGTTGTGCTTTTTTGGTACTTCCCATATCTTGCTCCAGAATTGTTTTGTTTCTGTTGGGTTCGGTTGCTCTGTTGTTGTTTTTTCTCCATTTACGTTTTTGTAAAACTGGCTTTCATTGTTTTCAAAGGTCCTGTTCTGTTTGCTTTGTTCTGATTTGTACCTGTATCGTCTCAGTCTTCCTTCTATTGCTGCTATCCTTTGTTTTATTTCTTCATGTTTCTCATTTAGTTTTTCCTTGCGTTTCTGATTTTTGCTTCTTAATCGTTTCATGTCCTCCTTCCTTCTGTTCACGGTTTAAGCTTCTTTCCGAAGTTTGGTGATCTGGGTTTCCAGTCTGATTTCCCATCCAGGTTTCGTCAGTCCTCTCTTTTGTCCATTCTCTTCGTTTCTTAGTTTCATACTTACCGATTTTGCCCCTGCATATATCAGGTTGTTTAGGTCTGTAATAGTTACTGTTGGGATGTGTGTGAGGAGTCTGTTTACTCTTTCTGTTTCTGCTTGTAACTTCTTCGCTACTTCATTCCTGAGAGATGGGAGTTTTGTTTTGTTTTCTAACATGTATCGTCTAATGTTCTCCACTTCACTTGCTTCTTTTTCGTTGAGTTCTATCTCAGCAGGTTCTGTGGTTCCGCAGTCTTCTATCTCCCCTGGTTCTGTGATTCCGTAGTCTTCAATCTCTTCAGTTTCAGTGTGTATGTTTTGCCTGTCCTCTTCCTGTGGTCTCTCCTTTGGTGGTGTTTCTTGCTCCGTTTCGCCATTAGCCTTCTGTCTGATTTCCGTCAGTTCCATCTCTGAGAACCATCCTCGCTTGAGGATCTGTCTTGCTTGATCTGCTATCCTTTGTTCCGTTGTATGGTAGTCACTAGCAGTGTCCCAGAGATGTTTCATTCGTTTTCGGTAGCCTCTTTCTGTGGGGTAGCGGCTTTTATAATCATCACCAGTCTGTTCTCTTTCGTGGTCCATTTCGTTCTATATCCTTTCAGTTTGCTGTTTTCGCTCTGGTTTTCCTGTCTTTGGTCTGTGTCCTTGTCGTACCTGGAATCAGAGAGGTTACTTACCTGGTTCTTGTCCGTTGTCTTGTTTCTGAAATGATTATTATTATTATTATTATTATTATTATTATTATTATTATTATTATTATTATTATTATTATTATTATTATTATTATTATTATTATTATTATTACTACCACTATTTGTATCATTATTATTATTATTTATTATTATTTTTATTATCATTATAACTATTGTTATGATTATTGTGATTACCATTGTGATCATTATTATTATTATTATTATTATTATTATTATTATTATTATTATTATTATTATTATTATTATTACCATTTTTAATATGATTAGTATTATTGCAACTACTAATTCTACTATTATTAATAAAATTATTCCTATTACCGTATTTACAACCATTATGATTAATTTTATAGCTATCTTCTTCTATATTATTATTAGTTTTATTATTATTTATTATTTATTATTTATTATTATTATTACCTTCTAATATTTCCTGATTATTTTATTTTTTTACCTGACTATTACTTATTATTAATTATTATTGATTATTATTGATTACTATTATTGTTATTATTATTGTTATTATTGTTATTATTATTATTATTATTATTATTATTATTATTATTATTATTATTATTATTATTAACACTTACCAATAGCAGCACTTAGCACTTATAAATTATTACCGATATTATTATTATTATTATTATTTTATATTATTTTAATTATTATTATTATCATTATTATTACCACTAATTGTGTAAACTTAATTAATCTGCTAGTGAATTTGTTTGATTTTTTAATTAATTGATTAATGACAATTTGATAAGTTTAAAGGAAAATAAAACAACGGAGGGTAAATACAAAATTAGTGACCCAATGTGTTAACGACCCCTGCCCCCCTCACCAACACGCACAAACGTCTGCACGTACACACACATATATGCTGCTACTGATTACAGCTGATTTGAGAATATGCGGTTTGTCTAAGTTGAAGAAAAACTTTCGCCAGTTTTTTGACACATTCTATTGCATGTATATCCCCTTCCTCTACTTCTGTCTGAACGCAGACGATTTCATTTTATTTCTATCTATCTATCTATCTTTTTATTCTACCCTTTTTATTATATCTCTCTCTCTTTTCACTTTATTTTATTTTATTTTATATTTTATATTTTATTTTTTATATTTTATATTTTATATTTGGATTTGGATTTTAACATTTTGATTCTTAAAGATCCCAACCACGTGACTTCCCAAATTTTGAAATTTTAAATTTCTTTTCTTCTTCTTTTTTCTCCATTTCATTCTTTCCAAATATAATCTAAGGTTAAGATCGGATTCTAACTCTGCCTGATGAGATCTCAGTTTATAATAACTGTTGATCGATAACATCGACATGCCAGTGTCGCAGATTTTGTACATGTCTGTGTAAATAGAAATAATCATATATAAAAGCTCTATTTGATATTGAGCACTTTTTATAAACCCGGTTGAAATTCTTTGGATTACTACCCTGTGGATGTTTTACCTGGATTATTATATATATATATATATATATATATATATATATATATATATATATATATATATATATATCAGTTTATTTTGTTTGTATTAATTTGATTAATTAACATTGTTCCATTTAAGTGAAAATTTATGAAAAGAAGAAAAAAGATTAAATTTTAGTTTATTCCTGTTAAAAAAAGAAAAAGTTGAAAGCTGTATAATCACTATAACTTGCTTAAAAGTGAATATTACTTATGTAAAGTAAAGTAATACTAATTCATTTTGTTTGTAAGAGGCGTTTTTCATAAGTGTTTGTTCCCAATTTTATGCGTTAAAAAATAGAGTTACCTCGAGAAGAATCTAGTAATCAGCCATAAAAAGTTCAAGAGTTATATCAAAGGCCTCTTGTAGCATTTTATAAAGATAACATACTAAATAGGTTTTCGTAAACAAATTATTGTACCTCCTATTATGATATCTGAAGTAGAACAGAGGTAGAGCAATGTAGAAATTTCTTTTTATTTATTATGTTAGAAGCTCGTACTGTTTAAGCGGAAAATGCCCCCAGTTTAACAGTACTTTCTGAAAGAAACTGAAACGAATTACCTTTTTAGTGTAAAGAGGACGGATAAACAGGAAGAAATTTCTAGTTAGAATCAAATATCGATTTGTCAGATTCAAAGCTATTGTTAGAGCATAAACGGCAAACAAACTGAAAAATAATTTTTTTTTTGTATGAATGTTATAAGAGTTTTTTATCTTTTTTTTTACCACTTTAACACCAAAATTTATGATCCAAATCTAAATGAATAGATTTATAGTGTTATGGCAAATGACAAAAAAATCATTATATTTTTTCTTTTATTATTATTGTGACATATTTACATATGGAGCCGTGTTGATCTCTACCCTAGATTTTTGACAGTTATTCTAAACCTCTTATTAACTATGGCTCTGATTCTTCATCTTCAATCAAAGCAGACAACATCAACAATAGAAGTATAGATAGATCTGAATAGATAGAGATATATACACAGACAGATGGATAAGAACACACTTCGATAGATCTATAAATGAATATGAACTCACTGAAATAGATAAATCTGAAGAGAATTGATAGATTGTTAGATAGACAGAGATATGTGAACTTGTGTTTGTCTGCGTTCACTGCACCGGCTGTAGACGTCTGCTTGTTGTCTTTCTCCGAATTCGGTCTTTGATTTCGACACTGGCCGAAGTGTCAATCATGTGGTCTCTGTCACTGCTGTAACAAATGGATTTTTTTCGAAATAAAATTACAACTCTGAGTTTTAAAACAAGTAACACTGTTTTATTCTGAAATGTTGAAAATGACATTTCATTTCTCTACCAAACGACAGGCTTGCAATCAGAACGACAGAATTGCAATCAGAACGACAGACTTGCAATAAGAACGACAGAATTGCAATCAGAACGAAAATTTGCAATCAGATCGAGTGACTTGCAATCAGAACGACAGAATTGCAATCAGAACGACGGACTTGCAATCAGAACGATAGACTTGCAATCAGACCGACAGAATTGCAATCAGAACGACAGAATTGCAATAAGAACGACAGGATTACAATCAGAACGACAGACTTACAATTAGAACGACAGACTTACAATTAGAACGACAGAACTGCAATCAGAACGACAGACTTGCAATCAGAACGACAGAATTGCAACAGAACGACAGAATTGCAATCAGAACGACAAACTTGACATCAGAACGACAGAATTGCAATCAGAACGACCGACTTGCAATCAGAACGACCCTTGCAATCAGAACGACAGAATTGCAATAAGAACGACAGAATTGCAATCAGAACGACAGAATTGCAATCAGAACGACAGAACTGCAATAAGAACGACAAACTTGCAATCAGTACGACAGAACTGCAATCAGAACAAAAGACTTGCAATCACAACGACAGAATTGCAATCAGTAGCACATAATTGCAATCAGAACGACAGAATTGCAATCAAAACGAAGACTTCCAATCAGAACGACAGAATTGCAATCAGAACGAAAGGTTTGCAATCAGAACGACAGAATTGCAATCAGAACGACAGACTTGCCATCAGAACGACAGAATTGCCATCAGAACGTCAGAATTGCAATCAGAAAGACAGACATAAAATCAGAACGACAGAATTGCAATCAGAACGACAGAATTGCAATCAGAACGACAGACTTGCAATCAAAACGACACTTGCAATCAGAACGACAGAATTGCAATCAGAACGATAGACCTGCAATCAGAACGACAGAATTGCAATCAGAACGACAGAACTGCAATCAAAACGACACTTGCAATCAGAACGACAGACTTGCAATTAGAACGACAGAATTGCAATCAGAACAACAGGATTGCAATCAGAACGACAGAATAGCAATCAGAATGTTAGAATTGCAATCAGAAAGACAGACTTGCAATCAGAACGACAGAATTGCAATCAGAACGACAGGCTTGCAATTAGAACGACAGACTTGCAATTAGAACGTCAGAAGTGCAATCAGAACGACAGACTTGCAATCAGAACGACAGAATGGCAATCAGAACGACAGACTGGCAATCAGAACAACAGACGTGCAATCAGAACGAAAGAATTGCAATCATAACGACAGAATTGCTATCAGAACGACAGACTTGCAATAAGAACGAAGCGGTTGCAATCATAACGACAGACGTGCAATCAGAACAACAGAAATAAAATACTACGAGAGACTTGCAATCAGAACGACAGAATTGCAATCAGAACGACAGACTTGGCAGCAGAACGACAGAATCGCTATCAGAACGACAGACTTGCAATCAGAACGACAGAATTGCAATAAGAACGACAGAATGGCAATCAGAACGTCAGAATTGCAATCAGAACAACAGACTTACAATTAGAACGACTGAATTGCAATCAGAACGACAGAATAGCAATCAGAACGACAGAATAGCAATCAGAACGACAAACTGGCAATTAGAACGACAGACTTGACATCAGAACGACAGACTTGCAATCAGAACAACAGAATTGCAATCAAAACGACCGACTTGCAATCAGAACGACAGAATTGCAATCAGAACAACAGAATTGCAATAAAAACAACAGACTTGCAATCAGAACGACAGAATTGCTATCAGAACGACAGAATTGCAATCAGAACGACACACTTGCTATGTGAACGACCGACTTGCAATCAGAACGACAGACTTGCAATCAGAACGACAGAATTGCAATCAGAAAGACAGACTTGCAATCAGAACGACAGAATTGCAACCAGTACGACATGCTTGCAATCAGACCGACAGACTTGCAATCAGAACGACAGACTTGCAATTAGAACGTCAGAAGTGCAATCAGAACGACAGACCTGCAATCAGAACGACAGAATAGCAATCCGAACGACAGACTGGCAATCAGAACGACAGACGTGACATCAGAACCACAGACTTGCAATCATAACGACAGAATTGCTATCAGAACGACAGAATTGCAACCAGAACGACAGAATTGCAATCAGAACGAATGGGTTGCAATCAGAACGACAGAATTATAATCAGAACGACAAAATAACAATACTACGACAACTTTGCAATAAAAACGACAGAATTGCAATCAGAACGACAGACTTGCAATCAGAACGACAGAATCGCTATCAGAACGACAGACTTGCAATCAGAACGACAGAATTGCAATAAGAACGACAGAATTACAATCAGAACGACAGACTTGCAATCAGAACGACAGAATTGCAATCAGAACGACAGAATTGCAATAAGAACGACAGACTTGCAATCAGAAGTAACGGTTTGCAATCAGAACGACAGAATTGCAATCAGAACGACAGAATTGCAATCAGTACCAAAGAATTACAATACTACGACAGACTTTCAATCAGAACGACAAACTTTGCAATGTGAACGACTAAATTGCAATCAGAACGACAGACTTGACATCAGAACGACAGACTTGCAATCAGAACGACAGAATTGCAATCAGAACGACAGAATTGCAATCAGAACGACAGACTTGCAATCAGAACGACAGAATTGCAATCAGAACGACAGAATTGCAATCAGAGCGACAGACTTGCCATCAGAACGACAGACTTGCTATCAGAACGACAGAACTGCAATCAGAACGACAGAACTGCAATCAGAACGACAGACTTGCAATCAGAACGACAAAATAGCAATCATAACGACAGACTTGCAATCAGAACGACAGACTTGCAATCAGAACGAAAGAATTGCAATCAGACCGACAGACTTGCAATCAGAACGACAGAATTGCAATCAGAACGACAGACCAGCAATCAGAACGACAGAATTTCAATCAGAACGACAGACTTGCAATCAGAACGACAGAATTGCAATCAGAACGACAGACTTGCAATCAGAACGACAGACTTGCAATAAAAACAACAGACTTGCAATCAGAACGACAGAATTGCAATCAGAACGACAGAATTGCTATCAGAACGACAGAACTGCAATCAGAACGACAGACTTGCAATCAGAACGACAAAATAGCAATCATAACGACAGACTTGCAATCAGCACGACAGATTTGCAATCAGAACGAAAGAATTGCAATCAGACCGACAGACTTGCAATCAGAACGACAGAATTTCAATCAGAACGACAGACTTGCAATCAGAACGACAGACTTGCAATCAGACCGACAGACTTGCAATCAGAACGACAGACTTGCAATCAGAACGACAGATATGCAATAAATACAACAGACTTGCAATCAGAACGACAGAATTGCAATCAGAACGACAGAACTGCAATAAGAACGACAGAATTGCAATCAGAACGACAGAATTGCAATAAGAACGACAGAACTGCAATAAGAACGACAGAATTGCAATCAGAACGACAGACTTGCAATCGGAACGAGAGAATTGCAATCAGAACAACGGACTTGCAATCAGAACGACACTTGCAATCAGAACAACAGAACTGCAATCAGAACGATAGACTTGCAATCAGAATTACAGACTTGCAATCAGAACAAGAGACTTGCAATCAGAACGATAGAATTGCAATCAGAACGACAAACTTGCAATCAGAACGACAGAACTGCAATCAGAACTACAGACTCTCAATCTGAACGACAGAATTGTGATCAAAACGACAGACTTGCAACAGAACGACAGAATTGCAATCAGAACGACAAACTTGCAATCAGAACGACAGACTTGCAATCAGAACGACAGACTTGCAATCAGCACGACAGACTTGCAATCAGAACGACAGAATTGCAATCAGAAAGACAGACTTGCAATCAGAACGACAGAATTGCAACCAGTACGACATGCTTGCAATCAGACCGACAGACTTGCAATCAGAACGACAGACTTGCAATTAGAACGTCAGAAGTGCAATCAGAACGACAGACCTGCAATCAGAACGACAGAATTGCAATCCGAACGACAGACTGGCAATCAGAACGACAGACGTGACATCAGAACCACAGACTTGCAATCATAACGACAGAATTGCTATCAGAACGACAGAATTGCAACCAAAACGACAGAATTGCAATCAGAACGAATGGGTTGCAATCAGAACGACAGAATTATAATCAGATCGACAAAATTACAATACTACGACAACTTTGCAATAAAAACGACAGAATTGCAATCAGAACGACAGAATTGCAATCAGAACGACAGAATCGCTATCAGAACGACAGACTTGCAATCAGAACGACAGAATTGCAATAAGAACGACAGAATTACAATCAGAACGACAGACTTGCAATCAGAACGACAGAATTGCAATCAGAACGACAGAATTGCAATAAGAACGACAGACTTGCAATCAGAAGTAACGGTTTGCAATCAGAACGACAGAATTGCAATCAGAACGACAGAATTGCAATCAGTACCAAAGAATTACAATACTACGACAGACTTTCAATCAGAACGACAAACTTTGCAATGTGAACGACAGAATTGCAATCAGAACGACAGACTTGACATCAGAACGACAGACTTGCAATCAGAACGACAGAATTGCAATCAGAACGACAGAATTGCAATCAGAACGACAGAATTGCAATCAGAACGACAGACTTGCAATCAGAACGACAGAATTGCAATCAGAACGACAGAATTGCAATCAGAGCGACAGACTTGCCATCAGAACGACAGACTTGCAATCAGAACAACAGACTTGCTATCAGAACGACAGAACTGCAATCAGAACGACAGACTTGCAATCAGAACGACAAAATAGCAATCATAACGACAGACTTGCAATCAGAACGACAGACTTGCAATCAGAACGACAGACTTGCAATAAGAACGAAAGAATTGCAATCAGACCGACAGACTTGCAATCAGAACGACAGAATTGCAATCAGAACGACAGACCAGCAATCAGAACGACAGAATTTTAATCAGAACGACAGACTTGCAATCAGAACGACAGAATTGCAATCAGAACGACAGACTTGCAATCAGAACGACAGACTTGCAATAAAAACAACAGACTTGCAATCAGAACGACAGAATTGCAATCAGAACGACAGAATTGCTATCAGAACGACAGAACTGCAATCAGAACGACAGACTTGCAATCAGAACGACAAAATAGCAATCATAACGACAGACTTGCAATCAGAACGACAAAATAGCAATCATAACGACAGACTTGCAATCAGAACGACAAAATAGCAATCATAACGACAGATTTGCAATCAGAACGAAAGAATTGCAATCAGACCGACAGACTTGCAATCAGAACGACAGAATTTCAATCAGAACGACAGACTTGCAATCAGAACGACAGACTTGCAATAAGACCGACAGACTTGCAATCAGAACGACAGACTTGCAATCAGAACGACAGATATGCAATAAATACAACAGACTTGCAATCAGAACGACAGAATTGCAATCAGAACGACAGACTTGCTATCAGAACGACAGAACTGCAATCAGAACGACAGAATTGCAATCAGAACGACAGACTTGCAATCGGAACGAGAGAATTGCAATCAGAACAACGGACTTGCAATCAGAACGACACTTACAATCAGAACAACAGAACTGCAATCAGAACGATAGACTTGCAATCAGAATTACAGACTTGCAATCAGAACAAGAGACTTGCAATCAGAACGATAGAATTGCAATCAGAACGACAAACTTGCAATCAGAACGACAGAACTGCAATCAGAACTACAGACTCTCAATCTGAACGACAGAATTGTGATCAAAACGACAGACTTGCAACAGAACGACAGAATTGCAATCAGAACGACAAACTTGCAATCAGAACGACAGACTTGCAATCAGAATGACAGAATTGCAATCAGGACGACAGAATTACAATCAGAACGACAGACTTGCAATCAGAACGACAAACTTGCAATCAGAACGTCAGAATTGTAATCAGAATGACAGACTTGCAATCAGAACGACAGACTTGCAGTCAAAACAACAGACTTACAATCAGAACGACAGAATTGCAATCAGAACGACAGACTTGCAATCAGAACGACAGATTTGCAATCAGAACGACAGACTTGCAATCAGAACGACAGACTTGCAATCATGAACGACATAATTGCAATCAGAACGACAGAATTGCAATCCGAACGACAGAATTGCAATCAGAACGAAAGACTTTCAATCAGAACGTCATAATTGCAATCAGAATGACAGAATTGCAATCAGAACGACAGACTTGCAATCAGAACGACAGACTTGCAATCAGAACGAAAGAATTGCAATCAGAACGACAGACTTGCAATTAGAACGACAGACTTGCAATCAGAACGACAGACTTGCAATCAGAACGACAGACTTGCAATCAGAACGACAGACTTGCAATCAGAACGACAAACTTGCAATCAGAACGACAGACTTGCAATCAGAACGATAGACTTGCAATCAGAACGATAGAATTGCAATCAGAACGACAGACTTGCAATCAGAACGACAAACTTGCAATCAGAACGTCAGAATTGTAATCAGAATGACAGACTTGCAATCAGAACGACAGACTTGCAGTCAAAACAACAGACTTACAATCAGAACGACAGAATTGCAATCAGAACGACAGACTTGCAATCAGAACGAAAGAATTGCAATCAGAACGATAGACTTGCAATCAAAACGACAGAACTGCAATCAGAACGACAGACTTGCAATCAGAACGACAGATTTGCAATCAGAACGACAGACTTGCAATCAGAACGACAGACTTGCAATCATGAACGACATAATTGCAATCAGAACGACAGAATTGCAATCCGAACGACAGAATTGCAATCAGAACGAAAGACTTTCAATCAGAACGTCATAATTGCAATCAGAATGACAGAATTGCAATCAGAACGACAGACTTGCAATCAGAACGACAGACTTGCAATCAGAACGAAAGAATTGCAATCAGAACGACAGACTTGCAATTAGAACGACAGACTTGCAATCAGAACGACAGACTTGCAATCAGAACGACAGACTTGCAATCCGAACGACAGACTTGCAATCAGAACGATAGACTTGCAATCAGAACGATAGAATTGCAATCAGAACGACAGACTTGCAATCAGAACAACAGACTTGCAATCAGAACGACAGACTTTCAATCAGAACGACAGAACTTTAATCAGAACGACAGACTTGCAATAAGAACGACAGACTTGCAATCAGAACGACAGATATGGAATAAATACAACAGACTTGCAATCATAACGACAGAACTGCAATAAGAACGACAGAATTGCAATCAGAACGACAGAATTGCAATCAGAACGACAGACTTGCAATCGGAACGATCGAATTGCAATCAGAACAACGGACTTGCAATCAGAACGACACTTGCAATCAGAACAACAGAACTGCAATCAGAACGATAGACTTGCAATCAGAATTACAGACTTGCAATCAGAACAAGAGACTTGCAATCAGAACGATAGAATTGCAATCAGAACGACAAACTTGCAATCAGAACGACAGAACTGCAATCAGAACTACAGACTCTCAATCTGAACGACAGAATTGTGATCAAAACGACAGACTTGCAACAGAACGACAGACTTGCAATCAGAACGACAGAATTGCAATCAGAACGACAGACTTGCAATCAGAATGACAGAATTGCAATCAGGACGACAGAATTACAATCAGAACGACAGACTTGCAATCAGAACGACAAACTTGCAATCAGAACGTCAGAATTGTAATCAGAATGACAGACTTGCAATCAGAACGACAGACTTGCAGTCAAAACAACAGACTTACAATCAGAACGACAGAATTGCAATCAGAACGACAGACTTGCAATCAGAACGAAAGAATTGCAATCAGAACGATAGACTTGCAATCAAAACGACAGAACTGCAATCAGAACGACAGACTTGCAATCAGAACGACAGATTTGCAATCAGAACGACAGACTTGCAATCAGAACGACAGACTTGCAATCATGAACGACATAATTGCAATCAGAACGACAGAATTGCAATCCGAACGACAGAATTGCAATCAGAACGAAAGACTTTCAATCAGAACGTCATAATTGCAATCAGAATGACAGAATTGCAATCAGAACGACAGACTTGCAATCAGAACGACAGACTTGCAATCAGAACGAAAGAATTGCAATCAGAACGACAGACTTGCAATTAGAACGACAGACTTGCAATCAGAACGACAGACTTGCAATCAGAACGACAGACTTGCAATCAGAACGATAGAATTGCAATCCGAACGACAGACTTGCAATCAGAACGATAGACTTGCAATCAGAACGACAGACTTGCAATCAGAACAACAGACTTGCAATCAGAACGACAGACTTTCAATCAGAACGACAGAACTTTAATCAGAACGACAGACTTGCAATAAGAACGACAGAATTGCAATCAGAACGACAGACTTGCAATCAGAACGACAGAATTGCAATCAGAACGACAGACTTGCAATCAGAACGAATGAATTGCAATCAGACCGACAGACTTGCAATCAGAACGACAGAATTTCAATCAGAACGACAGACTTGCAATCAGAACGACAGACTTGCAATCAGACCGACAGACTTGCAATCAGAACGACAGACTTGCAATCAGAACGACAGATATGCAATAAATACAACAGACTTGCAATCAGAACGACAGAATTGCAATCAGAACGACAGAACTGCAATAAGAACGACAGACTTGCAATCGGAACGACAGACTTGCAATCGGAACGAGAGAATTGCAATCAGAACAACGGACTTGCAATCAGAACGACACTTGCAATCAGAACAACAGAACTGCAATCAGAACGATAGACTTGCAATCAGAATTACAGACTTGCAATCAGAACAAGAGACTTGCAATCAGAACGATAGAATTGCAATCAGAACGACAAACTTGCAATCAGAACGACAGAACTGCAATCAGAACTACAGACTCTCAATCTGAACGACAGAATTGTGATCAAAACGACAGACTTGCAACAGAACGACAGAATTGCAATCAGAACGACAAACTTGCAATCAGAACGACAGACTTGCAATCAGAATGACAGAATTGCAATCAGGACGACAGAATTACAATCAGAACGACAGACTTGCAATCAGAACGACAAACTTGCAATCAGAACGTCAGAATTGTAATCAGAATGACAGACTTGCAATCAGAACGACAGACTTGCAGTCAAAACAACAGACTTACAATCAGAACGACAGAATTGCAATCAGAACGACAGACTTGCAATCAGAACGAAAGAATTGCAATCAGAACGATAGACTTGCAATCAAAACGACAGAACTGCAATCAGAACGACAGACTTGCAATCAGAACGACAGATTTGCAATCAGAACGACAGACTTGCAATCAGAACGACAGACTTGCAATCATGAACGACATAATTGCAATCAGAACGACAGAATTGCAATCCGAACGACAGAATTGCAATCAGAACGAAAGACTTTCAATCAGAACGTCATAATTGCAATCAGAATGACAGAATTGCAATCAGAACGACAGACTTGCAATCAGAACGACAGACTTGCAATCAGAACGAAAGAATTGCAATCAGAACGACAGACTTGCAATTAGAACGACAGACTTGCAATCAGAACGACAGACTTGCAATCAGAACGATAGAATTGCAATCCGAACGACAGACTTGCAATCAGAACGATAGACTTGCAATCAGAACGACAGACTTGCAATCAGAACGACAGACTTGCAATCAGAACGATAGAATTGCAATCAGAACGACAGACTTGCAATCAGAACAACAGACTTGCAATCAGAACGACAGACTTTCAATCAGAACGACAGAACTTTAATCAGAACGACAGACTTGCAATAAGAACGACAGAATTGCAATCAGAACGACAGACTTGCAATCAGAACGACAGAATTGCAATCAGAACGACAGACTTGCAATCAGAACGAATGAATTGCAATCAGAACGACAGACTTGCAATCAGAACGACAGAATTACAATCAAAACGACAGACTTGCAATCAGAACAACAGAATTGCTATCAGAACGACAGACTTGCAATCAGAACGATAGTCACTTCCAACCGAATACAAAACAACAGACTGGTCCACTTAAAATCCTGTCTCTACTCTGAGCCCAACCGAATCAAAAACATCTTCCACCAAACACAAACATCCTTCAGCTTAGGGCCCAGATTTACATCTGTCTCTGAGACTGACGGAAACCAAGATCTCTGTTGAGCAAAGCCTACAGTCGGCTCGACAGCTAGGCTCAAACACCAAATCTTCCTCTTTCTATGTTACTCAGAATATATACAGACAGCAAAACGGCTATCTTGTTTTGACCACACAGAGCCCACTTGATAAGTATAAGCAAAATGAATGGGCGATCCGCCAAATTTGTAACCCTCCCTTCACCAAAATTCAGGAAATCAACCAATTTTAATGAAATTTTCGGCATTTATTAATTAATGATCATGGAATATATAGAACCCATTATTTTATTAGAAATCTTAGTGAAATTGTATTATTTCGTGTAAACAAAAACATATTTACTAAAGTTATATCTCATGGTACTAAAAAAAAACACATGAATTTTTTAAATGAAAATAATGCAGTGTAGATATTTACAATAAAAAAATATTTTTAAATATAGTACTTATATATTACGAAAAAAATCACCTACATTTCGTGTTAATAAAATCAATATAACTTAAAGAAAAATTAATTTTCGAATTAACGATATTATCATTTAATAAAGCATTATTTATTTAATATTTTCACGAAAAATAATACGATTACAAAAATATTATTATATGATTTTAACGATAACATTTTACTTGAAATATTACGACGCGATTTTATAACATTTCACTTTTAAACATGAACGTGTAGTCATTAGCGTAAGAACTTATTTTTTTTATCTTATAAACAAAAAAAAAGATTGAAAAAATTTAGATACTGCGTCATTCCGAAAAAAATAATTAAAAAAGTAGGTTAATTTTTACTAACGATCAACTTCAAATTGTATGGGAGGACAATGCTATAATGAACAGACGAGATTTGCATCACCACCCGCTACCTGCTATCCGACGTCATCCAAATTTTGTTTGGGGCTTCGGGAACGGCGACGTTTTGCGTCTGCTTGCTTTAGTTGTCAACCAAAAAGAGACCCCCACTCCTTGGGCCAAAAATCACGTGGTTTTGTCGACTTCCGCTTTTAGGTCACCTCCAACAATACATATAAAAAAATATTGGTGTGCACGCATAAGCGTCAATATGTATGTGCTTGGTAAAATACTAAACTATTGAACTTATCATTATGAATTATGGAATATGTATTCGAGGCAACAGGGTGAGTAACGTGTGCACATTATTTATTTATTTATTATTTTTTTTGTAACCATTACCATTTAGGGGTTGCCATTGAAACCGTACTATGCTCCTGAACAAAAGAAAAAACATTAAGATTTAAGACTAATGCCATATTTATTGCTTAGAGCTGCCCTGGCACAGAAATTCTACTATATATATATATATATATATATATAGTCAACACATACAGACTGTTTCGCAGCTCATCAGTGCGGCTAGACCAGTTAGTGCCTCAAGCCGGGATTGAAACTCAACTGTCGAGCTGTCAGTCGGCGCTGCTAACCCCAGCGCTATCATACGACACTGACTGAATGTAAGAAATATCTCAACGTAAACATTGCAAGTGCCGGGAGCTCGAATTAGTTTTACCTAATGCGCTATGCCTTAAAGCTAATGGCAGTTGGCAATATCCTTACAAATAAGCTCTACCCAGGGAGGGAGCTTTATATAGTCATCCACATACAGACTGTTTCGCTGTTTCACAGCTCATCAGTGCGGCTAGACCAGTTATATATATATATATATATATATATATATATATATATATATATGATTTAATTAATCAATTCCAAATATATTTATGAAATGAACTTAAAACCAATATTATTTTGGAACCAAGAAAAAATAAATATATTACAATCATGTACTAGGGCTGTCCAAAAAAAGCAAATGTTTTAAATAATTATACTAAATATACTCATTTTTTTCTAAATTATAATAATGAAGTTAGTTAGAATTTCTTATTAGGCAGATAACAAAGGTAAGTTTGAATTAATTTCTTTTCTCAGCGGATAATCTAATATATAAAGTAGAGACGTTTTTTCCCCTGTACCTTCTCGGAGAATAGGAAAATAACCACATGCATCACGGGCTACTGAACTCACAATTACATTGCACTTATTCACTCGAGCGTGTTTTAGTATATCTCTTATTCTTCTTTCCAAACTAACACTGAATATTACATTCGGCCCGGCCGCCACGACTCTCCGAAATACCAACTCCGTATAGGTGGTAGTAAAAACTTTTCTCCCTAACAATTCCATAGCGTTATTAGCCTATTTACACATTTATTTTTAAATCGTAAGTGTGGCGCCGTGGGTAAGAAGGGAGGTTCAATGATCGATAGTTTCGGCGTTCGATCCCATTCGACTCTGCCACTTTTTTTTTTTTGATAAATTTACAACATTCGCCAACACGTTATAGGGGGTGGGGGTGGAGAAAGAACTATAGGCAGTTTTTTTTTATTCGACGTCATGCAATAGGTACTAATTTCTCCCGTGCAACGCCGGGCGACGGGTTCCGCTAGTAACTAATAAATGCCAGGCAAGTTCACTAGCGAATTAGATGCTTTCATTATTGTGATGTCATAATGATTATTGGTTAAACTCAATTAGCAATTGTTACTTATATTTCCACCAACTCAAAGTCTAGGTGACTCAAGGTGAACCTGGTCACCGATGCTTATTGAATAATGAAATAATTTTGTTTATCATTTCATTATTCAATAAGCTTATTATTTTGTGGCTTCGACGAAGTGTTAAGTCACTGAAACACAATTACATTTACGTAAGCCAAATTAAATGTTTTTAAAGCAAAGACTTAGAATAAAATTCACAAACACACCTATTATAAATTTATAAATTTAATACGTTTGGTTAATTCAACAATTAAAAAAGTAAATGAATTAAACTAATTAATCGAAAGTAACTAATAATAAATATTTTCAAACAAAACCAAGGATCGTTTTAAAATGCAATTGCAATATTCTAATCCGCTTTGTTCAAAATTTATCTGTTGAGTAAATTAATATTTATCAATATAGTGAAAATGTTGTGTTTTGAGGAAGCAAATATTTCATTAAAAATAATGGAGACACATGACTTTTGAACATTCTTTTCCACTTTATTTTAATGCATATAATATTTAGAAGTATTATTATTCTTTGTTATTATTTATTATTGTTTGATAAAAGTAAAGAGATTTATAATTTTACCATCTGATTTACATTTTGTGGCGTGTACTGACACACATAGGTTAACTAGATGACCACTCTGAAAAAAGAGAGTCACTCTTTCTCTAAATCTGTGCATCATGAGTAAGTTGCTTGAATCTGTAATAAAGCAAGCAATTTTCAACCACCATAGCAAAAACAATCTACTCAGTGACAAGCAAAATGGATTTTGTCCTGCAAGATCAACAGCTGACGTGCTGATTGTAATATAACACAGGATGAATGATTTATTTCTAGGGCAATAGCTCTTGATATATCAAAGGCTTTTGATAGGGTCTGGCCCGAAGGTTTGCTTCCCAAGCTTGTTAGCTATGAAATATCTGGAAATGTCCTCTAAACCTTTATCTTGAATAGGTCTATTAAAGTAGTTGTTGATGGGCAACATAGTATTAATGCCGGTGTGCCTCAAGGATCCATACTGTACCCAATCGTCTTCCTCATATTCATCAATCATATCCTAAGATCATTATACGCAGACGACACAACCACCTATGGCAGCACTTCAAAGAGCATTGATGATCAAGAACTTTCTGATTTTCTCTCTTCCGATCTGGAGAACGTGGTGCAATGGGGGAAAAAGTGGCTTGCTACTTTTAATACCTCTAAAACCAAACTTCCTTTCATCACCATCGCTATGATTTTTGCTTTTCCTGAGTTGAAATGAATAGCCCTATCCATGAGGAAGCTCTCCTGCTTTGATAAACTCCTAGGACTTACCTTCACTTGAAACCTAAAATGGAAGACTTACATGAAATCCATTGCTAAGGTCACAGGAAAAATGATCGGACCGTTCTACCGCTTCAGAAAGTACCTCACTCCTTATACAATCCTCTACCTGTACAAGAGCCAGAGCCTAAGATGGAGTATTGTTGCCACATCTGGAGAGGTACTGCTCAGAGCACTCTATCCTGCCTTGACAGAGTACAGAATCGAATCCGAAATCTGGTGAGGGATGATCTCTTCTCTTCCCTCCAGCCTCTTTCTCACAGAAGAGATGTTGTTAGTCTTTCTCTACTCTATTGTTATTTTCATCGTAAGTGCTCAACCGAGCTCCAATCTCTGGTTCCTCCCTGTAAAACATTCACAGCAAAGATTTGTTTAGCATCAACCACTGCAAAGAATTTTCTTTTCTTCTTCTGTGTTCCTTCAACTAAACGGAACTCTCATAGACAAAGTTTCTTTCCAAGAACTTCCTATTTGTGGAATACGATACCGCAGGGCTGCTTCCCAACCGGGTACAACATGGTCGTTTTTAAGTCCAATGTTAACAAATTGTTGTCGATCCGCCCACTTAAGTAATCAAATTCTGACCATTGAAGCCATCGTTTCCAATCCTCTCATCGTGTTGTCCATTATCCAACTGACAATCTCTTTAACCATTATCCTCGAGTGGTCTTCGGGCCTTGATAAGCGTTGACCTATTAGTAAAAAAAAAAGAGACAGACATTAAAATATATTATAGAGCAAATAGATAACTTTAAAAAAATAATTCCAGTTTATTTTAATGCATATAATATGTAGAAGTATTATTATTATTTATTATTATTTATTATTGTTTTATAAAAGTAAAGAGACTTATAATTTTGCCATCTAATTTACATGTTGTGACGTGTACTGACACACATATGTTAATTAGATGACCACGCTGAAAAAAGAGAGTCACTCTTTCTCTAAATCTGTGCGTCATGAGTAAGTTGCTTGAATCTGTGATAAATGAAGCAATTTTCAACCACCTCAACAAAAGCAATCTACTCAGTGACAAGCAAAATTGATTTCGTCCTTCAAATTCAACAGCTGACATGCTGATTGTAATATCATACAAGACCAATGAAACTATCGTCTCAAAGGTGTTGTTCATCACCAACTGACAGTCTCATTAACTCTTATCCTCGAGCAGCGTTCGGGCCTTGATAAGCAGTGACCATTAGTAAAAAAAGAAAAAAAAGAAAAAAAAGAGACAGACATTAAATTATATTATATAGCAGATAGAGTGGTTGAATCAACATAGAGTGAGAGGGTCAAGGGAAATACTTAGATATCTTATTACAAAAACCCAGCACATAAAAAACACTGTTACTAAAGTTTTTTGATGCATTTCTCTTTCCTTATGTTTTCAATTCTATTTCTCTATTTAAAAGAGATTTTATAGTTTGTAATGTTTTATTGTTTTATGTTGAACATAAATAATTTTATTAATTAATAGTTTATCCGCAAACAATACATTATTGTCAGTTTTTAATGTGGGGAAAATCCAGTTCCCTAAAAAGAAGCTGTAAGAAACCAATTCTGGTGGTGCACTGCTGAGTGCTTCCTCTTAATTGTGCCGAAAGTAGCCAGAGAGGTTAAGAACACCCCAACTGTCGGACCTCTCCTGTGGGCTCCCACAAAATAAAGAATCTAGCCCCCCCGTCCCCAATAAGCAATGCTCCGATCTTAAAGGTAGAGTAAGAACTATATATCTTTTTATTGTTTTGTATAATGTCCCTTGCTTGTCTTTCATAATTGTTGACTGTAAATAAATGTGTTAGTCGTACTTTGGTCTTAGCCTTTTGTTCTGATGATGGATATGTTTGGGATACATGTTTAATGCATGAACTGTGAATTAAAATAACGTATATTCTAACAAGAATAAATAATTTCCTAATATTACTTTCTTAGCAATTAACACTCTCATCAAGGTTAAAAGAAATATGGTGTTAAAGGTCCTTTTTACATGCTCAAACCTTCTATTTATTATGTTAGTTAGTATACATATTTCATACAGTAGACCAGAGTGAAATAATAATATAAAACTAAGAAACGTATAGTAAAAGAAAAATATGAGAAATTATTTCAGAAAAACAAAAACAAAAAGAGGACAGAAGGGAATTAAAAAAAAAATTTAATTTAGCAAACTCTAATTCAAAAATTTATTCTAAATTAATCGCTATTTCCTCATTTTTTTTTACTCTAATAGCTTCATAGAATAGAGAGTATTAAGAATTCACCGCTGTCAGACATCTCTCGTGAGGCTCCCAGAAAATAAAGAATCTAGCTCCCCCCCCCCCCGGGAATCAATGTTTCTATCTTAAACGCATAGTAAGAGCTAAATATCTTTAAATTATTTTGTATAATGTACGTTGCTTGTCTTTTATAATTGTCAACTGAAAATAAATGTGTTAACCGTACTTGTCTTAGTCTTTTGTTCTAATAATGGATATGTTTAGAATATATGTTTAACACATGAGCCGTGTGTTAAAATAATATATATAACAACTGTATTCATCGCGTCAACATAATTTTGATAATTATACATTGAATTATAGATTTTTTAATTTATTATGAATCGAAAATAAAAATCCTATTTAAAAACGTAATTTAATTACAAAATTAAATCCACCAAAATGTATTTCGGTTTTTTCGCAAATAAGTTAGGCATTTAAATATTTTGTTAATTGTTGAAAAAAAATAGAATTAATTACTTTGTGACCCTTTCGGAATTTGAAAGGAATTCGGAAGCATTTAAAATGTCGAATAAAAAGTCATTACTGGCTTTAAAATTCTTAGCAAACCCTTATGTGTTACCATTTATTTATAGCCAATGAGTTTATAACTAGAGATAAAAAAACAATATGGCGTTAACAAAATTAGTTATAATTTTATAACGTGTTTCAACTAATAATTTAATGACCAACCGATACCGTACTAAGAAAGTAAATGTTTATCAATCAGCACAATACGACATTTTCGACTGGCTTGTTTTCTGGTTTCTCAGTTATTCTTAGAATCAGGTGCTCACAAAAGGGATCATGTGAAGGTTGCTAACATCCATAAGTGAAAGTGGTACTATTGTTTTGTACAATGCACGTTGCTTGTCTTTTATAATTGTCAACTGAAAATAAATGTGTTAACCGTACTTTGGTCTTAGCCTTTCGTTCTAATGATGGATATGTTTAGAATATATGTTTAACACATGAGCTGTGATATAAAATAATGTATATTTTAACATGGGTCTCTGGAGTGGGACAAAAATACCTGTATAGCCTTGTTGCCAGTCTCCAACGAATGAGGAAGCCTCAGAATATATGCAATAAACTCATCCCCTCTCCGAAAGAAGAAGGGTGATATCCTGAAATCAAACAGAGTTCAATTGTGTACCAGACAAAACGCATCCAAAATATTCCCCCTCCCATTAATTTCTATCCCTGGAGTTTTACGCTTTTTAAAAAATGTATTTTTTAACTTTTGTTCACCTTAAACAAAGCATATTGCCAGTGAATCATAAAGGGTTACTGCCTTTTGGCTAAGATCAAAGTGTAGTATCTGTTCCGATGGATACTGCACCCCATAGACTGGTATTGTCTTGGCCTTCGGGGCTTGATTTACGCCGGTCTATGGGTCTGTCCTGTGCAGTTCTAGGAGGTCCACCCTCCCAGGCTTCGCCTTCCCTCTTTGGGGAAGAGTAAGTTTATTGCTTACTGCCTACCGGGGAATGCCGACGGGGCTGCCCAGGCAATTTTTAATGGCCAGAGTGCTCACCTCTCGGGCGCTGGCTTTTCAAACCCCACTTTCCCGACCCGACCTTGGGTTACATCTTACTTGTGGGAGTAAGATAAAAACTGGCCTTGTGCCTAACTCCTGGAGAGGAGAAATCAATACTCTAATAGGGGCCAGATTTATTGAAGAGCAATGCAGGTGCAAGATAGTTGTTCACATTATATTGAAATTTCTGCATGTAAGTATGGTCGAGGAAAGAGAAAGCAAGGAGGGAATTCCAAAGGAAAGTGGTCTGAGGAAAGCATTTATCAGAGTAGAAAATCATCCGACATCTAGGGACCTTTACAGTGAAGGGGTGGGATTTTGCTGCTAGTCGGGTGGGGCGGGGATACTTACGGCGAATGAGGGTAAACGTGTAGTGAGTTCATCAGGGCATATTCCATTGAAATACTTTCGATTTTTAAAAATATTTTGACAATAAGTATTAGACATCAATTAATAATTTTTTTCCAAATTTCAATTTTTTTTAGCATTTTAAAGGGTTTTTAAGGGGTATAATATGGATAAAACCTCTTATTTGAAAATTCAATATTTCAGATTTGCATTAAATTTGATCTATAGTTATTAGACACCAACTAAACAAGATTCCCTGAATTTCAATTTCTTATTAAGACTCCTTAAGCTTGAGCCTTAAATTTTAGATATCTAAATCATGTAATGGATTTTGATAAAAATTAGAATAACGATTCTAGACGTATTTAGTACCATTATGTTTTGATTTTGATCTTCGTAAGAGGGTATAAAAGTGATGCAAAACTGCTTTGTTCAGGGAATTAATTTTAACCGTCCTGGGATGGGTATTCTTCTAGTATATATATATATATATATATATATATATATATATATATATATATATATATATGAGAAAGGAAGGATGAGGGTAATCCGACGTAATGGGAAATGAAAAAGGAAAAACCAAAGGGTGTTTTTTCTATGTATTCATCAACGTTTCGTCTTTATTTGTAAGACTTCCTCAGGATGATAATTTTAAGAAAAATGTCATGCAAGTACATGAAAATATTGGGTTGACATGATGAGAAGAAGTAGTAGCCACTACTGGGAGTACAGGACCAAGGTCCGGGCTGAGAGAAGTCAGTGGCAGGGAATTAAATTAATGTGGATGGCTGTGAGTGAAAAAGTGGAGGGGTGGGGAAAGAGGAGGAGAGGGGGAGGCTCTGTGTTTTTGGTGTGTAGGTAGTGTCATAGATTTAGAAAAGATTTGGAGAAATGAAGGTGATTTGAAAGTGGGAGGGGTGGGTGGGTAAGAGTGTGAAAGAAGTAGTCGAAAGGGTGAAATGGTCGAGGGGGGAGAGGGGAGATTTTGTTGTGGTTAGGTGTGAAATTTTTGGACAGTAGGAGTATTTGACCAGCTGGCTATGTCAGTAATTATGTAGGGAGGGGGGCGGTGCGTGGGTGTGTATGCGGGGACTTGTATGTAAGTATAAGTGAGAGCGAAGAGAAAGAGAGGTTAGCCATGATTTAGGTTCATATATATATATATATAAACATATACAGATACCTAACTTTATATTTATAGATACAGTCATATTTCACCTTTCAACAGAGACGGACAGAAAGAGAGATAAGTATAAGTGATTATGTCGTGGATAAATGAATTATCTACTTTAGTATGTAATTAAGCAGTTATAAAATGTTTCAATTATAAAGATAATTGCTCAAACACTCTTCCATAATGGTTAATGTCAACTTAAGTCACTATGTTTTGAAGATAATATAAAAGTTCATTGCAAGGCATACGATTAATTACTTTAAGGAAACTACTTTGACACTTTACAATCTGCTTGTAAGTAATCAAATAGTACAACAAGAACATAAATCAGTCGTGAGACTGCATACTTTTGCCTGACAACGTAAGGATGGACCAAAGTTTTATCTGGACCTTATTTCTCCATATTGTATGAAGTATTCACAAAATTTATGCAATGGAATGTTGATTATTCAAAAACTATTTATCTCATAAGGCCAAACGTTTTCATGGTGGTTACTGTTATCAAAGAGTGTGAGATCCAGGCATTAACATTGGAAAAAAATCGTAAGTTGAAATTCCATAAAAAATTTTCAAGATCACGGTCAAAGCTCAAACTCAGATAAAATACGGGCCTTCATTAGCTGCAATATGGGCCAGTCAGTGAGTTTCTAAGATGAACAGAACCGAAGTTATCACCAAAAGTGTGACTTTCACCTTTTCCGTGATGTTTGACCTAGATATCTCCAAATTAAATCAGTTCTAAAGTTACATCATGTGCAATATTTTGATCAAGTTTGGTGATGATTGGTTATGCGATGTGGACGCTAGGCTATACACATACAAATATAATGACAAACAAACTCGACTGAAAAAATAACGCCAGCCTTGGTGGAGGTAATTACAGCATTCTTAAACATCTTAGATAAAATTTCCTTTCTTCCTCCAAATGCCTAGTGGTATTGCTTCCCTGCAGGCTACAACATGGTCGTCTTCAAATCCAATGTCAACAAATACTTGTCATAACCCGTTCTCATAAGTAATCAAAATTTGTTCATTCTATTTATCATTTTCAATCCTCTCATAATATTCTTTATCATGCAACTGACAATCCATCCATGCATCTCATTAAACCCTATCCTTGAGTGGCTTTTGACCTCAGTAAGTGGTGACTTATTAGTTAATATAAAAATTAAGTATGTGAATGTATTAATAATTCAAAATCTGTTTTTCTTCTTTTGTTTGAATATTCAGAAGATTTAATCTTGACAGTATAGGGAGATGTGTGCAGAACAGGAGACTTCGTTGGTTTGGTCACATTAAAAGAATTGATTAGAGTTCTTGGATGAGTAGATGTAGAATAGTTGATTTAGCGGTGTCAGTTTGCAGAGAAATAGGGATAAATAAATACCTGGCCAGAGATAGGTTAGTTTGGAAAACCAAGGTATGTTCAACCGGTTTCATCAGTGGGGGTTGATACATTTAAAACCGCAATTTTAATATGAAAAAAACTGACTATTTACAAGAATTAAGGAAAAATTATTTTTCGTAAAAATTTACTGTTTTTTTTTTTTTTTGCAATCTGTTTGTCAAATTACCCACAGCCATTATAGATGCTTCTGCCAAAGAAATCGGTTCGAAGCCATCCTCTCTCAATCCACCATATTCATGCTAAGGACTTATGCTTATCTTTGACGACATCTTTAAAACGTCTCTTTGACTTGTGTCTCGGATGTTTCACGTTCTGCGATTTCTCACATAGAAGTTGTTTAGGGAGTCTGCCGTCTTCTATCCAAGCTAGATGCCCAGCCTAGCACATCTGACTATGTATGACTTACACTTCTATGCAAGACATCCCAGCTTGCTGTAGAACAGCAGTGTCTAATGTGAGAGATTGACCATTAATGTTTACGATCAACCTGGCTATGACAAAAATTAAGATATTATTGAGAAGGACGTTCTAGTTTACTTGAAGCATTGTGTGTAGTGTGTAAGAAGTTGAATTTTGAAGGCTATGACAATGCAGTTAAACAGAAAACACCATTGGATACGAGACAAGGTAAACAGAATAAATGATAATATTGAACAATTCAATAATTTTCAATTAAGTATTTATTTACCAATGTCATGTGTTGAATCAGGATGGTATGAATGGGGTATTATTCTTTCAATTTTCAATTTTCAAGGTAAACCTCTTTTTCAAAAAGATATAACCACTCAATCGGAGTGTGTTTTCCCGTGGAAGTCTGGAAATTATTATTATTATTATTATTATTATTATTATTATTATTGTTGTTGTTATTATTGTTATTATTATCTATATATTAATACGATAGCATGTGTGTTCATGTTTCACTCTTACATCAAAAGCTCTGCGCATGCGTGCCGCACCTAGATTTGGAAAAGCATTCAAGTCACCTAATTTTCGTAATATTTTCAAATATTTCTCTTTGGCGCAACCAACCTCTAAGATTTTTTTTTCTACATCGAAGGGGGAAGGGGGTAGGGAGGGGACGACCTGGAAGACACATATTAATACGATAGCGTGTGTGTTATTTTGTGTGTCACGCTTACATAAAGAGCAACGACCTTCCGAATCTTTGTATGCTACTCATAAAATTTAATTTAATCAAAAACATTTACAAAGTGCCGCACCTAGATTTGGAAAAGCATTCAAGTCACCTAATTTTCGTAATATTTTCGAGTATTTCTCGACTGTTTTATAGTTCGATCCCAACGACCTTCTGAATCTTTTTAAGCTATTCATGAATTTGAGCCAAATTTAATTTAATATAAAGCATTTACAAAGTAAGGTTTAGTCGTCGAAATATTACCTTCACTAGAAATATTTTATATAAAGAAGTTTTGTAAATTGTTTCATGTATTGTTCATTTTTCTAAATAAATATACAAGTCAAATCTTATCATATTTTATTCAAACATGTATAGGTTAAGAACAAGATAATTAGTATTGAAAACATCATTTTGTGTCATTTACACGGGTCCCACTAGTTATTATTATTATTATTATTATTATTATTATTATTTACTCACTAGGAGTTATCACACTGGTCATCGTCAGTGGTCACCCACTGCCGACAACCTGTGGTATTCCCTGGAGTCTGAGTGACAACAAGTCTCCTCAGGCCTCCAGTATGCTCCACCTCTTTTCGTTCATCACCGCTGATGACCTTGCGGTAATCGCAACAGCCACCTACCAACGATTTCCCGCTGATAAGGGCCATTGGTCCCCTCTGGGGCCCGAGTGGCAACAAGCCTTCCCAAGGTCCCAGAGCTGTCCGCGCTCTTCCAGTGGAGGTCTGGTCTTGCGCTTTCCCTCCTCGACCCTCTGTCCATAATTTTCATGGCGTCAGCCTATGCTTGCGCCTCTCTCGTGCGGTTGTATTTTCCCCGGTTCTGTTGTTTTGTGCTTCCATGTGTTTGTTCTCCATTCGTTGCTTATGTGGGTTGGTTTCCGCATTCGAGGACATTTCTCAGGATTGTAGCTGTTTTGATCATTACTGTCCTTTGTATGGTCTCAGTTATCCCTTTGATTCCTATTTCTCCTAGTCTTTTCTCCATGTTTTTGGGGACTGTTCCTAGTGCTCCTATGATTATTGGTGTTATACTGACTTTCTTCATGTTCCATATTCTATTCAATTCTCTGGCAAGTTCAGTATATTTGCTTCTCTTTTCCGTCTCTTTGATCTTCACTCTGTGGTCTGCTGGAACGGCAAAGTCCACGATTTTGCAGGATTTTTCTTTCTTGTTGATTATTATCATATCCGGTCTCCTTGCTGTTATGGGTTTGTCTGTTTGTACATTCATATCCCATATGATTTTGTGTTTTTCGTTTTCTAGTACAGTTTCTGGTTTGTGTTTGTACCGTTTTCTTGCATATTCGAAATTCAGTTGTTTGCACATTTCCCGGTGTACTTCTTTCCCCATGCTGTCATGTCTGTTCTTGTATTCCCTTTGTGCTAGCTTGCTGCATTCACTTATTATATGATTTATCGTTTCGTCTCTTTGTCCACACAATCTGCATTTGCTGTTTTCCTGGGTTTTATCTATCTTTGCTTTAATAAAGTTTGTCCTAATTGCATTGTTCTGTGCGGCCGTCAGCAGAGATTCCGTTTCTCTGTTCAGGTTTCCTTTTCTTAGCCATGCCCAGCTGTTTTCATTGGCTTCATCGCTTGTGAGTCTTATAAAGCGTCCATGTAGTTGTTTTTCTTCCCACTTTTCCTTTCTTGTCTTTTTGTTTCTGGGTTCAGTGCTTCCGGGGTTGTTTGTTGGGCTGGTGTCTCTTGCTGTGGTGATCAGTCTTTCCGTGTTCTGGGTGACATATTTCTCCAGCTCTTTTTTGGTGTCTTCCACACAGTCTTCTATACTTACCAGTCCTCTACCTCCTTCATTTCTTTTCACGTAGAGTCTGTCCGTGTCGTCTTTTGGGTGCAGTGCATTGCGCATAGTCATTAGTTTTCTAGTTCTTTGGTCAAGGTGCCTGAGTTCTTCTTTGGTCCAGCCTATGAATGGTCCAGAGTATCTTATTAGTGATACAGCCCATGTGTTTATCCCTTTTACTAGGTTTCTGCTATATAGTTTAGTTTCTAAGAGTTTCCTTGTTTTTCGTAGATATTCTTTTCCAATCTTCTCTTTCATTTCTGTATATTTGATTGTGTCTGCTTCCAGAACTCCCAGGTATTTGTAACTATCTTGTTCTCCTAGCGCCCTCATCTCCTCTTGGTTGGGGAGTTCTATACCTTCTGTCTTTTCCAGTTTTCCTCTTTTGATCTCTAGCAGTGCACATTTTTCTATTCCAAACTCCATTTGGATATCCTGGCTGAATATCCTGGTTGTGTTTATCAGCTTTTCCAGTTCTTTTTTGTTTTTTGCAAACAGTTTAAGGTCATCCATGTACATCAGGTGGTTTATTCTTTGTTCTGTATCCGTAAACCTGTATCCGGCATCACACTTTCTGAGTATGTAGTTGAGTGGCATCATGGCTATTATAAACAGTAGTGGTGATAGAGAGTCTCCTTGAAAAATGCCTCTCTGTATTTTTATCTCAGACAGGTGTTGTCCTCCGGCTGTCAGTTTTAGTCTCCATGTTTCCATTGCTTTCTGGATGAGATTAATAATCCTGTCTGGTATTTTGTATATTTTTAAGTATTCAATTATCCATGTTTGGGGGATTCTGTCGTAGGCTTTCTTGTAGTCAATCCATGCCATGGTTATGTTCTTTTGTCTGCTCTTCACCTCCTTCAGAGTCTTTTGATCAATGTATAGTAGATCATGTGCACCTCTTTGTCCTTTCCGGCATCCTTTTTGTTCCTCGGGGAGCAGTCCACGTTTGTCCAGGGATTGGTAGATTTGTTCTCTCAGTTGTGCTGTGAGAATTTTCCACATTATTGGTAGACATGTTATCGGTCTGTAGTTGCTAGGGGTCGTTCCCTTTTTGGGGTCTTTTTGTATTAGTGTTGTTCTTCCTTCCGTCATCCATTCTGGTATGTCTGTTTTGCGGATACATCCGCTCAGTTTCTGCGCTATTCTTTCATGCAGGGTCGTGAATTTTTTAAACCAGTATGCATGTATTCCATCGTGGCCTGGTGCTCTCCAGTTTGCCATTTTTCTTAGGGTTTTCTTGATCGTTTCTTTGTTGATTTCTGTTTCGGTTCCTTCTTCGATTTCTTGCAGTTCATCTTTCATGTTTTTCAACCATTGGGCATTCTTGTTGTGCTTTTTTGGTTCTTCCCATATCTTGCTCCAGAATTGTTTTGTTTCTGTTGGGTTCGGTTGCTCTGTCGTTGTTTTTACTCCATTTACGTTTTTGTAAAACTGGCTTTCATTGTTTTCAAAGGTCCTGTTCTGTTTGCTCTGTTCTGATTTGTACCTGTATCGTCTCAGTCTTCCTTCTATTGCTGCTATCCTTTGTTTTATTTCTTCATGTTTCTCATTTAGTTTTTCCTTGCGTTTCTGATTTTTGCTTCTTAATCGTTTCATGTCCTCCTTCCTTCTGTTCACGGTTTTAGCTTCTTTCCGAAGTTTGGTGATCTGGGTTTCCAGTCTGATTTCCCATCCAGGTTTTGTCGGTCCTCTCTTTTGTCCATTCTCTTCGTTTCTTAGTTTCATACTTACCGATTTTGCCCCTGCATATATCAGGTTGTTTAGGTCTGTAATAGTTTCTGTTGGGATGTGTGTGAGGAGTCTGTTTACTCTTTCTGTTTCTGCTTGTAACTTCTTCGCTACTTCATTCCTGAGAGATGGGAGTTTTGTTTTGTTTTCTAACATGTATCGTCTTATGTTCTCCACTTCACTTGCTTCTTTTTCGTTGAGTACTATCTCAGCAGGTTCTGTGGTTCCGCAGTCTTCTATCTCCCCTGGTTCTGTGATTCCGTAGTCTTCAATCTCTTCAGTTTCAGTGTGTATGTTTTGCCTGTCCTCTTCCTGTGGTCTCTCCTTTGGTGGTGTTTCTTGCTCCGTTTCGCCATTAGCCTTCTGTCTGATTTCCGTCAGTTCCATCTCCGAGAACCATCCTCGCTTGAGGATCTGTCTTGCTTGATCTGCTATCCTTTGTTCCGTTGTATGTGGGTCACTAGCAATGTCCCAGAGATGTTTCATTCGTTTTCGGTAGCCTCTTTCTATAGGGTAGCGGCTTTTATTATTATTATTATTATTATTATTATTATTATTATTATTATCATTATCATTATTATTATTATTATTATTATTATTATTATTATTATTATTATCATTATTATTATCATTATCATTATTATTATTATTATTATTATTATTATTATTATTTCATAGTAGTCTCAACTTTTGGGTGTTTTAGCTGGAGTTTTCTTTTTTTGAACATCAAGTCAATTACCTTAACACTTTCGCTATTTCTAACAGGCAAGCCTTTTGCAGAATTGGAAAAGAAATTGTCTCGTCAATCTGTTTATGACATTTATGGTGGCTTTTCGTTATAGTTCCAAGCGTTCCAATTACAACTGGGGCCACCTTTACTTTACATTTCCATAGTCTAACTAATTCCCATTTTAGATCTTGATATTTATTTAGAGCGCCTTAATGGCAGCCCAGGAACAAGCCACCCGCACTAGGTCCATCAAACATTATATTGACAAAACTGCAGAATCACCAATATGCCGATTGTGTAATGAAAGGGAAGAAACCTTAGCACATATTGTATCTGAATGCCCAATGCTAGCACAACACCAGTATAAAAAATGGAGACACGGCAAAGTCTCTCAGGTACTACACTGGAATATATGCAAACTTTATGAATTGGACAACAATGAGAAGTGGTATGAGCATAAGCCAGAAGTGGTACAGAAAAACGACAATGTCAAACTTCTTTGGGACATGAGCATACAAACTGATAAGGTTCTTGAACGTTCCATTAAAAACTAATAGTTTTTAATGTTTCTGTTAGCATTTAGAAAATCAAGAAACAGTGAAAGAGGGTGAGAGAACTACATCCATCCATATGTAAGTAAGAAATGGATAACTTTTTTCAAACATAACTCAATCTCAGAATTAAGAAATATTTTAGCATGTATATAGGAAAAAAGCCTTCCAACAGTTTTACACCACTTTTATGTCCCCATACGAAGATTAAAGTCAAAATAGATACTAAACTTTATGTTGAGAATCCTTATTCCAATTTTGATCAGAATCCATTATATGATTTTGATTCTAGAAAATGTCTAAAATTTACGGCTTAATCTTAAGGGGGCTAAAAAATTGAACATTTAAAGGGACAAGAAATTGAAAGCTTAAGAGATCAAGAAATTGAAATTCAGGGAATCTTGCTTAATTGGTGTCTAATGACTATGGATCAAATTTAATACAAATCAGAAATATTTGAATCTTCAAAAGGGGGGTCATGCCCATATTATGCCCCTTAAAAACCCTTTAAAATATTTCAAAGAAACTGAAATTTGAGGAATATTTATTAATTGAAGTGTAATGTCTATTGTTAAAATTTCATAAAAATCGGAGGGATCTGAATTTTTTCCGAAGGGCTTCCAACCATACCTTAACCCTCATCCCTTAACTCTAACCCTTTCTCATCCATGCATAAAACTAAATTAAACTAAATATAGCCCACATTACTCACCCTTACGCCGAGCAGCTGCGTTCCAAAATTCATAATGATCGGTTAATTAGTTTAGGAGTGAATCCTGTGCACACAAATATATAGACATATACACATACCTTACTTTATAAAAATAGAGATAACTAATAAACACATCCGAACCAAATTGTAAATCTATGAAGACGAATTGATAGATTATCAACTGAGCATCGATTTGTCTTAAGAATTTGCCAGTTCGATTGTGAAATTTTATCGATTTCTGGATCAAACCAGAATATTGATAGGTTGAATCTGAAGCTGAGAAAAAACGTTTGGATATTTTTTTTTCAAGCAAGTGATCAATAGGTTTTTTTTTATTTAAAAAATTTTTCTTCGATCTTTTTCAGAAGGAATTTAGCTGATTTTTTTTTTTGGAGAGTTGCGGAAAAATGAAAAGTGAATGCAAAGACCTGATGAAACAAGGTTTAATTCACTGAATTTGGGCAGAATAGGTGAGTTATTCCAACTGCCCTATACTACGATTGAACCTTTTTTTTATAATTATTATTATTTGACAATGTTTTTCGTTGTGATTTCACTTTGGCTAAGATCAAAGTGTAGTATCTGTTCCGATGGATACTGCACCCCATACTGGTGTTGTCTTGGCCTTCGGGGTCTTGATTTACGCCGGTCAATGGGTCTGTCCTGTGCAGTTCTGGGAGGTCCACCTTCCCAGGCTTTGCCTCCCCTCTTTGGGGAGGAGTAAGTTTATTGCTTACTGCGCCTGAGGCGCCCCTACCGGGGAATGCCGACGGGGCTGCCCAGGCAATTTTTAAACCTCACTTTCCCGACCCGACCTTGGGTCACATCTTACTTGTGGGAGTAAGATAAAAACTGGCCTTGTGCCTAACTCCTGGAGAGGAGTAAATCAATACTCACAACAGCAGCCAGATAGCCAAGGGGTTAGAAGTGCCGACGGTCGAGTTTCGATCCCGGCTTGAGAAAGTTGCTTGTCTAGTCGCACTGAAGAGCTGTGATACATTGAACAGTCTGTCTATGAATGACTACATATATATATATATATATATATATATATATATATATATATACATAATTCATTTGTATTAGCACTCACTCTTCTGCGAGTGAGCACTTTATTGATTTCTTTTTAATATAACTTGACACACATATATATATATATATATATATATATATATATATATATATATATATATATATATCATCAACAACAACCGGTTTATTTGTTGAATCAGGCTACAATTAATCCTCTGATAAGGGTAGGGCTTGATTGTCTAGTCTCGATCTAAGTCTTCCCCTCCATTCTTGTATTTGGTGAGGTCCGACGGAATCCATACCTAAGGCATTTGATAACGTCTACTCAAGATAACCTTGGGTCTGCCAGAGTGGTCTTCTCTGCTGGCACATTCAACTGTCGGGCTTTCGTAATCCAGCCATATTAATTTATTTTTTATATTTTACCTACGTATGATGTCGTTTCAAACTTATGGCTCTCATCAGCACAGGGAAGTAACAATCTCAGACGGTCATAGGGTGCGGACTTGATTCACAGAGACATCTTGAAGCTGTAAGCGTTCACCCAGTATACATATATATATATATATATATATATATATATATATATATATATATATATATATAGCATAATATAAAATGAAATAATAAAATAAGGTGCAAATCAAATTTTATTAGAATTCAAAGTTTAGGCAAAGTATCTTAAAGTCCTTTACTCATGAGTTTTCAAAGATAATTCTTCTCCTCAGAGGACCATTACCGCAGTGACATCACTGCAGGTGATAAAATTACACTTTGAAAATATATAAAAATATATGCAAAAATGCATAAATGTATATAACACATCAAATATATCAGCCCAAAACATACTTTTGTTAAAGCTATGCAATCGAAGTCATACAATTTAAAACAAATTCAGGAAAGATATCCAAGAGGTTGATTGAAGATTGATCCAGGTAGTAAGTGACAGTCCTAAAATGAAAGAATTGATTAAATTGAAAAAGTTTATCCGGTCGGGAAATGCGTCCGCAATCGATGCAATAAATGACAGTTAAAAATGCATCCAATGTTTATGCTAAATTAATAAAACGATAAAGGAACCAAATCAAATAAAAAGTTCAGTAAACTTACTTAGTGTTGAAATCATAATGTTCAAAATTCTATCCAGTATATTGAGCTTCAGTTTTTATCCGGATGTTTCACTAATTAAAAGATATTAGTTGCCTCTTATATCTTCTGTTGGATTAACTTTTTTATGTGTTCATCAACGTTTCGTCTTTATTTGTAAGACTCCTTCAGGATGATAATATAAAGAAAAATGTCATGCAAGTACGTGGACATATAGGGTTGACATGGTGGGTTGAAGGGAGGAAATAGTAGCCACTACTGGAAAACAGTAGGGACCGACGTCCGGACCTGGTGAAGTCAGTTGCGAGGAATGAAAATAATTGTTGAAGAAACTGAGTGAAAAAAGTGGAAGGATTGGGGTGAGCAGTATATATATATATATGTAGGCAAACATTATTAAATAATACGGAGTGTTTTTGCTGGATAAGACTTTTTTTCTTTCAATTTTTCGAATAGTCAATCTAGTATTTCGGTCAAATTGGTGTTAATGAATAAAAGAAATATTAATCAAGTTTTAACTAACAATCAATTTCCCAATTATATTGTAGATTTAATGTTTAGAAACTTAGAAAATACTAAAAATAATCAGCTAAATAATTCCCACCATATTAATCTATTCCCCTGTAACCAAATTCACCCAAACTTCAAATTGGATGAAAAAGTTCTCAAAAAATGTAATACATCGATATATATCAACTGTAATGATAAAGTCAGATTCATTAACTCAGTTCTTGGATGATAATGCAAATTGATATTTATGGAATGGTGGCACCGGCATTGGTAATCTAAACTCTATAATACTATGAAAAGAATAGAGGAAATAATTTCAATAGTTTTAGTTAACAAAGTTCTAACGATTTGACATACTTAACAAGTCACAAAACATTTGACAAAATTTATCAAAATGAAGAATTACAATCGAACCACAATTACAATATATGTTCCTGCTTATTTGTGTGTGTCTTTTACCTTGTCCACCATTAAAGTTAAATTTCAATAAAATTATTTAAAAAAGGTATTATTTAGGTTTATGATGATAATCGGCTAGAAAATATCTGGAACACTATAGCAAAAAAAAAAAACAAGACAAAAAAAAAAAAACAATTGTCTAGAGTGAGATTCGAACCCTGAAAGATGGCATAAAATATTGGAACTGAGGGCAAATGCATTTTCCACACGGCCACCAATCAAACGAAAATATTTGTTTCTTTTAAACTTATTATGTTTATGAGTTCGGTGTAGGGATACAAAATTAAGAATCTGTTTTACCTCTCCAAATAGCTCTAAAATAGTTCGATTGTCTAAAATAAATAAATACGTACAATGATTTGACTTTAAAAAAAAGTCATGGGAACATGTAGCAGAAAGAACAGTTGGAAATAAGTCATACACCATCCACTATGACCATGTAATCTTTACAGCTACATACCTAGAAAATGGGGCTATTAAACCTGACATAGTGATATGGGACAAGAGAAAAAAAGTAGCAACCCTAGTTGAAGTCAGTGTCCCTAATGATGTTGGCTTAAACAAAGCTGAGAGAGAAAAGATAGCTAAATACCAAGGGTTTATGTACTACATAAAAAGAAACTGGAACCTTAAAAAGATCTTCATCATTCCAGTAATCATAGGAGCAACCGGGCTCATAAAAAAGAATTTCAAAAACTACCTGGCGAATATACCCGGTGAACCAAGTCCAAAAAGAACCTTTGTTATTTCTTTTAAACTGGAGTCGTGATTTTATTTGGAGGTAAAATTCTTCTGTTGACACTGCAATCGGTGTCTGAATCAAGCAACGACTTTGGACTGGCACAACAAGTGGCCGATCACGGCCTGTGCAGTGAACGTACACAGATCACGTTCATAGATATCATGTATTAGATATGGAGCAGAGTCCTGGACACCTTACTTTAACAGTGGTCTGACAAGGGAGACATAAAGTGGGAAGAATATTTCAGATTCGCAGATGTTGTTCAGATCAGGGAAGAAGCTGACTCAGCCCTTTCTTGGATGATCATAGCCGACACAAGTAAAAGTCAGTAAGATGATACACCTTACTTAAGAAGAACACCGAAACTGTTCTAAGCACAAATCTGTGTCCTCTCTGTTTGTGGAGGAGGAATTACACTTTGATTTTTTTTATTTAAGACTAGCAGGGCGTTGACCAGGGCAAGTGTAACAAATTTCTATTAAAACTCCTATTCCTCTACCTCTCTCTATCCTTCTCTCTCTTTTCCCTTCCTCCGTTTTCACCTCTCTCTCCCTCTCTCTCTCTCTCTCTCCGCCCCCTCTCTGTCCTCCGCCCATTCCTCTCTCTGGACATGCACGCACACAACTCTCCTTTGTATAATAGATTCCTCGAGAAATGAGTCGGCATTTTCTTTCCAAATTACTACATAAAATAGCTGAAAAATCGACACCCCCATAACAAAACCTGGCCCAGTTGATTCCCAAAGAATTAATATTTTTTAAAGTTTTAGATGTTATTCACCCGGGGCAACGCTTATCAAGAATATGCCAACTTTGTGACTGTTTGTTCTGTATTTTTTTACTTTTAGCTGGACACACACACACACACCCACACACACACATACAGACAACTGTCCTTTATATAATAGATTTTTAAAATCCTTGAAAAAGGCTGAAGAAGCCATCAAGAATCATTTTTACTATAAAATGGAGAAAGACTTGAACTCTAGTCAAAACAACTACTGAAATAAAAAAAACTGAAGGTTTAATTCGTGAAAGTGTCCACTTTTAAAGGTTGAGAGAAGCACTAGTCATTTGACCTCAACCTGAGCTAACAGGTCACATATCTCTCTATCAAAGGTCAAGTGCACCATTGGACATTAAAGTAATGCAGTGATTCGTGCTTGCTTAAACAGCAAATGAGAATGGAGTTCAACAAATTCTTAACAACGCTGGGTTGAAGATAAGATCCCTTTTTGGAAAAGTATCATATGTTGGGCATGCTTTCATTATTTCATTTCTTATAAAAATTTTACATTATGACAGAAAAAAGAAAGGGAATTGAATACTCATGTGACTGTGATGTCACACACAGAGAAGGGGAAATGGTTTCATCATCATCATCATCATCATCATCATCATCATCATCATCATTTTTTAACGTCCGTTTTACATGCTGGCATGTGTTGGACGACTTTAATAAATTGACTTCCAAACTAACCTATCTCTGGCAAAGTCTTTATTTATTCCTCTTTCTCTCAGGTCGATTTTTATTGCTTCCTCCCATGTTTTCCTTGGAATTCCCCTGTGAACTGACCCTGCTACCTCAACTGTTCTACATATATTAACCCAAGAGCTCTCATCTATTCTTTCAACATAGCCAAACCATCAAAGTTCCCTGTTCTGCACACATCTCACTATACTGTCCAGATTTAATCTTCCTCTGAGGTCATCAGAACTAAGCCTGTATTTAAGATTCACATTACACATCCATGGTATCATTCTCACGTCATTTCTCTCCATGCAACACATGTCCTCAACCCTCAATGGCCAGGTTTCATTTCCATATATCCTCACACTGTGTACACATGCCAGATATGTTATTGCTGCATAAAAATCACAGAAAACAGACATTTGAAAAGGGTCACTGATAATGACTGATCTAAGAACACCTAGTGAGTAAATATAATCTATATAATAATTAATAATGCGCTAAGACATTTCATGTTCGTACATACGTTATCACCTTTCACACATATTTAAAACAAATGAGATCGTCCGATCAGCAAAGATGGAGACTGATGATTAATTTGATGTTGCGAAGTTAAAAATTCCGACTTCACCCATTTAAAAATGAATTGTTCCAAAATCAAATTATGTCGTCCGGTCGATTAAAACAGTAAAATTTTAAATAAATACATTTCAAAAAGTGACATTCATTTTATTGATTTGAAGAATATTTAGCTGACAATTATTTTTAATGTAAGAAGACAGAGAATATTTATCGTTTTAAAAAGAATTAAATTACTACAATTTTGGATGAATAAAAAAAATAAAATTACTACAATTTTGAATAAATAAAAAAAATTAAATTACTACAATTTTGAATAATTAAAAAAAATTAAATTACTACAATTTTGAATAAATAAAGAAAATTTAATTTCTATAATTTTGAATAAATAAAAAAAATAAAATTACTACAATTTTGAATGAATAAAAAAATTAAATTACTACAATTTTGAATAATTAAAAAAAATTAAATTACTACAATTTTGAATAAATAAAGAAAATTTAATTTCTATAATTTTGAATAAATAAAAAAAATAAATTACTACAATTTTGAATAAATAAAAAAAGTTGAATTACTACAATTTTGTATAAATAAAAAAATTAATTCACTACAATTTTGAATGAATAAAAAAAAATTAAATTACTACAATTTTGAATAAATAAAAAAAATTAAATTACTACAATTTTGAATAAATAAAAAAATTAATTCACTACAATTTTGAACAAATAAAAAAAATGAAATTACTACAATTTTTAATAAATTAAAAAATGAAATTACTACAATTTTGAAAAAGTAAAAAAATTGAATTACTACAATTTTGAATAAATAAAAAAATTAAATTTCTACAATTTTGAATAAATAAAAAAATTAAATTACTACAATTTTGAATAAATAAAAAAAATTCAATTACTACAATTTTGAATAAATAAATAAAGTTAAATTACTACAATTTTGTATAAATAAAAAAATTAAATTACTACAATTTTGAAAAAAAAAAAAAAATGACTACAATTTTGAATAAATAAAAAAATTAAATTACTACAATTTTGAATAAATAAAAAAATTCAATTACTACAATTTTGAATAAATAAATAAAGTTAAATTACTACAATTTTGTATTAAAAAAAATTCAATTACTACAATTTTGAATAAATAAAGAAAAGACGTATTCGTTTTATTTATTTAAAGAATATGTAGCTGACATTGACAATAATTTTTATGGAAGAAGAACGAGTCATTTTTTGATAGTATTGACCCTGACAGACATTTATTATTTCAAAAGCAATATTATTATTAAAAAATAAATTATATAGATTCATGTAGAAAGCACCATGGAATTTCCAATAATAATAATAATAATAATAATAATAATAATAATAATAATAATAATAATAATAATAATAATAATAATAATGATGATGATGCTGAGTTTTGAAACACCCACTATTTGATAAAGAGGTCTTACCTAGAAATATTATAAAACATGGTCACACATTAGATCACCATGTAGAAGTTGTGACTAAACAAGTAAAATTTACTATTAAAAAAATCACTTCGTTTTTGCCCTCTTTCTCAACGCCGACATATTTCCATTTCTTGTATTGTTAAAGCCTTCTATGATTCCTCTATATAATATTGAATTGTCTCATATGCAAACGAGCTTGGGAATCAGGTCTATACTTGCAGCCATTAAACCCAGAAACCTGAGAAACGCGTGAGAAAGTACTGTCCTTGAATTCTGATTATCCGGTTATTTAGAGACATGTACTTGTCAAGACTTCAAAATTCTCTTGACATTGGTTTTCCCAAGATCTTTGTGAACAACTTTGAGGCTATTGCCAGTCTGAATAACATATCTTTGAACTGGTAGTGATTCTCCAAGAAGTGGAATCGTATCAACTGCCGGTTAAAGAGAAATAGTCTACGTGAATTAGTTATGAATTCGCAAATTTATCAGAAAACAATTTCTTATGATTTTCGTATGCTTCGAGTTTGGCAGAATTTTTAATTTCACTAGTTATAGTCATCTACAGGAATTTATCTGGCACCGTTGAATAAAATTAAATATTTAAATGTTGTTAAATTTCTATTTATAAAATATTATTACATTATTTAGAAAATATTTTCAAACTAAAAATAGAAAATATTCCAGTTATAAAAAATAGTAAACAAAATATTTAGAAAATATTTTCAAGATATTCTGTATTGGATACGTTTTTACTATGATGTTTGATATATTTAAATGTTGTTAAATTTCTATTTATAAAATATCATTACATTATTTAGAAAATATTTTCAAACTAGAAAAAGAAAACATTCCAGTTATAAAAAATATTAAATAAAATATTTAGAAATTATTTTCAAGATATTCTGTATTGGATACGTTTTTACTATGATGTTTAATATATTTAAATGTTTTTAAATTTCTATTTATAAAAAACTATTAGACTATTTAAAAAATAAAATAAAGTATTTAAAAAAAAATTTCTATATAAACTATTTAAAAAGTACTTTCAAACAGAAAAAACATTGATTACAAGCAAAACAAAAAACATTGATTATTTGTTATAAAAAAGGTTTGATTTGATTAATTGTAATAAAAAAACAAATTTCCAATTCATATGATTATTTGTAAAAAAATAAAACATTCCGATTATAAAAAGTTTTATTTTCTTATTTGTTACAAAAAAACATTAAAAAAATATTTGTTACAAAAACATTTGTTATTAAAAATCATTTGTTACAAAAGACATAAGAAAAATATTTAAAAAGTTTTATTTGCTTATTTGTTACAAAAAACATTAAAAAAATTTGTTATTAAAAATCATTTGTTACAAAAGACATTCCAATCATAAAATAAAAGTTTTATTTGATTATTTGTAATAAAAATTGTTTAAAAATTTCCAATTACAAAAAACAGTTTGATTTTCTTATATGTTAATAGTTAAAGAAACAAAAAACTTAAAATATAATGGATAACACCGTTTGTCTTTTTGCAAAATTAAAAACCGGAAGTCGCCATCAAGTAGACTATTTCTCTTTAAGCAACCTGCTTGTAACCTGAGGGAATAGGAACATAAAAGTAATCCTTCTCATCTACAGTAATTATCCAATCACCTATTCTCAATGCTCAACAAATAGTCTCCATCTTGAAATGTGGAAACACCTAATTAAGCATTTATTTTTCTCAATTTTATTCTTGGGAACTAAAACGAAAGCGCCATAGTATCCCAGCCCTTCTTAGATTTTAGGAAGTAATTCTATTTCTTCTTTTCTACACAAGTCTTTTATTTTGTCTATTTTTGCAACTGAATTCTATCCTTTTTACATGGCTTTGTTTTGGTGAAGCCTTAATACTCCTGGACTATACTCCAGATCCAATAGTAATCTCCTATCATCCTTCCAAGTATCCATCGACTGGCACGCGTTAAGACAGCAATCTTATTATTGCTGTTAGGGACGAAACCTCGACCAATTTTGAAACCTGGCTCTTTTTTTTTTTTACCAAAATTAGTCTGATAACGAGTTATGGTGGAACCATTTAGGATATTAAAAGATTCGTGCTTTTGCTTTTTATGACCGACAACTGAGGAACTGATATATTTTTACTGTCTAGGGACCTCCAATTCCTTTTCACTTCTCCTAAGAAGTTACTTCTGATACGTGTCTTTCACATTTCTCAAGCTTTTAGCACTATTGTGTTAGATATCGAATAAATTCCTCGAAAACAATTTTTGGCCTCTAGCTGATATATGCTTTTTTTTGTTGTTTTATTCTTAAAGAGTTTATCCTTCAGATAAAGACTACATCCCACGGAGATCAAGCCTCGAATGGCTCTGGCCACCACATTCGCTATAGATTGGAATAACTGCAATAGAACCAGCACGGTCTCTTGTTGATCTAACTGAACCTGATGAATCCAGTTGTTAAAAAATCAAGGAACCATAAGAGATTTGCCTAAGCAATAGCCTAGCACTCGAATCTAAATTTTGAAGACAGAGTTTTCTTAGTTTTTTTGTTTCTTTTCTGCCAGGAGCAATAATTCCTTCCTTTGAAAATAATGTTCCACTGACGAATGTTGTAGAACTGCTGGGTCATGTCTGGTAAAGGCATTATTTTTTTATATATAAGGGGGGGGGGGGGCTTCTATAAGAGGGGACCCATATTGGTTCAAATGTTTCCGATTGATAATTAACAGAACAAATTGGAAATAGCTGAAGCTGTTTACGGTTTTAAAAAGATATCGTATAACTGGTATGTGTTCAACGGTTGGCAACCAGGTTGATGACGGGATTCTTCATCTTGAGCAGCGGAGGATGTGAGGAGACCTGATTCTGGCATACAGCAGCATAAGCAGGAATGTAAATTACCTTTAGATGAGCTTTTCACCCAAATTATGGAAATTATTCCAGACAAGGCATGAAGTCACTTGATGTAAAAAAAAAATACTACTTAAAGGTAAAAAAAAAATAGCCAACGATAAGTGTTAGATAGATTCCGACCCAGAAAACAGCAATTCTTCCCTCTTTGTCAGAAACATCGCTCATGGAATGTGAGAACTAAAGGACAAAATAAGAGAAATGAGAATTACAAGGCTGCCGAGAGTAAAGCCACGGTCTACTTTCTACTCTCAACAGAAGAAAAGAAAGCATTAGGAATCGTTCAGGCCGATATGGGTCCCCTCCTATAGAAGCATCTTAAAATATATTGGAAAAAAGCCTTAGAGAAACAAACGTTGATTAACTCAGCTTTAGTATAATAGTAAACAATATTACTTCACCAATTATTCCCAACTTCTTCAAACAATTATAATTTTTTTTCTGTTTTGTAAAACTCCAATTAGGACTGACAAATTTAATCGTGTGTCTCCATGACAATTTCTGATGGCAATGAAGAGTGTTAAAATGGCAAAGGAAGGGGGGAGGGGGCAATTTAAAAATGTTAACTCCATGAAAACGTGGTTTTGGTTAGAATTGCATTGGTTATGCAGGTAAATATAGATATGGATATCTACGACGGGTATTTTAAGAAGAATCATACGGTGCAAAAACCAAGCCACGTAACCAAATAATATTGACTACAGGTAAGTTAAAATAAATAAGCATAGCAATTAAACAAAAAGTTGAATATATTAAGAAAGTTATACCTCAGAAAGCTGAAACTATGTTAGTATAGAGGGAAAAGCAATATCAAAGGAAAGAATAACAAAGTCGATTCATATGAAAACATATCAATTTTTATTGACAACTTGTTAGGATAACCAAAAATAAAGAGTCAATAATGAACAAGAGTCCAGAATTTCTTAGAACGTTCCAAGTCATTCATGATCATCATCATCATCATCATCATGATCATCATCATCATCATCATCAGACTCATCATCATCAGACTCATCATCATCATCATCAGACTCATCATCAGACTCATCTTTAGAATCGTCATCATCATCAGAATAATAATAATTATCATCAGACTCATTGTCATCGTTGCCATCATCATCATCATCAGAATAATAATAATCATCTCTCATCGTCAGAATCATCAGAATAAGAATCTTCAGACTCATCATCATCATCATCATCATCATCATAATAATAATAATAATAATAATAATAATTATCATCAGACTCATTGTCAGAATGAGAGTTCAGAGCATCTTAGAACGTTCCAAGTCATTCATCATCATCATCATCATCATCATCATCATCATCATCATCATCATAATCATCATCATCATGATCGGTTTAACATCCATTTTACATGCTGGTATGCATTGGACAGCTTGAAAAAATTAACTTCTAAAGTAACTTATCTCTAGTCAGGTCTTTATTTATCCCTCTTCAAGAACCCATTTTTATAACTTCCTCCCATGTTTTCCTTGGCCTTACTCTGTGAAGTGAACCTCATATCTAAACTGTCCTACATCTACTAACCCAAGAACTCTCATCCATTCTTTCAACGTGATCATACCATCGAAGTCTACTCTTTTGCACACATCAAGTGAAGAATAAATTGTTTAGTCTGTAAGAAGAACTTGAGTAGACATGTTTATCTGTTGACAGTGTGGGCATGCATGTGACAGTGTGTAAGTTCAGTAGGCATTGTAGAAAATGTATGTATACTAGCTTGCCTTTGTTTTAATCAGAATGAGAGTATGTGTGTGAACTTGTGCGTAGGTGAGTTTGTGACTGTTTCTTGTTGCATGTGTTACGGGCTTTCGGACCAGCATCAGAGTTTGTTTCTTGATGTACATTATCATGTGCGTCAAATCTGAAAGCAATTGGAAAAACGCTGGCGTTTGAGTTTTTATATTACATCCGAAATGCGGAGGTGAATATTTCTGCACCTGTGATCGACTGAAAGAAGCTGGTAAATGAGATTCCATCCAATCGAGAGTCGATATTTTAAACAACATTCGTTGGCGGCTGCTGCTGCTGCTGCTCCCATACAGATAAAGTCTAATGATAGATAAGAAAAGAAAAAGCCTATTCCCTAACTACCCTCTACTTCCATCCTGCAAAAAAAACACAGTAGAACAAACATCACATACATATAATGGAAAGTGGCCTTGAAAGGCCTGACTGAGAATGGACATACAGAGGAGGGATAGCACCATCTAAACAACGACTGGAATGAAACCGAGAATACTGGAATACTGAGAAGACTTGCTGTCACTCAGATCCCAAGGAAAGCCACCTGTTGTTATTAGTTAATAAGATGACAAAAATCACAACAAATGCACCTGGCAGAGATAATGGAGTTTATGTGTCACACTATCAATTTGAACTTCATACAAACACCAATATTGATTTCAGTTCGAACTTGCATTCAAATGTATACAGATGTGTGGGATATAATAGCCTTCTGACGATTGGGTCTACCATGAAACCGCAGTAAAGTGTTAAGATAATCCTCTTTTTAATAATTTGTTATTGTTATGCACGATGAGGCTGAAAGGACGGACGATTTTGAAATGTTGATACACCAGTTCTAGTTAGATCATCAAAGTTAAGTGACTTTCAGCCTGGTCAGTACCAGATGGGTAACCATTTGAGAATACCAGGAGCTGTATGTCATCTCCCCTGACCGGAATATACATGCAGCTGGGGGACTGCATTTGAATTTGATATTTCCTAGAAACTTTCTCCTTTGGAGGAAGCCGCCTCAGCCCGCCCAAGTCGAATACCACATCAGGTTATTACTCAGCCCCAAGGCGAAGATATATATATCAAACAGGTAAAATTCGGTCGATAAAGTCAGCATTTCTTAAAATTTTCAGCCATATTTCAACCATAGTGATCTGAATGATAAAGCATCGTGTCTGTTGCCTACGACAGTTTTGTGTAGAATTGTTAGGGGGAACGTTAACTGGTAATCATTAGGTTGAATTATGGCCGTAGAAAGATTTATCACGTAAACAGGATGCATTGCAGACAGGGGTCAGCAGGGTTCAGGCGGTTAACCCTTTGAGGTAATCGGCTAGCATGAGAACAGAAACAGGAGACTTTGTTGATTTGGTCACATTGAAAGAATGGATGAGAGTTCTTGGGTTAAGAGATGTACAACAGTTGAGTTCGCAGGTTCAGTTTACAAGGAAATGCCAATAAAAACATGAAAGGAACCTTTCCAAGTTATTGAAGATGACAATGAACAGTTGTATGGTTTTACGAAAGCTCAATTTCTAATTCTTCAACTGATACTTCAGAGTTTTCATTAAGTTTATGCCACAAGGAGCTCTTCATCAAATTCAAATCGACGTTCTGATCGGTCTTTATATTCAAGGATTAAATTTCCATTTCTGAGTTTTGTAGACCATCTTCTGCGCGTTCTTTCATTCAAGCATTCTTTGGGACCCATGTAAATTACACGAAATGATGTTTTTAATACTAATTATCTTGTTCCTAACCTATACATGTTTGAATAAAATATCTGATTTGACTTGTATATTTATTTTAAAAAATGAACAATACATGAAACAATTTATAAAACTTCTTTATATACAATATTTCTAGTGAAGATAATATTTCGACGACTAAACCTTACTTTGTAAATGCTTCAGATTAAATTAAATTTGCCTCCAATTCATGAGTAGCGTACAAAGATTCAGAAGGTCGTTGCTTTTGATGTAAGCATGACACATAAAATAACACACGCTATCGTATTAATATGTGTCTTCCCGGTAGTCTCCTCCCTACTTCCCTCCCCCACCTTCGATGTAGAAAAAAAGTTGATTGGGATCGAACTATAAAACAGTTGGGAAATACTCGAAAATATTACGAAAATTGGGTGACTTGAATGCTTTTCCAAATCTAGGTGTGGCACGCATGTGCAGAGCTTTTGATATAAGCGTGACACACAAACACACACGCTATCGTATTAATATATAGATAATTTTAGACAGATTATTTCTTTAAAGGAAATGTTTATCTATTATCCTAAAGAATATTTTAGCAATTTGTGTTTATACCTCTCTGTTATAAGGTGGATTTAACCATATCATTTTTCGTTTTAATTATTTCTACTTTTATTATTATTTATATTAAATGTTGATTCATCATCCTATTTGTTGTTTTTTTTAAGCTGTTTAATATTCTTTTTTTGTGTTGATTGAATATATATATAGCGTTGAAATTAGTGGCGAGTATATGACCTTTTGACCTAAGGATTTGTTTGAAAACTGCAGGTGAATTGTTAGATTGTTTATTAATGTATAATGGAATATTGCTTGGTGTTCTATAAGGCTTCTCTGTTTCACTGTTTAAATTAAAGGTTATATAAAAAATAAAACATCTTTTAGATTCATTTTTATTTATATATCGAAACCGAGGTTTCTAAACAAAAAATTATTATTTCTTTTTTTTAATCTTTTCTGTTTTTGATATCGATAGAATGTTATCAATATCGTTTTTAAGTGTAAAGGAATTTCCTGAATAAAGAAAAGGTGTATCTTTTACAATAGCCCTCAAACTCGCGAGTCGGGTTAAAAAAAAGTTGTAGAACGTGGTCAAAAAAATGAATATGCAACAAATAAATGCGACGTACGTCGAGTCTGGAGATTTTCCTAGTTAGCTATTCCATTTGTTTGTATGTTTACGTAGGAAAAATGGATTTTTATTAGACATGAAAAAAAAAACAAATTCTCGGCACGGATTTTTACTGAACAAACATGGCGTCGACCGGCTTGTTTTATGAGTCTCGCTTCGAATTCTCGTTCGGCGTGTGTGTGTTTTTTTTTTTACGGGAACTCATAATCAAAGCAGCGTTTTTTTGTGGTTTTTTGGTTTGCATTTTTGAAATTTAATTTTATGAAACGAACATTTTAACGTTCATTTTGGTTAGGGTTAGGGCTGGAGTTAGGGTTAGAGTTAAGGCTGGAGTTAGGGTTAGGGCTGGAGTTAGGGTTAGGTTTAGGGTTAGATTTAGGGTTAGGTTAGGGTTAGGTTTAGGGTTACGGCAAGGAATTTTTTAAAGAAACAGGAAAAAAAACATTACGGTGTGACGAATGAAAATAATATGTAAATAAAAGCACAATGACATGTAAATCAAAAGAAAATGATTTTATTCCTTTTATTTAAAATGTTTTGTTCTTTTGCTTGGCTGAAAAATGAAAAATTACGCTTTGAATATGAGTCCCAGTAAAAAAAACAACCCCGGCAGAATGAAACCGGAACGAGGCTGCAAAATTTGTAAAAGAAGCCGCCATTTTTTTATTCCAATTTTCGTACGATAAAAATATCGATTTATAAAAATTAGCACTTTTAACGGATTATAATCATTAATAAATGTCACAGGTATGTTGGAAATTCAGTTTTATCGGCTACGGTAACTTTTATTTCTTGTATATTTGTTTTTTTTAGTGTTTTCGTTTGAGGGCTATTGTAAAAGATACCCAAGAAAAGTATGCCATTCTTCCGTGAACGATGCTTGTTTATCCAGCTTAAATTATAAAAACTCCGATTTTTGCTGTTAAATAACAATATATTTTATGAGGGCCGCATAAATGCTGGCAAAGGGTCACATGTTTGATATGCCTGATAAAACATATCAGACATGTGACCCTTTGCAAGCATGCTTACGGCTCTCATAAAAGATATTGTAATTTAACAGCAAAAATTGCCGTTTTTATAATAATATTTAACCCATAGCAAGGATATTAGTAAAAATGAAACAACAACTAAACTGCGATTCAAATGCATCATCTGCGATCTTCCTGCTAACGGTGAAATTTTTATTATTTCTGTTTTTTATCTAAAAGTGTGGCTTTCTTCTTTTGGCATCGATAAAATATGATATATCGTTTTTACGTGTAAAGAAAAGTTCTGGGTCGTTTTCAGTGAACGATGCATGTTTATCGGAATTATTTTACCCATAGCAAGAACATTACTAAAATTGAGACAACAACTCGATCGGGATTCAAACGCATCATCTGCGATCTTACTAAACCAATTTCACATTCGTACATACGATCAAAAAAAAAAAATGTCCATAACTGTAATACCTCTTTTGGCACATGAGCCCAGATTAAATTATCAGACTACAAAAAAAAAAAAACACCAATACAAAGACACACAGAAATGGGCTGACTAATTAAACCCAGAAAAACTAATAAAATAAATAAATATAAAAATTAATATAAATAAAAATAATGGTCGAAAATAACAAAATTACATTATCTTTTATGAAGGCCGCAAGTCTGCTTGCAAAGGGCTGCATGCAACCCATAGCAAAGGCATTAGTAAAATTTACACTACCAATCAGGATTCAAACATATATGCTGAACCAACTTCACATCCATACATGCAATCTGTTCCGATGGATACTGCACCCTATAGACCGGTGTCGTCTTGTCCTTTGGGGCTTGATTCCGCCAGTCTGTGGGTTTGTCCTGTGCAGTTCTAGGAGGTCCACCCTCCCAGGCTTTGCCTCCTCTCTTTGGGGAGGAGTAAGTTTATTGCTTACTGCCGGGGAATGCCGACGAGGCTGCCCAGGCAATTTTTAATGGCCAGAGTGCTCACCTTCTCGGGCGCTGGCTTTTCAAGCCCCACTTTCCAGGCCCGACCTTGGGTCACATCTTACCTTGTGGGAGTAAGATAAAACTGGCCTTGTGCCTAACCTCCTGGAGAGGAGGTAAATAAACATGCAATCAAAACAAATAAATGCCCATAAGTGTAATATCTCTTTTGCAACATGAGCCCAGATTAAAATATAATTGTAACGTTCTTTATAATTTTGCTAGTAATCGATTTAGGTGATCGTTCTGATTATGTGGTTTTGTATGGCTGTCGGCTGTGATTCCGTTTCTCTTTTCAAGTGTCCTTTTCGTAGCCATGTCCATGTGTTTTTGTGCGCTATTTTTTTAATCGTTGGTCTGTTTTATAAATCGTCCTCGTAGATATTTCTTCTTCACATTTTTCTTTTCTTGCCTTTTTGTTTCCCGTTTCGCTGCTCTACACATTATTCACCTTGGCGCTGTTTTTGACGGTGGTAATCAGCCTCTCTGTATTTTGTCTGATGTATCTATCTAGTCCTTTAATTGCATCGTTCATGCAATCTTCAATACTTACCAGTCCTCTTCCACCCCCTTTTTTTTCTTTTTTACAAAGTAAATGAATATACATAATTTTAACGTTTCTTTATGATTTTGCCGAAGTAGATCAGCCAGGGGTTTTTACCCCGCCTAATAAACCGGTATTGTCTGGGCCTTCGGGTCTGTATTTATGCCGGTCTATTGGTTGTCGGTCCTGTGCAGTTGTAGGAGGTGAACCCTACAAGGCTTTGCCTCCCCTCTTTGGGGAGGAGTAAGTTTATTGCTTACTGCCTGGGGCGCCCCTACCGGGGAATGCCGACGGGGCTGCACAAGAAATTTTTAAACAGCCAGAGTGCTCAAATTCTCGAGCGCTGGTTCTTGTGTCACATCTTACCTTGTGGGAGGAAGATAAATAGAACCAATTAGACAAACTCGGTGATCGCCTAGTGTGCCAACATCTGGAGGCACTATAAATTCAGGAAAACTATGGTTTGATGGAGTCAAGCAAAATCTCAGAAATGGGGAGGGGGAACTCGGTTCTGTGAGGGGAGGTTGAAAGTAACAGTAATTGCTTATTTGCATGGATGAAGCAATAAAATAAAGCCACAAGAATAAAACGCTGTTATCGGTAGCGTTTTGAGAGAAACAATTTCATAATGAGTAACTATATTAGCTTATCAAAACTTTCAAAGGAGCGCCTACCTACGAGCTTGCCTAGGGCACCAAATCCTCGTGCACTGCTCCAGTTTTGGTAGGTTGTGTCGAGAGGCTGGAAAATATTTTTTAAAACAAAAAAAAAACTGGGAGGCACGAATGCTAGGTATGCTGCCGTGTATGAGCTGTTCTTTAAAAAAATTTGAATCAGAAAATATTTTGGCACTTCTCCGGTTTATAGACCGTGCTGAAATAATAACGTTATCATTTAGAAACCCATTCTTAACATGAGGAGGAGAAGGGGCTTTGTTAACTATTCTGTACTGTCACCGAGCAATTTAATAAATAAAAGATACCGTAAAAATTAAATTTAACTTGTAAATCTTATCTAAAACATATAGCACGGTCCATAAACTGCAGAGGTACCAATATTTCAACAAAAAAAAATTCTTATACTAAAAACTCTACTTGAGTGAGTGTGAGTGCAGGTTTAAGTTTAAGGTTAAAACCTGTACTCGGCTGAGTGATAATGTATAAAACCTGAGTATGGCTGTTCTTAACATTACTTGTTTTTCTCTTTTTTCATTTCAATTGAGTTGGATCTCAGAAATAAAGGGGCCTCCTTCCTGGGGCTAACACTTGATCTCTATATAAAATACATAGATATCCGAGTGTTTAATTAAAGTTCTCCTTTACCTCTCAAATGTTGAGTTAGTAAAAAAAAGTGGGAAAATTAATTTTCCTTCTGCCAATTTGATCATTTAATTATGTTATACTTTATATTTCTTGTGATCTTTTTTGGTTTGGCCGGATTCCAGGACAAGAATTCATCTGGTCTGGTAGAGTATCCAGCTAAGTGCTGTGACTTGAGGTAAAATAACTAGAAAAAGGTGTGCCATTCCTCGTTAGGGCAGGTTGATTTGCCACTTTTTTTTAGAAAATCAACGCTGCTGTGGTGGCGAAAGCTGTGGTTTGGTGCTATGAGAACTGATACAAAAAATTAGATTCCTAACTTTAAAACTTAACTGAGCATTTAGTTTTAAAGATCGGGTACAAAAATGTTCAGAAATCCCTAATTTCCGCAGGATTTTGCTGACAAACTGACTTCAAAATTTTACTATTTCACTAATAGATCCAGATAAAATTGATATTTTTTGTTAGATACAATGAATGGAAAATATATTCAAACCAGAATTCTAATTACGAATTACCACTAGTAAAATATGTCATTTTTTAACTGTATTCAATAAATGAGAACTTTAAAAATTGTACAAAATTACAAAAAAGACTAAACACTTTCCTTTTAGAAATGCCTGCAGCATATTCCCAAAGTAGTCGCTGGTCACCACTTAAATCATTCATTACCTCTGCAGTAAGATACAAATTTTCCAGAGGACCACTAATACTATGAAATTCTACCTGGAGCAAATCCTGGTAATTAGTTCCACAAAGTTCCCTCTCGTATGAGCCATGCCAAGAGAATCTTATCTGGGCTTCAAATACTATGTTATTTTGAACATTTGGCCAGGGTTCACTTGGAGAACAAAGTATCCTCATGTCAGGTTGTCCTGACAAACCCCTGTATAAAGAGACCAAAGACACTCGAGTATGGTGTCTAGTAGGCATTCAAACTCTTTCTTTCTTTTTTTTCTTCTTATCATTCTGTTTTTGCTGGAGATGGGGCATCCTACCGGATGCCAGACATTCACCGGCTATTTCAGACACTCCAGCATAGATATTTTTTAAGATTCTAATCGTCCCTTTAAGTGCAGTTGTTTGTATTTCTCTTGCACTCGGTTCACCGGGTATACTCGCCAGATAGCTTTTGAAATTCTTTTTCATTAGTCCTGTTGCTCCTATAATTACTGGTATGATGGAGATTTTCCTAAGATTCCAGTTTCTTTTCATGTCGTACATAAGACCTTGGTATTTTGTAATCTTTTCCCTTTCTGCTCTGTTCAATCCTGCATCATTAGGGACACTGACTTCAACTAGGGTTGCTACTTTCTCCCTTTTGTCCCATATTACGATGTCAGGTTTAACAGCTCCGTTTTCTAGATATGTAGCTGTAGGGATTGCATAGTCATGGTGGACGGTGTATAAATTATTTCTAACTGTTCTTTCTGGTATATGCTCCCAGAATTTGCTGTTACACTAGATATTCAATTTTTTACAAATAGTCCAGTGAAGATATTTACACACTCTGTTGTGTCGCATTGTATAATAGCCATCTCCCAGGAGAACCTTACAACTGGATGTCAGGTAGCTCACACTCTCTACTTCTGTGTGGCAGAACCTGCACTTGTTATTGTTGCTGAGACCACTCATCTTTGCTGAGATCACTCATCTTTTTTTTTGTCATCAAGCCTTAAAGGCATTTGTCATCAAGCCATTTGTGTGTGCGTGTGTGTGCTGCCACTATTCTAACCTAATATTTTACAAGCAGTCATAATATCAATGGAGCACCAGAATACATTTGTATATTTTTATTTCCTCATTTCAGTTTGTGAGCAGAAAACAGATAAATAATTTCAAGCGAGCAAAGATACATATTACTTCTTGTAAACCCCCTTCCTTATGTCCCGCCAAACGTACATTGTCACCGAGCTTGATTGTCGATTTCTTCACCCTGACAAATAAGATCAGTGACCTTGGCTTAATGTTCATCCGACATTATCAACCATATCGAATGTCAAATCCTACAGATAATCAAAAGAACACCTATGTGTTTAGTCATGTGATCAACATCTATATAGTTTCCTAATTCGGAGACATAGACACAGTTTCTCGACAGCCGTCGGTCGGACGACATCAATGAAGAAGAAAAAGAAAAAGAAAAAAATGAAGAAAAAAAGGAGAAAAAGACGAAGACGAAGAAAAAAGAGAAAAAGCCTTTATTATCGTATATAGAAGATTGGACAAAAATCTCCCCCCCCCCCCCGAAAAAAAAACACATTTTAAAGTCAATGGAAAGCTGATACGAACAATTTGAATATTCTGACTCTTTTCCACTGTGAATAAAAAGCTGAATTTGAAATATCAAGATGATTTCAAAAGTTGCCAATTCGTCCCACTGATAAGAATCCGATTGATATTTTCACCCAACAAACTGGAGTGAATGTGTGATACTCCAACTCATCTTCTGATTCCTGATTTATGATCCCAGAGAACTCAATCCATCCTTGCCCTATATTTATCGAATGTCTATTGACTGTGCTCAGTGACCCTTATTCATTTTGCCATCCTTCTCCTATGGAGAGAACTTTCATACATTTTCAACTCTTTACTCTGTTGTGGATTACCCTCTGAATTGCCCACCGGTGTACTGTAAATTGAAACCTCTTTTTCTCTCATAAACTGATATTATTTATATGAATGTTGTTCTATCTAACGTAGTATAGATCCTCTAGCATTTATCTCCCTGAGCCGGCCTTTTTTTCTTTAGGTGGTTCTCTCAGACTCGTCACCGGCAACATCCTTGATCTATTGTAGTTGCCTATTTCACGTCCACATGACGCTGTTTTCTATCTCTTTAAATATTCTGACATTTTGAGCATCGTCGTTAAGAAATATTGCCTTTCTTCTCCCTAAGAATAGAATGAAATATTATTTTTTTAGTATTATTTTCGTTGATCTAATGAACTTCGTTTACCTTTTCACCATGTGCGAGGTTTACTTTTCTCATTGCTTGTAAATCGGCTCTTACCTAAAATAATTTGTATTTTTCACTTTCTATCTTTATTTCTACACTCAAATATCTTCTTTTCTGCAATCTTATTAAGCTTACGGTTCTCTATAGGTTTTATTAGACTCCTCATTTCTGCTACATCTTCATTTTGTATTTACGTGTTTCTGAAACTATGTTTTTGTTCATTTTCAGTTTTACCTTTGTCGAGGATCAATAAACCTGTGTCGAAAATATACCATGCCTCAGAGTCTTGATTGTCGATGGGAGTTTATCTGACTGTCGAGGTTTGCACATGCTTCCACAAAACGTGCACATATCCCGGAGACAGTAGAATGTATTCTTTGCTCGTCAGTCATATATATTCCTTTTAAATCCTTTTTCACTTATAAGATTTTGATCTTTTATTTTCTATTTCTTTCCTGTATTTATGTAAAAACTATTTGTATTTGAATTTCCAATTTGGTTGTCTTATGTGATTTCACACTTGTATGTTGATTGTCTTCCCTTTTACTTTCACTGGTGTCTTGAAGTGGAGAACCCTTCCCCTGTGTTGTTTTTTTATTATTTAAATCAGAACCCTGGGATCTTGACTTTAATTTTTTTATTATTATTATCGTTTTGCAAAAGCCTCCGTAGTCCTAACAGTGTGTGTGTGATGTTTTTTTTTTTAATTTGGAGTTCAATAATTTAGTCTGGGTTCATGTGACAAATACCTCCTTTTCATCCTTTTGGCCAAGATCAAAGTGTAGTACCTGTTCGGATGGATACTGCACCCCACAGACTGGTATTGTCTTGGCCTTCGGAGCCTGATTTACGCCTGTCTATGGGTTTATCCTGTGCAGTTCTAGGAGGTCCACCCTCCTAGGCTTTGCCTCCCCTCTTTGGAGAGGAGTAAGTTTATTGGTTGCTGCCTGAGGCGCCCTACCGGGGAATGCCGACGGGGCTGCCCAGGCAATTTTTAATGGCCAGAGTGCTCACCTTCTTGGGCGCTGGCTTTTCAAATCCCACTTTCCGAACTTGTGTCACATATTCCTATTGTGGGTAGGAGTTGGATATCTCCTTTTCATTTGAAGTATTTAATAGTGTTAAAGTGCAACAGATAGCTGTTTCTGTTCACTATTGGTGGATTTAGGATTAGGGTTAGGGTTAAAAGCAATGGAATATTGGAAGAGAGATTCACCTACATCATGATGGTTCGTATCGGATAAAAAAATGTAGAGATCTGAACTGCAGTTCAGTGCTCCTTGGATACCTCGAAAGCCGTGAGATACGAGCTGAAGAATTGCGTCAGAGATGCGGAAGAGCCAGCTACTCACCCCGCTAAAGCCCAAGAGAACTGCTTTACAAAAGAAACTCTTCAATAAGGTCAAACACCCTGTCGAGCCAAGAATGTTCTTTGATTTGAGGGTAGATTGTTCTCGTTCTGTCAGCCATGACTGGCTAAAATATTTAAATAATCTTTATTTTATTCTTGATTAGTATCGCCTGTAGTGAGAATTGAACCATCAACCTCCAGAAGACTGTCACTTAGAACTGACTATCACTTAACAACTTTATCTGTTGCATGGCGTTTTCATGTGTCAAATTACTTAAGAATTCTACCTGATCATGGCTGACGGAATGAGAATAATCTACCCTCATGGTTTAAATAAACGATTTAGTTTGAAATTCTGTATAGATTCCAGAGTTCGACTTTAAGATTTTCGAGTTTGACAAGATGAACCTGAAGAAGGTCGAAGGTTACATCAGCCGAAATGTTGTGAGAATAACATCCAAGATGAGAACAGTAGTCTGAATAATGCAAATAATCCAAATAGATTGTTTTTGTATGATGAAAATGACAATTTTCTGCAAATGTCTTAAATTCTGCCGACTTGGATTCAGGACCGTTGTCATTGAGGAGTGCCGAATTTGGCAAAAATGTCTGTATAATCACTTCAAGACAAACAAAGCATGAAAGAGCTCCACCATCAGCAGTCAATCCCCTGAACTTCAAACAGGTTAGCCAAAAGGTAAGCCCTTCAAGAACCCAATAGGGAAGGCAGGGGGTTACAAGGCTGGCTGGCTGGCAAAAGCCTCCATCCTCTGACAATTTCATTTAGATAAAAAAAATCTTGTCAATGATTCTGACATAAGATTTTCCAAACAAGTGAAATATGTCTGTACTTTCTTGGGTCCATGAAATAGTGGGAATTTTATGATTTATAAGTGATTGCTGCTTTCTATAATCACTGCAGTCATAGTTAGAATGTCAACAGGGTTTTACAGCATGGGTGGACCACCTTGACGCCGCAATACGCAGTGAACGCAACCCACCATGAGTGAATGTCATTACAGTTACAGTACACAGTTTGGCTGGAATGTCATTAAAATGGGTGCCTTTGAAGATTTCTTTGCGTTTGGGAAAAAGGAAGAAGTCTGATGGTGCTAAATCGAGACTATATGGTGCGTGAGGAAGCACTTCCTATCGGAATTCTCGAAAGTCATCTTGCACAACCCTCGAATAATTCGCTGGTGAATTGTTATGATTAAACGGGATCCCATCATAAAGTTTCCCACTTCAATTTGGTTTCATCATTGTGAGTGCTGGAATGAACGGTCACAGTTAATAATTGAAGCAAGGGGTTTACAGATGGATGCCCTTCCTCACACCAACCTCTTACAGATCAGGGGTCTGTGTGTTTTATCGAGACACAACCTCTAAGTGAGTTTCCAACCAAGGTCAACGGTCCTGATTTGGCTGCATCTTTCAGTTAAGTTTTCCAAATTCACTTTTTTACAACACATATCTGGTGCATTCTATGGAGACGCATCTGACTTGCACGAGTCCCTACACCATTCTCTATTGGCTATTAACAACTAGCTATTTGAAGGACGTTCCCCAATCTGCAATCTGAGGACCTGGTGGATAAGAGATGGTCGCTCCACACCATAAATCCATATATTATGCTTTATTGATCCTCTTCGTTCAACAGGTAAATGACAGGTGTTATTAATGAAGACGTCAAATGTTCATGTTTTGACGGAGAAAGTTTATATTGAAAATCCTAAAGTCAAGACAAAGAAAATGTTATATTGAGTCCATAAATCTGAACAGGGAAAATGGTATTAAAAGTCCATGAGAGGAGAAAGGGTGCTTCTTTACTTTCATGACGACATGTTAGGCCTCTCTTAAAAAAATAGCTAAAGAAATGTATAGATTTGTTATGTACTTACGTAGTAGCTGAAAAGTAGACTGTACACCAAAAATTACGCAAATTCATCCAATATTTATTGAAGTAAAAATTTTAAAAACGATTTTATCTGTCGGTTGCCAGATTTAAAAAAAAAATGAGTTTTCTTCCTTACCTAACAGTAAGCTGAACTGGTTACAAAATGTCTACCAATACGTAAAATCGTTTTTTCTTTTCTTTTTCTTATAATTTAATAAATACTGGATGAATTTGCGTAATTTTTTCTGTACAATGTTATTTTCAGCTAACACGTAAGTAGATAACAAAGTTTATACATTTCTTTAAATATTTTCATGTTATTAAATAAAAAACGATTTCATCTGTCGGTCGCCATTTGAGTTTTCCCGAAAACAAAATTTTAGTTATCTCCCTTGCCTTAGTATAAATATCTACAGATACTTAAGATCATTTTCTCTTCTTTTTCTTATAATTTAATAAATACTGGATAAATTTGTGCAATTTTTTCTGTAGAATCTTATTTTAAGCTAACACATAAGTACATAACAAAGTTTATACATTTTTTAAAAATATTTTCATGTCGTCGTGAAAATAAAGAAGCCCCGGAGAATGCTATTCAAACATCCGTACGTTTAATTTATCTTCTTTCCTCAACGGTAAGATGTGACACAAGGTCGTGAAAGAGGGATTTGAAAAGCCAGCGCCCTAGAGAATGAAGAGCGCTCTGGCCTACAAAAAATGCCTGGGCAGCCCCGTCGGCATTCCCCGGTAGGAGCGCCTCAGGCGATTAGCAATAAACTAACCCCTTCTCAAAGGGTGAGAAGGCAAAGCCTGTTAGGGTGGACCTCCTAGAACTGCACAGGACAAACCCACAGACTGTCGGAATAAAAGCCCGAAGGCCAAGACGATACCGGTCTATAGGGTGTAGTATCCATCGGAACAGATACAGCATTTTGATCTTAGTGTAGATAGGAATAAGAGTTAGTTTGTAAGGCAGGCAGTGTTCATATTATTATAGTTTGGGAAGTAAGTCTGAGCCAAAATTGATTATTTATTTACTCCTCTCCAGGAGTTAGGCACAAGGCCAGTTTTATCTTACTCCCATAAGTAAGATGTGACCAAAGGTCGGGTCGGGAAAGTGGGGGTTGAAAAGCCAGCGCCCGAGAAAGTGAGCACTCTGGCCATTAAAAATTGCCTGGGCAGCCCCATCAGCATTCCCCGGTAGGGGCGCCTCAGGCATTAAGCCATAAACTTACTCCTTCTCAAAGAGGGGAGGCAAAGCCTGGGAGGGTGGACCTCCTAGAACTGCACAGGACCGACCCATAGACAGGCGTAAATCAAGCCCCGAAGGCCAAGACAATACCAGTTTATGGGGTGTAGTATCCATCGGAACAAATACTACACTTTGATCTTAGCCAAAATTGAGTATTGATTTACTCCACTCCAGGAGTTAGGCACAAGGTCAGTTTTTATCTTACTCCCACAAGTAAGATGTGACCCAAGGTCGGGTCGGGAAAGTGGGGTTTAAAAATTGCCTGGGCAGACCCGTCGGCATTCCCTGGTAGGGGTGCCTCAGGCAGTAAGCAATAAACTTACTCCACTTTGATCTTAGCCAAAAGGCCAAGAGACATTGTTGTTCTGCTGCTGTTGCTGTCGTTGTTGTTTGTTAAAGTAACTACTACTACTGCTACTTCTCAGTGTTGTTGTTGCTGCTGCTGCTGCTATTGCTGCTGCAGCTACTACTGCTACATATCTTTGATTTGAGCGTTAATGGCGAGTCAGTATATGCAATCTTCGGCTCGTTCAGTGCATTTTTCAATACCCATTTTTGTTGTAAAGCTTCTCTATGTCCCTACACCATTTTCATGTGTCAAATTACTGATCATGGCTGCCGAAATGAGAATAATCTACCGCCATGGAGCTCTTTCATGCTTTGTTTGTCTTGAAGTGATTATACAGACATTTTTGCCAAATTCGACACTCCTCAATGACAAGATGTACCTTTTAAAACGAATCAATTGACCATAGAGACACAACCTCTAAGTGGATTACCAACTAAGGTCAACAGTCCTTACTCGGCCGAGTCTTTCAGTGAAGTTTTTGGGAGCCTAACACCCGTCCAAATTCATTCTTTTACAACAATCGTCTAATGAATTTTATGGAGACACACCTGACTAGTACAAGGCCCACACCACCCACTAAGACGATCCCCAATCTGCCACCTGAGGACCTGGTGGATGAGAGATGATCACTCCACGCCACACCATGAGCACATAATAATTATATCTTCGATTTGAGCGTCCATTGGTCCAAAACACCATCTTTGTTTTCTCAGCCAATAACCAACAACAACAACAACCAGCAAGGGAGATCACTCTAAAAAACTTATCACAAAGGAATACAACTATTATATCTCAATACAAGAGAGATAACTTAACACTGACGACCTGGAATATGAGAGATGGTCGCTCCATGCCACATCATGAGCACATATTAATAATATCTTTGATTTGAGTGTTGATGCCAAACCAATATATACAATCGTTGGCTCATTCTGCGCATTTTTTAATACCCATTTTGTTAATGCTTCTCTATGCAATGATGTAGGAACAATAATCCTTGAACCTTTTGAAACGAATCCATCAACGACCGATATTTCATCACGAACAGAATTGATTGAATATTTACTGATATTTTGTCTTTTGAAGTAAATTTAGTTTTGTGTATGTGAACGAGTGTTTGTAGTATCAAATCGTCCACAATGGCTTTCTTATACTTGTTGAGTATTCTTTATTACTTCATGTATGTGCGCCTTCATATCTGTGTCTGATATTTTCAAAATATTTTCTTCAAGGTATGCATGAGATAGAGTTCAGTTGTTTTGTGCTACGGCATATCAACCCTTTTCGGGTTATTTAATGCCGAATCCGGTCATTTTGGAAAACTTCTCATGTTTCAAGTTCTTTATATATTCAAGTATTTATTCATGCTGTTTGGTTTGGTTGTTTTGTTTTACGGCACATCAACCCTTTTCGGGCCATTCAATGCTGAATCTGGTCACCCTGGTAAAAGTCTCCATGCTTCAAGTTCACAATATGCTCAAGTATTCAGCCATGGTGTACGGTTGAGTGAAAAGAGGAAGGGAGGGGGAGGAGGGGGAGGGAGGGAAATTGTTTTTTGTTTTGGATTTTGCAGAACATGATTGAGTTTTGCAAAGAGAAAAAAAACAATAAAACATCAATGTTTGGTGCATTTTGAGTCAGGAAGTCAATATCTTCAGACAGCCTTATCTGGTAGCGCCAGTAGGTTCTATTTGACCCATAGATGGGGCTCTTACAGGTACTACCACTTCGGGCCAGAGTGGACCTGGGAACAATGGCAACTAAGGGGCAACTTCACATTCCCCACAGCTCCCAAGTGGAGGCCTCACCACTGGATGTCTTTTAAGGTCATACTCAGGACCCATGAAATAGAGTATGAGCAACAATGGACTCTTTACTAGGTTAAATTATAGTTCAGGTAAAAATTGTACCGTTGTAGTACTAACAGGAATCTTTGGATCCTAGATCGGGGGGGGGGGGGATGTATTGGCGATTAATTTTTTTTATATCTGTTTCAACGGTTGATGATCGCTTCCATTTAGACAGCAAGTGCCTTATATAAACTGATAAAATTTGTTGCATGTAAAAACAATGTTAAGAGTGCCGCTCTCATCATCATCATCATCATCAGCAGCAGCAGCAGCATCATCATAATCATCATCATCGGTTTGACATCCATTTTCAATGCTGGCATGTATTGAATGGCTGTTAGAAATTGACTTCCAAACTAACCCATCTCTGGCTAGGACTTTTTTATCGCTCTTTCTATCAAGTCCATTCTTATCACTTCCTTCCATGTTTTCTTTGGCCTTTCTCTGTGAGCTGCCCATGATATCCCAATTGTTCTACACTTACTAACCCGAGAACTCTCATCCGTTCTTTCAATGTGGCTAAACCATCTCCCTATACTGTCCATATTTAATCTTCCTCTAAGGTTATCAGATCTAAGCCTGTCTGTAAGACTCACATTACACATAAATCGCATCATTCTCATATCATTTCTCTTCGTGCAACGCATGTCCTCAACCCTCACTGGCCAGGTTTCACTTCCATACATCATCACACTGCGTACACATGCGTGAGAAACTCTCCCAATGGTCGACAGTGGTAACACTCTGCTGGTTAGTAATGGCAGAAGTTCCCTGAACTTATTCCATCCACTCCTAACTCTTACAATCACACTAGCACCTTCTCCACCCTGTGCTCCATTACAACAATAGTCATTGGCGTAATATTGACTTTGTGCTTGAATTTTTGTGGGCTCTCTTTTACTTCTGTCCGGCTTGTTTGTTATGACGTCTTGATTCAAGATGGCGGCTTCTTCGAATTCTGATGTTTTTTCTGTCATATTGATGCTGTTGAGATTTTACTATCTCGTATTTCAGATGTGGCATTCTGCATCTTTCATTGACGTCTTGTTTGTTCTGCACCCTGACCTGGTTGGGTTGTCTTCTGTGAATCTAAATTCGGTTCTCTCACCAAACGTTGTCTTTATTTTAAATCATTGATATCACATATTAATTCACTGAATTCACTTTGTTGTGCTTTTTTGGCGCAATTCCGCCACATATTCATTAAATGTACGATGTTCCACTTGTTTGCATCTGAAAAATTTGTGTCTGAAAAATATTATGCTCCTTCTCGGTTTACAGTATGCACCGAACTTCGATTACAGTTAGAAGTGATGTTTCGAAAATTTTAAGATGGGGATTGGTTGATAATTTGTATTTGTGCCGCAACAGATAAAAGTGCTATGTAATAGTCAGTTCTAAGTGACAGTCTTCTGGAGGTTGAAGGCTAAATTCTCAGTGTGGGCAATACTAAGAATACAATTACGAATTACTTAACATTTCTACCTGGTCATGGCTGACAGAATGAGAGCAAGCTTTCTCCATGGATTAAATAAAGGGTTCTGTTCGTACATATTCCCGAGTTCGACATAAAGATTCCCGGGTTCGACATAAAGATTCCCGGGTTCGACATAAAGATTCCCGGGTCTGATATAAAGATTCCCGGGTTCGACATAAAGATTCTCGGGTTCGACATAAAGATTCCCGGGTCTGATATAAAGATTCCCGGGTTCGACATAAAGATTCCCGGGTCTGATATAAAGATTACCGGGTTCGACATAAAGATTCCCGGGTTCGACATAAAGATTCCCGGGTCTGATATAAAGATTCCCGGGTTCGACATAAAGATTCCCGGGTTCGACATAAAGATTCCCGGGTTCGACATAAAGATTCCCGGGTTCGACATAAAGATTCCCGAGTTCGACATAAAGATTCCCGGATTCTATATAAAGATTCCCGGGTTCAATATAAAGATTCCCGAGTTCGACATAAAGATTCTCGGGTTCGATATAAAGATTCCCGGGTTCGATATAAAGATTCCGAGTTCGACATAAAGATTCCCGAGTGTGACATAAAGATTCCCGAGTTCGACATAAAGATTCCCGAGTTCGACAAGATGCACCTGAAGAAGCTCGGAGGTTACATTGCGAACACGTTGTGAGAATAATATCCAAGATAATAACAGTAGTTTGAATAATCCAAATAATACAGTTTGAAGGTTAGGGTTAGGGTTAGGGTTAGGGTTTGAAGGTTCATTTCTTCATCGGGTGTATGAAAATCGAATGTAGAATGAATATCACGGCCTTCGGAACAAATGCAAGCCAAGAATATTTAGGTTTCAACTATCTGGCTTTGCATTGCTTTTCGTTGTCAGCAAATAGAGGTTAAATTTTTCCTTTTTTTCATAATGCAGCTAGAATATCTTGATTGAAGCCAAGATTGATTGAAGTCAAGATCTTTTGAATGCGGTAGATTTTCCATTTTTTTCTTCATACTTCAAAGTATGATTTAAACTTTAAGATATGAGTTCTTTAGTCTTCTGACACTATGTTATACTAGCACCAATCCTGTCCTGGTACATCATGCACATTCATCAAGTTGAGCCGACTTCCTCCAAATAGAAGAATACTAAACCAGATGATTTCAACAACATTCATTTTTGTAGTTTTTTGCAGGGAGGTGTCACCGTCCTCGCATGTACAGAACTTGATAGTCCTAAATGGACACCCAGTTGTTATTGATTTTATTACTGTGTCGTACAAAAAGATTGGTGCTTATACAGCTAAAGGCATAGGTGAAAATCGCATTTCCAAATAAAATCTCTTGCGTATAAGGCAAAAATAAGTATCCTCACCAAAAATTAGGAAAAATTATCAAGTAGAATTTCAATGAAAAATAAAAATCAGTTTTATCGTATTTTGCCGACTGCCATTCATTTATTACTTGTTTATATGACAGACTGAGTTATGTCCCCCTGATTTACATGTTTTTCGCTCAAATCAATGACTTGACTTGACTTGACTTGGTCCCTTAACCCCCTCCTGGGTCGTAGGGGCGCTGCACCAATGAACTCCACACCAGCTGTCTCCACTTCTGACGGTCATGGGCAATGGACTGGGTTGTAGCGAAGTTGTAGCCCGTCCACTCTTTGATGTTGTCCGTCCATCTTTTGTGTTGTCTACCCCTCCTTCTCTTGCCTTGCACTGCTCCCTGCAGGATGGTTTTGGAGAGACCGCTGCCCCTTGTCACGTGACCATACCATCCAAGCTTTCTTTTTTTTACAGTTGTCAGCAAATCTTCGTAGTTGTTCAGATTTGCGTTGATGAGCGCGCGAACTTCTTCGTTTGTGACACGGTCTGAGTACGAGATGAGTACAAATCAATGGCGGAACCATAAAAAACGATAAAACTGATTTTTATTTTTAATTAAAATTCTACTTGATAACTTTCTCTAATTTTTGGTGTACATACCTACTTTTGCCTGATACGTAAGTATATCAAAGAGTTTTCCTGTTAATTTTTTTTTTATTGCTTTATAAAACCTAATATGAGGCAAATTAGCAGACCTATCTCTGATACATTCCAATTAATTTTTGGGTCCTCGCATTGTATCAATTTCATGCCTACTCCTATTTGTGTTTATCCTGGCTAGTTCCTCTGTCTTCTTTCCTCTTATCGTCTTTTACCCCCTCCGCCTACCACCTCCCCTATACTAGCTCAGTAGGTGTGAAAGTGAAAAAGAAAAAGAAAATAAATAAAAATATAAAAGGATGAATAAGAAATGAAGAAGAATGTGTCACCCACTTGTCATATTTCAACGTCACTTAAAGTCTTCTCATACGGTCCAATCGGATCATCCTTTCCTCATCCCATGCATGTGCCTTCAAAATAAAATTATTTCCAAATCTTCACTTTTTCTGAAGACGTTCGCCAACACGAACGAAACCGATGAAATCTCTCATTTTTGTTTTTCTCCTGCACTTTAACCTGTTATCCATTTGTGATTTTTCACACATTTTGTCTACCACGGCATTTCATTTTCATGAATTATCGTGTACCTTACTCCATATATATATATATATATATATATATATATATATATATATATACCCATGACCCAACGGGTTTCAAATACAGCTAGTATATATATATATATATATATATATATATATATATATATATATATATATATATATATATATTAGCTGTACTTGAAACCTGTTGGGTCATAACCCAACCACTACCACTATTCATTCTACTTTAATTTCATTCGAAAATGAGCACCAAATAGAATCATACCAAAGAAGAGACAAAACAGTCCCTAAAGTTGGTAGAATTATGCCAAGAATCCCCCCACCCCCTCGGGATTGGTACAAAAAAAAGTGAGCTTGAAAAGCCAGTTAAATAAATAAAAAAAAGACAAAATCTAGAACTAGTTCGGGCGATCGCACGCACACACACACACACACACACACACACACACACATACCCCCCACACACACACACACTTTCTCTCTCTCTCTCTCTCGCATTCTCTCGCTTTTTCTCTCTTTTTTGTCTCTCTCTCTTTCTCTCTCTCTCTCTCTTTCTGCAGCTATGGGTTAAATAGTATTAATACTGTGGTGATATTCCATGTTGTTGTTGCTGCTGCTGCTGATGATGATGATGATCTAACTAAAAAATCAAACCAGTTTTCACTATGCAAACTTTCAGTTTATTTCGAAAACAAACAAGAATGAGGCTATTAAGAGAAGAGGTGCTTCTTTCGTTTCACAATAACATGAAAATATTTAAAGAAATGTATAAACTTTGTTATCTACTTACGTGTTAGCTGAAAATAAGATTATACAGAAAAAATTACGAAATTCATCCAGTATTTATTAAATTATAAGAAAAGGAAGAAAAAAAAACGATTTTACGTATTGGTAGACATTTTGTAACCAGTTCAGCTTACTGTTAGGTAAGGGAGATAACTCATTTTTTTTTTAAATCTGGCGACTGATAGATACAATATGGTGGCCAACAGATAAAATCGTTTTTTATTTTTAATTTAATAAATACTGGATGAATTTGCGTAATTTTTGGTGTACAGTCTTCTTTTCAGCTACCACGTAAGTACATAACAAAGTTTATACATTTCTTAAAGTGTTTTTTAAAAAGAGGTCTAACATGTTGTTGTGAACCGAAAGAAGCACCAAATAGACATATGAAGAAGCCTCTAATATTTTTAAGCACAATGTAAAAGATTGTGGTACTTTTTTACATTAGGACCCGCGCTAACTTTGACCCCGTCGTTAGGGTTAGGGTCAATATGGGGGTTAGGGTCATGGTCAAATTTAGCGCGGGTCCTGATGTAAAAAAAATACCAAAATTGCCAATGACTGTTAATAAACAAAGACAGAGAGAGAGAGAGAGAGAGAGAGAGAGAGAGAGAGAGAGAGAGAGAGAGAGACGAAAGCGAGGGTGATAATAAAACTGAAATATTATAGTCTTTATTATCATCCCCGTTTCCATCTCTCTCTCTCTCTCTCTCTCTCTCTCTCTCTCTCTCTCTCTCTCTCTTTGTTTATACGATGTATAAAATAAAGGCGGCAGAGGGGGTTAAACAACATACAGTGACAACGTGAGAAAAGACTGAATAAAGAAAAAGAGAACAGGGGAGGTAATTCATTCGAAAGACAATCAAGGGAGAGAAAGAGGAGAAAGAAAGAAAGAAAGAAAGAAAGAAGGAAACAAAAAGAGGTTAAAGTGACAAGAAGGTAAAAAGGAAAAAAAACAAAAGCGGAGGGGGGGGGGGGTAATGTTAGCCGGATGAGAAGAAGTAAAAATAAGTAAAAGTTAAAGAAAGAAAAGTATGAGTAACAAAAAGAAAGAAAGGAAGACGGAAAAAAAAATGTAAATGAAAGAAAGAAGGATACTTATACAGATTAGGATCCAAGCTAACCCTTGCCCTAACGCTAACCCTAACCGACGCCAAGTCGATTTTAGCTTAGGTCCTAATCTGCATAAGTACCGGAAAGAACGAAGATTAAATAAAAAAAAGAAAGAAAGCGAAACCAAAAAAGCCGAAATGCATTCTGATGGATTTAATTTCGTAATTAAATTTTCTTTTAATAGGATTTTTTACAAGATTATCTTTGGTATTTTACACCGTTGCACTGTTGATTTAAATAAATAATCGATTAATAGTAAAAAATAAAAATAAATAATGTATAGGTCCCCATTTACTTGTCTCCCCACGAGGGCAGAGTTAGACACAAGGTCGCTTTTTAATGAGGACAGAACAGATATTACACTTTTATCCCAATTAAAAATGTATTGAAATAAATAAATTTCAACGGTCGGATTTTAATGTAGCTCCCCCAAAAAGGGCACTCTGGATTGGAAGAACAATTTAAATTGCCTCAGTCTAGAAGGATATCCTATTTCCCCGACCGAGGACAGAAAAGAAAATATATATTGATGAAAATTGACAATTACAAAATAACATTTTAATGCCTATTTGCTTGCCTCCCCACGAGGGTAAAGTTAGACGCAAGGTCGTTTTTTTTCTAATGTGGGATGGGGGAATCAAGCTCTCGAAAAGGGGCATTCTGGATTGGGACAGCAGTAAAAATTGCAGCGGAAAGAAAGATCTGTTATCCTCCAACCGAGGACAGAACAGATACTATATTTTGATCCCAGCCCGAAAAGTCATGTAGAGACGAGAAACTCAGACAAACACACAGACACACGATTAGAAAGAAAATCGTAATAGAAGAAGAAGAAGAAGAAGAAGAAGAAGAAGAAGAAGAAGAAGAAGAAGAAGAAGAAGAAGAAGAAGAAGAAGAAGAAGAAGAAGAAGAAGAAGAAGTGATAATCGTTATGGACGCAGGTTAGAAAAAGTCGAAATTGGGGTGGAGGCTGATTGGAAGAAAGACAGAAAGAACGAGGAGGGGGGGGGGTAATTGTTTTCTTTCTTTTTAAGGCCTGGAAAGGAAGAGGAGGAGAAGGAGAAGGTTGAAGACGGGGTAGGAGGGGACGAATTGAAGGAAATGGAGTTTCATGGTTGACAAATCAAAAAGTAGCGCCATTATTGGAACGAGAAGCGAAACATTTACAAATAAAAGGGTGGTAATCAATTTCGTGTGTGGGGGGAGGGGGTAATAAAGAAGAGAAAAGGGGGAAAGAGAGAGAGAAAAGAAAATATGACGAATGAGAGAGGCTTAGAAAAAAGGAAAGAAGAGAAAAATAGAATGGGAAGAAAAAGAAAGCATAACGAATAGAAGAGAGGGGTTGTTCTGTTGAGAGAGAGAGAGAGAAAGGGAGAAAGAGAAAGAGAGAGAGAAAGAGAGAATAAGTAGTGGTTTATAGAGAGGTGCACTAAAAAAAACTGATTAAAAACCAAAGATTATACAACTGCCGGAGAGAGAGAGGTGGACGGGTATATAACGGAGGTCGGGTGGGGCTCTTTTTATACTGAAATAAATTAAAATATTCCGAAAAAAACTTGTTTTAAGTTTTTCCCGTTTCTTTTTTTCTCAAAAATACTAATTAATTATTAAAAGACTTAATTAACGATTTTATATAGTGATAAAATGCTAAAACAAATTACATTTTTTAAAAAGTTACTAAATCACCCGTGACCCGTTGAGTCAGTATTCTTTATATATAATATCAAATATATAATTTCTTAATCATGACATTGATTGATAATCATATTTTTACAGGGATTACAAACTAAAAGTATTTCACACAAAGTAAGAATACATTGTGATGTCATAATTGTGAAAATTAAAATAAATATCGTTAACAATGGTTTGTGATACGAACACATTCTCCAACATGACTAAAAAAATGAACTCTGGCCTTCATTCAGGCTAGGATCAAAATGTACTATCTGTTCTGTTATCTGCCAGAGGAGAAGAGATCTTTCTAGACCGAGGCAATTTTTTTACTTTTGTCTCAATCCAAAGTGTCCCTTTTTATAGAGCTGGATTTTCACCTATCTTGCCCTCGTGGGAGCGCTGGGATCAAAATGTAATAGCTGGTCTGTCCTCGATCAGAGGAGGAGAGTCTTTCTTAACTGGGGTAATTTTTATTTTGTCCCAATCCAGAATATTCTTTTATAGGGTGCTGTATATCGCCCATACTCCCCAAACCGACCTTGTGTATAAGTTTGTCCTCGTAGGGAGTACACGTAAATAGATACAAATCATAGGTACTAGAATATCATTTTTAATTGCCAATTTAAATTTTTATTTTTTTTGCTAAAAGTTTTTTTTTAGTCGTAAAATGTGGGATTTTCAACTGAAATAAAAACAAAAAAGAAAAAAAGATTTAACGGGTAGAGAGAGAATGAGGCGAAGAGAAGCAGGTCGTAGCGTACAAAACACACACACACATAGAAGTGAGGGAAATGGTTAGATAAAGGCGATAGAGAAAGAAAGGGTGGAGTTAAAACCATACTGAATAAAGAGAGGGTAGACAATAATAAAGCGAGAAGAGATTGATAGGTAGAGTTCAAAGAGGTAGAATGGGGTGTTAGAGTTTAAAGAGAGGGTAGGAGGTTTTCTAGTTCGAATGGAAAATAACTGTTGAGAGTGGGAAAATGATGTTATGAAGAGAGAGGGATAAAAGGGTGTAGGTGAAGGAGAGTCAAATAATCAAGTGGGGTGGGAGTGAAGTAAGGACAGAAAAGGAAAAGGAGTTAGTTGAATGACAAAGGGAAAGAGTGTAGAAATGAACGAAGAAAGGGGGGGAGAAGGAAAAGAAGAAGGCGAAGAGGGTGGTGGGGAGAAGACGTTGGGCAAAGGGAAGCGGGAGGTAAGGTTAATAATATTAATGACGGTTACGAAGACTGAAGGAGGGAGGGAGGGGGAGGGAGAAAAGCAATGAAATAATAGAACGTAAGGCAAACAAAGGAACAACAGACGCTGTTTGGGGGAAGTGGAAGAGGGGGTTAGGAAGAGAGGGAAATAGGAGGACGTAGACAGAGAGAGGGGGGGGGAGAGAGAAAGGGAGAGAAAAAGAGAGAAAGAAAGGGCGAGAGAGGGAGACATGAGAACAACAAGAGAGAGAGGAAGCATGGCTTTATTGTCTAAAGAAAGAGAACGAACAACACCGTGAGGGAGGAGGGGGTGAGAACCTAAAAAAAACAAAGAAAGAATAAAAGGTGGTTGTCATAACGTCCCATGCTAAAAGAAAAAAAAATCATAAGGGAGTTGGGCGCCTGCTATAGAGTTACAACATTGATGTGAGTTCGATCTCCTCTGACTGCTCTTTCTCTTTCTTTTTTTGTAGTCAATAAATAATAGATTATTATTTATTCAATAAATGAATAAATAAGAGGGTTTTTTTGTTTCCATTCATTGTCAAGCTTTTGCGTAATTTACACAGATGTATGTTTTTTTTCTAGTTTTTTTTTTTTTTAACTTCTTGGAGTCTACGCATTTTTTTTTAATTTGGTCACCATTTATCAAGGCCAAGATTCCCTCGAGCTACAAAAGTATCCCTAAACATGGCCTTGTGCCGTACTTGAACAGGCTCTAGATCAGAGAAGAAGAAATCCTTCTCGACTGACAGAATTTCTATTTTTGTACCCGACCCAGAGTATTGATTTACTCCTCTCCAGGAGTTAGGCACAAGGCCAGTTTTTATCTTACTCCCACAAGTAAGATGTGACCCAAGGTCGGGTCGGGAAAGTGGGGTTTAAAAATTGCCTCAGGTAGGGGCGCCTCAGGCAGTAAGCAATTAACTTACTCCTCCCCAAAGAGGGGAGGCGAAGCCTGGGAGGGTGGACCTCCTAGAATTGCACAGGACAGACCCATAGAGCGGCGTAAATCAAGCCCCGAAGGTCAAGACAATACCGGTCTATGGGGTGCAGTATCCATCGGAACAGATACTACACTTTGATCTTAGCCAAAAGGCTGTGACCTCATGTCTAACTTTCCCCTTTTGTGGTGATGGGCCGTCAATGCGAAATCGAGTGACGCGACAGAGTAAGAAAACTAGAAAGGATTAAGAAAGAGAGGGTGATGAAGGGGAGGGTGATGAAGGGGAGGGTGATGAAGGGGAGGGGGGGTCGAAGAAAAAAGAAGGAGAATCAAAATAGTGGAGCTCTGATAGTAGAACGGTACCAAATTGAAAGGTGAATTTGGGACGTTAAAACCTACACCATCGAAAAATGGTGTCAAATCCACGGTCTACCTTTTCTTTCTTCGGATACGTTAATTATTAATTATAATTAATTTATAAGGAGACAATTTTTTTTATTTTTTATTTTCATTTATTTTTAGAGTGGAAAACTACGTTTTTAGTTATTGTTTAACAATAGACTTAAGTTAAAGGTTATTATTATTAGGAGAGTAGAAAGTGACTAACTTGGGTTTACTTTCTGCAGCCTCGTAACTCTTGCTTCCCTTATTTTGTCCTTTAGTCCTCACATTCCACGAGCGATGTTTCTGACAAAGGGAGGAGGATTGCTGTTTTCTGGGTCGGAATCTATCCATCTAACACTTATCGTTGGCTAGTTTTTTCCTTGAAGTAATATTTTTTTAGCTCCTTACATCAAGTGGTATCATGCCTTGTCTGGAGCGACCCCCCCCCCCCCCCACACACACACACCGGCAAAAAAAAAAATTACTGTCTACCTTTTCTTTCTTCATGTACAGTAATTAAGTCCCCAGTTTTGTTTAAATTAAAATGACATTTAAATTTGATTCGACTATTTTTTTAAAGACCTGTGCATTGTAGTACTTAATATCATTTAATTGTAATAATATAATCATCTTTAACTTAAGTCTTTTAATGTTAAAAAAAAACAACATTGTTTTCTACTCTGGTTTTAAATACATGAAAATTAAAAAGGAAAATTGTCTTCTTAAAAATTAATTATAATTAATCTACATGAAGAAAGTAAATGTAGACCGTGGATTTGAGACTATTTTTCGATTGTGTTTTTTTTTTAATGGAAATCGCTCCAGACAAGGCATGAAGCCACTTGATGTAAGGAGTTAACAAGAACGAAAGATGATTATCGAAAAAAAAAACCCAAAAAAAACAGGTGATGCCTATTGGACTTAGTCTTGAAAAAACCAAGGCTATAGGTAGGAGGAAAACCGTCAGCAGGAAGAGAATTCCACAAGCCTGCAATTCTTGGAAAGAAGCTACTGGAATAGGAAGCTATATTACAATGGGGTATCAACAGCGAATTGATGGAGACCACTAGACCGTGTAGGTTTTAGCGTCCCAAATTCACTTTTCAATTTGGTACCGTGCTGCTACCAGAGCTCGAAATAGTTGTATGTGGAAATGATTTAACGATAACCTAATAGAGGTTTTCGGATAAAAGAGGTAGGGGGAGAGAGAAACATATTAATTAGAGAGATGGGAAAAAAAGTGTATGAAGAAAATAGGGGAGAGGGGGGAATAATAGTGAGACGCGAAGAGAGAAATCGACACATTAATTAGAGGGTGAGCAAATAAGGTGTATTGAACAAATAGGGGGAGGGGTGAAAGAATAAGAGTGAGAGGAACAGAAGAGAAAAAGAAACATATTAATTAGAGAGTCAGTAAATAAAGTGTATAAAACACATGAGGGGATATGAGAAATTATATAGTAATTATAGAGAAAGAGACACATTAATTAGAGGGTGAGTAGATAAATGGCATGAAAAAATAAGGGGTGAGAAATAAGAGATAAGACACAAAGACAGAAATAGACAGATTAATTAGAGGGTGAGTAAATAAAGTATATGAAACAAAGAGAGAGGGGTGAGAAATAATAGTAAGGAGCAAAGAGAGAAATATACTTATTATTTAGAGGGTGAGTAGATAAAGTATATAAAACAAAGAGAGGGGGTAATAGTAGTAAAAAGCTAACTGAAATTTGACACATTAATTAGAGGGTGAGTAAATAAAGTGTATGAAATAAATAGGAGGGGTGAGAAATGATAGTAAGAGGCAAAGACAGAAATATACATATTATTTAGAGGGTAAGTAGATAAATTATATGAAACAAAGAGAGGGATGTAATGAGAGTAAAAAGCAAACTGAAATTTGACACATTAATTAGAGGGTGAGTAAAAACGTGTATGAAATAAATAGGAGGGGTGAGAAATGATAGTAAGGGGCAAAGACAGAAATATACTTATTATTTAGATGGTGAGTAGATAAAGCATATAGAAACAAAGAGAGGGGTGTAATAAGAGTAAAAAGCAAACTGAAATTTGACACATTAATTAGAGGGTGAGTAAAAAAAGTGTATGAAATAAATAGGAGGGGTGAGAAATTATAGTAAGGGGCAAAGAGAGAAATATACTTAATATATAGAGGGTGAGTAGATAAAGTATATGAAACAAAGAGAGGGGTGAAATGAGAGTAAAAAGCAAACTGAAATTTGACACATTAATTAGAGGGTGAGTAAAAAAGTGTATGAAAACAATTAGGGGGAGCTGAGAAATTATAGTAAGGGGGGGGGGGGAAGAGTAAATAATACGCATTAATTAGACAGTGAGTAAATAAAGTTTATGAGAAAAATAGAGGGTTAGAAATGAGAGTAAGATGCAAAAAGAGAAATTTGACACATTAATTAGAGGGTGAGTAAATAAAGCGTATGAAGTAAATAGGAGGGGTGAGAAATGATAGTAAAGAGCAAAGAGAGAAATATACTTATTATTTAGAGGGTGAGTATATAAAGTATATGAAACAAAGAGGTGTGGGGGGAAATGAGAGTAAAAAGCAAACTGAAATTTGACACATTAATTAGAGGGTAAGTAAATAAAGCGTATGAAAAAAATAGAGGGTTGGAAATGAGAGTAAGACGAAAAAAAAAAAATGTGACACATTAATTAGAGGGTGAATAAATAAAGTATATGAAACAAATAGGGGAGGGGAAATGAGAGTAAGACCCTCTGATGTAAAACCTGCACTCTACATCATGTTTTGGCAGCCATCTTGTGTAGCTTGTTAATGAAAACAGGCTCTATCAGGGCCGGCGGCACCGTTATAAAAGTGGGGGGGGGGGCTTCTCCTAAAAAGTGTGGGGGGGGCGGTTAAGCACATGCATATCAACTTAATTATTGATGACCGTAAAGTGGGGGGGCCCAAGTCAAAAAGTGAGGGGCCTGCCCCCCCCCCCCCGGGTGCCGCCGTCTCTGTCTATCGAAGGAAAGCATGGATGTGTGTGTTATACAAGCACAAACATAGTCATCTATATGGACACCCATACTGATGGAGAGTAGAAAATGCACCGTGGATATATTTTTGTCAGCCTCATAACTCGCGCTTTCCCTTACTTTGTCCCTTAGTCCTCACTTTCAAGAGTGATGTTTCTGACTAAGGGGGAAGAAAATGCTGTCTCCTGGGTCAGTTTTGGTTTTACTGTAAGCGGTATGTGAAGATGACTAAAGTAATTTTTTTTAATGTATTTCTTGCCATGTCATTAATAAGGGTGCTGGATGTGAACGCTTTATCTGAGCTGATCTCATCTGCGTTATAGTCTTATAGTCCAAGTGTAAGACAATACTGCCCCTCACAAAGATCGTCATCCCCAATGCTGTGTGTGCCATGGGTTTCTTCTCCTTCATCGTCGTTCTCATTCTCGTTCCAGCCATGTCGTCTATTCCACTAAAGAATCATTGAGGGCACAAATACTTGTTTACAAGTTGAAAAAAAATAAAATAATGCAGACTCACAAGAAAAAAACAAACTCAGATACATTATGTAATGGTCGTGGAGCCCTGGGTGAGTATGTGATACAGAAAAAGACCCTCATACACTAACATCCACATCTTAGTTAAGTTCCAGTGTATCAGCCAAGATCCAACTGTGATAATTCGTCTGTCGAGGCAACACCGTCGCTCAGTTGGAGTCAGCTCATCTCAGGTCTGCACCAATCTGCTCTTGCCCGCATTTGACTCCAATCTGATCATCTTCTCTCCGAGTCGCAAACTACCACACTCTAACATCAACTGTCCTAAACTAAACAGTCATGAAACTCAACTGTCGCAAACAACTCTGACCCCTAAATATATTTAGTCATACCTGAAAATCCCATGTCCGGTCTTTTGTCTCCTCGGCCACTCTCCAGCTGACTACCCATCCTATTTTCCGATCGCCTTTGTGGGACTTGGTGAATCATTTCCTCGGCTCTAGAAGAGGGGGAACAGTCCATAGTATCACACAAAGATCTGAACCTTGGTTTAACTATCAGCAGGTGCAAAATACCGGGGCTGCTGTATTACCATTTGATGAATTGAGTCTGGACCATGCAGTAGTTTCTGGTGGGGTTTTTTGATGCCATATTAGTGGGAACTGCTATGGCTTTTCTTTCTTCAATTGTTTACACAGATACTATGCTTGCTCATTTTCTCTGCGTTTCGAATTTACTCTTCTACTGACTTCCACATATTTTCCAAATCCCAACATAGATCCATAACTTTAAATGTGGATCCATACTATCAGGTCTCCTTTTCCAACATTAGGGGTCTGTGTTCCCACCTTCCAGAGACTGAAATCCACTTACAAGAGACCAAGCCGGACTTGTTATTTCTGTGTGAAACTGGCATTGCCCTGACAGTTTCTATTGACGGCTTCAAGATTTCAGGTTACTCTAACGTGATCTCAAAACCCGAGCTTCAAGATCGCCATAGCCACAGAGTTGTGCTTACATTAGGGGCGATTTTCCATGTGGTAGGGGCATCTCCAATGAAGACCCTGAGTTGCGGTATATGTGTTTCCATGTAGCATTTGCTCATGACCCCGCATTCATCTCCCATCACTATCGTTCTCACAATAATGGAGTTACTGTCATTGAAAGTATCTTGGAAAAAATTGACTACATCATCTCTGTTCACCCTTCTTTTAAGCATTCATGGACTCCACAAACCACTCTCTCCCTAATTTCCCATTATGGACGGAAACCATGCTAGAGGATCTAATCATCACTCCTTCCCATGTCCTGGATATCATAAAAAAAAACTTGACACCTCCAAAACATGTGGACCAAATCTTATCTCTGCTATAGTAATAAAGAAATGCTCTCCTGAGCTAGCCCCTGTCCTCTCAAAACTATAACAAATGCCTTGCTGAATCTTGCTTCCCTGATAGTTGGAAAATTGTCTCTGTGGTACCAGTTTTAAAGAACTCTTGTGAAAGAACTGACCCTCAAAATTATCGCCCTGATAAATCTCCCCTCCCCCAATCTTTGGAAAAATCTTTGAATCATTAATCAATCTTACGATAAACCGTGACGTCGAAAATACTAAACTTCTTTCTGACAAACAGTATGGATTTAGGCAATCCTGCTCTACTACAGATATCCTAACGGTCATTTCTGAATGCCTATATCATACACTTGATAAAGCAGGTGAAGCTAGGACAGATAGGGTTGACATTTCCAAGGCCTTTGACAAGGTCTGGCATGAAGGTCATCGCAAGAAAATTAATTCGTACGGTATTACTGGACGAATATTTAATAGAATCAGACCCTCCTTAGCTAAAAGAAAGATCCAGGCCGTTCTCAATGGCCGTACATCTAAATAACATTACATAAATTTATTGCTAATGACACAACGTTCTATTCTCGAGATGCGGGTAAATCGATGGGGGACATGAATGGATGGTTACATTTAATATTGCCAAGAAAAATCTCCTTTCAATTAACAATTATAAGAAACCTTACCAACCACTGATTGTCATGCTTGATAGTACCCTTCCCGAGAGTCTAACATTTAAACCCCTTGGCCTAACATTCACCAGCAACATGAATTGGAATAAATACATAGAAGATACTGCCAAGTCTGCTGCAAAGAAGGTGGGCTCTCTCTACCGGGCTAATAAGCCTTTCATACCTGCCAGTATCCTATATCTCTATAAAGCTACCATTCGCCTATGCATGGAGTATTGTTACTATATCTGGGCTGGTGCACCAACCACTAGTCTCTCCCTCTTCGATGGGGTACAAGAAAGAGTCTCTAACTTAATAGATTCTGCACTGTCTACCAAGCTCCAGCCCCTGTTCCATCGCCACAATGTTGCATCCCTGAGCGTATTTTACAATTACTTCCATGAAATGTGTTTCGGTAAACTTACTGCACTTGTACACACTCAACGTGAATATCAACGACTAGCAGCAAAATCCCACCCCTTCACTGTAGAGGGCCCCAGGTGCCGGAAAACTTTCTATTCTAATAGCTTCTTTCCTCGGACTGCTTGTCTTTGGAATTCTCTTCCTGCTCCCTGTTTCTCCGACTGTACTAACATGTAGAAATTTAAATGTCATGTGAACAAACACCTTGCTACTCAACTCTCCACTTTCTTGGCCTTTTGGCTAAGATCAAAGTGTAGTATCTGTTCCGATGGATACTGCCCCCATAGACTGGTATTGTCTTGGCCTTCGGGGCTTGATTTACGCCGGTCAATGGGTCTGTCCTGTGCAGTTCTGGGAGGTCCACCTTCCCAGGCTTTGCCTCCCCTCTTTGGGGAGGAGTAAGTTTATTGCTTACTGCCTGAGGCGCCCCTACCGGGGAATGCGGACGGGGCTGCCCAGGCAATTTTTAAACCCCACTTTCCCGACCCGACCTTGGGTCACATCTTACTTGTGGGAGTAAGATAAAAACTGGGCTTGTGTCTAACTCCTGGAGAGGAGTAAATCAATACTCAACTCTCCACTTAGGATGCCTCCTATAAATTTGGACCCTAATCACAGTAGCCCCTTACATCTCAGTGGCAATATGCCTTGTTTGGGGGTGAATAAAAGTTTTTAAAAATTAAAAAGAGAAAGAAATGTCTGTGGTGGCTTTAATGTACACAATATTGAATGGCGAGTCAAGCCTGATGAAGAAGGGAAGTTTTGTTACGATTTTACTCAGATTGTTGACAAACCCACTCACATTCCCGATACTGACGGACATTTTGCCAGCCTCATTGATCTTTTCCTGGCAACTTGCCCTGACAAGTGTACATCTATTGTCCTGTCTCCTCTGGGGTCCTTCGACCACTCAGCTTTCTCAAGTAAGACCAAATCGAAGTTTAGTAAGACCTCTGATGTCCTTTTCCATCACAGAGTGTATCGATACATGAGGACAATTGGAGTAGCCTCATATTTTTCATATCTGAAACTCTTCTGCATTCCAAAAAGAATGTGTCCGTCCTGTATCGCATCTGATATAACTGTCTGGTTAATCGTTGGTATTGAGAGCTTGATACCCTCCAAAAAATTTCAACAGAAACCAAACAACCAACCTTAGTTCACAGTTGTTTTACAAATACTTCGATAGATTATGCTCCAATGAATTGGCTATTCTGGTTCCCCCTCGACGTAAATTCACTAGACCAACTCGACAATCAACTAAATCCCATCCATTCACTGTGGAGGTCCTCAGATGCCGGAGAGCTTTCTACTCAAATAGCTTCTTTCCTCGTGCTTCTGGCCTCTGGAACTCCCTCCCTGCCCCCTGTTTCCCCGACGGTACTGACATGCAGAAATTTAAAACTAATGTAAACAGACATCTTGCTGAGCAGATCCTACTTTAGGTTGACCCCCCCCCCCCCCCCCCCAAAAAAAAACCTTCTCCCTTTTTTTTTCTACAGTGGCGACCTGCCTTGTTTGGGGTGAACTATGTTAAAAAAAAAACTTTAAAAAAACTGAATGTGCCACCACCATAGAAATTACTATTTCAATTGCTTTCAAAGAAATAGATGCTCTGAAACAAAAGCCGCCTTTAGGATTGCCCACAACCACTGCCAAAGAGTCATAGAAAACGCGAAAGAGTCCTATAACCAATCCATTAAATCCAGAGTAGTCGAGCAGAGGCTTGATTCCCACGAATTTTGGCGAATAACAAACAGGGTTCTAGACAAATGTTAGACCTACATTCCAATCATCATCAATGAATTGAAGGCGATTTCCTCAGCATCTGATAAAGCCAAACTTTTCGCAAAGAACTTTGCATCAAATTTTTGTGATCTGGGCCACCTACCTCCAGAATTTCCCCCTATGACCGAAAATACGCTAAGCAACATCCGTATATCTGTTCAGGATGTTGCCAAACTTATCAAGAACTTGTTGAAATCACTCACTATAGTCAGTACTTGTTATTTACACGTTCGAATTTACTGATGAGTCAGAGTTGTCTGCCCCTTTTCCTCTTTCTCTGTTGTTGTTATGTAGTAAAATAAATGCACAGCTCGCGTGGAAGCTTACAAAAATATGTTTGTCTTATTAACTGGAATTTGTCCTGCTATGAAGAATATCAGAATGTTGCCGAGAACAAAAGGTATGTCTCACATTCGTGTTAAGTTGGCTTTATACTGATAATAATCCTTCACAACCATACCACTTCTACCAAAGCGTGTGTTCTCAGTGTCCTACTGTATGGAAGTGAATCCTGGACCACATATTCAACACAGGATAAGAAACTCCAGGTCTTCCACATGAGGTGCCTACGTAGGATACTTGGTATCACATGGCAGGACAGAGTGGGCAACAATGATGTTCTGCAAAGAGCAGGCATTCCATCCATCTACTCCCTACTGCGTGAGTGACGTCTTCGCTGGCTGGGCCATGTGTGCGGGATGGATGATGGGCACAAACATTATTTTGCGAATAACAGTTTTTGTTACAGTTCTATTGTTTAAAAAAAAACACTTAAGTAAGTAAGAAATTAAAGTTATTATTTAAGAAAAAAAAAGAAAAGTTTTTCATCACAATTAAATTTTATTTTGGTTAAATCCTGAACAAAAAGAATGACACAGACAAACAGATTAGTTTAAATCCGCCATGCTCGATTTTCTTAAGTTTCAAGTAGAACAGCAAAAAAGAAAGGATCAAATATGCAAAAAGAACGATTTGAATTCCAAAAGTGCGAGTTGAAGAAGAAAAGCTTTCATTACAAAAACGGAAATCAGACAACAAAAACTCGAAGAAATTCTACTTCAAATTCAACAAAAGCAAAGAAACTTGCTTGAACTGACAAATGGGTAAAATTAGTGAAAACGAAACTGTGTTCTCACAAAATAGACAATTTTACATATTCTCTGGACGAGGATATAACCTTCATCTCCTATTTTAGAAGGTACAATAATTTATACACCACAGACTACATGAGTTAAGCAGACTCTAAGAAGGTTCTTCTACTACTTGGAAAACTAAGCACCACAGAGCACACCAAATTTATGAACTATTTCTTACCACGTAAAACAAGCGAACAGACATTTACTGAAGCAGTAAAACTTCTTACAGAACTTTTTAGTCCTAAAATTTCACTTTTTTTTATAAGAGATGAAAGTTCATGAATTTAACCAGAAAGGATAATGAACATTACACTAAAATTTATGTCAGTCATGAAAAAACATTGCAGCGATTTAAACTGTCAGAATTGAGTCCAAATAATTTCAAGTGTCTGATATTTGTTCAGGGACTCGTTCCAGCTAAAAACGCTGATATTAAACGTAGAGTTCTGAATAAATTGGAGGATGGGTCAAACCTTACTCTCCAAAAAATAGCCGAAGACTGCCAAAGATTTGTAACTATTCCCGTTGTGGGTAACTACATTGACATAAGGATTGCACGAGTGAGAAAAAAAGGTTATTAGCTGCATAAAAACATAAATCCAAATAGGAAATACGTGCAAGTACAAACCCTAAATAATAATATTAAATTACAGTTGGATTCTGGATCAGATTTGACAATTATAAGTCTACACACTTGAAATAAGTTGGGAAAACCAACACTGTTAAGATCCAGTAAAATGGCTAGGCCTGTGACAAGTTTGAGGGAGAACTTATCACAAACGTATCCTTTCAAGAAAGAACGTTAAAACTAAAAACGTTCATATTAAAGAATACAGAAAACTTTTCGGCACAGACTGGATGGAGAAATTTAAGTTGTGGGACATGCCAATTAATTCATTTTGTCAAAAACTCAAAACCCTGGCCATTGAGGAAAAAAAATTAAATAAAAGATTTAAAATAAACTTTTCCAGAATTTTTTTCTGGGGGTTTTGGCTGGTGTAATAAGATGACGGAAAATTTCAAAGTAAAATAGGATGGACAGATCTATTTCTTTTCTATGAACATGCAATCGCTTGTGTAATGTTGAGTTGTAGTTCAGTTTGCGAAAACAGGCATGTTAAGACTTGCATAGCAATACACTGAACAATTCAAACACTTCTTCGCATGTGCAAGACTTTCAACAAAGATCGGTTTCCGCCCACCTCGTTGGTGGGAAGAGACAAACACGTTCCTGAACGAGATGCCATAAAGATAAGATGCTAAGAACATGCTCTCGTTCTTTGCCAGAAAACGGTAAGACGAGATGGGATTCCAGAACTCAATATTCTGTTTTTAGGTGAAGCCTGTCTGCCGAGCAAACTCTCCATATCTTCCTATGTTCCTGTTCAATAAAGTTGATTTTATTAAAGTGGAAATGTTGGTATTTTAATTGGAACTTGGTGGCCTCCTTTTCTTATGCCAGATCCGCCAGATACCTACTTACTCTAACCTTAACCCTAAACCCTAAACCCTAACCCTAAACCCTAACCCTAACCCTAACCCAAAACCTTAAACCCTAAACTCTAACCTTACCCTACTCTAAACCCTAACCCTAACCCTTACCCTAACCCTTACCCTAAACCCTAACCCTAACCCATACTCTAACCCTAACCCTTACCCTAACCCTAACCTTAAACTTAACCCAAATCCTAACCCTAACCCTAAACCCTAACCCTAACCCTAAACCCTAACCCTAACCCAAAACCCTACTCTACTCTAAACCCTAACCCTAACCCTTACCCTAACCCTTACCGTAAACCCTAACCCTAACCCGTACTCTAAACCTAACCCTAAACTTACCCCAAATCCTAACCCTAACCCTAAACCCTAACCCTAACACTAAACCCTAACCCTAACCCAAAACCCTAAACCCTACCCTACTCTAAACTCTAACCCTAACCCTTACCCTAAACCCTTACCCTAAACCGTACTCTAACCCTAACCCTTACCCTAACCCTAAACTTGACCCAAATCCTAACCATAACTCCAGATACCTACTTACATGGTCAACTAAATAAAATGGCTATTTTCCACTTCGACATTCAACTCACACCAACAAATCCACTATGAGGATGTATCAGTTACATGAGCGAACTATTTCGTATCGATGTATGTTAACTTTAACTGAGATGGTGATTCGGCTTTGCACATGCGTAATCATTGACTCTTTACTGCGTAGGCGTATGGCATGTCAATGTGCTGCAAAATTCATATTCGTCAGCATATTTGGCGCCAAAGACAATATACAACACCAAACCAGTTACCGGTTTTTCTTTTTTTCAAATGTATCTTATTCTGTTCTCGATCTGACTCAACCATGAGCAGGCGAGATGCTGAACTCCAGGATATTACATTATCTAACCGACATGTGCCAGCCCATTGCACCATCTCTCATTTGTTCCTGTGTTTCTGTGAATAAATATTAACGTCTATTTAGTTGTGTAGACATTATTTATTTCAAAGAAAGAATGGTGACCCCTTTTTGTGTAACATTTCTATTTCAGTCGGATTCGGGTAGACGTACTAACTCTTCCAAGTAAGTTCGTCATTATTCTGACTTTGATTTAAACCTTTGTAATTCACCTCATCTCTTACCAATATAAATCTGGTAACCCTAACTGTCTCCAACCAGCTAAAACTGAGATTAAACACAATGAGATATTTTTCTTGATCACGGAGCAACATAAATTCGTTGACGAACGTTATTTTCATACTATTTTGCAGTTTAAAGACTCACAAACTACTATAAAAAAACACAACGTTCCATTCAATTCCGAGAGACTTTATATGAGAAATATCATGGATTTATCAGTTCATCGATTTACGCCGGTCTATCGGTTGTCCGTCCTGTGCAGTTCTAGGAGGTACACCCTCCCAGGCTTTGTCTTCTCACCCTTTGAGAAGGGGTTAGTTTATTGCTAATCACCTGAGGCGCCCCTACCGGGGAATGCCGACGGGGCTGCCCAGGCAATTTTTAAATGACCGGAGCGCCCAAATTCTCGGACGCTGGTTTTTCAAATCCCACTTTCCCGACCTTGTGTCACATCTTACCTTGTAGGAGGAAGATAAATAAAATCAGTGCATCGATTTCTACGATTCATCAACCATCAGCATGTACACTTTATCATGGATTTCTTATTTTATGACCTGTTATTTCATTCATATTTTTGCCGAAGATCTCTAGCCCATTAACTCTAAAATACAAAAAAAAATAATATGGGGTTGCGATTAAATCGTGATGATTTAGTAACAAAATAAAATTTTCATTGCTATTAAGATTTATTGCGATTCTTGAAATTTTAGTAATAACGTATTTTTGGCTATCCTGCTCATTTTTAATTGCTCACTGTGTGCCGCTCGTTTTGCCGCCTGTAGTTGATTCAAATATGGCTGCTTGTTTCTTCCTCACACTCAAGTACAATGCATTTGAATAAATATATTTCTGCTTCATCCGTTATTGTGTAAACCTGTGTTTCAAGAATTGTAAATGCGGATTAACGTTTTTTCTCATATATTTTTCTAATATGTATTGCGTCTTAAGATTTACTATGAAGACATAATAGGTTCTGATTTTAACTTCCTGCGTGTTATTTTATGTGGGCCATTTTTCATCATTTGAATATTTTAGTATTTTTCAATACCGCTTCGGTCCATTCCGTCTTTTATTGTCTCGCCATGTGATATTTGCCATTCACGTTAACTTTGCCGCCTATTTGAAGTCAGGGCACTGTATTTCCATATATTTTCCAGATTTCTTTCCTTACATCATTCTCTACGAAGGAGACTGTCCTTTTAATATAAGTGTTTTTCTGGTCCAATTCCAATCTGGTGGTTAATCAGTATATTCACCTTCCATTGGTTCTGTTTCATTTTTATGACTGCTTATTGGGAAATCACATTCCTTTCTTTTCTGTTTTACGATGAGCGCAAACTCTATTCCAGCACCTAACCTGGCTTATACGGCGATGCACCTAACCCAGCTTATACGGCGATGCACCTAACCCAGCTTATACGGCGATGCACCTAACCCGGCTTATACGGCGATGCACCTAACCCGGCTTATATGGTGATGCACCTAACACGGCTTATATGGCGATGCACCTAACCCGGCTTATACGGCGATGCACCTAACCTGGCTTATACGGTGATGCACCTAACACGGCTTATACGGCGATGCACCTAACCCGGCTTATACGGCGATGCACCTAACCCGGCTTATATGGTGATGCACCTAACACGGCTTATATGGCGATGCACCTAACCCGGCTTATACGGCGATGCACCTAACCCGGCTTATACGGCGATGCACCTAACCCGGCTTATACGGCGATGCACCTAACCCGGCTTATACGGCGATGCACCTAACCCGGCTTATATAGCGATGCACCTAACCCGGCTTATACGGCGATGCAAAAGGCTATCGAAAAACCTTACAAGGGAACTAGAGACATTAATGTCATCGTCGCTCTACTTCACCTGCACAATATCATGTGAATTCTGGTAGATATTGCATGTACCACAGATGCTTCGGCGATTTGGTCTGCCGATGCAACAGGCCATGTGCGTACATCCCTCAGAATCAGGGAAACGAGAGAAGGGAGAGGTGAGTACGACACTTTTTCCCCATAAGCTATCTATCAGTCGTGTGTTTTACGTAAAGGATTTAATTCCTCAGTATCATTTGTTAGTCGACACTAGAGCTGCATGTAGCATCTGGCCTCTACGCCTTTTTTCAAAGAGAAGCCTCCTACTTTAATGATTGTTCTTCAAGCCGTAAACCGTTCTCCAATACACACGTTTGGTCAAGTTGCACGATTCTTGGACTTGTAATCATGCAGAAATTTCATGTGGATCTTTATCATTGCTGACGTCCCTACCTCTATCCTAGGTGCCGATTTCTTGCACCACTTTGACTTGATGGTGGACATGCGTAGGTTCAGACTGACAGATTCTAGCACTAACCTGTCATTATCTGGTAGAAAAGCTTCCAGATAGCTTACTAGTCCTGTATTTTGTTTAGCTTCTGCTGATAACCTTTATGATTTGTCGTTGAATTATTTTCCTGACCTAACGAACTTGATTTTTGAAATAAACAAACCTACTCATTCTACCATTGAAACAGCCACTGCTCCTATCTTTGCACGTTCTCACCGCCTCTCCCCGAAGAAGTTAAAGGCAGCCAGGATGAATTTAATCACATGACCCTCATCTAGCCATTGGGTATCCCCTTTACATATGGTTCCGAAGCGTTCTGGGGACTGGTGTCCTACAGGAGATTTCCGTCGCCTGAACTCTACTACTGTTCCCGATCGTTACCCTATTCCCCATATTCAGGATTTCGCTTTATCCTTGCACGATTGTAATGTATTCTCAAACTTGGATCTTGTAAACGCTAACCACCAAATATCGGTTTATCTTGCTGATATTCCTAAAACCGCTGTTACTACTCCTTTTAATGCTTTTGCATTTTTGACGATGCCATTCGGCTTACGTAATGCAGCTTGCACTTTTCAACATTTTATGGACGAGGTGGTCCATGACTTTGTGTATGATTATATAGACAACATCCTGATAGCTAGCTCCTCAATGGAGGAACATTTAAAACATCTCTGCATTCATTTTTTAGCGGTTGCAGCGTTACCATGTTAGGACAAACCCTGTTAAATGTACTTTTGGTGCCACAAGTCTTGTATTCTTGGATCATGTAATAAACTCGGAAGATATTTCATTCCTTCCTAAAAGAGTCAAAGCTCTGCTCGATCTACATTCTCCAACTTCACTACGTCGATTACAACATTTTCTTGGACTATCGAACTACTACAGACGTTTCATTCCACATTGTTTTCCTGACCTAACTAACTTAAATTTTGAAATAAACAAACCTACTCATTTTACCATGCATTTCATTGAAACAGCCGCTGCCCCTATCTTTTCACATTCTGGCTTTTCTCTATTGAGAAGTTAAAGGCAGCCAGGCATCAATTTAATCGCATGCTCTAGCTAGGTATTATTGACCCTCATCTAACCTTGGGCATACCCGTTACATATTGTTCCGAAGCGTTTTGGGGACTGGCGTCCTACAGGTGATTTCCGTCGGCTGAACTCTGTCGTTACTCTATCCCCCATATTCAAGATTTTGCTTCATCCTCGCACGATTGTAATATATTTTCAAGATTGGATCTTGTAAAGGCTTACCAATTCATTACTTTAGGAGTCAGAAAATTGTTGACTCCGATGAAAAAAAAAGAATATGGTAAGAGCAAACAAAATCTTTCGGTGTTAAAATGATTGTTAATAAAGACGACCACCATTGTATGACACAAGGATGTTTATATTGAGGATATATCAACTTATTCTTTATCAGCTTATTTGTTTTGCACCGATTTCATTAACCCTTCCCTAATAAAACACGTTGAATTCACAGAGCTTTGAATAGTACACCAGTGCTCTTTAAAATCAAAATGCTATACAAGCCGTGTTCATCCGGCGCATTTTGACTTTAAGAAATTTATTTTCTTTTACATCATCTTCCATTTTACATGCTGGCATGTAACACTAATTAACTGATTAAGATTACAATAACAATTCAATGTAAGTATAAAAATTAACTGATTAAGATTAAAATAACAATTCAATGTAAGTATAAAAATTAACTAATCAAGATTAAAACAACAATTCAATGTAAGTATAAAAATTAACTAATTAAGATTACAATAACAATTCAATGTAAGTATAAAAATTAACTAATCAAGATTAAAACAACAATTCAATGTAAGTATAAAAATTAACTAATTAAGATTACAATAACAATTTAATGTAAGTATAAACATTAACTAATTAAGATTAAAATAACAATTCAATGTAAGTATAAACATTAACTAATTAAGATTAAAATAACAATTCAATGTACGTATAAAAATTAACTAATTAAGATTAAAATAACAATTCAATGTACGTATAAAAATTAACTAATTAAGATTAAAACAACAATTCAATGTAAGTATAAAAATTAACTAATTAAGATTAAAACAACAATTCAATGTAAGTATAAAAATTAACTAATTAAGATTAAAACAACAATTCAATGTAAGTATAAAAATTAACTAATCAAGATTAAAACAACAATTCAATGTAAGTATAAAAATTAACTAATTAAGATTACAATAACAATTCAATGTAAGTATAAACATTAACTAATTAAGATTAAAACAACAATTCAATGTAAGTATAAACATTAACTAATTAAGATTAAAATAACAATTCAATGTAAGTATAAAAATTAACTAATTAAGATTAAAATAACAATTCAATGTAAGTATAAAAATTAACTAATTAAGATTAAAATAACAATTCAATGTAAGTATAAAAATTAACTAATTAAGATTAAATAACAATTCAATGTAAGTATAAAAATTAACTAATTAAGATTAAAATAACAATTCAATGTAAGTATAAAAATTAACTAATAAAGATTACAATAACAATTCAATGTAAGTATAAAAATTAACTAATTAAGATTAAATAACAATTCAATGTAAGTATAAAAATTAACTAATTAAGATTACAATAACAATTCAATGTAAGTATAAAAATTAACTAATTAAGATTAAAATAACAATTCAATGTAAGTATAAAAATTAACTAATTAAGATTAAAATAAGAATTTAATGTAAGTATAAAAATTAACTAATTAAGATTAAAATAACAATTCAATGTAAGTATAAAAATTAACTAATTAAGATTAAAATAACAATTCAATGTAAGTATAAAAATTAACTAATTAAGATTAAAATAACAATTCAATGTAAGTATAAAAATTAACTAATTAAGATTAAAATAACAATTCAATGTAAGTATAAAAATTAACTAATTAAGATTAAAACAACAATTCAATGTAAGTATAAAAAATAACTAATTAAGATTAAAATAACAATTCAATGTAAGTATAAAAATTAACTAATTAAGATTAAAATAACAATTCAATGTAAGTATAAAAATTAACTAATTAAGATTAAAATAACAATTCAATGTACGTATAAAAATTAACTAATTAAGATTAAAATAACAATTCAATGTAAGTATAAAAATTAACTAATTAAGATTAAATAACAATTCAATGTAAGTATAAAAATTAACTAATTAAGATTAAAATAACAATTCAATGTAAGTATAAAAATTAACTAATTAAGATTAAAATAACAATTCAATGTAAGTATAAAAATTAACTAATTAAGATTAAATAACAATTCAATGTAAGTATAAAAATTAACTAATTAAGATTAAAATAACAATTCAATGTAAGTATAAAAATTAACTAATTAAGATTAAAATAACAATTCAATGTAAGTATAAAAATTAACTAATTAAGATTAAAATAAGAATTCAATGTAAGTATAAAAATTAACTGATTAAGATTAAAATAACAATTCAATGTAAGTATAAACATTAACTAATTAAGATTAAAATAACAATTCAATGTAAGTATAAAAATTAACTAATTAAGATTAAAATAAGAATTTAATGTAAGTATAAAAATTAACTAATTAAGATTACAATAACAATTCAATGTAAGTATAAAAATTAACTGATTAAGATTAAAATAACAATTCAATGTAAGTATAAAAATTAACTAATTAAGATTAAAAGATTAAAATAACAATTCAATGTAAGTATAAAAATTAACTAATTAAGATTAAAATAACAATTCAATGTAAGTATAAAAATTAACTAATTAAGATTAAAATAACAATTCAATGTAATTATAAAAATTAACTAATTAAGATTAAAATAACAATTCAATGTAAGTATAAAAAAACAAAAAAATCCAGGTTAATTTACATTTTGTGTATTTTTTGGCATTGTAGTTAATTTTCTTGTAGGCTATTGCATTTGTGATTAAACCCTAACCCTAACCCTAACCACTAAATACCGGTTAATCCTGCAGATATTCCTAAAACTGCTGTTACTACTCCTTTTAATGCTTTTGCATTTTTGATGATGCCATTCGGCTTACGTAATGCAGCTTGCACTTTTCAACATTTTATGGACGAGGTGGTCCATGACTTTGTGTATGATTATATAGACGACATCCTGATAGCTAGCTCCTCAATGGAGGAACATTTAAAACATCTCTGCATTCATTTTTTAGCGTTTGCAGCGTTACCATGTTAGGACAAACCCTGTTAAATGTACTTTTGGTGCCACAAGTCTTGTATTCTTTGGTCATGTAATAAACTCGGAAGATATTTCATTCCTTCCTAAAAGAGTCAAAGCTCTGCTCGATCTACATTCTCCAACTTCACTACGTCGATTACAACATTTTCTTGGACTATCGAACTACTACAGACGTTTCATTCCACATTGTGCGAACATACTTACTCCTCTGACGAATCTGTTGAAAAATAGAAAAAAGAAGGATGAAACCATTTCATTTTTAGCTAAGATCAAAGTGTAGTATCTGTTCCGATCGATACTGCACCCCATAGACCGGTATCGTCTTGGCCTTCGGGGCTTGATTTACGCTGGTCTATGGGTTTGTCTTGTGCAGTTCTAGGCGGTCCACCCTCCCAGGCTTTGCCTTCTCACCCTTTGAGAAGAGGTTAGTTTATTGCTAATCGCCTGAGGCGCTCCTACCGGGGAATGCCGACGGGGCTGCCCAGGCAATTTTTAAAGGTCAGAGTGCTCTTCATCTAGGGTGCTGACTTTTCAAATCCCACTTTCCGACCTTGTGTCACATTTTACCGCTGTGGAAGGTAGATAAATAAAACCATTTCATTTGATAACTGTCGGCTTAAAGCCTTTCATGAGGCGGGGAAAGAGCTTGCAAATACCTCATTCATTGCTATCACATCCCATACCTGATGCTGAATTTTCTATTGTCATTGATGCTTCCAGTTCAGTCTTACAGCAACATCATCAGCAATAGATTCAACCTTTGTCCTACTTTTCTCAGAGATTGATAATTATAACAATAGCACTATCGATAAAACGATTGCATATGTAGAAGAAAATTTGACAATACAAATTAGAAAGAGTATTAATTTATTAAAAACTTAAAAATAAATGAATATGCAAATGAGCAAAATCGAGATTTGTTTGAGTGAGTTGAAGATGCCTATATATGGATATTTCAATGTATTCTTATATCATTGGAATTAAAAAATCCTAACGTGTTTTGATGTTAATATAGTTAGAATAGATGGAAAAAAAACTTTCGCATTTATTCATTTATACATGCGTTTGAAGGTGGGCAATTTGCCATTGTCCACTTACATTCACGCTACGTGCTAAGTCGGATAAATATTCCCCTTGGGAATCTAGAAATTTGGACTTCGTTTTGCAGTTCTCTAGCAACATACAGCATATATCCAGTTCACAAAACACTGCTGCCAATGCACTATTCCGTCTACCCATCAGCGCTATCTCTTCACCAGAAGATATTAACCTCCATCAAATGGCTCTGAACAAGTCATCTTTGGAGAATCTGAATTTTTCATCTCCCCAGTTTGTTAATTGCAAATTCCAATACATTCCCATCTCTACAGCGGATGAGCAAATTTTGTGTGAGACGTCTACAAATTCACCTCACCCTCTACTTCCTGAGAATCATCGAAGGACTGTCTTTTCTTCCTTACATGGACTGGCTCACAACGAAGTCTCTGCCTCCGTGAAACTCATTTCAGCCCGGTTCTTCTGGCCCAACATGAGATGCAAAATCACTGCTTGAACCCGTTCCTGTCAAAAATCAAAGGTGCACAGACATGTATGAGCCCCACTAGGAACGTTCAACAACCTGATGCTAGATCCAAACACATACACATTGATTTGGCTGAACCCTGGCCGATCAGCCAAGACTATTCTTACTTACTGACCTGTATAGATCGTTTTTCACGGTGGCCTGAAGCCATCCCACTAAGCGATATATCTGCTGAAACTGTAGCGGGCTGGATTTTGCGTCATTGTGTCCTAGCAACAATTACCACTGATTGCGACAGACAATGTGAATCCTACCTATTCCAAGAATTATCCAAAATACTGGGTACTAAACGTACTAGGACTACTAGTTATCACCCAGCTTGCAACAGAATGATAAAGTGCTTTCATCAACAATTAAAAGCCTCATTACGTGCAGCATCTGATCCACAGTGTTGGATGGAGTACGTTCCCATCGTTCTCCTTGGCTGTCGCTCTGCTATCAAAGAGGATTTGGAATATTCCCCAGCTGAACTGCTATACGATACACCGCTTGAATTACCTGGTTATATGTCCATTTTTTCAGTGGACTTGAACTCTATGTTAACAGACTTAGATGCTACTTCAACAGTTTAACACCCATAAACACTCGTAATGAAAGCATCAAATCAGCTGTCCCTAAGGACATTTCATCATGGACCTACATGTTTGTCAGCAATAACTCAGTTAAACCACCACTAACACCATCTTATTCAGGTCCATATCGTGTACTCAAACTTAATAAAACATTTTTTTTACTTTGGAAGGACTAAAGAGCCTGTGTTGCTTCGACAGACTTAAACAAGCATTTTTGGACAGCGACATCTTGGAACCCCATGTTCCACCCACCATAATATTGCCTGAGCTAAGTGATATAGTATCTTCAAATACAGCCCAATCATGTCTTCCCACTCCTGTTACCACTACACGTTCTGGTAGACATGTCCATTCGCTGAAAAATTTATGCAATACTTTGTATATCTGAACATTTCCATTTCCTAAAGAAATTAACTAACCCCTTCTACAATGTTGAACCTGCAGATGTAAAATTTTTGATTGAACCATTTTTCACTTTTGAACACATTTATAAGTTTTCCCTTTTCAGCAAATGAACATTTACATTTTTCAAAAAAAGAGCATTTTTCAATAAAAAGACATTTTTCACTTTTGAGCAAGTGAACATTTTCTTCTCACCTTAGAAAATGACATTTTTTCTTCTTCTGGGTCGAAATCTATCCATATAACACTTATCGTTGGCTATTTTTTGATCTTGAAGTAGTATTTTTTTAGCTCCTTACATCAAGTGGCTTCATGCCTTGTCTAGAGCGATTTCCATAAAGAAAAAAGAGACATTTTGCCTCTGGCAACATAACAAAGACATTTTTGCTCAAGCTTATCAGTCATATACGCTATTTTTGCATTTTTCATGTTCTTTCCATTGTATTCTCATGTGCTGCTATAATAATATCAATAATGTTTCTTGCTTTATCAGCTAAAAGCCTAAGCAGGGGGTTATGTAGCAGTTGCATGAGCGAACTATTTTGTATCGATGTACATTAGCTTTAACTGAGATCGTGATTCGTCTTTGCGCATGTGTAATCATTGATTCTTTACTGCGTAGGCATATGGCACGTCAATGTGGAACAAAATTCATACGTATCAACATATTTGGCGCCAAAGACAATATACAACGTCAAACCAGTTTCTGGTTTTTCTCTACGTCAAGCAGACGTCTCTTATCCTGTTGTTGATCTGACTCAACCATGAACAGGCGAGATGCTGAACTCCAGGATATTACATTATCTAACTGACATGAGCCAGCCCATTGCACCATCTCTCTTTTGTTCCTGTGTTCCCGTGAATAAATATTAACATCTATCTAGTTATGGAGACATTATTTATTTCAAAGAAGAATCGTGACTCTTTTCTTATGTAACATTTATATTTCAATCAGATTCGGCCAGACGTACTAACTCTTCTAAGTAAGTTCCTCATTCTGACTTTCTTCCTGATTTAAACCTTCTTAATTAACTCCGTCTATTACCAAGGTAAAACTGATAACCCCAACTGTCTCCAACCAGCTAAAAGGACATCCAACCAGTGTTTAAGAAAAAATGAAATGTGTCTTTCGCCTTTTTACAACAAATAAATAAAGAACTCGACAGATTAAAAATAACCGGGGTCTTATCGAAAATTGAATACAGTCACCGGCCTGTTAACTGAGTCGAGTTTTTTCTGGTGACATCATTGATAGCGGGAGTAAGAACCACTATCAATGAGGACCGGAAGTGCCTAAAGGCACTAACGCGCATGTGTCCATCTGTAATCTAAGCAAGCAAACTCACGCCCATAGGATTATTCATTTACTTGGAAATCATTGTTAACTTGTTCCTTCTATTGTGCCTTTATTCTCCTGCTAAGAACACGGCTACCCTCCTAAGGATTATTCATTTACTTGGAAATTATTGTTAACTTGTTCCTTTTTTTTTTCAAATGTATTTCCTTTTTTATAGATGCCAAGAGCGAAAGGAAATAAGAGGAAATTACAACATGGCCTCCAACGATTAAGTTCGATTAAAGTTTGATTTTCAAGTCTTACAAAAATAAATTAGAATTTTATTTCGGGATAAAAAATACAATTTTAGACTAATTAATATGTTACGTCCAAAATGTGTGCGAAAATCCAATGAAATAAGCGAGATATTCAATTAATAATATATTGTAAATAAACTGTCCGTTTGGACCTCCTCCCAAATATGATTGTTTTAATTTATTACAAATTTTTACTATATTGTAAATAAATTGTTCATTTTGCAAAAAAAAAAACAACAACAAAAAAACACATTTTAATTTATTTCAATAAATGTTTTATTAATTAATTATTTTTAATTATTGATTTTGTGTTACTTTACTGGATTTGTAATCTTTCATGTTTGATTTACTTTTCATGTTTGATTTAAAAAAAAAAAACAAGAAACCTCATTTATTTTTCTCGGAAATGAGAGCAACTCTTATTAAATTATTTAGCTAAAACTAATGATAATGAAATGTTCATATAAAGAATAAAACTGCCTAAGAATAGGGATTTGTCTTCTTCTTGTGTTTATAAATCAAGAAACATTTCCATGCAGTATAACTGATATTAGTCTTTTCATTCGATGTAGACCAGGTTGGCATAACAATCAACTCAAACATTAAAAATAATCCGGAAACAATGAACTTATTTTAAGAATGAATATTAAATCAGACAAATTCTTTTTTTAAAGAAAAATGTTCATGTTTTAAAGATTAAAAAAATTATGACAACACTATTTTATTATTAAGTATAAATTTAATGTTTGCTGTCTAGCCTACACAAATTACACGAAATAATGCATTTACACTAAGATGGGTTAATTATATTCGGTGATCGTTAATTAATAAATACTGAAAATTTCGTTAAAATTGGTTGATTTCCTGAATTTTGATGAATTTTTAAGTGAATGGAGGGGTCAAAATGGCCATAGTCTAACTGTTCGACAGCTTTCGTTTGTTACTTTAGAACATGACGTCATTTTCCCGTGCTATGGCCTCCTTTACGGCGGCCGTGGTACAGTATATGGGCATCACCGACTGTCTATGTGGAAAAGAAGTCAACGGTAAGAAAGCCATAACAAACAAATAGGAGGAGGGGAAATGAGAGCAAGAAGCAAACTGTGAAAGAGACATTAATTAAAGGCTAAGAAAATAAAGTGTATGAATTTATGAAACAAATAGGGTGGGAGGAGTGATAGTAAGAGGCGAAATAGAAAGAGAGAGATCAGTTAGAGAGTATTACATAAAGTCTATGAAAAAATAGGAATGGGAAATGATAGTCAGAGGCAAACAGGAAATACACACATTAATTAGAGAGTCAGTAAACAAAATGTATAGAACAAATAGGAGGAGTTTAAAAATGAAAATAAGGGGGGAGAGAAAGGGGCACATTAATTATAGGGTGAGTAAATAAAGTGTATAAAACAAATAGGAGTTTAGAAATGAGATTAAGGGGGGAAATAGAAAGGGACACATTAATTAGAGGGTGGGTAAATAAAGTGTATAAAACAAATAGGATGAGTTTAGAAATGAGATTAAGGGGGAGAGAAAGGGACACATTAATTAGAGGGTGGGTAAATAAAGTGTATAAAACAAATAGGAGGAGTTTAGAAATGAGATTAAGGGGGGAATAGAAAGGGACACATTAATTAGAGGGTGGGTAAATAAAGTGTATAAAACAAATAGGATGAGTTTAGAAATGAGATTAAGGGGGAGAGAAAGGGGCACATTAATTAGAGGGTGGGTAAATAAAGTGTATGAAATAAAAAAAATTAAAAATGGTGAGAAATGAGAGTAAGGGGAAAATAGAAAGAGCACTTTAATTATAGGGTGAGTAGATAAAGTGTATGAAATAAAAAGGGGTGAAAAATGAGAGTAAGACACAAAGAGAGAAAGGGGGAACATTAATTAGAGGGTGAGTAAATAAAGTGTATAAAAGAAAATATGAGAGTCAGCGGAAAATAGAAAGGGGAACATCAATTAGAGGGTGAGTAGATAAAGTGTATGTAAGAAAATATGAGAGTCAGGGGAAAATAGAAAAGGGTAAACATTAATTAGAGGGTGAGTAAATAAAGTGTATGAAACAAAAAGGGGGTGAAAAATGAGAGTAGGACGCAAACAGAGAAAGAAACACATTAATTAGAGAGTGAGTAAAAAATTGTATTTAAAAAAAATAGGGGGTGAGAAATAAGAGTAATGAACAAAGACACATTAATTAGAGGGTGGGTAAATAAAGTTTATTATTAATAGAGGGTGATAAATGTTTCTAAGAAGGAAAGAAAAAAAGGGTAGACTATTAGAGGGTGAGTAAATAAAGTGCATGAAACAAATAGGGCGTGAGAAATGTTTGTAAGAAGGAAAGAGAAAGAGACACATTAATTAGAGGGTGAGTAAATAAAGTGTATGAAACAAATAGCGGGTTATAAATGAGAGTAAGACGCTAAAAGAAAAAGAGACACCATAATTAGAGGGTGAGTTAATAAAGTGCATGAAACAAATAGGGGGGGGGGTGAGAAATGTTTCTAAGTAGAAAAGAGAGAAAGAGTCACAAAACATAGAAAGAGTGGGGAGAGATATTAATACGCAGAGCAATGCGAAGCTGTCTAATATATAAAGGGTAGGAGGAATACAGCAGGATAAATAAATACGATGATGTCGGTTAAAAATAGGAGGTGGAGAATAGAGAGAGTCGGAGAGAGGGCGACTTTGCGTAGGAGGAGGAGGTGACTTAAGGAGAGACTCAAGGCGCGTACGTGATACAGTTAAAAGAAAGAGAAGCGAGCAACGAAACTTGATTTATAGAGAGAGGGTGAAGGATGATAACAAAGGAATCAAGAGAGGGGGAAGGGAGGCGATGACACAACATTCTACAAAGAAAGCGATGGGTTGGGCTTGACACTGAACTGAAGAGGGGGGGTTAGATAAAATGTGAGTGTCGGGAGGGGGAGATCGTGATTGACAAAGAGAGGGGGAACAGAGCAAATGAGGGAGATAACAGCTTGTGTATTGACTGTGAGGGGGGGGAACAAAGTGTTATAAGAATTACAGATAGAGAGAGAGAGAGAGAGAGAGAGAGAGAGAGAGAGAGAGAGGCGAGTCGGGAAGAATGACGTGTACAGAAAAAGCAAGAGGGAAAAATGTGGATATAAGAGTGTGAACAGAGGGTAGGAAGGGGAGGAACTGCGCTCGAGACAAGAAAGAAAAAAAGAACCAAATGACATTAAAATGAGGAATGAAAAGAGAGGGTAAGGAGATATAGAGAGGGGGAAGTAATGTGAAGAAATGAGAGTGCGCTTGGAAGGAGAGTAGATGTTTATATAGAGAGGAAAACGAGACTGTGTGTGTGAGAGAGAGAGAGGGGGGGGAGAAATAATAACACGACATTGGAAAGAGGAGGGATGGGGGAGGTTGGTTTACAGTTGAATATAGGGAATTAGAGAAAGTGGGAGGAAGGGTAAAGTAAAAGTAAGAGAAAGTAAAGTCCAAACCAAAAGAGGGAGTATGGTATTGAAGAGCGTAATAATATATAAGGAGGGGTAAAGAGAGAAAGAGAGAGAGACAGAGAAGAAGAGAGAGAGGGTGAGAGAGAGAGTAAGAGATAGAAAGAGAAATCAAAGACGCGCGATAGAAATAGATAAAAGAACTCATAGAGAGAGGGGGTAGAAATAAGAAAGAAAGAAAGAAAGAAGAAGAAGAAGAAGAAGAAGAAGCAAGAACAACTCTATTTTGGGACACTTTGTATTGTGCATAAATAATAATCCTATTGCTTATTTGATTACGTTTTTAAGGCGAAAGCGAGAAAAGAGAAAGGCGAATGAAATGAGTGTGAGGCGAAATAGAACCTATCTAGGCATTCTAGTGACATAGTGCGGGGAGGGGGTTAAGTTTTAAGAAAGAAGAAGGAGACTTCTATTTTCATAATGCGTGGGAGGAGAAGAAGAAGAAAAAGAAGAAGTAGAAGAAGAAGAGGAAGAAGAAGAAGAAGAAGAAGAAGAAGAAGAAGCATTCTAGTGGCATAGTGCGTGGGAGGATGTTTTAAAAGAAGAAGAAGAAGCATTCTAGTGGCATAGAAGAAGAAGAAGAAGAAGAAGAAGAAGAAGAAGAAGAAGAAGAAGAAGAAGAAGAAATATATTAAGAATCTTTGTCAGCTTAGGTAGATATAGAGATACGAACACTAAGGCGGGCGTGCACTTAGAATAACCACTTACCTCATATATTACAAGTAGATGAATTGTGCAGCGTTTATTTATTTATTTATTTTTTTTTTTTTAGATAAGAAAGGGAGTTAGACAGGAATTAACGGATATTTTGAAAGTTAGCATTTAACTTGAAAATATCGTTATTTTCTTTTTAAATTTTAACATGTATATTTTAACATGTATATTTTAACATGTATATTTTAACATGTATATCTAACATGTATATTTTAAAAATATTTGTTGATTTCGGGCGTGAACGGATCCAAGTGCAAAGAAAAACCTCCGCCTATTTAGTATAATAGCAGTATTCTACTTTTTAAAAAAAATTCTATTTTCTATATATTTCTATATATATCATGGACGGCGGCACAGGAGGGGGGGCTCAAGCGCCCACCCCCACTTTACGGTCATCAATAATGAAGTTATATATGCATGTGTTTAACCGGGGCCACCCCCCACTTTTTAGGAGAGCCCCCCCCCCCCACTTTTATAACTGTTGTCCCGCCGGTCCTGTATATATATATATATATATATATATATATATTGCACTTGGATCCGTTCACGCCCGAAATCAACAAATATTTTTAAAATATACATGTTAAATATACATGTTAAAATATACATGTTAAAATTTAAAAAGAAAACAACTATATTTTTTATTGATGACCGTAAAAAAAAAATTTTTTTTTAAAGTGTTGGGGGGGGGGCTTCACCCCCCCCCCGGTGCCGCCGTCCATGATATATATATACATACGATAGAAGTGTTTACAATCCGTGTTTTCCTTTAAAAATGAATAATAAATGAACTACACAACTTTTGCAATTAAACTTGAATTCAAGCTAAAAATTACTTTCTAAGCGGCAGTTAAAGGCTTCAAAATTACTTTCGAATTTCGAATGCTCACCACATACAACAAGTAGGTTATTTTAATCCATTCTTAATTAAAAGATGAGAAAATATCCGGCATCCGTCTACTTCGTGAGCGTTAGAAATACTAAAGTTATTTTTAAGCCTTTAAACTGTCGATTAGAAAGTAATGTCCAGCATGAAGTAAACTTTAACGACAAAGGGCAAGTAGTATGGTTCATTTGTGCTTCTAGCGCAATGGAAAGCAAACATTTTCGAACGCGCCTCTGTAGTATCAAAGAACCAACTGGTTTATTACACAAACGGACAACAAATAAAACTTTTATTTTATTATTTTATTTAACATACTAGATGTATTTACCCGGCGTTGCCGGATTGAGGTCTAACAGAAAAAATAATTCAAAATATGTTTACAATAATTTAAAAAAGGATTAAAAAAAAATCATTTTATTTTTTATTTCAGTTAACAGTAAATAATAATAAAAACAATAATTCAATGTGTATTTATCAAAGTTGCGTATAGGCGAGAAACACACACACACGTACACACGAGATCTTGTCTAATAGTTTTGTTAATAGATTTCAAACAGACCACTGCTGCTGATATTGTAACACAGTTAAATCAGCCACGAGGTCAGCCTTTTAGAACCTTACAATCAGCTAGTAGCTATTAATGCGGTTTTCGAAGGGGGGTTAAGACTCCCAGCTCAGTCGTGAGACAATGGATATCCCCTGTAAGTATTGCTTGGGCAATCTCTGAAACCCAACTTGCTGGAACTCAGTGGCAAGGACAAGTCCAGGACGTTATTTCGAAGTTTAGCTAAGACTAAGAGCAAAGTGTAGTTCGTCTTTTCTGTCTTCGGCCAGGTAAGGAGAAATCTTCCTAGACTGAGGCAATTCTAATTTTTGTCCCAATCCAGAAAGCTCCTTTTATGGGTGGCTGGGTGTGGGTGGAGGGATTTTCCTCACATTAGAAACAGACCTTGTATCTAATCTTTCCCTTGTTGGGAAGGAAGTAAATAGGGACTAGTTCTTTTGGCTTTGGCCTTTTGGCTAAGATCAAAGTGTAGTATCTGTTCCGATGGATACTGCACCCCATAGACTGGTATTGTCTTGGCCCTCGGGGCTTGATTTACGCCGGTCTATGGGATTGTCCTGTGCAGTTCTAGGAGGTCCACCCTCCCAGGCTTTGCCTCCCCTACTGCTTAAGCGCCCCTACCGGGGAATGCCGACGGGGCTGCCCAGGCAATTTTTGATGGTCAGAGTGCTCACCTCTCGGGCGCTGGCTTTTCAACCCCCACTTTCCGGCCCGACCTTGGGTCACATCTTACTTGTGGGAGTAGGATAAAATTGGCCTTGTGCCTAACTCCTGGAGAGGAGTAAATAAAACTAGTTGAGCGTCTAGGTCACCGTAATATTTAATCTATAGCCGGAGAGAGGAAAGTGGCTCCGGCAGAACTCGAGCCCGATACACCGAGCCCACAGAACGCGCCTGTAACCATTACACAGCGCCACGCGGGGGGGGGGGGGGGTGTAAACAGTTAAAAAAAAGAAAGAAAAAAAGAAAGAAAGATAAGGTGTAATTTATGCTATAGATATCAATTTTTATGATGAGGTTGCGAATAATAATACTTTAAATGAATTGAAGTGAATAAATAAAATAAACGTAAAATAAAAACGAACTGCTGATAATATAATTTTGTAATGGGGTTGATGGAGAGGAGGGGGGAACTGATAAAGTTGGTGACTTAGTGGCGGCGGGGATGTGGGGCAGAGGGGGGGGGAGAGAACCGCCGTTGGTGCGTGCCTGGGCAAGAAAGAAAGAAAGAAGTGTGTTGGATGGTGCGGTGGGGGGGGGGGTGAAAAGTAAAACGAAGTGATACCAGTCTAGACTAAAACGAAATAAAATAATACAATAGAACAAGAAGAAAAAAAGACAAAACAATCTGCTCTCTCTTTCTCTCCTCCTTTCTCCCCCCCCCCTCTCTGTCTTTCTACACTTCCCGTCTCAAGAGAGATGAACATACATACGTACGTACATACGTACAGGTCAAGTCAGACAAAGGAGATAGAGAAGTGTCTCGTGTGTGTGTGTGTGTGTGTGTGTGTGTGTGTGTGTGTGTGTGTGTGTGTGTGTGTGTGTGTGTGTGTGTGTGTCTGTGTGTCTGTGTGTGTGTGAGAGGTAGGAGAGGGTGCTAGTGGGACGATGGGGGGGGGGGGCACGAAGTGCTGGGGGAGTGGGACAGTGAGAGGAGAGCCAGTCGATCTGGGCATAAAAAGAAAAGAAAAAAAGCCCGGCGAAGTGCACGCCAATCCCTCGATGATGGCCACCATATTAATTCTATGTTTAAAGTCAGATGAAGAAGAAGAAGAAGAAGAAGAAGAAGAAGAAGAAGAAGAAGAAGAATGAGGACTGGGACAGTTTTTTGAGGACTTCAGACAAACGCGCAGTGGAACAGGCTGGCGTTTGTGATAGAAAATAGAAAATACACAAAAAATGCTTTTTTTTTTCAGAGAAGGTAAAGGGGAGAGAGGGCCAGAAGAGGGGAAGGGAGGGAAGGGGGGTTAGTTGTAAAGAAAGTCATAGAGGGCCACACGAAAGGGAAGGGGGCGAAATGCATTTATAAAAAAAAAAGAAAGAAAGGGAAAAAGAAATGTAGAACCAGTGGGGGGGGGGGGAGGATAAAAGCAATAAGTGGAAGGTTTAAAAGAAACAGTTCAAAACTGTTATCAACCCCAGAGCGAAATATATATATATATATATATATATATATATATATATATATATATATATATTGCTGTTTTTCTCATTCCCGTTTTCCGAATTCGACCTTCATGGGAGAAGACTTACTCAATGTGTGGCCTTCCCGTTCATTCTTAGTATTTAAACACTGAACTGTTTTAGATATCATGAATTGAGTTTGCTAATTCTCAGAGCGCAATAGTTTACGTTCTTTTTCCCCTTTTCCCAATTCGACCTTCATTGAAGACTCACACACACTACGCATATTCTTGTGTCAAACTATATATAAATATATATCCTCCGCTGTATAATAAAGACCAATGTATATATTCTTTTGTATATAAATATGTTATGTATTAAGCTGCTTTTTTTGTAAATATTCGTTGATACTATTATTTGCACAGATAATATTACTAAAGAAGCTCATTTTTAGTCCGCGGGGCTGGAAATAAGTAAAGAATACCATATTTTCAATTTGTGTTATTCTTAGCTTATATCCAGCCTCGCGGACTAAATAATCGCTGAATTTTGTGTGTATATATATATATATATATATATATATATATATATATATATATATATATATATATATAATAGAGAATGGTAGTTTGCTTGAAGCATTGCTGGGAATAGTAGTAGTATGTTTTTAAAAAGGCTGAGGGCAATGCAAAGTCCCGGGTAGGATGTAAGCTGGAAGGAACAAAAATAATAAATCGAAATAGGACTTATTATTTTTTTTTTTTTTAATCTTACATAACAGCAAGTGTGGTGTTAGCTGTTTGTGTGTTGTGCGGATGATTATTAAAAATCATTTATTTGATATTTCGGGAAAAGAAACTGCCCTTTGTCAAAAATAATAAACACCAAAGGAAACTCCGTCTGTGCAGAGAATCTACCAAAATCCATTTTGACATTATTATTTTTGACAAAGGGAAGTTTATTTTTTCCCGAAATATCAAATAAATGATTTTTAATAATCATCCGGACAACACACAAACAGCTAACACCACACTTGCTGTTATGTAAGATTTTAAGAAAAAATAAATAGTAAGTCCCATTTCGATTTCGATTCATTATTTTTGTTCTTTCCAGCTTACATCCTACCCGGGACTTTGCATTGCCAACAGCCTTTTAAAACATACTACTAATGTATATATATATATATATATATATATATATATATATATATACGAAGCGTACTCGTCGTCCGTTGGGTCACAACCATTACCATTATTTATTCTATTTATTTGTAAAATGCGACACATCATTTAAAACATTTCTTTGCATAACTTAAATAATAAATCTATTTACTTCTATATTATTATCATTATTATTATTATTATTTACTCACTAGGAGTTCTCACACAGGTCATCAGTGATTGCTCACCGACAACCAGTGGTATTCCCTGGAGTCTGAGTGACAACAAGTCTCCCCAGATTTCCAGTATTCTCCACCTCTTTTCGATAGCCACCGCAAATAAATTTGCAGTATCACAACAGCCGTTTACCATTGATTTCTCGCTGGTAAGGACCATTGGTCTTCTCTGGGATTTGGTTGGCAATAAGCCTCCCCAAGGTCCCAGCAGTCTCTGCACTTCCAGTGGAGGTCTGGTTTGTGCTGTCCCTCCTCGGTCTTCTCATCCTCCTTGACCCTATGCAAATATTTTGTGTAGTATCAGCCTAGGCTGGTACCATTTAAAAAGAAAAAATTGGGGGTGGGGGAGCTGATTATTATTATTATTATTATTATTATTATTATTATTATTATTATTATTATTATTATTGTTGTTTTCGTATAGAAGTAAAGAGACTTATCATTTTGCTATCTAATTTACATACGTGTTTTTGGTGTGTACAGACACACATGTGTAAATTCGATGGTCACGCTGAAAAGAAGAGCTACTCTTTCTCTAAATGCTCACGAAGACATTAACAAATATAAGAAAATGGTTGAATCAACATAAAGTGAGAGGAAGTGAGAGAAATACATAGATAGCTAAGAGAGAGATGGATGACTTGTTCAGTTAATTATAAATTACAGCTAATTAGAAGAATTAAATCGTCTTTTTTTTAAACATAACTCAATCCCAGAACTAAGGTATATATTTGCATGTATTTTGTGTTATTAAAATATATAGGAAAAAAAGTCTGAAGGGGAAAATATCGTTTAGTAACTTGTAGCAGTGATAAACATTGACATTTATTTCCTCTTGCGGAGATCTGCCCCTGTGAGGTGATTTGGTAATACTAGGACCAATCAACTTCCAGGACGTACTTCTTCTTTCGTGTAAATCAGATGATTCTGGTGTTGGCATTAGTTTCCCCGATGTTTTTCTAGTTAGAAATCTTTCTGGAAAGACATCGGGTACTTATGTAGTAGACTGAAATAGGATCTATTTCTTCTCGCCCCCTGTGAGCAAATTGGTCATATGCTGACCAATCGGCTTGCAGGGCGTATTGATATCAACTGTCCCCTCATGGACTATTTTCTACCACCTGGTCAGTTGAAGAATTCAGCAGAGAGAAATCGACCAGCAACGAAGAAACATCTCTCTCCTGCCTTTCCCCTGCATCGTTCCAGCAGCAGCCATCTCCACTGGGAATATATTTGCTGACGACCCGGCAGCCTCTTTTCTTCACTGGGACACAGTTCCAACCCTCTGTTAAATAAACCCTTTTTTGTTGCCTGTTACTCGGTTGCTGTTCGTTCAATTCATTTCGTGCGATAAATGTAAGGAAGGGACCAACACCCCCCTTCTATTACACTTACATGAAGGACCACGAGAAGGTTGCCAACATCCCTAAGGGAAAGTGGAACTGTGGAACCGACTGGATTCGAACTTTGAACACCCAGGTCTTCAGTCCGTGTCGATATCCACTTAACCACCGTCACCTCCCAACCCTTGAAGGACTACTTCCGATCCCTTGGTATCAAGACAGCGGCTTCAGAGAGTTTTGTGGAACCAATGTAGAAAGACGTCTCCTCTCCTTTTCCCTGCTTCCGTCACCGACGCCGAGCAAAGCTATCTTCACCTGAAGATATATTGCTCAACTGAACTTTCTTACTTATTTCTTTTCTTCACTCTGATACTGTCTTAACTTTCGGCTACCTACACCCAACAGGGCAAACGAGAAGAGTACCCAACTCAAAGTCAGCAGCAAACGGTGTTCAGTCAGATTTAGTTCCTGATTTAGTTCCTGGCTCCCTGTTTTGGGTCGCTTACTCTTCTGATTTTCCAAGTTTTGTACTAATTTATTTATTCACATGTTAATGGCTTTCTAAATAATCTTTTGCAGTTTACGAACTGTACCGAAATAATAACGTTATTATTTAGAAAGTTAACAAAAAACCCTCCCCATGTTCTTAACATGGGGAGGGTTTTTTGTTAACTATTCTGTACTTTCATCTAACAATTTGATGAATAAATTAATAAATTTGGGAAACTGAAACTACTCTCGCCCGAAGTTATATTACAGATGAAGTTTAATATCAGGAACTAAATCTGACTGAACACCGTTTGCTGCTGATTTTGAGTCAAGAACTCTTCTGGTTTGCCCCCAATGGTGTAGGTCACTCAAATAAATATATCGTTGTTGTTTATAAAAAGGCTTTGTTTTCCGTTCGTTTGACGACCATAATTGTTACACAAAAATATTAAAGGAGTTTGTCGTACAGTCAATGCTAAGATTAGCTCCTATACCCTTATTTCTGTCGGGCTGAGGTATTGTTCTGTACAGTTCTCGGATGTCTACCCTCCTAGGTTTTAACTTCTCTCTTTGACATAAATCCAGTCATGGACACACGTCCGTTTGTCCAAACTGCCATCTTTGTTTTCCAACAACAACAACAACAAGCAAGGGTAATCCCTCTAAAAACTTATCACAAAGGAATAGAACTCTTATATCTCAATAAAAAGGGAGGTAACTTTACATCCTGGGAGATATACTGCTTGAAGAACTTCGGCGGCGGAACCTTTCTTATTTGCTTATTTTAATTCCTTTTCTACACTGTCTTAACTTTCGGCTACCTACACCCAACGGTGTAGGTCACTCAAATAAATATATCATTGTTATTTATGAAAGGGCTTTGTTTTTTTTATTCGTTTGACGACTGTTTTGTTGTTACAAAATATGATAAGAGTTTGTCTTACAGTCAACGCTTAGATTGGCGTCTATAAACTCACACTTAGTAAAATAATAATAGATGAATAACTTGTGAAATCAACTTCTTGGAATCAGAACAGATCCGATCCAAGACAGCAGACCCTGCACACGCAAAGTGCTCAATATCCTTTCAGATAGAGCTTTACAAGTACATGTAAGCATTTACTTCCCTTCCATTGCGGGAAGATGTGACACAAGGTCGAAAGGTTGAGAATGAAAAGCCAACACACAAGAGATGTGTGCACTCTGGCCGTCAAAACATGCCTGAGCAGCCCTGCCAGCATTCCCCGGTACGGACGCTTCAGGCGATTAGCAATGAACTAACCATTTCTTACAGAGAGAAGATAAGACCTAGGAAGGTGGACCTCCTAGAACTGCACAGAACCATACTTCAGACCGACAGATGTAAGGTCAGCGTCTACTAAAAAATGACCTAGACTCTGTCGGACAGATTGTCGAGGACGTATCCTTAAGTTGGTATGAACAAAACTTTACTCAGGCTAGGTAAATGGAGTACTGCTGGCACATCAGAGGAGGTGCCGCTCGGAGCACTTTTTCATGCCTTGACAAAGTACGAAACCGACTTCGAAATCTAGTGGCGGATGATCTTTTCTCTTCCTAACCCTAATCCTAACTCTAACCCTAACCCTAATTCTAACCCTAACCTTAATCCTAATCCTAATCCTAACCTTAACTCTAAACCTAACCCTAATTCTAACCCTAACCCTAATTCTAACCATTTTTACCTATGCCAACTTTACCTGTGCCCAGTTACATGCAATGGTCTGGTTATTTCCTGGTGATGCCCGAGTCCACCTCTTTGATTGGATGCCCCAAAGACTCAAGTATAAGTCCTAGTACTGAGAAATATTGTGAGAAACAGAGATCATTTGAATATGGTTGAATATGCACCCCACTCCCCCAATTTGGGTGCCCCTCCCCCTTTCTATGCGGCAGTGTCTGTGCCATTATTACCTAAATTCTTAAGGGGATATATCTACTATTTATTTTTCCCGAATTAGATCTTCCTGGTGGCTCTGTGCATGCATGCATCTATCTATCTATTTAAGACGTGTGTTCCGCAGAAAAATTGAACATTTCGGAAGTAATGGAAGTCTGGGTTTTTAATCTAGAAAGATGGAAAATAAAGACATGCACAGAAAGAACGAGAAAAACATTTTTAAAGAAAAATAAATAAAAAAGTTGATGCATTTTTTTCCGTGAAACCGCCGAACGAAGGAGGAATAAAAATCGAAAAAACAGTTTCGTTCTCTCGTTTAAAAATAATGTTTAAAAAGTGAGACGAAAAAGAACGATTTTTTTCGCAGTTCAATTAAATCGAATAAGTTTAGAAGGAAGAATATTCGAAGTGGGAGGATGATACTAAAACTGAATATAATGAAGAAAAGAGGACGGAAAGGAGAGATTAAAATTAGAAGTGAATGAAAATATAGAAGAAAAAAGAGTGAATAAAAATAATGAAGAAAAAGAAGTGAATGAAAATATAGAAGAAAAAGAAGTGAATAAAAATAATAGAAGAAAAAGAAGTGAATGAAAAGAAGAAAAAGAAGTGAATGAAAATAAAGAAGAAAAAGAAGTTAATGAAAAGAAGAAAAAGAGTGAATAAAAAGAAGAAAAAGAAGTGAATGAAAAAAAGAAAAAGAAGTGAATGAAAATAATGACGAAAAAGAAGTGAATGGAAATAATGAAGAAAAAGAAGTGAATGAAAATAATGAAGATAAAGTGAATGAAAATAAAAAGAAAAGGGAGTGACTAAAAAATGAAGGAAAAACAGTGAATGTAAATTATGAAGAAAAAGGGTGAGAAAAGAGAGAGAAAGAGAGAGAGAGTAAGAAAAAATAAAATAAAGAATAAAACGAAGCGAATGAAAGTGAAGAAGAAAAGGGAGAGGATAAAAAGGGATTGGATGGGAAAGAAAAAGAAAAAGTAGTGAATGAAAATTAAAAAAAATAGAAGTAATTTGCAAATGAATGTAGACGAAGGGTCATTTTTAATGCTTGATATTCCACGAACTGAACAGTTTTTCGCCACTTTATGTCCCCTTACGAAGAATGAAATAAAGATATAATGATACCAAACCTAATGTCTAGAATCCTTATTCCAATTTCGATGAAAATCCATTACATGATTTTGATTCTAGAAAATGTCTAAATGCAAATCTAAAATATTTTAATTTCTAAATGGGAGCTTGTTCCCATATTATTCTCCTAAAAAAACCTTTAAAATACTGCAAACAAACTGAAATTTGGGAAATATTTATTAATTAATGTCTAATATCCATTGTAAAAATTTCACAAAATCGGAGGTATCTGAATTTTCTTCCCAAAAGAAATTTTTACTTACTTTGCATGAAACTAAATTAAACTAAATATAGCTCACAATGCGACACCTTACGCAGACCAACTATGTTCCAAAATACATAAGGATCGGTTAATTAGTTATTATTGTACATACAAATATATAAGCATATACACATAACTAACTACCTAACTTATATATATATATATATATATATATATATATATATATATATATATATATATATATATATATATATATATAAGGTGAGTCAATGAAAAATAGTTAGACCTGCGAATGGAAACAGATCAATATCTTCAGTTGTTCAGAACAAGGAGCATTTAGTAAATAAAAATATTTCTTCTTCTCTTTCAATTGCATTCCTTAAGCCAGGCTTTTCAACGATTAAAATCTTATCATCAGAGGAAGTAGTGATTGATAAGTTGACAGATAAGAACAGTCAATATTCAAAATTTGGAAAAAGTTTTTTTTTTTAAGTTCTTTTTAAAAGGTTTTAAAAGTTCAAACGGGTGTGTTTCAATGTAAATGAAAGTCACCAAACACGGAGATCTAAGTTGTATGGGGTTCAAATGTAATTTCACAATTTCACCTTATTTTTGCTCTATCCAGTATATTGAGCTTTCCTCATCTCACAATAGGTCTAATTCTCTAAAAGTTATCTTTTAGTTATAAACCTTCATATATATATATATATATATATATATATATATATATATATATATATATATATATATATATATATATATATATATATATATATGAAAAGATGATCTATCTATCTATATATATATATATATATATATATATATATATATATATATATATATAGTTAAAGCGAATAATGTTGGTAAGAAGTTGGTGCGAATCAGTGGCGATTTGTGATCGGAGTTCGGGCCCGCCGACCGTTGAGAATTAACTTCCAGCACTGAAGATTGCGTAAACATGAAACATCGATGTCTGTAGGTAATAAATAATTAATATATATATATATATATATATATATATATATATATATATATATATATATATATATATATATATATAGGGGTTAGGGTTAGAGAGAGAGAGAGAGAGAGAGAGAGAGAGAGAGGGGGGGGGGGAGAGAGAGAGAGAGGGTATATAACATGGTACAACTATAACAAATGAAAATTGGCTTGTTAGAATGAAAGTTTGATTTGTCAGCTCAAATGCTATTTAGGTCCAACTTTTAAAATGCGACGGACTTAATTGAATATATTTATTTTAAAGTTACTATCTCTTACTAAAAGCTAAACCAAATAACTAACTTTTCTAAATTTAGTCGAACTCGTTTGTAATTTACAAAAATAAACAGTAGCAGCTGAACTGATCTACTTGATTTTCAAGGTCACTATTATCGACAAAATGAAGGGCAAGGTTAAATGGGGCCGATCGATCTTGCCGCGAACAGACACGGCCAGTTACAAAGATGCGATCGCCTCAACTAAAAACGTATTTTGTTCTATTCAAACACGTTAAAACCGAAAATATGTTCGGAAAAATAAACAAAATTCAGAGCAATAATTCATATTTCATCCGTAAAATATACATTCATGGAATATTAAGTTGGGGACAAAAATAACTTTAGATAAAGAAGGAACATTGGAGGAAAGAGATTTTTTAAAAGAATGAAAACGGAACATAGGGACAAAATGGAAATTAAAAGAAGAGAAATGGAGAAATAAAGAAAGGTGAAAAAAAGAAAAAAAGAAAGAAAGAGAGAAAGAAAGAGAGAAAGAAAGAGAGAAAGAAAGGAAATTAAAACAAAAATAGGAAAAAGGAAAAGAAGAAAAAGGAAGAAAAGAAAGGAGAAAGACAAGAAGGAAGAAAGGAAATACGTCACAATAATAAAACGAGGGAGGATTTTGAGAAACTTAAAACTAGAAGAAAGAAAAGAAAAGAAAAGAAAGAAAAAAAGAAAGAAAATTAAAACAAAAGAAAGGAAAAAAGAAAAAGGAAGAAAGAAAGAAAAGAAGAAAGACAAGAAGAAAGAAAGGTGAAAGAAAGAAAGAAAGAGAAATAAAGAGAAAGAAAGAAAGAGAGAGAAAGAAAGAAAGGAAGAAAGAAAGAGAGAAAGAAAGAAAGGAAATTAAAACAAAAGAAAGGAAAAAGAAAGAAAAAGGAAGAAAGAAAGAAAGAAAAGAAATACGTCACAATAATAAAATGAGGGAGGATTTTGAGAAACTTAAAACTAGAAGAAAGAAAAGAAAAGAAAAGAAAGAAATAATTTTCTTTAAATTCTCTTTTAGGTATTATTATACACTAATGTACACCCTTCGTCAAAAATTACGAAAAAAATTATGCTTCGCCAGTGTTAGCACCAAATTTATACAAAAATCATATAATTACGTCACTAATTTAATTTTTCATATATAGATTATTATCATTTCTGATGACCTAAAGAAAAAGAGCCTAACATTGACTTTTTATTTAGAGTGGAGGATTTCTTTCCGAATTCATTTTAAACGGTGGGGATTGTCTGACTTGCTATTTCCTTTCCAATGTAAGTTTTTCTAATGCTTTTTTGTTTTTCAATAGAATACTTAGGGGCCGAACTATCGCGAGTTGAAAAAAATGCGAGTTATTGCTAATGATAATGATTTGTTTTTTTTTACTTGTTTTTATTTTCAATAGCATACTAAGGGACTGAACTATCGCGAGTTGAAAAAAATTACGAGTCATTTCTGATGACCTAAAGAAAAAACCCCAAACACACTAACCGTTGACTTTGCTTTTTTAAAATTTTCTTCCCTTTGTTATTAGGAAGATGAGGTTCGGCGAGGGGGCTATACATAAAAAATGCCGCTGGATTTTTAACATCAAATACGGTGGCGGAAGTGAGTAAGAAAAAACACGTCTCAAACTGGAAAGTGTTTTTTTAAGGAAAGAAAACAAAACGTATAAATCGGTATAGGAAGCTGAAAGGAAAAACGAAAGTAAACGTCTTCTCTACACAGACGGATTTTTCCTTTGGTGTTTGTTATTTTTGACAAAGGGGAGATTTTTCCCGAAATATTAAATAAATGATTTTTAATAATCATCCGGACAACACACAAACAGCTAAAACCACACTTGCTGTTATGTAAGATTTTAAGAAAAAATGAATAGTAAGTCCCACTTCGATTTATTATTTTTGTTCCTTCCAGCTTACAACCTACTCGCCCTAAGCCTTCTTAAACATACTACTACTATTCCCAGCAATGCTCCAAGCAAACTACCATTCTCTATTATATATATATATATATATATATATATATATATATATATATATATATATATATATATATTACTTTTTATTATAGAATGAATAATTATGATCCTATTCCTATCGTATTTACCCAAAACGAAAAATGAGATTCCACTTTTTGGAGATGATTACATATAAACACACCTGAAAACTGGGCAGTAAAAAAATACAATTTTTTTCGACTTTAGAGTGACTTGACGGTACCCCCCCCCCCCCAAGTAGCAAACAAACAATTATTTTAGATTTTAGAGTGAGGGATCAGTTGATGATATACATTTAACTTAAAATGAGCACTCACTTTCCGACCACATAGCGTTTGCTCGACATGTAACCATTTTCTGGTTTTAGTTAAATCTTATTTTGGGTGGGGGGGATCTGGCACCACCTGGACTTAGGGTTAGTGGTAGGGTTAAGGGAAAGCATGTAAAAAAACTACGGCCAAGTTTTTCAGGCTATTTCTTAGAAATCGTGAACCTTTGACATTTGTCATGCACATGAGTTAGTGATTTTGATTTCATTGCGTATCCCCTTTGTTGTATGTCCTTAAAACGCTATTTGGTTAGAAACTTACAGCCTCGAAATAGGTGATCATTTTAGATTCAATTTATATTTGAAACTAATCTAAATTCTCACTCTAAATTCTAAAATAACTGTTTGTTTGTTATTAACTTTTTGTGTGGTGGTAGAAGGGGTGGGGGGAGTTACCGTCAAGTTTTTCAGAATGTTTACACGTAATCGCCTAAAAAAGTAGAATTTAATTGTTTTTGGGAGATGGGGGTGTGGGGGTAGCATAGGTTCCTCATGTAAAAATTTACCCACTCTTCTTTGGTTCGGTAGCTTATACTAATGTTTATTGAACGACGATTATTAAAATGCTAGATGAGTTATTTATCCCCCCCCCCTCCACTGCGGGAAGATGTGACACAAGGTCGAAAAATGGGGATTGAAAAGCCATCGCCCTCTAGAAAGAGCACTCTAGCCTACAAAAAATGTCTGAGCATCCCCGTCAGCATTCCCCGGTAGGGTCGCCTCAGGTGATTAGCAATAAACTAACCGCTTCTCAAAGCGTGAGAAGGTAAAGCCTGGGAGTGTTGATCTCCGAGGATGGCACTGAACCATACCTCAGTCCGACAGAGCAGGGTCAGACGATGCCACAACAGACCACCGACTGATTGTCGAGGACGTATGCTCGACTGGTATTAAATCTGAGCCCTCGGCTGGTGATCATTTTACATTAAATTCATATGCAAAACTGATCTCTCACTCTAAATTCTAAAATAATTGTTTGTTTGTTTTTTGGGGGGAAGGATACCGTCAAGTTTTTCAGAGTGTTTACATGTAATCGCCTAAAAAGTAGAATCTCATTTTTTAGAGGGGTGGGGTACCATAGGTTCCTCGTGTACAAATTTACCCATTTTGGGGGTTTGTGGGATTAATTTTTATTGAACGACGATTATTAAAATACTACATGACGTGTGTAAATTACATGATGTTTTTTTCCTCCCCTTTTATCAGTGTACGAGTTGTCTTTTGTTTGCTCGTAAATCGTTAACTTATTGATATTATATTTGTCATCCGTGAATGTATATTTTACGCATAAAACATTAAATGCATTTTACTGGGAATATTTTTTTTATTTTTCCGCTGTATATTTAATGTATTTTGCGTTGTAACATAATGAAAAAAAAAACAACATTTTTATTTGAGGCGATCGCATCTCTATAACTTGCTATTTCGTCTGCGGGAAGATCGATCTGTCTCAGTTGACCTTGCCCTTCATTTTGCCGTAAACATTGACCTTGAAAATCAAGTAGATTCGTTGAGCTGCTGCTACTATTTTATTTTGTTGTAAGTTACGAACGAGTTCGACTAAATTTCGAAAAGGTTTTGTTTTAGCTTTTGATAGATTTTTGTTTTCATCAATCTTTTATTTTTTTTAAAAATGAGTAATTTTTTTTTATCGCATGAAAAATAGAAAAAATATTGGACATTTTCAAGTGTAGTTAACAAAACAAAACAAAAAGGGGTGAACAAACAAATGTGCAACAAATAAATGTTACCAAAGGCAAGATAAGTTACTTTTCTATCTACTTGAATAAGTTTATTTGTGTTTTAACTTATTTTAAAACGTTTTTTGGGGAGGGGGGGGAGGAGTTCAAAACAAACATAGTGTTAAGTTAGAATGAAAAAGAAGATGGCGTCGATAAGCAACGCACGTGTAAACCCTGGGCCGCTGATAATCGCTCAAAAATCGAAAATTAAACAAAATACTGATAGAACATTACATTTTCGCACGATTGGTGGTATTTATTGGATGCGTTTCTACTAGTATTTATTTTACTTTTAGATTGTTAAGCGATTATCTGGGGCCCAGAGGTCCACGTGCATTGCTCATCGACGCCATCTTCTTTTTCGTTCTAACTGAACACTATGTTTGTTTTTACCAAAAAAAAAACAAACAAAAAAAAAACGCTTTCAAATAAGTTAAAACGCAAATAAACTTATCCAGGTAGGTAGTAGAGTAACTTATCTTGTCTTTAGCAACATTTATTTGTTGCACATTTGTTTTTGTTTTACCCTGTTTCATTCTGCTGACTACACTTGAAAATGACCCAAATATTAAACAATGACGTGATTTAGAAAAAAAAAAAAACTTTAATATTATTTAAAGAATAAATTTTCAAACAGCGTTCTCGAAAACAAATTAGATTACAAATGCGATACTTATCCCTTTTCGTTATTTTAATTAATTAAATTAATTTTATCGATTAAGTTAAACACAACTGTAGACTAAGTATCAGACTTAATTAAATATTCAACACACACACACAATGGTACCAGGTTTCACGAAGCCAACCCGTTCTAGTCCATATATATATATATATATATATATATATATATATATATATATATATATATATATATATATATATATATATATATATATAACCCCGAGGGGTTAATACCATCAAAATGAGGAAGAAGAAGAAGAAAAGAAAAAACTATAAGACAGTCTCGCCTGACAAAGTTGTTTTACAACGAAAGCTTGCAAAAAAAAACAACAAATAAATAAATGATTTTTTTCATTTAAATAGCACCATGTGTTGATTTTCTAAAAACATTTCACTTAAATATATTCTCATGTGTGCTTCAAAGATGTTGTCAATTTCCTTATTCAAAAAGCGCCAATCTGCGCCAAACATCGACCGGAATCAATTTATTACTTATAACGTCTTTTACAACTTGACGTGTTTTTCTGCCTCTACAGTGATTCGACCCCTCGGGGTTAATACCATTAAAATGAGGAAGAAGAAGTAAAGAAAAACAAAAAAATCTATAAGACAGTCTCGCCTGACAAAGTTGTTTTACAACGAAAGCTTGAAAAAAAAACAACATATAAATAAATGATTTTTTCATTTAAATTGCACCATGTGTTAATTTTCAAAAAAATTTCACTTAAATATATATATATATATATATATATATATATATATATATATATATATACCCCATTACACTGACGAAGGATCGCGGCTTTAAATTGTGTTTTCCTTTTAGAAAAACTTCTTTCTTTTTTTTTTACATATAAGGGACAATTGATATTCATACACGTAAAAATATAGAAAATAAATAAAAGATATGTTAAATATATATTTTTCACATTAATTTATATATATATATATATATATATATATATATATATATATATTGGTGGTGTGGTGGAGTTGTTATCCACAGGTCTGTGTGATGCGTCTAGTGCTACAGCGGAGCGTACTTGTAGTTGCATGGGCTTCCTACTCTTGCTATTTGCTTAGCCGCCAGATAGCCCACTAGTTGTGCGAAAAGGGAGCCGAGTGAGTAAGTCTCCCCTGCTGGTATATAGCCTATCCCCAGACAAGACTCTAGTCTGACCTCCTCGTGGTACACTATGGTAACTGGGTGCTTTGCGGCCCCAGGCTAATAGACTAGAGATCTCGGAGTAGGTTAGAACCCCAGAGGTGCAGTGTGCAGGGCCTGCTGGCATGCAGATACGTCCCGGCACTCACCAATCTAACCCCCTGCCACTGGGTAGTGGTCTGTCTCAACCTCTCTCTCTCTCTCTCTCTCTCTCTCTATCTCTCTCTCTCTCTCTCTCTCTCTCTCTCTCTCTCTCTCTCTCTGTATATATATATGTGTGTATGTATGCATATATGTATATGTATATGGCGCCGGATCAGGGAAATTTCCAGTTTGGTATCTGGGGGCGCCTTTAACCCACTAGGAAAGATACCCCCTAAGCCTTTGTTAAGGCAGGTGTCTAGATGGAAAACTCTGATGTATAACCTGAGGGTTGTTGCTGACTTTTTCTGTGGCACTCATTTGCACCGATCTTGTGTAATCAACAATTCCAAAAAGTGTGGATGGTCCTACACAAGCCTTCACCACTCAAATCAAATCATTCGTGTGGGTTTTCTAGCAGCTTTTCTAAAATCGACATGAGTATTTCTGGGTCCACTGGCGAGAGAGTAAAGGCGACGGGGACAGGCAAAGGATATTGCTGGAAGTCTCTAGCTGGCGCTCTACACAGTGGCGGCTGGTGGGTGATGGCCGTTTGGCACAAACCTTTGGGCAATTGTGCCATTCGTGTCATCCACCAGTGACAAAGCAGACCTATCTAGGATCAGCACTGCTTTCCCTATTTCAGGGAGGGGGCGATAAAAGGAGCCCTAAACATTGCATGCCCTTCTTTGACTTGTCAGCCTACTGCAGCTGTCTAGTTATCCAATACAGCAGTCAGAAAACAAAGAAATTTATGAAGCTAAACATTGGATCTTGGAATGTGCGCACATTGCAGGATAGTGATGCGTCACTAGAAAGGAAAACGGCCCTCGTATCAATGGAATTAAGGAAACATGATGTAGATATTGCTGCCCTTAGTGAGACGCGTCTGCCTGGTCACTCACAGCTGTGTGAGGTAAAAGGTGGATACACGTTTTTCTGGGCTGGTAAACCAGAAAACGAACCACGTCAATCTGGCGTAGGGTTTGCAGTGAAGACGGAAATTGCTAGATCACTTCCAACACTCCTAGTAAGTCATTCAGATCGTATTATGACCCTAAGACTTCCACTAAAAAACAACACATTCGCAACACTTATCAGCTGTTATGCCCCTACTATGAATAGTTCAGATCAATGCAAAGCTGATCTTTACAATGATTTGCGTAGCTTAATCTAAAAAATTCAGCATAAGGATAAGGTTGCTTTGATGGGAGACTTCAATGCTCGAGTGGGGCTCAACTTTCAAACATGGGCTGGTGTTCTGGGTCACCATGGTGTTGGAAAAATGAATTCAAATGGATTGCGACTCCTGACGTTATGCAAAGAATTTAACTTCAGTGTGACAAACACGTACTTCCAACAAAAGCATTGTCGAAAAACATCATGGATGCACCCCCGATCAAAAGATTGGCATCTCATTGACTACATAATTACCAGAAAGCGCGACCTCAAAGATTTTAAGATAACACGCTCTTTCCATAGTAGCTGTTGTTTATCAGATCATGCACTTATAGTCGGCAAGACCATCTTCCATTTAGACAAGAGGAGAGTGAAAAAGTCTTCTGTTCCGAAACGCCTAAATGTTCTGCCTCTAAAACAGGCAGATACACAAAATGAGCTGAAGGAAAAACTTACGACCGCTATAGCTTCTGTAAAGGTAAATAGTGACGTTTCAAGTTCTTGGGATTCATTGCGCAATGCTGTTTATGACTCGTCTGCTGAGGTTTTGGGCTTCCCTTTGCGGAAACATCAAGACTGGTTTGATGAAAACAACACTGAAGTGCAGAAGCTTATCGACCAAATGCATGTTTGCCACAAAACATGGCTCGAGGACAAAAATTCCACAGTAAAAAAGAAGGCGTATAGAGCTCACAAAGCACAAGTTCAGAAGGCACTTAGGGCATTGAAAGAGGCTTGGTGGTCATCCAAGGCTGCGGAACTTCAGGACGCAGCCAACAGGAAAGATTCTAAGTCATTTTACTCTGGCCTGAAAGAGGTGTTTGGTCCTCAAATGAATGGTTCTGCCCCAGTTTTTGCTGAGGATGGAGAAACACTGCTAACTGACAAATCTGCTATCCTTAAGCGCTGGAAGCAGCACTTTGAAACTGTCCTTAACTCTGCATCGGTGACTGATGAAAACATCATTTCCTCTCTTCCGCAGCATCCCGAAATTCCGGAACTGTCTTTTCCACCTACAGTTCAGGAAGTATCTCAAGCTAAAAAACAGCTATCGTCAGGGGCACCAGGCAGAGATTGCATCCCCATTGAGGTGTACAAACATGGCGGAAGAGCACTCGAGAAAAAACTGACCATCTTGTTTGTGGAGATATGGAAAGTTGGCGGAGTCCCACAGGACTTTAAGGATAGTAATGTCAAGCATCTTTATAAGAGCAAGGGAAGCAGGAATTCTTGCGATAATCATCGCGGGATATCTCTGCTTTCTGTTGCAGGTAAAATTCTTGCAAGGTTGATTCTGAACAGGATCATCAGACATCTTATTGATGAGATTTACCCAGAGTCCCAATGTGGTTTTCGCTCTGGTCGAGGTACAATCGACATGGTATTTGCCCTTCGTCAGGTTGCTGAAAAAGTTTGTGAAAAAAATCGGGAACTGTACATGGTTTTTATTGATTTGACAAAAGCATTCGATACGGTCAGCCGCGTAGCACTTTGGAAAGTTCTTCATAAGCTTGGAATCCCCAACAACATGCTTGATGTCATAATCTCCTTTCATGAAGGGATGAAAGCACAGGTCGTTTCCAATGGGGAAACCTCAGAGCCTTTTGAAGTAACCAACGGTACGAAACAGGGTTGTGTGATGGCACCTGTGCTGTTTGCATTGTTCTTCTTGGTGATGCTTCGGCACGCATTCGCTGATGAAAGCACAGGTGTTAAGTTTCAATTCCGAACCACAGGTGGGCTCTTTAACCATCAGCGTTTTAAAGCCAAAACCTTGGTTCGAGAGGCCATCATTCGGGACCTTCTCTTTGCAGATGATGCTGCCCTGGTCGCGACTTCTTTTGAAGAAGCTCAGAATCTTTTGACAAAATTTTCAGGTGCATGTAGGGCTTTTGGTTTAACAATCAGTTTAAAGAAGACTGAGGTGGTCCATCAACCATGCCCTACCCCTAAACAAGTTCAAGGAGTGAAACAAAATCAGCCTGTCCATGAATTTCCATTAGAAAAACTCAAAGTGGATGGCAGACCAATGAAGTATGTCAAAAACTTTACCTACATAGGTAGCAAAGTTAATTCTGCTGCTTCATTTGATGATGAAATCGTAAACCGAATTGCAAAAGCGGCAAATGCCTTCGGAAAGCTGAAACATCGTCTTTGGAGTAGCAGAGGCATTAAGTTGAAGACAAAAATCAATGTGTATAGGGCTGTGATATTGACAGGTCTTCTCTATGGATGTGAGGCGTGGACGCCTTACCGGCATCACATTCGCCAATTGGATGTGTTCCACAGGAGCTGCCTTAGGACCATATGCGGACTTAGTTTGAAGGACAAAGTCGCTAACACCGATTTTTACAACAGATGCCATATTGGTGGAGTTGAAAGTTTCCTGTTGCAGTCTCAATTGCGATGGGCTGGTCATGTAGCAAGAATGGACGAAGGGAGGATACCTAAAGCACTGATGTACAGTCAGTTAGCTTGTGGTAACAGGAATGTTAGTCGGCCCTTGCTGAGGTACAAAGATAAATTGAAAGATGCGCTGACGTCAATTGGAGTACCCCCCAAAAACTTTGAAAACTGTACAAAAGACAGGAAGACATGGCGAGCAGCTTGTTGCATTGGACTGGAAAGATTCAACGAGACCTGTGTGGATAATATGAGAACTGCCAGAGTTAGGCGAAAAGCTAGAGAGAGTGCTCCACACCTGGCATCCGATTACTCACACTCTTGCACTGTCTGCGGCTTTCCTTGCAGGTCTCTTGCCGGACTCAGGTGTCATGAACGATCTAGACACAAATGAAAGTTGTTGGAACCTCATACGTCGAAATCGACGGGAGAGTCCATCATCATATATATATATATATATATATATATATGTGTGTGTGTGTGTGTATATATATATATATATATATATATATATATATATATATATATATTTGTTGGTTTTATAAAAAAAAAGATATTTTTTTATATCCGAAAATGTTCCAAATTGCAAGCTACATGTAGTTGCATTACAAGCTATATATATATAGATAGATAGATAGATAGATAGATTATAGGTGAATTACAATGACCAAAGGAGCAATCAATCGATACCTTTCATCTGTTCATTAATTTTCTTAGTCTTCATAATTCGTCGAACGACCGAAACTATAGTTTTCTTCTGTTCTTTCAGTATTTTAACCCTCATATATCAGCGAATACCAATAATTTCTCCTTGTCTTAGAGGCAAACAAAATTCTTGTAATATGTTTATATTGTAGTTTTTATGATTTTTTCCTAAATAAATTATTTCTATAAATCCTACGCACGTTTCGCAGCAGAGTCGAGAGAAAATACAGTCTTTCATCTCAGCTATGCAGCTGATCAGAGAAAAGTTCAATTCGATAGTAATAGGAAACCCTTCCATCGAAATACATCGAACAAAGCAAATATAAGTTGTGATATGGGGAAGGGAATCTAAATTCGATTTCTATCCAACGAGAATTTAAACATATGAAACAGTTTATGAGAGAAAATAGTGTTTGACTTACAGTATGTCGTTAGGTAGTCCACAGTAAGGTTCAAAAGTTCAATAATGTGGAAAGCAGGAATTTTTTTCCGTTTGAGGGTCAATGTATATAACGAAGTATCAGATACAAGTGGGTTTCAATTCTGGATAAAAGGTGTTGGTGCTACACAATCCTCAGTCAGGGTATCGAGTAGTAATCTCAGTGGATGAATGACGATAGTACTGATAGGTAACATCCTCGGCTTGTTGGTTAGAGTTCAGGTTTCACAAGTTAAATCCATTCATTCGTCTCTTTCTTCTTTTCCTTCTTCATCAAGGAAGACCAATTGGGTCTCAAAGAAGATTTGGCAATCTCGATCTTTTCTTCCCTGTTCTTAGGGCCTATAAGGGTGTCGGTCACATGGCCGAATCTGTAGGTGGATTTTACGCAGATGTTTATTTGATGATCGGTTCATCGCAGCAGCTTACAAGTACATTAAGCTAAGCGCATGACCTATGTCATCTCGGGGTGGAAATAGACAGGATAATGGGATAGGGTTTAAAGGAAATGGCACGCGTCTTTGCTATTTTAAGGAAATCTTTAATTCTGTTTTTGTTCTGAGAAGAATCAGAATTTATACTTTATTATTTATTTATTGTATTACTTAAAATAGATGCTATATTGAAACAGATGTAAGTAAGCATAATACATTAGTGTATGCTTTTTATTAGGAACATGATTTGAAATGTTTTGAAGCAGGGATCTAATATATATATATATATATATATATATATATATATATATATATATATATATATATATATATATATATACTAGCAGGAAGACCCGACGATGCTCTTGATTGAGTGAGGATCACTACTATTTACTTTTTCACTATGTTCATAACTATATTACTTTCTTAGTTGTTACTGGGCCCCTCCTTCCGTTTCACCCCCCCCCCCCTAATATAGTCGGTAGAAGCTTATACATATAGTTTAAGTTTCATTATACGTATTTGAAGTTTTAAGGGGGTTCTATTGGCAAATAGAAGGTAACATAGAGATTCTGGGCAACTTCCATTGTCTTCCCCGGAGAATTTTATAAATTTCATCGAAATAGGATATTTTGAAGTTTTAAAGGAGGTTCAGTCCCCATAACCCTCTTAGGCTAGGAGTGCATTTTGGGACCACTTCTGTTGTTTTTCACAGAAAATGTTATACAGATGATTTAAATTTCATAAAAATAGGATATATTCGAAGTTTTAAAGGTTGTATGCCCCTATAGCTCCCTTAGATCATAAACACTTATGAAAAGGTTTCATCAGTGTACATTCACCACAATCAGACCGAAGAAAATCAGAATGTAACCGTATTTATTTAATTTATATATTCCTTCTTTTTTTTCTTTTCTTTTTTTTTCACTGAGACAAAATGGGAAATTATTTCTTTAACCTTATTCACTTGTTGTTAAAGTTTCAAAATATATTATGACAATCGAATCTTTTTCACTCTTTTTATTTAAAAATGTTCATACTCAATCAATGAAAACAATACATCAAAATGTACATATAAATGAATAATTAACACCTATCAATATTATTTATCTATTTTTATCCCCTTTTCCTTAATTCTTTGTCATTTTCTTCTTCTTCCTTTTATTTTTCGTTCATCATAGTGTACACCTCGCCATATCGTAGGCCATTAATCTCATATAAACCATTCCTGTATAAATAACTTCTGCATCAAACTGATTAATGTTTTATTCTTATTTCTAATTATCATTTTTACCAATTACAAAATGTATAATTAGTTTTTCGGAAACAATCGTCCTATAATAAAGTGTTGTTGGATGAAATTTGGAATGTTTTCTGAATAATTTCTATTATATTATATTATATTATATTATATTATATTATTCATGAAAATCGCTCCAGACAAGGCATGAAGCCACTTGATGTACGGAGCTAAAAATATTACTTCAAGGTTGATCGGCCTTTGTTCCGATGGATACTACACCCCATAAACTGGTATCGTCTTGGCCTTCGGGGCTTGATTTACGCAGGTCTATGGGTCGGTCCTGTGCAGTTCTAGGAGGTCCACCCTCTCAGGCTTTGCCTCCCCTCTTTGTGTAGGAGTAACTTTATTGCTTACTGCCTGAGGCGCCCCTACCGGGGAATGCCGACGGAACTGCCCAGGCAATTTTTAATGGCCAGAGTGCTCACCTTCTCGGGCGCTGGCTTTTCAAGTCCCACTTTCCCGACCCGACCTTGGGTCACATCTTACCTTGTGGGAGTAAGATAAAACTGGCCTTGTGTCTAACCTCCTGGGGAGGTAAATAAAATGTTATATGGATGGATTCCGACCTAGAAAACAGCAATTCTTCCCCCTTTGTCAGAAACATCGCTCACAGGATGTGAGTATTAAAGAACAAATTGAGGGAAGCGAGAGTTACGAGGCTGACGAAAGTAAATCCATGGTCCACTTTCTACTGGGGGGGGGGGGGTATCAGATTTTTCATTCAACTTCCTAACTTGACGCACGTTTATTAACTCCTATTAACGAATATTAACTCCTTAAAACTTTATTTTTTCATGATTTAATCAAAATTTATTAATTAAGAACAAGTACTTTTTCAAAAGCAAAATGCAAATATTAGGAAGTTTGATCGGAAGTCCCGCTGGCTTGGCTGGCCGAGAGCAGGCTCGCGGATCCTTAAAATATTAGGTTTGAATATAAAACTTCAAAAGATTTTTGGCGACGCATTAAATTTCTTTGTATCAGGGCGAGTAGACGGTTATGAATAGGGGGGTAAGCGATCCTAATGACTGGAACAAGGCAATGATTGTCTAAAAGATCAACTCGTGTCGCCTGCCGTTTCTTAGTAAATACACATGTTAGTGTTTCTCGGTTTTCTTCTCTCCATTCTTGGAAAGAAAGGGGGAGGCATGGGGGGCGGTGGTGTGGAGGTTGGAGGTTGGGTCCTTTGAACAAGTTAAGTCACAAAATACTTTTTTTAAACAGTTAGTTTTAAAATAACAACAACAACAACAACAACAACAGCAGAAGCAGCAGCAGCATCATCATCACCACCACCACCAACAACAACAACATGAAGCGATAATGTCGGAAATTAAAACTTGTTTATCTTATCTGGAATTACAATTCGAGTTGGGATTTTTTTTTTACTCTTTTCTCTGAAACAAACAAAAAAGAAAAGCTAAGGGAAAGAAAAGAGAGGATTGTTGCGTAAGGGGGGGGGGGGTAGAAACTAGGAAGAGTGTGTGTATGTGTGTGCGTGAGAGTAAGGGGGAGAAGGAGAGAAATGGAAGGGGGAGAGAAGAAGGGGTGAGGGTTAGATAAGACAATGAAAAAACCGACAGAGGTTGAAAGACCATAAGGAGCTGGGGCACGTATATAAATTATAATTCTCTCTGTCTCTCTCTCTCTGTCTCTCTCTCTCTGTCTCTCTCTCCCTCTCTCCCTCTCTCTCTCTCTGTCTCTCTCTCTCTCTCTCTCTCTCTCTATCTCTATCTATCTCTGTCTGTCTGTCTGTCTGTCTGTCTGTCTGTCTGTCTGTCTCTCTCTCTCTCTCTCTCTCTCTGTCTCTTTCTTCCTCTCTCACTCTATGTCTCTGTCTCTCTCTGTCTCTCTCTCTGTCTGTCTCTCTCTCTCTCCCTCTCTCTCGGTCTCTCTCTGTCTCTCCCTGTCTTTGTCTCTGTCTGTCTGTCTGTCTGTCTGTCTCTCTCTCTCTCTCTCTCTCTCTCTCTCTCTCTCTCTCTCCCTCTTTCTCTACCGGCAGAAGAAATTGATTAGATCGTTAAATCTCTTTGGAGAACTTTGAATTCTTCTCCATGTCTGTATGAGAGAGAGAGAGAGAGAGAGAGAGAGAGAGAGAGAGAGAGAGAGAGAGAGAGAGAGAGAGAGAGAGAGAGAGTGAGAGTGAGAGAGAGAGGCAGACAGACAGACAGAGACAGACAGACAGACAGAGAAGAGACAGAGACAGAGACAGAGACAGATACATATATCGAGTATGTATGAGATAGATAGATAGATAAATAGATAGATAGATAGATAGATAGATAGATAGATAGATAGATAGATAGATAGATAGATAGATAGATAGATAGATAGATAGATAGGGGGAGAAAGAGGGAATCAATGAGTCGCCCGTGTAAATAAATTTAAAAAAAAAAAACAGAACTTAGTCATATCTTAAAGCAAAGAATGGGCAACAAAAATACGAAATAGTTATTCATAAAAAATGTAAAAGTGATGATTCTAATATTATTTCATTTAAAAACAAGAAATCCAAATCTAAAAAAAAATAATGGGACAAGAAATTCAATTTTCATAGAAAAAAGACCACAACGAAAATGTCGAACGTTTCTAGAATAACACTTCTCTAAATTAAATAAACTATATTTATTTTTTTATATCTATAATGTAAGTAGAAATGCGATACATAAAAAAGTTACTAGCTGATATAAGCTACTCTCTTTCTTTCTCCCTCCGTTCGTCTTACTCGTCATCTTATTTTCTTTCACTTTTTTTCTCCGCCTGTACTAAGTAGAATAATCTATTAGAATATACGTTATTTTAATTCACAGCTCATGTATTAAACATATATTCTAAACATATCCATCATTAGAACGAAAGGCTAAGACTGAAATTACGGTTTAACACATCTATTTACAGTTTACAATTATGAAATACAAGCAACGTTCATTATACAAAATAATATTTAGTTCTTACCCTACTATAAAGATAGTAACATTGATTACGGGGGGGGGGTGCTGAGATTTTTCACTTTGTGGGAGCCCTAAGGGAGACGTTCGGCAGCGATAAATTCTTAATACTCTATGGCCCCTTTCGGGCACAATTTAGGAGAAACAACGTAACGATGTTCAAAACCGGTGCGCCACCAGAATTCGTTCCCTACAAATCGATGGTTTACTTTGACGTCCGCACATACACAGCAAGTGGTCACGATATTTAAAAAACAACAACATCATTTCACATAAATGGTGTGAACTCCACAATTTTCAACCAATAAGAAAGATTCCCGCTCGTTTGAAACATATTCTTTTCGCAAGCCTATATTAACTATATCATTCAAATATAAACAGTCACTTGATAACCAAAAAAGAGAAAGGCACGAAGAGAGAATTATTCACTCTGTTGCCGTTGTGCCGTTGGAGACAACAACAACGACGACGACGACGACGATGACGACGACGACAACAACAAGCGCCTTACGAACAAGATAAAAGCATACACACAATAGAACTATATATATATATATATATATATATATATATATATATATATATAGAGAGAGAGAGAGAGAGAGAGAGAGAGAGAGAGAGAGAGTTTCGAATCGTATGACCAGTAGTGAATAGTTATATCTCTATGCTGATGAGTCCCGATTATAAAAGGACGAAACGTATACGTACATAGATAATAAACAAAACAAATATTTATTATTTGTAGCTCCTAGAAAACCCTCTAGATGGGCACTGTAAGTGTAGTATTTACACAGCATGACGTCGCCAGCTATAAATGCATCGTTTCTTTTCATTAAGTTGCACTAAGTCAAGCCGCCAAAATAAGTGTTAAAATTATCACTGTTTATTCTCTATTACGCGGTGGCCGTATGGTTCTAGATGTCGGGATTTGAGTTGTAAAATACTTGTAATAATAAACAAAACAAATATATATATATATATATATATATATATATATATATATATATATATATATATATATATATATATATATATATATATATAGTGTGTGTGTGTGTGTGTGTGTTAGAGTGAAATCAATTCGAGAAGGAAATCCGGGTATGAGAGCTCAATGTAATAAACAGAGCAAAGATTAAAATAAAATAAAGTAACACGGAATCACATAATCACCGGTGCAATAATTTATTTCGACCCTATTCGGTCTTATTCAAGCATCCAAGCAAGGTGATTACATTTTTGAAACTGAAAAAAGAGAAACTCACACTCACCATTTCAATACACATATAGAGAGAGCGACCACATATTTAATACATATCTTGAGAGAGGGGGAAATGAACTATTTAAGTCGTATATTGAGGGGGATGAGAGTGACAACATATTTAATAAATATATATATATATATATATATATATATATATATATATATATATATATATATATATATATATATATATATATATATAGTAACTACCTAGCTCTACTTACGTATCGAGCACTGTTGAAGTAAATACTGAAAATTGATACATAAAAAATTATATCTCCTTATAAAATTGTATGCGGATACATGAAATACTAATATATATATATATATATATATATATATATATATATATATATATATATATATATATATATATATATATATATATAAGGTGTCAATCAAATTTTATTAGAATTCAAAGTTCATGCAAAGCATCCTTAAGTCCTTAGCTCATGAGTTTTCAAAGATAATTCTTCTCTTCAGAGGACCATTACCGCAGTTATACTACTACAGGCAATAAAATTGAATATGGACACATTTCGCGACTGGATAACTTTGCCGGCCCCTTCAAGTTCACGTATTTGGACTGCTGTTTGTATCTTGGAGTAATGTCCTTCCTGATTATGCTTCTCAACTTGTATGACCTGGATGGACTGTATGGATTCAACAAAAGTATGTTTTTGGATTGATATGTTTGATGTTATGTATTTTTATGTATTTGTGTATATAATTTTATATATTTTCAAAGCGTAATTTTATTGCCTGTAGTAGTATAACTGCGGTAATGGTCCTCTGAAGAGAAGAATTATCTTTGAAAACTCATGAGCTAAGGACTTAAGGATGCTTTGCATGAACTTTGAATTCTAATAAAATTTGATTGACACCTTATTTTATTACTTCATTTTATATTATAATATTAATGCTCTATCCAGTATATTGAGCTTCAGTTTTTTATCCGGATGTTTCACTAATTATAAGATATTAGTTGACGCTTATATCTTTTGTTGGATTGCTTCATATATATATATATATATATATATATATATATATATATATATATATATATATATATATATACTGATAATAACTGTAAAAAAGCCAGAAAATAATTTGATTTCCACCTTCAGCCAATCAAATGGTCAAAACTAAACTAGAACAAAAATTCCTAAACTTAATCAACCTTCACTTGCCACAAAGAAACATTCTTCATAAAATATTTAACAAAAATACTCTCAAATATAGTTAAAGTTGTAGCGCTAACTTAGAAAAATAATCATAAAAAAACACAACAAAATATTTAAAAATAATACAGAAAAAAATAATCACACAAAAACTAACCCTAATTCTAATAATATTGTTAAGGCCCAAAATAATTGAAACTGTAAATATGCAAATAATAAAAGTGTTTATCATCATGGAGAATTGCGTATTTCTATGCAAATGTTGTCTGTATACGTCTCTGTATGTAAAGATGAATGTATTTTATATGCGGCTGTCAGTTTTGCCAGACATTTGTGTGTATACTTTCCCTATGTTAACCTATGGACGTATTATCGTGTCACTCTGTTTGTGGATGCTTGCTACGCTTAACTCTGATGACCAAGGCAGCCATAGCGGAAATGTCATGTTCCTTGTTTAATCGTGTTTTAACAAAATAAATAATTAACGGTACGTTTAATCCTAAAATATTTTGAATTCATCACGTGACCATTAAAGATTGAATTTGCCTTATTCCACAAAATGATGAAGGCGTAAAGCAAAGACGTTCTGGCTTGACAAGTCTTGCTTTTTACAACAGTGACTGAAACATGTTTCGCAAATGTGTAGCAAAATTATGTTTTTTATAAATAAAAACCTTTATTACTAGTAAATAGCTATATTTATTATTGAGCACTATTTTATCAACACAGTAAATATTTTCTCGATTTTTTTACCCTGTATATACAAACTTTACCTGGATTATATATATATATATATATATATATATATATATATATATATATATATATATATATATATATAAGTTTAGTTAAAGAACTAAAAGTGTTGCTATAGCTTTAGAAGATTATATAACAAAAATATTTTATAAAATAAATTAAGTATTACGAATTCCCAGGATATAACTAAATACTTCAGATAAGCTTCAGCTCAATGGTTAACAATTAATACCAAACAGAGCTTATACATTTTAATTCAGTAGAATACAAAATTTATGACATAATTAATATTTTGTAACCATGCTTCAAAAATTTCAACACTCAACAATATTTCTCCATGTGTGCACGCGTTTCAGAAAAATCGATTTTATTATCACTTTTACACAAGGGTAAAGACGAGTGGCAAGGAACCTAAACGGTTGAAATTAGCCGTAAAGTATCATATTTATTTATTTGCTAACAACTCACGATTTATCAAAGTCAAAAGCCAATCGAGGATAAAGGTTAACGAGATGGATGAATTGTCAGTGTAATGATGAAGAATATTATGAGAAGATTGAAAATGATGAATGGAATAAACAAAGTTTGATTACTTATAAGGACTGTTTATGCCAAGTATGTGTTGACAGTCGACGTGTAGATGGTCATGTTGTAATCTGCAATGAAGCAGTCCCATTGTAATGTGTTCCACAGGTATGAAGTAGCTTCAGAGCTGCACATAAGACTTTCTACTTCCGGCTGGTGAAAATCAGAACTTATGATTTCATACTGGTAAACGCTCGTTTTTTGTTTAATCCATTCCCGTTTAGGCAGACATTCTTTTACCAGATTGTTATTCTGTTTTCATTTGACCAAATCAGAATGTATTGATGACTTATACATACTTCCCATTTTAATAATACATCACACACACACACACACACACACACATATATATATATATATATATATATATATATATATATATATATATATATATATATATATGTGTGTGTGTGTGTGTGTGTGTGTGTGTGTGTATTTGGAGAGTTTACTAAGTTCCAGAGACGATTCATCACAACGAAAAGTATCTTTTATTTTATTATTTATTTATTTTTAAAAAGTTATTGTTCCCTACACGTGTTTCGCTATTTAGCAACAACTGACAATACCTCACAGGGGATTGACTTAGTTGAAATCACTTGAGAAGAAAAAACTGAAAATAAGTTCAAACAACTTGGCAATATATGGTAGCTGTGATGCGCCCTCACAATAATTAAGTCCGATGCAATCCAAAAAGGGAAAAAGAGAGTGAAGGGGAAAAAGGAAAAGAAAAAGGGGAAATAAGGGAGAAAAAGGGAAAAGAAAAAGGGGAAAAGGGGGGTTGAATCCCCCACATCTGGCGGAAGACATATCCTTAGGTCAACCTCAATATAGGTACCCCCTAGAAAAAAATCAACCCGTCCGCAGCGCAACGTTTGAATAACTTCCAGGGCCTCAGATTGGCACATGCAACCTGCTATTATTCCGTTGAATGATCCAGAATCAATTTCTGTCGAGAGACATAAAGTAATACAGAAAGACAAAAGAAACAAAAAACAAATGGTTAAAGCAGAAACAGGTCAGGCTAAATAATAACAATTCCGCAGAAAACAGTTTAAAAGATATGATAAAAATATAAAAATACCAAAAACTAACAGAAAGTAATGTTTTAAAAAATCAAGTGTCCTTTTTTTTTAATTATTAACGGCTAAAATTATTTAGAACAGGTTGGGATATATATATATATATATATATATATATATATATATATATATATATATATATATATATATATATATATAAAATAAATGCGGCGAAAAGCCTATAAAAGCATGTTTAGATGCAGTATTTATTAATAAAATAAAAAATCAGAACAACTTTTTTTTCTTTTTTTCTTTTTCATTTTTTACTTTTATCTTTTGTCTAATAATTTCGCTAAACATCTAGCTTCTTCCGAGTGGTCAGAAGTAGTAATAGTTCCATATGTTTGTAGCAGTTCGTAAATTCTTTTTAAAAAAAGATGTTTAAAAGAAAAAATATTAACTCTTCAATTTTAATACAAATCTCGCGGACAAGCGCGTTACCTCATGTTTGAAAGTTCCAAGGAAGAAATTATTAGAATTGAAAACTTTCCGGTATCTGTGGACCTCTACAATTAAGGGGTGGGATTTTACTGATTGTCAGATTGGTCGGGGGTATTTACTCTGAGGGAGCACAAGTGCAGCAAGTTCGTCGGAACACATTCCGTTGAAGTACTTCTAAAATAAGCACAGGGATGCAACATTGCAGCAATGGGCCAGGGGCTGGAACTTGGTAGATAGTGTGGGACCTGTTAGATTAGCGACTCTTTTTTGGGCCCTGGCTGGTGCAGGAGTGCAGATGTGCGAACAATACTCCATGCATGTGCAAATGGTGGTTTTATAAATATATAGAATACTGGCAGGCATGAGAAGTTTTCTAGTCCGGTAGATGGAGCCCACTTTCTTTGCAGCAGACTTGGCAGTATCTTCTATGTATTTATTCCGATCAATGTTGCCTGTGAATGTTAGCCCGATGAATATAAATGTTGGACTCTTCTTCTTCTTCTTCTTCTTCTTATTATTATTATTATTATTATTATTATTATTATTATTATTATTATTATTATTGTTATTATTATTATTATTGTTATTATTATTATTATTATTATTATTGTTATTATTATTGTTATTATTATTATTATTATTGTTATTATTATTGTTATTATTATTATTATTATTATTGTTATTATTATTGTTATTATTATTATTATTATTATTGTTATTATTGTTATTATTATTATTATTATTATTATTATTATTGTTATTATTGTTGTTGTTGTTGTTGTTATATATTTTTAAATTATTATTATTATTATCATCATTATTATTATTATTATTGTTATTATATTTTTTTTAATTATTATTATTATTATTATTATTATTATTATTATTATTATTATTATTATTGTTGTTGTTGTTGTTATATATTTTTAAATTATTATTATTATTATCATCATTATTATTATTATTATTGTTATTATGTTTTTTTAAATTATTATTATTATTATTATTATTATTATTATTATTATTATTATTATCATTATTATTGTTATTATTATTATTAGTATTAGTATTATTATTATTTTATTCTTTTCTTCTTTTTCTACTACTTCTTCTTCTTTCTCTAAATCCATCTTACCTGGCACAGACTTTGGGAGTGGAGTATGGTTCTGCTTCGGTCATAGGAAGCCATCCTCCCAGCCATTCTCCTACTGGGGAATGCTGACGGCTATGATCACGGGAGATTTTACACCCCTTTTGGAGGAAGCGGAATTCCCTATAAACAGACTTCATGAATGATTTTGTTTCAGTTGGATGTGGGTGGGGGTAAATATACTTACCTTAGGTAAGTACTGTCCACACACACAAAACACACACACACACATACATGCGACAGTTGTTACGCTTTTCTTTTTTTGTTGTTAAATAAAAATTGTGTCTAAAGTAAACCAATCGATATTTCGAGTCGTTGGACATAAAATAATTTCGAGCTTGACTTCTTTTTCTTTGGTATTAAAAAACGAACAGAGAGAAGAGAGAGAGAGAGAGAGAGAAAGAGAGAGAGAGAGGGGGGGCGAGACACACACAGCCAGACAGAATGACAGAAAGAAAGGTAGGAAGCCAGAAAGGGAGGGGAGATGAGAGGGAAAGGGAGAGAGAGAGAGAGACAGAGAGACAAAGACGGGAACAGGAACAGGGACAGGGAGAAAGACAGAGACAGGCAGGATGTGAGAAAGAAAGGGAGAGAGAGAGAGAGAAGCAGACAGAAAGACAGAAAGGTAGAGAGAGGCAGAACAAAAACATAGTGAAAAATGGGAAAGAGATAGAGAGACAAAGACAGAACAAAGACAGGGAGAAAGGGGAAGAAGAGAGAAAAGCAGAAACAGACAGACGGACAGACAGAGGGGGGGGGCAGACAGAAAAAGAAGAGACAGGAAAAAGAGTTGAGGAGAAAAAGAGACAAAACAGAGACAGAGAGAAAAGGGGAGAGGGAAAGAAAGAGAAACAGACAAACGGGCAGAGAGAAATGGGAGAGAGAGAGAAAGAGAGAGAGACAGAGACAAAAAAAAACAGAGAGAGAGAAAAAGGGTAGGGGAGAAAGATAAACAGAGAAAGAGAGGAGAAAAAGTTTTATGGAGAATCAATGAAAAAAAGGGGGTGAGTGAGAGGGAGAGTTTTGGCGGGGACAAATAGAAAAAGTATGGATATGCAAGAGAGAGGGAGAGAGAAGGGGCGAACAAACAGTCTTCCCTCTTTTAAAATTTAGTTTCAATAACAACTAGTTTTGCAAGCGTATAATTTAGAAAAATGAAGTGACGTCTGTCTTTTCTTTCTTTTCTTTCTTTTCTTTTAACATTCGTGTTGACCGAGAAGGAAGAGAGGGGTAGAAGGAGGAGGGTAGAAGTAGGAGGTCGAGGAGGAGGAAGAGGAAGAAGAGGCAGCTTCACTTTTAAGTGGACCGCAAAAAAGAAAAGAAAAAATAAATAAAGAAAAAATTGACAGTTGACGCTATTTTTAGTCTTATTTATTTTGTTTTTAAAAAAAGTGGAAGGATAGCTTCCTTTTTTATGCATATAGATTGCTACCCAAGACTATTAATTCTATGGAACTAGCAGGGTTATCCGGCGTTGCCCGGGGGCATAGATTACAAAATAGAAGTGTTAAATAAAAGTCTGTAACATCTTTCTTTTCAGACACCTCTCTCTTTTCTCTCTCCCTCTCCCCCTCCCCATCTCCC
>OY744518.1:118315061-118810061 GCA_963556195.1 Sepiola atlantica
AGATTCAGAACCAGAAAACAGCAATTCTACCCCCTTTGTTAGAAACATCGCTCATGGAATGTGAGGAATAAAGGACAAAAAAAAAAATGACTTCACTGCATCCAGGGCAATGCCGGGTAGATAGAGATAGGAGGAAATAAAAAATTCATTTATTTAATTTTTTTTTTTTTTTTTTTGCAAGCTTTCGTTGTAGAACAACTTTGTCAGGTGAGACTGTCTTATAGTTTTTTTTTCTTCTTTTCTTCTTTTCTTCCTCCTCATTTTGATGGTATTAACCTCGAGGGGTCGAATCACGATATGAGCAGAAAGAGACGTTAATACCATCAAAATGAGGAGGAAGAAAAGAAGAAAAAAAAACAAACTATAAGACAGTCTCGTCTGACAAAGTTGTTCTACAACGAAAGCTTGCAAAAAAAAAAAAAAAAAATTAAATAAATGAATTTTTCATTTAAATTGCACGATTGTTGATTTTCAAAATATTTCACTTTAATACATTCTAATCCATGCTTCAAAGATGTTGTCAATTTCCTTACTTAAACATTAAAATTGTTTTTTTAACGGAATTCAGTTTCGGGTCAGATAGCGTGGGAGGGACAGGAAAAAAGGGAAATAATCTTGGCCATTTAAAAAATATATACGTTTTGGGAATTTATTTTATGGCGTGCATGAAAACATGCCATTCATGAACCCCTATACGCCGAAGACTAAGACCGGATGGCATTCGAGAATGCTGTAATTGAAGTCGAAACCCTAAATTCGGCTCCGCCCTATGCTGCGAGACGATTTCGTTGATTGGGCATTAATGTACATAGCAATAAAAACAAATTACAAATATTGGTACGTTAGTTGGAGGATGATTAGTTTGGAAGAACATTAGCATGAAGAAAGTCACTTTGTAGAGTGCGTCGTGTCTGGACGCATCTGACTGAAATTGAATACTGAATAAGAAAAGGGTTACCATCTTCCATGAAAAACACCAAGCACCTCCACTAAAGTATGAATCAACTTTATTCGAAAGAAACACTGGAACATAAAGAGAGTTGCGAGGTCGGCTGCCTTTTGTCATAAACAGAATGTGGTATCCTGGAGTTCCATCTCGCCTGCACGCTTTTGCCACAAGACGAGAACAGGATAGGAGGGACGTCTTATCAGCACGAAATCTACTTGGGAACTGACTTGTATCTTCCCGCCGACGAGGTGGGCGGAAATCAGTAGGCTTCGAGTGCGCATGCCAGTGTTGTGCCAATCGCCTGTGTATCAATTCGCCAACCAAATTACAACTCGACATAACGCAAGATATTGCGCGTACATATAAACAAAAATAGATCTCTCATGCAACTGCTACAATAAAAAAATATAAACAAAATGTGAGCGTGTAAAAAGTGGTTACCCGTTCTCTCCTACGCTATCTGGTTCGGAACTGAGTGATCATTAATGCTTTCTGATCAGGAAGTGGGTGATCATTCTATGTTAAATTTATATAGGAAAATTAAAAGTCTACTGAAATGAAAATTAATGTTTTCATGTTTTTGTTTTTTCGTTGTTGTTTTTTCTTTATTTGGTATTTTTCAGATATTTTTACAGGCTGTTTACATGTAATCGGCAAAAGAGAAAGAATCTCATTTTTAAATTAAGGTGTACTAGGAAGAGTTAAATACTCGAAATATACAGAAAAATGCTTTTTTTTTCTGTTGTTTAGAAGCATAATGGAAGTAAAATACTCAACGTTTTCTCATAATAAATGGGTTCGTTTGCTTGGCGTGCAGAATTTGGATGTGAGAAGGAACAAGTTCACGCCAGAACAAGAGTATTTATGCATGTCGACCACATGTACCCGGTGTGCTTTTCTATCCACAGAAGACGAGCCTAATAAAAGAAGTCCAGTTGCGTTTTAGCACTCAAAGGGTTAAGATTATCGAATGATAGAAATTAGTATTGAAAACCGTGTTATTGGAGAAGAGTATACTATGTAAGAAAGTTCTAGTGGCAATCACATTGTTCCCGAGTTTCGTATTGAAAACCGTGTTATTGGAAAAGAGTATACCATTCGAGAAAAGTATACCATCTAACGAAGTTCCAGTGGCATACCTGTTGTTTCCATCTACAGAGACCATCTTTTTCTTCCTTTTTTTTTTTTATTCGTCAGTTAGTGTCACAAATTACTTTTCCTTGTCTCTATCTTCTTTTACTTCACTCCTTTCTTTTTAAACTTTTGCCTTCTTTTCTTTTTTTTTTGTAGAACGTTTACTTTCTTTTTTTCCCTTTGTTTGTTTCTTTCAAATCTTATTTCCCTTTTTTTCTTTCTTTCTTTCGTCATCAAATCGTTTTTTTCCTCTTTTAATTTTTTTTCTTCTAATTTTTCAAAAATCTCCCTTGATTTTATAACGTTTTTTTTTGTTGTTGTTTGTCTTTACTATTGTGGTCACGACTTATCAAGGCCAAGAATAACTCGAGGATAAAGGGTCAATCAGATGAAAATGGTTGCCAGCCGAAAGATGAGGAGCACTATGGGAGTACTAACATTGATCAATGATGTGAATTGCGTTTGATTACTTTTGGCACGGTCTATTACAAGAATTGATTGACATTGGATTTGAAAATGACCAAGTTGCAATCAACAGGGAAGCAGTCCTGCAGCAATGTGTTCCACAGACGGGAATCCCTTGCAAAGAGCTCTGTCCATGGAAATTCGCTCTAATGCTAGACACATATAGAGAGAAAGAAACATTTTTTCGATGTGGTAATTAGACGAATTCTGGAGGAACCAAAGACTGGAGCTCAGTTGAGTATCTTTCATAGAAATAACAATAGAGTAGAGAGAGACTAACAACGTCTCTTCTGTGGGAAAGGGGCTGTAGGGAAGAAAAGAGATCACCCCCAATCCCCCATTAGATTTTGTCTTTCATTATTCGCCCCCCCCCCCACTGTGTTTGTCTTAAAACATAACATGTCAGCCTGAGATCAAAGTGTACTATCTGTTCTGATGGATTCTACACCCTGTAGACCGGTACCGTCTTGGCATCCGAGCCTTGATTTCACCGGTCTAAGGGATTGTCCTGTGCAGTTCAAGGAGGTGCACCCTCCCAGGCTTTGCCTTCTCACCCTTTGAGAAGGGTTAGTTTATTGCTGATCGCCTGAGGCACCCTGCCGATGGGGTTGCCCAGGCATTTTTTGTAGGCCAGAGTGCTCTTCCTCTAGGGTGCTGGCTTTTCAATCCCACTTTCCTGACCTTGTGTCACATGTTATCGCTGTGGGAGGGAGATAAATAGTAAGATATTTTCAGATATAACATGTTGTTGTTACAAAGAAAGAAAGATTAGTTGGAGATGCTGTATGTAAACTTCATTAAACATGATATTTTGGTATTTGTTTAAATGTTATTTAGTGTGTTTGAGTTCCATAATGTGTGTGTCTATATATTTTTTACCTTTTGCGCTAGCTGTAACGATAGTGATAGAAGCAGTAGTAGTAGTAGTCGTTAAAAGCTCTTCAGAAAGGCATAGGTAGTGGTTCTTTGGTGCACCATCTGCCATCATTGAACGCATTGTTGTTGTTGCTTACTGTTGTTTTCAACATCTTATCGGCATAACGGCAGCATGGTTGTGTCAGCCTGAAAAAAAAAACTCTCGTTTTGGTTAACGTGCGGTTGTTAGTATTGAAACCAGCCGGCTACCCAAACATCCCAGACAAGCTGCTTCAAAGAATGGGGATCTTTCTCATTTATTGAAAATTCACGAATTCACACCTACATGTGAGCTGATGTTTTTATTTCGGATCTTCATGCTACGATTGTGCAGATGTAGCACAGGGCCGTTGATTAAAGTGCCTCCCATTTCCACTCAGTGCAGAAAGAGGGAGAAGTGAAAAGGAAAGCAGAGGAAAGAGTAAGCCGAACGAACGGAGAAAGATAGAGAGTAGCTTCTACAAGCTAGTAACTTTTTGCGTTCGTTTGTATTGCATGCCTATTTACAAATAGATCACACCATTCCTTTATTTTCCCAAATACTTTTTTAGGTTTTTCTGTATTTATTAAATTGGATATAGCAGGGCAGTTCATTTAAGTGCGTCCCATTTCCACTCAGTACAGAAAGAGGGAGAGGTGAAAAGAAAATACAAGCTAGTATAATTTTCATGTTAGCTCATCTTGCGTGTCTATTTACTAATATACAAAACCATTATTCTATTTTCCAAGATCTTTTTTATGTTTCTGTCTATTCATCTTTGTCAATTTATATGAGCATGGGCGTGTAGTCTGAAAATAAAAAGAAACAAGATGTCGCTTACCACATTGTGAAAGAGAAGAAAAGTGTTGCCGATAATTTATGTCAATAGAGAAAATAAGTTTAAGAGACTTGCAAACTTAATTATCATTTGATATGTTAACTTTTTAATCTTTTGATCATTCATAATTTGATATGTTAATTTTTTAATCTTTTGATCATTCATCATTTGATATTTTAATTTTTTAATCTTTTTGATCATTCATCATTTGATATGTAAATTTTTAAATCTTTTTGATCATTCAGCATTTGATATTTTAATTTTTTAATCTTTTGATCATTCATCATTTGATATGTTAATTTTTTAATCTTTTGATCATTCATCATTTGATATGTTAATTTTTTAATCTTTTGATTATTCATCATTTGATATGTTAATTTTTTAATCTTTTGATTATTCATCATTTGATATATTAATTTTTTAATCTTTTGATCATTCATCATTTGATATGTTAATTTTTTAATCTTTTGATCATTCATCATTTGATATGTTAATTTTTTAATCTTTTGATTATTCATCATTTGATATGTTAATTTTTTAATCTTTTGATCATTCATCATTTGATATGTTAATTTTTTAATCTTTTGATCATTCATCATTTGATATGTTAATTTTTTAATCTTTTGATTATTCATCATTTGATATGTTAATTTTTTAATCTTTTGATTATTCATCATTTGATATGTTAATTTTTTAATCTTTTGATCATTCATCATTTGATATGTTAATTTTTTAATCTTTTGATCATTCATCATTTGATATGTTAATTTTTTAATCTTTTGATTATTCATCATTTGATATGTTAATTTTTTAATCTTTTGACCATTCATCATTTAATATGTTAATTTTTAATTTTTTTAGCATTCATCATTTTATATGTTAATTTTTTTAATCTTTTGATCATTCATCATTTGATATGTTTATTTTTTAATCTTTTGATCATTGATCATTTGATATGTTAATTTTTTAATCTTTTGACCATTCATCATTTGATATGTTATTTCTTAATCCTTTGATCATTCATCATTTGATATGTTAATTTTTTAATCTTTTGATCATTTGATATGTTAATTTTTTAATCTTTTGATCATTTGATATTTTAATTTTTTAATCTTTTGATCATTCATCATTTGATATGTTAATTTTTTAATATTTTGACCATTAATCATTTAGTATGTTAATTTTTTAATCTTTTGATCATTGATCATTTAGTATGTTAATTTTTTAATCTTTTGATCATTAATCATTTGATATGTTAATTTTTTAATCTTTTGATCATTCATCATTTGATATGTTTATTTTTTAATCTTTTGATCATTCATCATTTGATATGTTAATTTTTTAATCTTTTGATCATTCATCATTTAATATGTTTATTTTTTAATCTTTTGATCATTCATCATTTGATATGTTAATTTTTTAATCTTTTGACCGTTCATCATTTGATATGTTAATTTTTTAAACTTTTTGACTATTCATCATTTGATATGTTCAATTTTTAATCTTTTGATCATTTGATATGTTAATTTTTTAATCTTTTGATCATTAATCATTTGATATTCTTAATTTTAGATCTTTTGATCATTGATCATTTGATATGTTAATTTTTTAAATTTTTTGATCATCATCATTTGATATGTCAATTTTTTAATCTTTTGATCATTCATCATTTGATATGTTAATTTTTCAATCATTTGATCATTCATCATTTGATATGTTAATTTTTAATCTTTTGATCATTAATCATTTGATATGTTGATTTTTAATTTTTTTAGCATTCATCATTTTATATGTTAATTTTTTAATCTTTTGATCATTCATCATTTTATATGTTTATTTTTTAATCTTTTGATCATTCATCATTTGATATGTTAATTTTTTAATCTTTTGACCATTCATCATTTGATATGTTATTTCTTAATCCTTTGATCATTCATCATTTGATATCTTAATTTTTTAATCTTTTGATCATTGATCATTTGATGTGTTAATTTTTTAATCTTTTGATCATTTGATATTTTAATTTTTTAATCTTTTGATCATTCATCATTTAATATGTTAGTTTTTTTACTTTTTGACCATTAATCATTTGATATGTTAATTTTTTAATCTTTTGATCATTGATCATTTGATATGTTGATTTTTTAATATTTTGATCATTTGATATGGTAATTTTTTCATCTTTTGATCATTTGATATGTCAATTTTTTTATCTTTTGACCATTCATCATTTGATATGTAAATTAATTAATCTTTTGATCATTGATCATTTGATATGTTAATTTTTTAATCTTTTGACCATTCATCATTTGATATGTTAATTTGTTTATCTTTTGATCATTCATCATTTTATATGTTAATTTCTTAATCTTTTGATCATTCATCATTTGATATGTTAATTTTTTAATCTTTTGATCATTTATCATTTGATATGTTAATTTTTAATCTTTTGATCATTAATCATTTGATATGTTGATTTTTAATTTTTTTAGCATTCATCATTTTATATGTTAATTTTTTAATCTTTTGACCATTCATCATTTGATATGTTAATTTTTTAATCTTTTGATCATTAATCATTTGATATGTTAATTTCTTAATCTTTTGATCATTCATCATTTGATATGTTAATTTTTTAATGTTTTGATCATTCACAATTTCATATGTTACTTTTTTGATCTTTTGACCGTTCATCATTTGATATGTTAATTTTTAAATCGTTTGATCATTCATCATTTGATGTGTTAATTTTTTAATCTTTTGACCGTTCACCATTTGATATGTTAATTTTTTAATCTTTTTGACTATTCATCATTTGATATGTTAAATTTGTAATCTTTAGATCATTTGATATGTTAATTTTTTAATCTTTTGATCATTAATCATTTGATATTCTTAATTTTAGATCTTTTGATCATTGATCATTTGATGTGTTAATTTTTAAATTTTTTGATCATTCATCATTTGATATGTCAATTTTTTAATCTTTTGATCATTCATCATTTGATATGTTAATTTTTTAATCTTTTGACCATTCATCATTTTAGATGTTAATTTTTTTAATCTTTTGATCATTCATCATTTGATATGTTTGATTTTTAATCTTTTGATCATTCATCATTTGATATGTAAATTTTTTAATCTTTTGATCATTCATCATTTGATATGTTAATTTTTGAATCTTTTGATCATTTATCATTTGATATGTGAATTTTTTAATCTTTTGATCATTCATCATTTGATATGTTAATTTTTTAATCTTTTGACCATTCATCATTTGATATGTTAATTTTTTAATCGTTTGATCATTCATTATTTAATGTGTTAATTTTTTAATCTTTTGATCATTTATCATTTGATATGTTTATTTTTTAATCTTTTGATCATTCATCATTTGATATGTTAATTTTTTAATCTTTTGACCGTTCTACCATTTGATATGTTAATTTTTTAATCTTTTGACCATTCATCATTTGATATGTTAATTTTTTAATCTTTTGATCATTAATCATTTGATATGTTAATTTCTTAATCTTTTGATCATTCATCATTTGATATGTTAATTTTTTAATGTTTTGATCATTCACAATTTCATATGTTACTTTTTTGATCTTTTGACCGTTCATCATTTGATATGTTAATTTTTAAATCGTTTGATCATTCATCATTTGATGTGTTAATTTTTTAATCTTTTGACCGTTCACCATTTGATATGTTAATTTTTTAATCTTTTTGACTATTCATCATTTGATATGTTAAATTTGTAATCTTTAGATCATTTGATATGTTAATTTTTTAATCTTTTGATCATTAATCATTTGATATTCTTAATTTTAGATCTTTTGATCATTGATCATTTGATGTGTTAATTTTTAAATTTTTTGATCATTCATCATTTGATATGTCAATTTTTTAATCTTTTGATCATTTTTCATTTTATATGTTAATTTTTTAATCTTTTGACCATTCATCATTTTAGATGTTAATTTTTTTAATCTTTTGATCATTCATCATTTGATATGTTTGATTTTTAATCTTTTGATCATTCATCATTTGATATGTAAATTTTTTAATCTTTTGATCATTCATCATTTGATATGTTAATTTTTGAATCTTTTGATCATTTATCATTTGATATGTGAATTTTTTAATAGTTTGATCATTCATCATTTGATATGTTAATTTTTTAATCTTTTGACCATTCATCATTTGATATGTTAATTTTTTAATCGTTTGATCATTCATTATTTAATGTGTTAATTTTTTAATCTTTTGATCATTCATCATTTGATATGTTTATTTTTTAATCTTTTGATCATTCATCATTTGATATGTTAATTTTTTAATCTTTTGACCGTTCTACCATTTGATATGTTAATTTTTTAATCTTTTGACCATTCATCATTTGATATGTTAATTTTTTAATCTTTTGATCATTAATCATTTGATATGTTAATTTCTTAATCTTTTGATCATTCATCATTTGATATGTTAATTTTTTAATGTTTTGATCATTCACAATTTCATATGTTACTTTTTTGATCTTTTGACCGTTCATCATTTGATATGTTAATTTTTAAATCGTTTGATCATTCATCATTTGATGTGTTAATTTTTTAATCTTTTGACCGTTCACCATTTGATATGTTAATTTTTTAATCTTTTTGACTATTCATCATTTGATATGTTAAATTTGTAATCTTTAGATCATTTGATATGTTAATTTTTTAATCTTTTGATCATTAATCATTTGATATTCTTAATTTTAGATCTTTTGATCATTGATCATTTGATGTGTTAATTTTTAAATTTTTTGATCATTCATCATTTGATATGTCAATTTTTTAATCTTTTGATCATTTTTCATTTTATATGTTAATTTTTTAATCTTTTGACCATTCATCATTTTAGATGTTAATTTTTTTAATCTTTTGATCATTCATCATTTGATATGTTTGATTTTTAATCTTTTGATCATTCATCATTTGATATGTAAATTTTTTAATCTTTTGATCATTCATCATTTGATATGTTAATTTTTTAATCTTTTGATCATTTATCATTTGATATGTGAATTTTTTAATAGTTTGATCATTCATCATTTGATATGTTAATTTTTTAATCTTTTGACCATTCATCATTTGATATGTTAATTTTTTAATCGTTTGATCATTCATTATTTAATGTGTTAATTTTTTAATCTTTTGATCATTCATCATTTGATATGTTTATTTTTTAATCTTTTGATCATTCATCATTTGATATGTTAATTTTTTAATCTTTTGACCGTTCTACCATTTGATATGTTAATTTTTTAATCTTTTGACCATTCATCATTTGATATGTTAATTTTTTAATCTTTTGATCATTAATCATTTGATATGTTAATTTCTTAATCTTTTGATCATTCATCATTTGATATGTTAATTTTTTAATGTTTTGATCATTCACAATTTCATATGTTACTTTTTTGATCTTTTGACCGTTCATCATTTGATATGTTAATTTTTAAATCGTTTGATCATTCATCATTTGATGTGTTAATTTTTTAATCTTTTGACCGTTCACCATTTGATATGTTAATTTTTTAATCTTTTTGACTATTCATCATTTGATATGTTAAATTTGTAATCTTTAGATCATTTGATATGTTAATTTTTTAATCTTTTGATCATTAATCATTTGATATTCTTAATTTTAGATCTTTTGATCATTGATCATTTGATGTGTTAATTTTTAAATTTTTTGATCATTCATCATTTGATATGTCAATTTTTTAATCTTTTGATCATTTTTCATTTTATATGTTAATTTTTTAATCTTTTGACCATTCATCATTTGATATGTTAATTTTTTAATCGTTTGATCATTCATTATTTAATGTGTTAATTTTTTAATCTTTTGATCATTCATCATTTGATATGTTTATTTTTTAATCTTTTGATCATTCATCATTTGATATGTTAATTTTTTAATATTTTGATCATTTGATATGTTAAATTTGTAATCTTTTGATCATTAATCATTTAATATTCTTAATTTTAGATCTTTTGATCATTGATCATTTAGTATGTTAATTTTTCAATCATTTGATCATTCATCATTTCATATGTTAATTTTTTAATCTTTTGATCATTAATCATTTGATATGTTAATTTTTAATTTTTTTAGCATTCATCATTTTGTATGTCAATTTTTTAATCTTTTGATCATTCATCATTTGATATGTTTATTTTTTAATCTTTTGACCATTCATCATTTGATATGTTAATTTTTTATTTTTTGATCATTCATAATTTTATATGTTAATTTTTTTAATCTTTTGATCATTCATCATTTGATATGTTTGATTTTTAATCTTTTGATCATTCATCATTTGATATGTAAATTTTTTAATCTTTTGATCATTGATCATTTTATGTGTTAATTTTTTAATCTTTTGATCATTTGATATTTTAATTTTTTAATCTTTTGATCATTCATCATTTGATATGTTAACTTTTTAATCTTTTGACCATTAATCATTTGATATGTTAATTTTTTAATCTTTTGATCATTCATCATTTGATATGTTAATTTTTTAATATTTTGATCATTTGATATGGTAATTTTTTAATCTTTTGATCATTTGATATGTTTATTTTTTAATCTTTTGACAATTCATCATTTGATATGTAAATTAATTAATATATTGATCATTGATCATTTGATATGTTAATTTTTTAATCTTTTGATCATTTTATATATTAATTTTTTAATCTTTTAATCATTCATCATTTGATATGTAAATTTTTTAATCTTTTGATCATTTGATATATTAATTTTTTAATCTTTTGATCATTTGATATGGTAATTTTTTAATCTTTTGATCATTTTATATATTGATTTTGTAATCTTTTGATCATTCATCATTTGATATGTTAATTTTTTAATCTTTTGATCATTTGATATGTTAATATTTTAATCTTTTGATCATTTGATATGTTAATTTTTTAATCTTTTGATCATTTGATATCTTAATTTTTTAATCTTTTGATCATTTGATATGTTTATTTTTTAATCTTTTGATCATTTTATATATTAATTTTTTAATCTTTTGATTATTTGATATATTGATTTTTTAATGTTTTGATCATTCATCATTTGATATGTTAATTTTTTAATCTTTTGATCATTAGATATGTTCATTTTTTAATCTTTTGATCATTTGATATTCCTATTTTTTAATCTTTTGATCATTCATCATTTGATATTCTAATTTCTTAATGTTTTCATCATTCATCATTTGATATGTTAATTTTTTAATCTTTTGATCATTGATCATTTGATATTCTTATTTTTTAATCTTTTGATCATTCATCATTTTATATGTTAATTTTTTAATCTTTTGATCATACATCATTTAATGTTAATTTTTTAATCTTTTGATCATTCATCATTTGATATGTTAATTTTTTAATCTTTTGATCATTCATCATTTGATATGTTAATTTTTAATTTTTTTAGCATTCATCATTTTATATGTTAATTTTTTTAATCTTTTGATCATTCATCATTTGATATGTTAATTTTTTAATCTTTTGATCATTTGATATGTTAATATTTTAATCTTTTGATCATTTGATATGTTAATTTTTTAATCTTTTGATCATTTTATATGTTTATTTTTTAATCTTTTGATCATTTTATATATTAATTTTTTAATCTTTTGATCATTTTATATGTTTATTTTTTAATCTTTTGATCATTTTATATATTAATTTTTTAATCTTTTGATTATTTGATATATTGATTTTTTAATGTTTTGATCATTCATCATTTGATACGTTAATTTTTTAATCTTTTGATCATTGATCATTTGATATGTTAATTTTTCAATCATTTGATCATTCATCATTTCATATGTTAATTTTTTTATCTTTTGATCATTGATCATTTGATATGTTAATTTTTCAATCATTTGATCATTCATCATTTCATATGTTAATTTTTTAATCTTTTGATCATTAATCATTTGATATGTTAATTTTTAATTTTTTTAGCATTCATCATTTTGTATGTTAATTTTTTAATCTTTTGATCATTCATCATTTGATATGTTTATTTTTTAATCTTTTGACCATTCATCATTTGATATGTTAATTTTTTATTTTTTGATCATTCATCATTTTATATGTTATTTTTTTTAATCTTTTGATCATTCATCATTTGATATGTTAATTTTTTAATCTTTTGACCATTCATCATTTTAGATGTTAATTTTTTTAATCTTTTGATCATTCATCATTTGATATGTTTGATTTTTAATCTTTTGATCATTCATCATTTGATATGTAAATTTTTTAATCTTTTGATCATTCATCATTTGATATGTTAATTTTTTAATCTTTTGATCATTTATCATTTGATATGTTAATTTTTTTAATCTTTTGATCATTCATCATTTGATATGTTAATTTTTTAATCTTTTGACCATTCATCATTTGATATGTTAATTTTTTAATCGTTTGATCATTCATTATTTAATGTGTTAATTTTTTAATCTTTTGATCATTCATCATTTGATATGTTTATTTTTTAATCTTTTGATCATTCATCATTTGATATGTTAATTTTTTAATATTTTGATCATTTGATATGTTAAATTTGTAATCTTTTGATCATTAATCATTTAATATTCTTAATTTTAGATCTTTTGATCATTGATCATTTAGTATGTTAATTTTTCAATCATTTGATCATTCATCATTTCATATGTTAATTTTTTAATCTTTTGATCATTAATCATTTGATATGTTAATTTTTAATTTTTTTAGCATTCATCATTTTGTATGTTAATTTTTTAATCTTTTGATCATTCATCATTTGATATGTTTATTTTTTAATCTTTTGACCATTCATCATTTGATATGTTAATTTTTTATTTTTTGATCATTCATAATTTTATATGTTAATTTTTTTAATCTTTTGATCATTCATCATTTGATATGTTTGATTTTTAATCTTTTGATCATTCATCATTTGATATGTAAATTTTTTAATCTTTTGATCATTGATCATTTTATGTGTTAATTTTTTAATCTTTTGATCATTTGATATTTTAATTTTTTAATCTTTTGATCATTCATCATTTGATATGTTAACTTTTTAATCTTTTGACCATTAATCATTTGATATGTTAATTTTTTAATCTTTTGATCATTCATCATTTGATATGTTAATTTTTTAATATTTTGATCATTTGATATGGTAATTTTTTAATCTTTTGATCATTTGATATGTTTATTTTTTAATCTTTTGACAATTCATCATTTGATATGTAAATTAATTAATATATTGATCATTGATCATTTGATATGTTAATTTTTTAATCTTTTGATCATTTTATATATTAATTTTTTAATCTTTTAATCATTCATCATTTGATATGTAAATTTTTTAATCTTTTGATCATTTGATATATTAATTTTTTAATCTTTTGATCATTTGATATGGTAATTTTTTAATCTTTTGATCATTTTATATATTGATTTTGTAATCTTTTGATCATTCATCATTTGATATGTTAATTTTTTAATCTTTTGATCATTTGATATGTTAATATTTTAATCTTTTGATCATTTGATATGTTAATTTTTTAATCTTTTGATCATTTGATATCTTAATTTTTTAATCTTTTGATCATTTGATATGTTTATTTTTTAATCTTTTGATCATTTTATATATTAATTTTTTAATCTTTTGATTATTTGATATATTGATTTTTTAATGTTTTGATCATTCATCATTTGATATGTTAATTTTTTAATCTTTTGATCATTAGATATGTTCATTTTTTAATCTTTTGATCATTTGATATTCCTATTTTTTAATCTTTTGATCATTCATCATTTGATATTCTAATTTCTTAATGTTTTCATCATTCATCATTTGATATGTTAATTTTTTAATCTTTTGATCATTGATCATTTGATATTCTTATTTTTTAATCTTTTGATCATTCATCATTTTATATGTTAATTTTTTAATCTTTTGATCATACATCATTTAATGTTAATTTTTTAATCTTTTGATCATTCATCATTTGATATGTTAATTTTTTAATCTTTTGATCATTCATCATTTGATATGTTAATTTTTAATTTATTTAGCATTCATCATTTTATATGTTAATTTTTTTAATCTTTTGATCATTCATCATTTGATATGTTAATTTTTTAATCTTTTGATCATTTGATATGTTAATATTTTAATCTTTTGATCATTTGATATGTTAATTTTTTAATCTTTTGATCATTTTATATGTTTATTTTTTAATCTTTTGATCATTTTATATATTAATTTTTTAATCTTTTGATCATTTTATATGTTTATTTTTTAATCTTTTGATCATTTTATATATTAATTTTTTAATCTTTTGATTATTTGATATATTGATTTTTTAATGTTTTGATCATTCATCATTTGATATGTTAATTTTTTAATCTTTTGATCATTGATCATTTGATATGTTAATTTTTCAATCATTTGATCATTCATCATTTCATATGTTAATTTTTTTATCTTTTGATCATTGATCATTTGATATGTTAATTTTTCAATCATTTGATCATTCATCATTTCATATGTTAATTTTTTAATCTTTTGATCATTAATCATTTGATATGTTAATTTTTAATTTTTTTAGCATTCATCATTTTGTATGTTAATTTTTTAATCTTTTGATCATTCATCATTTGATATGTTTATTTTTTAATCTTTTGACCATTCATCATTTGATATGTTAATTTTTTATTTTTTGATCATTCATCATTTTATATGTTATTTTTTTTAATCTTTTGATCATTCATCATTTGATATGTTTGATTTTTAATCTTTTGATCATTCATCATTTGATATGTAAATTTTTTAATCTTTTGATCATTGATCATTTTATGTGTTAATTTTTTAATCTTTTGATCATTTGATATTTTAATTTTTTAATCTTTTGATCATTCATCATTTGATATGTTAACTTTTTAATCTTTTGACCATTAATCATTTGATATGTTAATTTTTTAATCTTTTGATCATTCATCATCTGATATGTTAATTATTTAATCTTTTTGACTATTCATCATTTGATATGTTCATTTTTTAATCTTTTTGACTATTCATCATTTGATATGTTAATTTTTTAATCTTTTGATCATTTGATATATTAATTTTTTAATCTTTTGATCATTTGATATGGTAATTTTTTAATCTTTTGATCATTTCATATATTTATTTTTTTAATCTTTTGATCATTGATCATTTGATATGTTAATTTTTTAATCTTTTGATCATTGATCATTTGATATGTTTATTTTTTAATCTTTTGACCATTCATCATTTGATATGCTAATTTTTTAATCTTTTTGACTATTCATCATTTGATATGTTAATTTTTTAATCTTTTTGATCATTCGTCATTTGATACGTTAATTTTTTAATTTCATCATATCTCTTTCCTCTCCATATGCATAACTCTGGTACGCCCCATTCTTGAGTATACCATCCAAGCAACAACCATTATCTTAAAAAATGATATCATAAACCTGGTGCGTGCAACTAGGATGGTTACCCGACTCTCCACGCTTAGCTTACAAAGAGCAGCTTCAAAGGCTAGATCTGTTCTAAATCGAACATCGAAGAATGATACGATGGGACCTGATTCTTGCATACAGCATCATCACCGGGAATTTACATCTACCTTTACATGATTTTTTCATCCCAGCGCCATGTCATAATCTCCACGGACAGCCGCAGAAGATGTAGCATCGTTGCTTTTGTCTCATCAGAAGAAAGGTAGTATTTCATGTCTGTGCTTCTGTTCTCTGGAACAGCCTGCCATGGAAGGTCGTAACAATGTCCACCTTATCGATGTTCAAAATGACCTTGGACAAATATTCTCCTTTTCAATTTTTTTTCCTCTATCGACCAACCTCAGGTAACTTTTGTATTAAGTTATTCAATAGCAAATATTTACAAATGGCCAATAATTTATTAACAAGGTCGGATCAATGTCTATATTTACTCCTATTATTTCTGTTGGACAAACAAAAACTATATAATTTCTTCTTTATGGTGATAATGACTTGACCACTGAATAAAAAGATATGACTTCTGAGTAGTAGATGGGTTAGGGTTAGGGTTAGGGTTAGATGGTCCTTAGTTAACAGTTAGCTTAATACCTTCTTCCTGGTTCAGAGTAATAGTTGCAGAGGTAAAAATGGCACAGGCAAAAATGACACTGTAAAATTGACACAAATAGACAAATAAAAAAAAAAATTTTAAAGGAAGGAAAAGACAGTCTCTGTTGATGGAAACAACATACTTGCCACTGAAACTTTGTTACATGGTATACTTTTCTCGAATAACATGGTTTTCTATACTAAACTCGGAAACAATGCATTCACCACTGAAACTTCGTTACGTAGTATACTCTTCTCCAATAACACTGTTTTCAATACTAATCTCTATTGCTTGATGATCTTAACCCTTTGAGTGCTAAAACACAACTGAACTTCTTCTATTAAGCTCGTCTTCTGTGGAAGCAAAAGCACGCGATATTCTTGTTCTGGCGTTAAGTTATTCTTTCTGATATCCAAGTTCTGCATGCTACGCAGAGACGAACCCATTTATGACGGCGATGAGGTAAGTTAAGATTAGTTCCACAACTTGATTCAGATTCTTGCTCATCATGTCCACTGCAGGTAAAAATGGCACAAGTAAATAAATTTTTTAAATGACACAAGTAAATAAATTTTTTAAATGGCACAAGTAAATAAAATTTTTAAATGGCACAAGTAAATAATTTTTTTAAATGGCACAAGTAAATAAATTTTTTAAATGGCACAAGTAAATAAATTTTTTAAAGGGCACAAGTAAATAAATTTTTTAAATGGCACAAGTAAATAATTTTTTTAAATGACACAAGTAAATAAATTTTTTAAATGGCACAAGTAAATAAATTTTTTAAATGACACAAGTAAATAAATTTTTTAAATGGCACAAGTAAATAAAATTTTTAAATGGCACAAGTAAATAATTTTTTTAAATGGCACAAGTAAATAAATTTTTTTAAATGGCACAAGTAAATAAATTTTTTAAATGGCACAAAGCGAGAACATAGAGATGTGGTTTCCAACAATTTTCTCCGGTGAACCCAATCATGCCCCTCAAGACATTACCGCGATCCCACGAGTTTTAGTTATATATGCGTTATTATATGTTATGAGTTGTTGACTGTATAAGTAAGTGATACGTATAATAAATAAACCCAAAGGCGAATTAGTAGTTAGCGGTAGAGTTAGAGTTAGGGTTAGGGTTTAAATTTTTTACTTTCAAATATCACTATAATTTTCTTTTTAATTTGACAAACTTTTTAATGTTTTCTCTTTATGTATTGTATCGTAGATTTTGAAAAAAAACTCGTTGTGAAATTTTCATCTATATTTTTCCCCTGTGCCATTTTTTCCTGTTTATCCACTTGTGCCATTTTTACCTGTGTGAATTTTATCTGTGCAATTTTTACCTGTGCTATTTTTCACCTGTGCCATTTACCTAAATACCTTCTTACTACCTAACTGCCTGGTGGGACAACAAAGAAGATTATTAGGTAATTTACTAGTCTATGGTCGGTAATTATTAACAGTGAAATGTTTGAAACAATTTATTTTTTACTAGAAACATGACATATCATTTTCTTGAGTAAAAATAATACTTAACAAATATTACGTGCTTACCCTATTCATGGTAACATTAAAATTTTAAAATAACATGGTAACCTTTCTCTGCTCGTGTTGTAAACAAAATTTATGTAGGGGGGGATAACTCTAGTTACTTCCGGTTTGGAAAATATATAGATTTCAGATTAATGTCTTGTTTTACTGACGTAAATTCCGGATTTGACAGATCACCATGTGGGTTTTTAATTTTAATATTATTATGAATACGATAAAATTGATTAGCTCTATTAGCCCATTGTGACAATGAATTACCTCCCTTGTATTCCGAAATAGCTGCATCTGATTGGGTAAGACAATTCTCTTTGACCAATCAACAGACACTTAATTTTGGCAGACTGAAGACAAAAGTACTTGTTCGTCCTCTTTTGAATGCTGTCTTTGTCCGGAGAAGACGCTAATGACCCCCCCCTCTCTCTCTCTCTCTCCCTCTCTCTCTCCCCCTCTCCCTCCCTCCCTCTCTCTCTCTCTCTCTTGTTCGCTTTACTTTTTAAATAATAATGAAAAAAAAGAAAAAGAAAGAAAGAAATATTTGAATAATGCCCCCCCCCCCCCCAAAAAAAAAACTATCCCTAAAAAGAAGCTGATAGAAAAAGAAAAAAGTAAAGAACGAACTGGAATGTAATCGAACAGTTGCGTATTAGTGTAACTATATAAGATTACAAGCAACTATATGTAGCATGTATTTGATGATATGTGAATGTAGTATTTATGAAGTTAAGCGACTATAATTACCGTAATTTAGCATTTGTTTTATTGTAAATGTATAGACTATAAAGTTAAAATAAATAAGGGTCCAATACAAGTTAAATTTAAGTTCGTGCAAACGGTTGATTTTGGCTGTTATGGTGTTCTGTTAATATGTCTGTGAGAAAACGATCGTATTGGAATTATTATTAAGCACAGTGAATTCTAAGTGCCCTGTGATTGGATGAAAATCAGCCAATCACAGACCACTGCTTCAATCCCTGCAGCAAACCCAGGAGAGCGCCTATTTTGAAAATATCGGTCTCTTCTCTCATCGTTTCTCCTCTGCTGCGGCAGGTGTGAGCGGGCACATGCTTTTTTAGCATATATAATACGCACAAGGCCATAATGAATAGGCCCTCCGGTCTTTACAGCAGTCGGCTATCCCACCCTATAGCCGATAAGACAGTAGCCACTGTCTTTTTACACCATGCGGGCTAATTCAGTCAAACGTGTATGCAGTGCCCATTTGAGCGAAAGAAGCCATTTTGGTGTTCTGAATTATTTTTCACAGCCTTGTCCCCAGAAGGAATCCTGTTACAAAACAACTGGCATTTTCAGTGAGTCCGCAAAGGCACTTCTTTTGAAAGCAACATTCTCTTTCTTTCTTCTCTTTTTTATCCATATAAATATCCTTTCATTATCTACCAACGTTGTTTGTTATCTCTGTTCTTGTCTAGTCACGTTTATATGCCACCAACTTTTCTTCCAGCGGACTACAGTCTTCGTCCTTCATTCTAACGGGAAAAATCCTAACAATCGAAAGCAATCTCAGAAAACGAAATTAATTAGCATAATCCAGTGTGCTTTGTAAAAGTTTAAACTTTCAATGTGCAAATAAAAGAATAGTTTAATGAAAGTGAAAATGATTTGTAACGGCTCGAGAAAAGTTAAAGTGAATTCCATGCAATCGATTTATTTTGGCAGTTATGATATTCCATAATTATATGAAAGAGTGACCGACAGTAATCTCAGAAGAAATTGTAGTTATTTAATATTATAAGCGAAATTAATTAGCAGAATCCAGTGTTTATGTTTTGTAAAAGTATAAACTTACAATGTTTAAATAAAAGAAGAGGCTGATAAAGGTGAAAGTTATTTACAACAGGCTCGGAAAATGTCCAGTTTCATGGCTTAAAAGCACAATGAAATGTATGGAAGCCCGTAAGCGAAAGGAAAATCTAATTGTTTTTATGAATATATGTTATGTAGCATGCATTTGATATATGAATTTAGTATTTATTAAGGTAATAACTTAAGAAAATTACGACTAATAAATATTGGGCATTTGCTTAAAGTAAAATAATAAGAAAGGTAAGAAAATTTGAATGAGTATTACATATTTGAGCATCTGTGTTGTTTATAAGTGGTGAAGCGAAAATTGCTTATCTTACAAAATATTTGAACCCCGTGATTTGAATAGCAGTTAGAGGACTTGTGGCTGATGGAGTGTATTTTCCCCGACTATCTCTATAACGTTACTAATCAAAATGAAAACTGCTGGTCGGATTAAATATAAAAAGAAAAAGATCAATTGAAAATAAAAATATTTTTTTGATCAGAACACAAAACAATATCTTAGATTTTAAGAAGATATTTTTTTATGCTGCTTTTGTTTATGAAGCTAGCCGATTAATAAAATATGGAAAATCCCACTTTACTTTAAAAATGATATGATATGATGATGTAAAGGGAAAGGGAAAGGCAACATCAAAAGAAAGAATGACAAAGTCTATCTATACAAAAATAATTACTTTTTATTGATAATTTGCTAAAACAAAGAAAAAATACAGAGTTTGGAATCAATGAGAGTTCAAAGTCTTCCCAAAACGTTCTAGATAAAAAAAAAAAGTTATTTTGTTTGTAAGGAGAATTTGAGTAGACATGTTCATTTTGGCTGGCGCCACATGCATTTGCATGTGACAGCATGTATAGATGGGATAGGCATTGTAGATGTACATGTATATTAGTCTGCCTCAATTTTGTCAAGGAGAGAGTGTGTGTATGAACTTATGTGTATGTAAGTTTGATAAGCTGTGTGTATATGCGGTCGCTGTGTGTACAGTAGTTTGTGAGTCTCTCTTGTTCCGTCTCCCACTATGCCCTTGGCCTAAGGGGTCGAGGCTATTTTTTGTGAGAGCCTTTCTCACGTGTGTTGACTGTGAAAGAAAACCAGTAAAGAAAAAAATAAATCTGTGTGTTTGCGTTTTTATATTATGTGCTGGAATTTAGAGTGAATATTCTTTGCGCCGGTGGTTGACTGAAAGAAACTGCTGATTGGAGATTTTGTCCAATCGAGAGTCGATACATAAAAAAAACATTCGCTGTCGCTGCTGCTTCACACTTTACTTTATAGATGATGATGATGATGATTTTTTTTTTTTTACTTTTTTATTTAGTAACGAGTCACTGCTTATCAAGGCTCAAAGGCCACAAACACAGTGAGAATTGGTAATGATGGTTAAAACTGGACAGAATTTGATTATTTAAGAGGGCGGTTCAACAAGAATTTGTTAACATTGGACTTGAAAAACGACCATGTTGTAGTCAGCTGGAAAGCAACTCCGCGGTACTGTGTTAATAATAAGAAAGATTAGACGTGAAAATGTTTCCGCTATTTATTTGCCAATCGTCTGCAGATACTGTCCGCCAATTTTTATTGCACGATCGTGATTTACATCAAGAAAGCCGACAATAAAAAAAAGAGAAAGAAGAATAAGATCCAATTGCAACTTTTAACTTATTTTCCTTAAATTCATTATAATTTTACCCCCTTTTTTTCATTGTACACAACATTTTCCAAAATGGCCGACTGGCTGAACGACTGAGGAGAAGCTGAGTTGTGAAGGGAGATCAGAGATACCCTCCAGATTTCCGATTGGATAAACAAGTCACGTGACTGTCTTCAGCTACGTCCACACAGGCAGTTTACGTGACCAATCCAACAGTTTAAAGGAATGCGTTCAGCTATTTATGCAATAGACACCCTTCCTGCCAATTCAACCGAGCCACTTTCAGACCCTAACTAAAAGATATAAAAATGCCCAGAAAAAAACTAAATCGGAATGAGAAGTGAACACAGCAACACTAGGGGATCAACATGTTATATAACTAGTCATGAGTTTGAACCGATCTAGTTCCACTGAGATGGTTCATCTCACAAAAAAAAAAAAAAAAAAAATTAAATTCACCTCGTAGTCTCCACATATCAGTTAAGTCATTTATCACACTGACAGTGAGATTAAAATGCCAAATTCATATTCAAAATAGAAGAACAATAAGTGTCTAATATACTGATCAGGTGTATGTGGTCGACGTTCTAAGATTAACTAATTTGCGCATTGTTTTGCAAAAGGACATCTGATTAATTCACTATTCGTTTTTATTGTTTTCTAATTAAATGACTGTTTTCATTTTATTATGACACATAGTTATATTTTTTATATCGCGGATAGAAACCTAACATTTTGGGTGAAAAGATTCCCTATTTACCTACCTCCCCACGAGGGCAGAATTAGACACATGGTCAGGTTTAAATGTGGGGGAAAATCCAGCTCTCCAAAAATGTGCACTCTTGATTGGGACAAAAATAAAACTTGCCTCAGTCTAGAAGGACTTCTCTTTCAACTACCGAGGACAGAACAGATACTACACTTTGAAATATTTATTTGCACAGAATATAAAAATTTACATTAGGAACAAATTAGGCACAAGGCCATCAAAAGTGTGAGTAAAATAGGGGTCATTTGTCATCCTTGATCAAAAATGATAAACCTACTCTTAACTAAAATAATTTCAGTCACCATAATACCACATTTACTCTAGGGCCAGCCTACTTAAGATACTTTGAAGTCCAAAAGTTACAATCCAAAATTAAAACAAAGTCCCCCCCCCCATACACACACCATAGCCAAGCAAACAAGATAGTGAGTATTGATTTACTCCTCTCCAGGAGTTAGGCACAAGGCCAGTTTTTTATCTTACTCCCACAAGTAAGATGTGACACAAGGTCGGGTCGGGAAAGTGGGGTTTAAAAATTGCCTGGGCAGCCCCGTCGGCATTCCCCGGTAGGGGCGCCTCAGGCAGTAAGCAATAAACTTACTTCTCCCTAAAGAGGGGAGGCGAAGCCTGGGAGGGTGGACCTCCTAGAACTGCACAGGACTGACCCATAGACCGGCGTAAATCAAGCCCCAAAGGCCAAGACAATACCAGTCTATGGGGTGCAGTATCCATCGGAACAGATACTACACTTTGATAGTGAGTAACCCTCCACATACACACAATAATTTCATTGCAAAATTTAATTCCACCATAATACATTTCAGTTCATTAGTAAACAAATCAGCCATTTTATTATTTTGTTAAATTGTAAATTAAAAACAAAGCCCCTCCTTCGAAACACACACACACACACCGCAGCCAAGCAAAGAAGTTATTGAGTCCCTCCTCCACCCACCAAAAAAACATTCAATAACCTTTTTACAAATATTTTTTATATCGTGGATAAAGTCTTAAAGATGAAAAAGAGTCTTTCCAGTTTTTTCCGGTCAATTTACTTCTGGGGTTTGTGATTCTTGGTTTTCTCAATTTTCCCTGGGCAACGCCGAGACACAGGTCCTGCTAGTATATAATAATTTTCTCTTTGTAAACATCAGCTGAGACTCAAGCTTCATTCACTCACACACCAGTTAATATACATAATTTTTTTCTCACAAGGCCCTACTTAAAATAGGTTTTATTCACACGGAATTTTAACACCTACACCAGACATTTACAAAAGCACCGCTCTTTGTATTTTGCACGGAATAAATCTTATTATTGTTCTTGTCTATAACATCTTCTTGGTTCTTCTTTCTTCCGCTTTTTATTGTGGGTATAGCTAGCTGAAAAAATTTGCGCAGAGGCTAGACTGTTCAAACCAACCGAAGATATGTCCTTGACACTCAGTTCGACAGAGTCTGAGTCATTTTGAAGCTAGGTTGTCTTTCTTCTGTCTGTCTGAGTTATGGTTTAATGCAGTTCTAGGAGGTCCACTCTCCCAGGCTTTACCTTCTCTCTTAGAGAATGGGGTTTATTGCTAATCGTCTGAGACGCCCCTACCGGGGAATGTCGACTGGCCTGCTCAGGCATCTCTTGTAGGCCAGAGTGGAGTTCCTCTTGTGCATGAGCTTTTCAATCCCCACCTTCTGACCTTGTGTCATATTTTCTTGCGGTAAGGGGGAGGTAAATACTAGCACGCACGTGTACCCACATAATTGTTGACTCTACGCATTTGCTGCCCCAGTTGCACCATGGTAAAACTGTCATACTTTATTAATATAGATCAATGTTTTTTTTGCGTTTCATTCCATGCTACTGACTTCACTAAACCCGGACCTCGGTCCTACTGCTCCCAGTAGTGGCTACTACTTCTTCCCATCAACCCATCATGTCAACCCAATATTTTCACGTACTTGCATGACATTTTTCTTAATATTATCATCCTGAAGAAGTCTTACAATAAAGACGAAACGTTGATGAATATATAAAAAAAAAACATCCTTTTTGGTTTTTCCTTTTTCATTTCCCAATACAAGTGTGTCTATAAGATACAAGTGTGTCTATAAGATACAAGTGTGTCTATAGGATACAAGTGTGTCTATAGGATACATGTGTGTCTATAAGATACAAGTGTGTCTATAAGATACAAGTGTGTCTATAAAATACAAGTGTGTCTATAAGATACAAGTGTGTCTATAAAATACAAGTGTGTCTATAAGATACAAGTGTGTCTATAAGATACAAGTGTGTCTATAAAATACAAGTGTGTCTATAAGATACAAGTGTGTCTATAAGATACAAGTGCGTCTATAAGATATAAGTGTGTCTATAAGATACAAGTGTGTCTATAAAATACAAGTGTGTCTATAAAATACAAGTGTGTCTATAAGATACAAGTGTGTCTATAAGATACAAGTGTTTCTATAAGATACAAGGCTCCAAATTATATTATTAGTCATTTCAATTGCTTATTTGTAAGAACAGTCTTGTTTGGTATTGATCTTTGGTATCGACAGGCTTAGATCTGAAGACCTCAGAGGAACATTAAATCTGAACAGTATAGGGAGATGTGTGCAGAACAGGAGACTTTGATGGCATGGCCACGTTGAAAGAATGGATGAGTCTCCTTGAGTTAATAGGTGTAAAACAGTTGAGGTAGCAGGGGCAGGCCAATGATAACATGGAAGGAATTGATAAAGATGGATTGTAGAGAGAGAGAGAGAGAGAGAGAGAGAGAGAGAGAGAGAGAGGGGAGGGATAAATAAACACCTAGACAGAGATAGGTTAGTTTGGAAATCAATTTAAAAGCCGTCCAACACATGTCAGCATGTAAAAAGGCTGTTAAACTGCTGCTACTGCTGCTGCTGCTGCTGCTGCTGCTGCTGATGATGATGATGATGATGATGATGATGATTATTTCTTAATTCATTGATTAATTTTTTTTTAATAAAACAAGAAGCGATTAAAAATATTTGAAAGCAAAGAAATAAATGCCTGTTTTAAATAATATACAAAGGATCCTGATAAATGTACTATTAAAATAATGGGAAAAGTCAGACTTATTTGCTGAATAAAACCAAATCAATGAATTGATTGGTACAATCAAATGGTAAAAGTACAGAATAGTTAACACTCGATAACTCTTAAACAAGACAAAAAACATTATTTATATCAAACGCATTAGAATGACATTCTTTAACTAACCAAACTAGTTTTAACGTTCATAACACTTTTCATTCCATACTTTTTTATCTACAAAATCTGTATTCTCGACAATCGACATTTAATGGTGGCCAATAAGTGTACTTTCCATTGTCGAGAAGACAGATTTTATAGAAGAAAAAGTATGGAATAGAAAGTGTTATAAACGTTAAAACTAGTTGGTTTAGGTAGAGAATTTCATTCTAATGCGTTTGATATAAATTATGTCTTGTTTTTTTTTGTTTTTTTGTTTTTTGTTTTACAAGCTATCGAATGTTAACTATTCTGGACTTTTACCCAAATAAATCAGTCTGACGAATCGTGGCTACCAAAACGAGGTAATAACTAAAATAATTGGTATCCCCTTTGAATCCACCCAGTGACGCCTAGTTTCGTGCTAATGTGCTCATCAGACTGGGAGAACGCATTGTAAAACTATACTAGCTTGAGGCAATCAGAAAAATGCAAATTGCCCGGACAAACACCAGTGACGTTTGATAAGGGGACCTAAGGCAGCAATGCCAAAAGTGCTCAATCACCTATGGCAGTGGGAGCTATCTTCTTCTTTATTTATAAAGATGAGCCATTTATTGCACTGACAGTGAGATTAAAACGCCAAATTTATGTTTACTGATCAGGTGTATTTTTTTAATTCTTTTTACTTTAACCCACCCCAAACAAGGGGGCACGTTGCCACTGAGACGTAAGGGGCTACTGTGAATTTGGACCCCTATCCATAGGGGCATCTTAAATGGAGAGTTGTGCAGCGAGATGTTTGTTCACATTACATTTAACTTTCTGCATCTTGGTACAGTCAGGGAAACAGGGAACAGGGATGGAATTCCGAAGGTTAGCAGTTCGAGAAAAGAAGCTTTTAGAGTTGAAAGCCTTTCAGCATCTGAGGACCTCTACAGTGGAGGGGTGTGATTTTGCTGATTGACTGGTTGGTCAGGGGGCATCAGAGCAGCAAGTTGATGAGAGGACATTCCATTGGAGTACTTGTAAAACAAGCACAGGGATGCAACATTGTGGTGATGAGACAGGGGCTAGAGCTTGGTAGACAGTGTGGGACCTATTAGATTAGAGATTCTTTTTTGAACCCTGTCTAAGAGGGAGAGACTAATGGCTGGTGATCGACGTTCTAAGGTTAACTAATTTGCATATTGCTTTTCAAAAAGACATCTCATTTATTAACTATCCGTTCTTATTGTTTTCTAATTCACTGGTTGTTTTCATTTTATTATAACATAGTTTTACTTTTTTTTATATCGTGTATAGAGACTAGGGTGGAAAGAGTCCTTCTAGTCTTTTCCGGTCAATTTACCTCGGGGTGGGGGGATTCGTGGTTTCCTCAATGTTCACGGGTAACGTCGGACATCAGTCCCACCAGTACATTATAAAGATAAAGTAAAAAAATGTGTGTGTGTGTGTGTGTGTGTGTGTGTGTGTGTGTGTGTGTGTGTGTGTGTGTGTGTGTGTGACACAACACAGAAACGGTGGTTGTCAGGGAAAAACTTAGGGGCAAAAAAAAAAGTCACAAGAAGCCGCCATGATATATGAGAAAGGCAAAATGGGGTCAGTCCTGCGTTTGTGGTTGGAAGAAAAAAATCTCATAATGTTCAAGTAGTAGGGATGCCCATTGTCCTTGGACTTTATGAAGTTCAATCTTCCAAAAAAGAATTAAAACAATGTAAATGTTTTTTGGGTTTTTTTTTGGGGGGGGGGGGGTCAATTAAATTTTGGTTAGATGTATATTTGATAACTAAAGTTAATCAAAAAACAAAAATAAATAATAATACACACTTAAAAGTTGTTGTTTTTAATTTTATTACCTTTGTTCGTTCCAAACATGGCATATTGTCACTGAAGTGTAAGGGGCTACTGTAATAGGGATCAGATCTATAGGGAGCAATCTGGTGGGAAGTTGGGCAGCAAAATGCTTGTTAACATTACATTTAAATTTCTGTTGGTAAAGTCGGGGAAACGGGGAGCAGGACGGGAATTCCAAAGACAAATGGTCGGAGGAAAGAAGTTATCAGAGTATAACATTTTACGGCATCTAGGGACGACCTCTACGGTAAAGGCGTAAGATCTTGTTGCTAGTTGGAGGTAGTTTTGTTGAGGCGGTACAAGTGCAGTAAGTTCAGCGGAGCACGGACTCCGTGGAAGCACCAGTAAAACAAGCATAGGGATGCGACACCGCGGCGATACGACAGGGGCTGGAGAATTTCAAAAAATATATTTGAAATTTAAAAAAAAGGGTTTAAATTAGGCCATGTACATCCGGGCTTTTGGTCAATTTGTAAGCAAAAGAATTAAACCCTTTAGAAATCTTTTGTAGAATCTGATATTTGTTATACAGATCACGTTTGAAGTAAATTAGTAAATACAATTTCTTTTATACTTACGAGGCACCACTGACCAAGGCCAAAAGCCACTCGAGGATAAAGGTTAATGAGATTGCCAGTTGGATGATGAACAATACGATGAGAGGATTGGAAACGATTAGTTGAAAGGGCAGAGTTTGATTACTTAAGAGGACGGCTCGACCAGTAATTGTTGGACTTGATTGTAATCAACATGGAAGTAGTCCCGTGGTATTGTGTCCCACAGATTGAAAGTTTTTGGAAAGAAACTCTCTTCATGGAAGTTCCATTTGGTTTCAGGTACACAAAGGAAGAAAGGAAAGCTCTTTCTAGTGGTGGTTAGAGACAAGTTCTTGCTGTGAATGTTTTACAGGTGGAGGCTAGAGATTGGAGCTCAGTCAAGCACCTACTATGAAAATAACGATAGAGTAGAGAAAGACTAGCAACGTCTCTTCTGTGAGAAAAAGGCTGCATGGAGGAGATGTTAATTGATTGGAATTTGTAAAAATATTAAATACGTTTTCTTTAAATGTACTCAAAAATGCAATTTATTGTTCTCTTGATAAGCGTCCGTCTCAAGGCAATCCTTAATACAGGCCTGTATAGCGTACACATTTATTCTCTGACTGGGGCCAAGTGCTTTTTTTGGCATTCTGTTAATCGCAGTCAACATTCTCTCAATAAAGGTTCTTAACTATTTTTCTTGTCATTCCATGAGGATCATCATCATCATCATCATCATCATCATCATCATCATCATCATCATCATCATCGGTTTAACATCCATTTTACATGCTGGCATGTGCTGGACGGCTTTAAGAAATTGACTTCCAGACTAACCTATCTCTGACCAGCTCTTTTGTTATCTCTTTTTCTCTCAAATCCATTCTTATCACTTATTCCCATGTTTTCGTTGGCCTTCCGTTGTGAACTGAACCTGCTACCTCAACTGCTCTACAAGACCCAAGAACTCTCATCCTTTTTTTCAATGTGACCATACCATCAAAGTCTCCTGTTCTGCACACGTCTCCCTATACTGTCCAGATTTAATCTTCCTCTGAGGTCATCAGAACTAAGCCTGTCTTTAAGACTCATATTGCAGATCCATCGCATCCTTCTCATATGATTTCTCTCCATGCAACGCATGTCCTCAACCCTCACTGGAAAGGTTTCACTTCCATACATTATCACACATCATACACATTCCAGATAGACTCTTCTTTTGGTCGACAGTGGCAACACTCTGTTGGTTAGTAATGGCAGAAGTTCGCTTAACTTACTCCATCCAGTAGCACCTGCTGCTCCACCCTGGGCTCCAATGGTATCACCAAGGTAACACCATTTCTGGACAACCTCAATAGCTTTGCCATCCAGATATACTTTCTCCACATCTGAGTTCTCATCCGTCTCCATTTTTATTCCATGAAAAATGCCAGTATACTGAAATTATATGCCCTTGATAGGGTTAAGATGAAAATTCATATACACTAAATGTACAAAAGCAAGGAAATTCCCAAATTTTTACACTTTTATCTGCTCCCAAGTCGGCACTGAATAAAAAGCGGCAATTAGCACCGGTATGACGTCACCTCTAGACTTCATTACAACGATGATGCTGCTGAAACAAAAAGACCCGGGAAAACAACACGCAACCAAACGGCTAACCTTGACACACATATTTGTACAGTGGCAACTTGTTGATCGCCCCCACCCCTCATGCCTAAAATAGAAATAAATTTCCGAAACCATTAGTAAAAAAAAACATAGGTTTAAAAACAAAATGGGTGCTTGTCGAGATGAGGTCGCAATTGGAAAACGCAATTAAACGCAATTCCAAATTAAAGCTCTTGTTTATATTTACTTATTAGGCAATAATTAGTATACACAGAAAAAACTAGGGAAAATTATCGAGTAGATTTTTAATTAAACGTAAAAATAATTTTTAGTGTATTCTAGATTGGGCAGACCGCACTTCGGAATAATTAGGTAAATCAGGAGGAGGTAACTCTCCTAACATGTCTTGCCTGTAGATTGAGAAATATGATAACATTTATTTTTACGTTTAATTAAAAATCTACTCGATAATTTTTCCTATTTTTTTTTTTCTGTTTATTCTAATCATTGCCCAATAAGTTAGTATAAACAAGAGTTTTTATTTGGAATTGTGTTTAATTGCGATTTCCAATTGCGACCGCATCTCGGCAGGCACAAAAAAACGTAGTTTAAAAAAAAAAAAAAAAAAATGGAAGTTAAATGATTCCCGGGCAACACCGGGTTAGGACAGATAGTTTGTTTTTTTAAATTGGTCACCAAGAATTTGAAAATATATATATATTAAAAAGATATAAAAATTTAAATTACATTCCAACAACAGTAATTATAGTATTTTTTTTTTAATAAACTCAGATAGAATTGCCTATCTTTAAAATATCAATTCCTTTGGAGAAAAAACACAAAAAAACTAATTAAATGCTGTGTGCCACGCAACATATTTTATTAGATTTTTCCATCATGGCTTAACTTAATCACCATAATTATTTTAAACGTCGGGTGTAACATTTATTTAAAAAAATGTGATAGTTAATGAATTTTTTTAACTAATGGTATTCATCCGGTGTTGCTCGCGTGAAGATATATAGCTGGGCGGAAATAATTTCAAATATAGTCTAGTCTACAATTTTTGCAATGAAAGAAAACTTTTAAAATAACATTTGCAATATGAGGTCAAGTAATAAAAATAAACTGTCAGCACTTTGGTGTTTTCTAAAATAAAACTACTTGTTTTTACTGACAGCTGTAAAACGACAAACAGCTTTCGCGTATCGAAACAAATTCGTTTATTTTAAATCTTAATTTTTAAGATTTAAAATAAACGAATAAATGAACAGAGCAATGGAAATAAACGAAGCAATGGAAATAATTATTTGAATGTTTTTTAATACATTCTTGTAGTGTCGAAGATCACGTACCAACGTGATCGGTACGAGAGCAGGAAGCAGCAGCAGCAGCAGCAGCAGCAGCAGCGACATAGCTAGGGACATAGAGAGATTACGACCGTTGATACACACATGTTGTTATAACCCTTGTTAAATAAAGATATGTTTACAACCACCACAATTGACTGTTGTTTATTACCAAACACCACAAACTGGCGACGACGATGAGATGAAATTCTACACAAAAAAAAAAAGCAAAGAAAGACATCTACAAAAAAAAAAGTGCAAACAACGAACTTTTCTACGGAAAAAAAAACACGAAAAAAGAGGTCACACGTGCTACAAGAGAGAAAGAAAAATATACTTTTTTTCTTCCAAAGGAAAAGTACAGAAAAAAAACGAGAGATAAGTAATTCGTTTGTTATCACATTTATTGTCTTTAAATAACAATCCTTTTGTTATTCACATCTTATTGTCCTTTTAAACAACAATATGGCAAAATTCGTCACATTGGGGGGGCTAAGCCCTCCACGTGCGTTAGATACGATTGGAGATCCAGAGTCTTTACATAAAAGATGGGTAAATTGGAAAACCGATCTGGAAATTTTCATACTAGCTTCAGGTGTCATAAATTCTGAGCAAAAAAGAGCTATCCTTTTGTTAACAGGAGGCGAGGGTCTGCGTGAAATTTGGACGAATTTCACGGACGAACAAAAAGCCGGACACGAGGCTAATAAAGAAAGAGTCGATGTATTCCGAACAGCTATAGAACTGTTTGACAAAACTTTCGCTCTAAAGGAAAATATCCCTAAAGCGCGTTCAAGATTTTGGGAGTCTGAACCAAACACGGGAGAAACCGTGAATAATTATATCACTCGCTTAAAGAGTTTGGCGAAGGTGTGCGGTTTCACTCCAGAACCGAATGAATTCGTCAGAGACAAGATCCTTCTTCACATAAAGGACGCGGAACTAAAAGCCAAATTATATGGTGAAAGCAACTTGACGTTGGATCGTCTCATCCAAATTATTGGGACGTACCACCACAAAGAGGCCCTAATTTTAGGATCTACTTGTACGTCTGATATAAATAGATTAAGCGACAGACAAAAACCTAAACCAAGCCACAATGTGTCATCTGCATGTTATAAGTGTGGGGGGAATGGACATTTTGCAAGAGATTGTGTTAGAAGTAAGCATCACAAGTGTGGAATCTGTGGGAAAAAGGGACATTTTGAAGTCTGTTGTTTCTACAAAAACAAACAAACAAAAACGCAGAATAGAAACGAACATGACAGAGCCCCAAAATACAGTCGTGGTGGACGAAAGCATTATCATAACAAAGGAATTCAACAGAGTGTAGGGGAAAGGGAAGATAACAAAACTGGCGCTAATGGGTTTAATTTATTCAAAATATCAATGAGTGAAAATGTAATAAACCTCAAAGTCAGAAACACCGCCATCCCTTTAGTGATAGACTCAGGAGCACAGCATAATACATTATCTGTAGAGGACTTCAAGAAAATAGAAAAAGAAGGACCCAAAATTAAGCTCCAGCCAGATTCTACTAAACTATACCCCTATGCTAGTGAAAAACCACTTCCCCTTCTAGGAAAGTGCATATTGAAGGTTGAAGTTCCTAGCACAAATCGCTACATAACAGTTCCATTTTTTGTCATACCACAGGCCCAAGCGTCACTTTTAAGTGGTAGAACTAGTAAAAGACTAGGACTTTTAAGTGTGGGCGTTAACGCCAACATCTTGAACTGCTCGGAACTGGATATATGGACAAGAATACTAAAAGAATTTCCAAAGGTTTTCAGTGGATTGGGAAAACTGAAAAACTACCAATTAAAATTCAAAATAAATCCAGAAATTATACCTGTCACTCAGCCAGTACGTCGGATACCATTCAAGCGGCGGCAATGTGTCCTAAACAAATTGCAAGAACTGGTTGATCTGGATGTAATTGAGAGGGTCAGGGAACCTTCTCAATGGGTGAATCCTTTAGTGACAGTGGAAAAAAGGCCCGAGGACAATGGAAAAGGCGATGTGAGGATATGTATCGACATGCGTAGAGCAAACGAAGCTATCGTTCGAGAACGTCATCCAGTGCCCACGATTGAGGAAACTATACAAGAAATGGCTGGAGGCAAATATTTCTCAAAAGTAGATTTGAATATGGCCTACCATCAAATAGAGTTGCATCCAGACTCCAGAGAAATCACAACATTTGCTGCACCTGATGGGCTATACTGGTATAAAAGACTTATGTTTGGGGTAAACATGGCCTCAGAAAAATTTCAGCAAATCATAAGTCAGGTTATAGCTGGCTGCCCAGGAGCATACAACATGTCAGATGACATCATAGTAGTCGGGAAAACAGAAAGTGAGCACGACACTAGACTCGCCAAAGTTTTCCAACACCTAGCCGAACAAGGACTGACCGTCAATGGAAAGAAGTGCCAGATTAAAATGACATCTATAAGATACATGGGCCACATTCTGACACAAGACGGCTTGAAGGTCTCGGACGAAAAGGTGAAGGCTGTAGTTGATGCTCCTCCACCAAAAGATGCATCACAGATGAGGAGTTTCTTGGGACTGGCCCAATTCTGTGCTAAGTTTGTGCCCCATTTTGCTAGTGTAACTGCACCACTTTGGGATCTTACAAGACTAGATTCTGATTGGAAATGGGAAGAAGAGGAACAATATTCCTTTAACAAACTAAAGAAAGGGTTAATTGAAGCGCCAGTCATGGCATACTACAGTGTTGAGTTGCCAACTAGAATCACAACTGATGCTTCTCCCGTTGGCGTGGGTGCAATCATTGAACAACAGCAGCTAAACGGATACTGGAAACCAGTATACTATGCCAGTAGGAAGCTCACACCAACAGAGTCCCGATATTCTCAATTTGAAAGAGAAGCACTGGGAGTATTCTGGGCATGCAAAAAGTTCAGTCTGTACCTCATTGGATGTGACTTTCAGATCCTGACTGATCACAAAGCGCTGGTAAAGGTACTATCACCTTCCTCGAAGCCCCCTTCAGCAAGAGTGGAGAGATGGCTGTTGTTTCTACAACAGTTCACCTACAAAGTCATCCACATTCCTGGCCGAACCAATAAGGCGGACCTACTGAGTCGACAGCCCGTTGAAAACCCAGACAAAACTGAGGAAAAGGAAACAATGGACTACATCTACAGTATCATTAAAGATACTGTACCTCAGGCACTGACTCCCTGTGAAGTGGAAAAAGCTTCAAAGGATGATGCTACGATCTCCAAACTTCGGCAAGCTATATCCGAAAATGACTGGACCCATTTCAAAGGTACTGCATTTCATGCAATCAAAGATGAACTCTGGATAGCAGGACAGATGGTCATCCGAGTACGCAGGATCATAATCCCTGAGGCACTTCAGGGGCGGGTAGTTGTACTGGCTCATGAAGGACACCAAGGGATTGTGCGAACCAAAAATCGCCTACGGTCCAAAGTTTGGTGGCCAGAGATGGATAGAATGGCAGAAAAGCGAGTAAAAGCGTGTTACCCATGTCAAGTGGTTGGCAAAAATGCCCCTCCAGAAGAACTAGAGAGTACACCGCTGCCTGACCAACCCTGGACCTATGTAGCTGTTGACCTACTGAGTGTCTCCGAAGGGAACTACCTGCTGGCTGTTGTCGACTACTACTCAAGATGGCCAGAAGTTGCGCATATGAAAATAGCAAATGCCAAAAATGTAACGGGTGCACTAGAAATGATGTTCAATCATCATGGATATCCCAACTATCTGAGGAGTGACAACGGACAGCCATTCTCATCAAGAGAATTCAATGAGTATATGAATACTCACGGCATCACCCAGGTGAGAGGGATCCCGTATTGGCCACAGTCCAACGGCGAAGTGGAACGGTTCAACAGAACAATCCTAAAGGCAATTAAGATCGCCAAAGTCGAAGGGAAAGACTGGAGGACTGAACTAAGGAATTTTCTGTTCCAATACCGAACCACCCCTCACACAGTAACCGGAGTATCCCCAGCGAAGTTACTAATGAACCGCGAACTCCGAGGTAAGCTGCCAAGTATTGTAGGAGCGTCCACTGATTTTAGTGACGTACATGATAAGGATGCTCTACACAAACTAAAACGCAACATAGCTGCTGACCAGAGAAGAGGAGCCAGAGACCAACAGATCCAGAGAGGGGACACAGTATTGTGTAAAAATTTACACAGAACAAACAAGCTGGACGCTCGGTTCGAGTCTCAGCCCTATCAAGTTGTGGAAAAGAAGGGAAATGCTGTTCTAATACAACAACCCCAAGGCCAAGTGAGAATGAGAAACGCTGCCCATGTAAAAAAGGTACCCGGCGACATGCAGTATAGTCCTGACTACACCGACGTCCCTAAAGCAGTTTACTCTCCCCCTGATACAACCCACTGGCCCCCTACTTCTACAACAGATATCGAAGACACACACCTCAACCCAATCGATGCACTTCCCATCTCCAGTCCAGACCCTAAGGAAACTGCTCAAGAACCCCTAACACCGGCCCTAACTGCCCCTAGTGGTTCGGTCAGAACACCTAGAGTAAGATCCACCCCAGTGTGGCAAGAAGACTTTATAGTGACATAAATTTATAAAAAAAAGAGGGAAGATGTAGTGTCGAAGATCACGTACCAACGTGATCGGTACGAGAGCAGGAAGCAGCAGCAGCAGCGACATAGCTAGGGACATAGATAGAGAGATTACGACCGTTGATACACACATGTTGTTATAACCCTTGTTAAATAAAGATATGTTTACAACCACCACAATTGACTGTTGTTTATTACCAAACACCACAATTCTTCACTGAGATATTTTTTGTATAATTTTATATTTTAAATCTATTTAAAAGAATGAATTTCTTTTCTTTACGTTCTATTTCAGTTATTAGTGCTTCTGCATTGTTGTGTACATATGAAATATTTTCGTCTTAATTTAAAAGAGTGACATGTAAGGGGGAGATAATTCAATTGGGGGGGGGGGTGAAAGAGAGAGATAAATACATAATCAAATAAAACTTGTCAAATCTAGTTTTTCCAAAATGGACGTAAACGATATGAACCTCGAAGAGCTGGGTTTTTTTTAAAATTAGAGATAAGGGCAATTTGATTGATTTTTTTTTTCAAACACACCGACAAGGTGTCGAGATGAGACTAATCCCAGACACAATTAGAAGCGATGGGTTTCACCCCCCCCCACACACACACAAAAAAAGTTTGAATTATCTCCCCCTTTCGTGTCACTCTTTTAAATTAAAGACTGAAATATTTCATATGTAGACAACGATGCAGAAGCACCCAGTTATTTTATGGACCAAACCGATAATTGCCCCATGTCTGTTAACATATCGATTCCTATAAAACACAAACATTAAATTTTATATACACGGATTTATATGAAATACTAACCTGAATTAAATCTTTTTAAAGATTTTAAAACATTTTCAGTGAAAACTCGAAAAATCAAAGTCTAACATTTATGGGATTAGGCAAGATCAAAGTCTATTTATACCAAAATATATCAACTTGTTAAAACAATCGAAAGTTAAATCAAAAACAAATGACGCCGAATGTTTTTAAAAAAAAAACACCAAAAACGTTTGCGGAAAATAATAAAGAAGATATAGAAAAGAATAGTAAAAATAAAAGACGTCCCTTCCCTTCCCTTATTCGTCGGACAACTTTGCTAACTTTTGTGTGACGGGACGGATATATATATATATATATATATTATATATATATATATATATATCCGTCCTGTCACACAATATCATTTTTTTGTTTTGTTTTGTGTGAATTTAGTCCCACTCTTGAAGAATATTTAGAAGTTTAGAAAACCAAATACACAATGCGTTTTTTTTTTTCAAAATAAATCATTATTTTAAAAACTTGAATTCTCGAGGCAAAGCGTCTTATTAATTTCTTTTTCTTTTTACTAATTAATAGAGGCATATTTGTAATTAGTAATAGACGCCTGCTCGATGTTGTTGACGGTTGGGGTCAAATGTTGATATATGAGGTTATGCGCTGGCTGCACTTGTTGAAATAATGAAAATGCAGTCCCACTCTTGAAGCATCGTTGAAATTTGAATATACTTAGAAGTTTAGAAAGCCATATAAACAATGCGTTTTTTTTTTCTTCAAAATAAATCATTATTTAGAAAAACTTGAATTCTCGACAACAAACTGTCCTATTCATAAGTAATAGACATTTGTTTTCTTTTTTTTTACTAATTACTAGTGGCATATTTGTAATTAGTAATAGAAGCCCGTTTGATGTTGTTGACGGTTAGGGTTCAATGTCGATATGCGAAGTTATGCATTATTGTTGAAATAATAAAAAATGTAGTCTCACTCTTGAAGCATCGTTGAAATTTGAATATATTTAGAAGTTTAGAAAGCAAAAATAAACAGTGCAGTCAACATTTTTTCCTCAAGATAAAAAAATACTGAAATAAGAGAATTAACTTAACTTTAACATAAAATTGATTTTTAACGGTTCCAATAAATTTGACGGTTTCTTAAAAAATTTAACGATCCTTAACGCTACTAATCAAAATTTATCATTAGAAACTTTGTAGCACGCAAGAAAATTATCAAAGAAGAAGAATAAAGCCGATCCATACAAAATTTAAATTATGTTTTATTGACGATTATTTGAAAAATATTTGAGTAAAGAATAAAAAGTTATTTTTTAGAAGCATTGTTTTCATATTGAAATTATTTTAAGCTTTAAAAGCCGTTAAAAATGCAATTTTAGTAACATTTAAAAAAAATATTTTGTAATCCAAATTTTCGGGAAAAATTCCCTTCCTCAGAGATATATTAGCTCTTTTTAATTCTTAACAATACGGCATGCCGACGCCACGTTAAAATTTTTAAGGATTGAGATAGGACCAGAGGTGCCTGTTAAGAGATAGGGACCAATGACAAAACCAGCCCAAAAGAAAAAGACTACAGAAATTGAAACAATTCTCTATATATCGTTGGAGAAAATATTTTTTTCCATAAATTTGGATAAAAAAAGAAGAAAATATTGCTAAAATTGCATTTTTAACAGGTGCTATTGCTTGAAATAATTTTAAAATAACGAGTTTGTAATGAATGGGAGTCTAGGGTATCTTAGAACGTTTCAAGTGAAGAAAATTCTAATTTAGTCTGTAGGAAAGGATACAACGATAGAGGAACGATCACGAAAGCACAGCTTCGTAAAATATCACACGGATCAAGGTGTACATACAGACCTTCTCGATGTCTGACTTTGTTAATGAAAGTGAATAAGCTGAACCCATCGCATGCTCTTTTCTATTACTCTATTACTTGTCCTTATGTTGTTTTACTGTTAATGAAAGTGAATAAACTGAATCCAGGACAAGGGGGCGCACATCTAACGACTGCAATGGGGCACCAAATCGTCTTGCATCAGCTCAGCTTACAACTAATGCATAAGAGTGCAATTGGCTGTTCAGTGTCACGTATCAAAACTCCAATAGAGAAGCTAAGCACGTAATGTTTTATATCGGCAAAGTGGCGAGACCGGCTTACAGACTACCCAACCCACCAGAAGGGAGGAAAGGGGGGGGGGGGCAATATTTACTGGTCTCCATCTTTTGTAAACAATACAATCATCCCAGGGATATTTCGAGGGCAGGTGTGTGTGTGTGTGTGTGTGGGGGGGCTCCTTCATTAATTGGTATGGTTGCTGCTTGAGTTATTTTACATCTAATGGATGTGGCATGGCATAACTGTGGGTTTGGCATGTCGAGTTCGAGTTCTCACAGGGCTACTGCCGCACCTTCATTAATACCTTTAGGAAAGGTATGTATCGATATATCTTCCCTCCAGTTGTGGATTAAATAGTAGAATAGACTGGACTCTCAAGCCTTGGTTGAACAACTAAGAGAAGGAAAAACTCTGAAATAACGGCAGTCTTTCTCTGCTTATTCTGGCATCGTTTCCTTGAATTAAACAATGCCGGTTCAGAAGAGGTGCAGTTTGGGATTGCGCAACCCTTGATTCACTGTAGATTCCTTTACAGGGGGCGGGGGAATCCATTGTATCCAAACACTGAAAGGAGGCCTCTATTCTACAAGTACTACACAACACGGAAGCGTGGCTACACAAAGCTTTTGCTCATACCAGTAGAGGGTACGTCCTCGACAATCAGGTGGTCCTTTCCCGTCAGGGTGAAGTATGATCTTACTCAGTCCTAGGAGGTGCACTCTCCTAGGCTTTATCTTCTCTCTTTGAGAAAGGGTTGGTTTATTACTAAATCGCCTGAAGCGCCTGTGCCAGGGAATGCTGACGGGGCTGTTCAGGCTATTTTTGTAGGCCAGAGTGTACCGCACCGGGTGCTCTGGCTTTGCCTCATTCCCCCACATCCCAGCCTTGTGCCACATATTTCTACGGTGGGAAGTAAGTAGTTATAGAGAAGCGTGAAAAATACAGACAGATAAAATAGATTGAGTTTTTTTATATTTTGAGTTTTTTTATATGATAGCGGAGAAATCGCAGAAGGGTGGAGGGGGTGTAAATAGAAATCGCAGAAGGGTGGAGGGAGGGGGGTAAATAGAAATCGCAGAAGGGTGAAGGGGGGTAAATAGAAATCGCAGAAGGGTGGGGGTGTAAATAGAAATCGCAGAAGGGTGAGGGTGGGGGTAAATAGAAATCGCAGAAGGGTGGGGTGGGGTAAATAGAAATCGCAGAAGGGTAGGGTTTGGGGTAAATTAAAATCGCATGGGTGGGGGTAAATAGAAATCACAGAAAGGTAGGGGGTAAATAGAAATCGCAGAAAGGTGGAGGGAAGGAGGGGGTAAATAGAAATCGCAGAAGGGTGGGGGTAGGGGGTAAATAGAAATCGCAGAAGGGTGGAGGGGGGGGTCAATAGAAATCGCGGAAGGTACTTTTCAGTTTGCAGGAGGGATTTTTTTTATTATTATTGTTTAGTTTCACTTGTAATAAAATAATGAGTAACAAATAAAATTAAATAGAGCCTTTTTTACCCCCTCACCTCCTAACACAAAGAGGTGGTTCAATATTTCGATTGTTTTTATTTATCTTCCTCCCACAAGGTAAGATGTGACACAAGGTCGGGAAAGTGAGATTTTAAAAGCCAGCGCCCGAAAAGGTGAGCACTCTGGCCTACAAAAAATGCCTGGGTAGCCCCGTCGGCAGGCAGTAAGCAATAAACTTACGCCTCCCCAAAGAGGGGAGGCAAAGCCTGGGAGGGTGGACCTCCTAGAACTGCACAGACCCACAGACCGGCGGAATCAAAACCCGAAGGTCAAGACGATACCGGTCTATAGGGTGTAGTATCCATCGGAACAGATACTACACTTTGATCTTGGCCAATATTTCGATTGTTTTTCGCACATATTTTGGATAAGATTAATTGTTGGTGTTAAATTGTATTTTCAGTCTTGTAAGAAAAGTGTAATTAAATTTTTTAAATCTTGAAAATGGAATTTTAATTCAAAGTTTGGCGATTGTGAAGAATTTCCAACAGAAAAAGTAACGGTAGAGCAGAGAGGCCAGCAACGGGATATCATTTTGCGCTGAATTGCCATACGAAACTGATCCCCCACTCTAAATTCTAAATAATTGTTTTGTTTTTTACTTTTTGTACAGTCAAGTTTTTCCGGGTATTTACGCCCAAAATGAATAGAATCTCTTTCTTTTTTCTTTTTTTTTTGAGGGGGGGGGGTAGTTTAGCTGAGGGTTTTATTTACTCCTCCCCAGGAGTTAGGCACAAGGCCAGTTTTATCTTACTCCCACAAGTAAGATGTGACCCAAGATCGGGTCGAGAAAGTGGGGGTTGAAAAGCCAGCGCTCGAGAGGTGAGCACTCTGGCCATTTAAAAATTGTCTGGGCAGCCCCGTCGGCATTCCCCGGTAGGGGCGCCTCAGGCAGTAAGCAATAAACTTACTCCTCCCCAAAGAGGGGAGGCAAAGCCTGGGAGGGTGACCTCCTAGAACTGCACAGGACAGGCGTGCAGTAGCTGAGGGTTGCAATCTACAATAATACCGTATTAAAAACGTAAAATAATTTTTTGAATTAAAATTATTTTAGGTAAAAAAATTACTTAATTATAACGTTTCCTTTAATAATTATTATCAAACAGATATTGATGTAAGATAATCGAAAGAAAAAAAGGCCAAATACAATTTTTTAAGTCCAAACTGCTTCTAAAAATAAGTCAAATAAGTAAAATTTGGCCTTAAAATAGTCAATCTGGCAACCCTGCCTTGAAACGGTTAAGACGAATCACAGGATTTGGCGCGATTTAAAAAATCTGACCGGTTATATATTCATTGTGTTAGCAACGTGGTTGAACCTTTGAGATCTTTGTTTATCTCGAAGTATCCAGTTGTTCTTTCTTTCTCTTTTCTTTCTTTCTCTCTCTTTTCTTTCTTTCTCTCTCTTTTCTTTCTTTCTCTCTCTTTTCTTTCTTTCTCTCTCTTTTCTTTCTTTCTCTTTTTCTCTCTCTTTTTTTTTTTTTTTTTTTTTTTAAATTTTTTTTTATCGCTCTCCACTATCACGGATTGGCGCTTTCCGGTCGGGACCCCCGCGGTTTGGTCGGTTGGTATCTGTTGGCGAAACAAGTCAGGCAAGGAGAGGAGAGCAAGGGAGGGGTGAGGCTATCCTATTAGACGACAGAGAGATATTCGTTCAAATTCTTCTTTTGTAAGTTTAAAAATATAGAATTAAAAGTATGTTGTCATAGTAAAAACTGGTTACTCCGATCGTTGCAAATAGTATGTTTATTTGGAGTTAAAAATATCTAAAAACTGAAAAAAAAAAAAAAAGAATAGTGACCCGTTGGGTTACCCATTGAGCTATGTTAAATTGTTTGAATCAAGAAAAAGTGAGTTTGCAAAGTCAGTTTTATTTAAAAAGAAAAAAACAACAACATTAGTCCCCATGTTTGCGTCCCCAGGAGGACAGAGTTAGACACAAGGTCGGTTTTTAATGAGAAAAAAAATCCGGCTCTCCCAAAAGGAACACTGAATTGGGACTAAAATAAAAATTGTCTCAGTCTAGAAAGATTACCCTTCACTGACCGAGGTAAGAAAATAGTAAGTGTAATATCAGAACAGATACTACACTTTCTTAGGTCAAAAGGCCAAGCGCTATATCGCCTGCCCCCCCCCTCTCTCTCTCTCTCTCTCTCTCTCTCTCTCTCTCTCTCTCTCTCTCTCTCCAAGTATAGTTTAAATAGTGTTAATCTTGTGGTGATGTTCCCTTATTGTTTATAATGGACTATTTCAATCTTCTGTTTTATTTCTTTAACTGTTAATAAACAGACAGACAGACAGAGTGTGTGTGTCTGTCTGTGTATGTCTGTCTGTCTGTCTGTGAGCATGCCCTGTCTAAAATAAGAATAAGCTCCCTGTTTCCCTGCAATAATTTGTGTACGAAATTCTTGATGCACAACTCCCCACTTAGAATGCCCATTATAAATCTGGCCCCTAATCACGATAGCCCCTTACGTCTCAGTAGCAATATGCCCCCTTGTTTTGGGTGAATAAAAATAAAAAATAAAAGAGGGCGAGAGAGTAATCGACTGAAACTTAGTAAGAAATTAAATGCAAATTAATTAGAACAGTTAAAATGATTTTTTTAAAAACATAACTAAATCCCAAAACCAGGGTCTATTGTAACACGTATTTTGTGTGATTAAAATATATTGGAGCAAAAAGCCTTAAGGGAACAAACGTTGATTAACTTAGCTTCAGCATAATAGATAACATGAATTCAGAAAGTATTTTAACATGACATCACATTTTTTATCCCATGAATTCATAAAAATAATCTTATTTGCATAAAGTTTATTGTATTTATCTTTAACTCAAGTGTTGTAAATGGTGCACAGTAAAAAAAATGGCACAGTAAAAAATGACCCAAGAAAATGGCACAAATGAATAAATATTAAAATAAATGGCACAAAGCAAGAACATAAAGCAGTACTTGCCAACCTTTTTCTCAGGCGACCCCTATCATGCCACTGGAGACATTACCTCCTTGCCAGGAAGGTTAGACACAAAGTAAGTCAGGTGTGATCTTGAGAAGCAAGCGCACTAGGATAAGTGCACTCTGGTCTACTAAAAATGCCTGAGCAACCCTGTCGGCATTCCTCCGGTAAAAGCGCCTCAGGCGATTAGCAATAAACTAACCCTAACCCCCTTCAAAGGGTGAGAAGGCAAAGCCTGGGAGGGTGCACCTCCTAGGACTGAACAGAACCATAGCTCAGCCCGAAAGCAACAAAGTCACTGTAGGACTCATCACCACGACCCCACTATATATATATATATATATATATATTCCCGAAACAGTTTTTCATGGTAAACAACTGATGATCCCTTAAAATAGTGTTAGAAACTAACTAATATAATAACTGTAAAAAATAAATTGACTTACATGAGTGATTTTCCACTGGAAGACTTGAGACTATAAGTTTGTTTTTTTTTATATATATTTTTTTATATATTTTTTTTTTTTATATAGTTTTAATGGTTGAGAAACTTCCGAGACTATATATATATATATATATATATATATATATATATATATAGCGTGTCAGGTTGTATATGAAAATAAATCAAATAAAGTGCTCGATCATATAAGAGAGCTAATATAATTTATTTAGATGCTGTATATTACATAATTCAGCAATGTACCGCGGTTTCATCCAAAAGGGGAGATTTAGACATCTTTAGTAAATCTCCGTGCCCAGTGGAATCATCGGCAAGCTGAAAGTCGGGCGTGACTACAATCGTTTCAGCTTGCCGATGATTCCACTGGGCACAGAGATTTACTAAAGATGTCTAAATCTCCCCTTTTGGATGAAACCGCGGTAGATTGCTGAATTATGTAATATACAGTATCTAAATAAATTATATATATATATATATATATATATATATATATATATATATATATATATATATATAAAGATAGATGAAAGAAGAGGGATAAACATGTACGAATGACAAATTTATTTCAACTTCGATTGTTCAATGCAAGGTATACTCGGTAAAAAAATATGTTTATTATTCTTTCCTTAAGCCAAGGCTTTTCAAAGATTAAAATCTTATCATCAGAGGAATTACATAGATAGATAAGTTGACAGTGAAAAAGCCAAAATTCAAAATTTTGGCTTTTCCAATAAACATATTTTTTTACCGAGTATACCTTGCATTGAACAATCGAAGTTGAAATAAATTTGTCATTCGTACATGTTTATCCCTCTTCTTTCATCTATCTTTATAATTGCTCTATCTCGTATATTGAGCTTAAACCATTTCACTATAGGTTCTATCTACTAAACGTATACTTTTAGTTTCATATTTTATATATATATATATATATATATATATATATATATATATATATATATATAGTGTGTGTGTTAGAGTGGAATGAATTTCAGAAGGAAATCCGAGTATGAGAGCTCAATGTAATAAACAGAGCAAGAATAAAATAAAGTAAAGTAACACCAAATCACATAATCACCGGTGCAATAATTTATTTCGACCCTCTGGCCTTATTCAAGCATCCAAGCGAGGCGATTGTATTTTTGAAAATGAAAAGAGAGAAATTCACACTCACTATTCAATACACATATAGAGAGAGCGACAACATATTTATATATATATATATATATATATATATATATATATATATATATATATATATATATATATGGGGTAAGGTACACGATAAGTCATGAAAATGAAATGCCGTGGATAACAGGTTAAAATGCAGGAGAAAAACAAAAACAAGAGATTTGACCGGTTTCGTTCGTATTCACTTTTTCTGAAGACGTTGGTTAATACGAACGAAACCGGTCAAATCTTTGTTTTTCTCCTGCATTTTAACCTGTTTTCCGTTTGTCTTTTTTTCACACACACACACACACACACACACACACACACACACACATATATATATATATATATATATATATATATATATATATGTAATTATATATTACTAGTTGTTGGCTGATTAAGTAAATGGACAAGCATGATAAATAAACGAATTTAGGGTTAGAGTTACGGTTTAATTTTTTTTACTTTTAAACGTAGATATAATTTTCTTTTTAATTTGACAAATTTTTTAATGTCTTCCCTTTATGTATGGTAATCCTAGATTTTGATAAATTCATTGTGAGATTTTTATCTATATTTTTTCCCATGCGCCATTTTTTCTATTTATCAACTTGTACCATTTATACCCGTGTAAATTTAACCTGTGCCATTTGTACCCGTGTCAATTTTACCTGTGCCATTATTACCTACCTTTGTGGTAAATAGTATTCGTTTTTATCTGCTTGCTTCTTCATGAGGATAAAATTAGACACAACTTTGGTGGTTTATTAACAATAGGTATCGCCAAAATTTCGAGTATTTTTTTAACTCTCGTAACAAAAAAATAATTTTTTTAAATGGTGGAATAAAAATAATTCAGCAAAATTTTGCTGTATTTTCAAGAAAAAAGGGCGGGAAAAATCTGATATGAATATTATTTATTGTACACCATTTAAAACAGTTGAATTTCATAAATACGCTAAAAAAATGAAATCACATTTTATCTAAATAAATAAATGAAAAAGTTTTTTTCATTTATCACATCTATACTACCATCAAAACGACTCACTGATATTTTAATCAATAGTACAACATTTTATTTACCTCCCCAGGAGGTTAGGCACAAGGCCAGTTTTATCTTACTCCCACAAGGTAAGATGTGACCCAAGTTTGGGTCAGGAAAGTGGGACTTGAAAAGCCAGCGCCCGAGAAGGTGAGCACTCTGGCCATTAAAAATTGCCTGGGCAGCCCCGTCGGCATTCCCCGGTAGGGGCGCCTCAGGCAGTAAACAATAAACTTACTCCTCCCCAAAGAGAGGAGGCAAAGCCTGAGAAGGTTGACCTCCTAGAACTGCACAGGACAGACCCATAGACCGGTGTAAATCAAGCTCCGAAGGCCAAGACGATACCAGTTTATGGGGTGTAGTATCCATCGGAACAAAGGCCAATCAATAATACAACATAGTCTTTTGAAATACTGTATATAGTAAAAAGCAAAGTCCTAAACACAGCTATTTGTATGCCTAATTTGCATAACTATTTTCTAAACAGTTTATAATAAATTAATGTTTAGTGTTATTCCTGCGTACTTTCATTGTCCTATTTTACCTATATATATATATATATATATATATATATATATATATATATATATATATATATATATATGCAATAGTGTTGTCGATATTAACAGTAATTAATTAAAGTGACTTAATAAAAAAAGGATAAATTACCAAAACATTTCTTACAATAGTATGTTCATTATTTTTAAGGGAGGAAATTCAAATGAAAATTATTAGTTTTAAAAATTACAATCGATTTATATTAAAGATATGTAATGTAAGTTATACATTTAAAAAGAATACTTAGAGCTAAGTTAATAGCTTTTTGTTTCATATATTTGTAATCATTTAACAATTCCATTGTTAATTTTGCCTGTAATGAATTGATGAATAATTTTTATGCTGAAGATATGATTATGGACAATGAATTCTGAAACATATGTACACAAGGATAAATAATATTTGTTGATGTTCATTTTTTTGTAGCACGATTACAAAAAATTGATTATGTCAGGAATTTGGTATTCTACTGAGTTATAATATAAGATATTTTATGGAAATAATATATAGTGAAACAAAATATAAAAAATAAATGAATGCGGAATGCAATACAGTTTTTTCCCTGTGTTTTTACGAGCACTGATGATACCATCTTCAAGAAAAATAAATGCTTTATACGTTTCGAACATTAAATATATCGAATAAAAACCGATTTTATTGTGAATTTGTGAGAATTTGTTCCTTACATTTGATGTGTTTTCTATAGTATAAATTACCGCCTAGCCCCTATTTCCGTTGTGGATCCCTTCATTTGGTAATGGATTTCCCATACCGTTTTAAAACCTGTCTAACTTGTAATAAAGTCGGACACAAGGGTTCACATTGCAGAATTAATAGAGGAAATAAAACTCGGGTTAAATCCACAAAAACGAACAAACAGGGCGGCAGAATTATAAAAAAATATGTACAGGTAAAAATCCTGAATAAAAATGTAAAATTACAATTAGATTCTTGTTCAGAGGTATCGATTATCAACATGCATACATGGAGAAGGTTGGATAAATCGACCATGCTAAGTCCCAACCAAATAGCCAGAACGGTGACTGGTGAAAAAAAAAATTTGAGGGTGAAATTATTATCGACATTACTTTAAACAGAAGTACCAAAAAAGTAAAAATGTTCATATAAAAAACACCAACAATTTATTTGGCACAGACTTGATGCAGCGGTTCAACCTATGGGGGTTACCAACCAACACATTTGGCCAGAAAATAAAAAAATCTGACGACCAAGTCATAAAAACGAAAGAAGGAATTTGTTTCAACAATTAAAAATCGTATGAAATGGACTCAAAATAAATTGTCTGCAGAAATAAAAGCACATAAACACAACATTCATGCTGAAATTAGTAAACACCGAACTAAAAGAATTCAAATCACATTTTTTGGATAACCAGTTAAAGAGAGTGCACTCATAGTTAAAGGGCTGGAATCGTTAAAGCTGTAGCACAAAGAGGTTTTAGAAGAGCTAAAGACTATGGAAGATAAGGTGACTTGTCTTGAAGATCAATGTTGAAGCAAAGAAGACATTTTTCCAAGGTAAAAAATGTACTCCCAAATCAGAAGTCTCGAATTAAAAAACTGGAGGATATCAGGTCTTATTTTGATAGAGACATACAGTTCTCTAAGAGACACCAAAATCAAATTATAGAAACGACTATCGGAAGACACTGATAGCACTCTCGAGGAAGAAGTTTATGATCACCGGGTACAACAATTTTGGCAAACGGATACACCAAGCAGCCTCAGAACAGCATTAAGCTAAAGAAGAAAATAATACAGTGACTCCTGAGAAGGTAAGGCTTGGGAGGAGGGTGTTATGCTACCTTACCTATATAGACTACTTGAACTCTTCCACTCACCATAAATACTGGGAGCACCTGCCTCTCAGTGTTGCCCCCCCCCCCCCAACCCGTTCAGTCTTTCAGTAATTTTGGTTGATTGAGGACTTCGGGATGGGGAAATACCAGCTGAGGATTCGTTCTCGACAGTCAGTTCGGCAGAAACTGGGCCATTTCGTTGGCCTTTGATCTGTTGGGATGAGTTATAGGTCCTGGGTAGTCCTAGGAGGTTCACACTCCCAGGCCTTGCCGCCCCTCTTTGGGGTGAAGTAAGTTTATTGATTACTGCCTGAGGCACCCTGACCGGGGAATGCCGATGGGGCTGCCCAGGCTATTTTTGATAGGCCAGAATGCTCCTTCCTTAGGGGCGCTTGATTGACTCCCCCCACTATCTGGCCTTGTGCCACATATTCCTGCGGTGGGAAAGAATTAAATATCTGGATCCACCCAAGCCGGACAGGAACTGGGCCATTTCTGTGGCCTTTTATCTGTCGGGCTGAGGCATTAGTTCTGGGTAGTCCTAGGCGGTGCACCCTCCCAGGTCTTGCCCCCCCTCTTTCGGGTGGAGTAAGTTTATTGCTTACTGCCTGGGGAGCTCCAACCAAGGAATGCCGACGAGGCTGCTATGGCAATTTTTTAAAGGCCATAGTGCCCCTTCTTTAGGGGCGCTGGCTTGACTTTCCCCAAATCTTCCTGTGGTGCGAAGGGAGTAAATACTTGGAATCACATTAGTTGATATTGGCAGTCAAGACAGACGTACAACCACCCTCGCTTGTACTTTTTTCAATACACCTGTTTCTCTAAACTCCGAGTTCGTGTTTTCCTTCTGGACCTTTACAGACGCACAACAATAAGCGTTCCTTTTGTATTTTGAGTTTAAAGCAAATATGTACAAGTTAAATGAATGTTGGATGCATTTTATTTTTTTCAGCCTAACTGTTGGAATTTGTATACACTGATGAAGCCTCCACATGAATATCAGGGATATTTTGTATATCATGAAAATATATGTCCTTGAAATGGGCAAACATAATTGTTTGTAAATAAAAATGTTTTTAAAAGAAAATAGGGAATGTTTCTCTGAATAGCTAAGTTTTACATGATGTTTAAAGTAAGAGCTCATACACTGGTGAGCTACAATATACACGTTTGTGCTAATTTAAAGAAATGTCAAAAATAATAAACACCAGAGGAAAACTCCGTCTGTGCAGAAGACTCTTCTGTCTTCTGGCATCCATTTTGGCAGATTCTCTGCGCAGACGGAGTTTTCCTCTGGTGTTTATTATTTTTGACAAAGGGAAGTTTCTTTTCCCGAAATATTAAATAAATGATTTTTATAATCATCCGGACATCACACAAACAGCTAACACCACACTTGCTGCTATGTAAGATTTTAAGAAAAAATAAATAGTAAGTCACATTTCGTATTCGATTTATTATTTTTGTTCCTTCCAGCTTACATCTTACCCGGAATTTACATTGCCTACAACCTTTTAAAAACATACTACTAATATATATATATATATATATATATATATATATATATATAATCTCCACATACAAAATTATATATGAAAATATAGAATTCAATAGGACTACATCAGAAGCATCATTTAATTAAAATTATGAAAATCAGTTAGAAACCAGATAACACGAAGCAAAGAGATTTTTTTTTTTTCAAATAAATGAAAACATTTATTTAAATCCGGAATTTTCGGCTCAATAAACCTTCTTCGGTGGTATATAGACAATTTTAAAAAATATTTTCATTGTCGAGATCTTACAATGTCACCACCGAAGATACCCAACTTCTGCCGAGTTTGTTTGAGAGACTGTTTTTATAAAAGTCTGGATAGGTGTAGTGAGTACGCTGGCACGTGTGTATGAAGATTGAATGCGATAAGACTACATTAGAAGCATCGGTTAATGAAAAATATGAAAATCAGCGAGGAACCAGATAAAACAATGCGAGAGATTTTTTTTTCAAATAAATGAAAACATTTATTCAAATCTCAAATTTTTCGGCTTAACAAGCCTTCTTCAGTGGTATACAGACAATTTTTCTTCATTTTCCAGTAATTATTTCAATACATTCGCAGGGTTTAATAATAATAATAACACAATATATAGTGAATGGCTATATAAATGCAATTATGTTTCTATCCCAGATCTAAAAAAAACATGAGAAAAGAAGTAATAAAACATTTTGAATGTTGGCAACCACAATTAGGATAATTAACGGATCGATATTTGCATTCGCGCCACAAAATGAGACCAAATCCTGAAAAGTAGGTCAACGTTTTATTTTTTTTATGAACAAAAAAAAAGAAGCCGATTTGAATTTAGTCATTTAAAAAAAATTCCCGCGGGTTAGTGGAGGTGGATTTGATCTTGTTACTGCCGACCCAGATAATTGTTTTAAGATTCAATCATTTATAGCCGATTACATGATCTTTGGTATCCACTCGGAAGGGGAGAGACGGAAGGAATGGGTAGGGATAGGAGGGTCTGTGAGGTGACATGACCCTACTACACGAGGATCCGATTCAAAATGTGACTTTTTTTTAGTCATGAAGGGTGACTCTCACAGACAGCTTGAGACTTTCTTCTTTTGCATCGTTTTCATTTTAGATCGAAATTCCTCCACCCCACCCCCGCCCCTTGCCACGGATACTTGTTCCCACCCATCCGTTCACCCACGTGCACATGCCTGACTCACAAGCGGGTGCATTCATCAAAATGACTGCGTTCACAAGCAAATAATATCTTGCTAACCAACGTCAAAATACAAATAGCTTCTCTAAGCAGGGCAGGTACAAGGCCACAAAAAAAGAGCGCTGAGTGTGGATCGAATTATAAGTTGAAATACTAAATTCCATGCATTGTCGACACGACTATCCTGAAAACGCTTTGCCTTTCACGTGTACTCTTGCTTGATTAGTAGGTTATCCTAAGAACGAACCAGTTACACTAGTACGATCATATGAGGCGCTCACCCTCCTGAATAAAACCGTTGCAGAAACGTGGACATGTTGAACATCAAGAAGGTTGGTTGACCAAGAAAACTTGGAAGCAAGTGATTGAACGAGACCATATTGAGTGGAATTTGGAGACAGTTGACCTGCTGAACCGGGAGGATTGGGGAGTGAGCTTGCGAAATGGACGAAAGAAAAGTGACGTTAAATTAAGAGAGAGATGGAGAGAGAGAGAGAAAGAGAGAGAGAGAATGAGTAACAATATCAGAAAACATCCCACAATCAACTAATTGTGGGCGTGTCTTATTTACAAAAAAAAAAAATGAAAACGTGGAGGGGGGGGGGAATGCCAGGACGTGAAAAACGAATGGACAAATACAGTCTACCTTCTCGGCCTTTTGGCCAAGATCAAAGTGTAGTATCTGTCCCGATGGATACTGCATCGCATAGACTGTTATTGTCTTGGCCTTCGGAGCTTGATTTACGCTGGTCTATGGGACTGTCCTGTGCAGTTCTAGGAGATCCACCCTCCCAGGCTTCGCCTCCCCTCTTTGGGGAGGAGTAAGTTTATTGCTTATTGCCTGAGGCGCCTCTACCGGGGTATGCCGACGGGGCTGCCCAGACAATTTTTAAACCCCACTTTCCCGACCCGACCTTGGGTCACATCTTACTTGTGGGAGTAAGATAAAAAAAACTGGCCTTGTGCCTAACTCCTGGAGAGGAGTAAATAAAAATAGATGTCTTGGCCTTTTGGCTAAGATCAAAGTGTAGTATCTGTTCCGATGGATACTGCATCGCATAGACTGTTATTGTCTTGGCCTTCGGGGCTTGATTTACGCCAGTCTATGGGACTGTCCTGTGCAGTTCTAGGAGGTCCACCCTCCCAGGCTTTGCCTCCCTTCTTTGGGGAGGAGTAAGTTTATTGCTTACTGCCTCAGGCGCCCCTACCGGGGAATGCCGACGGGGCTGCCCAGGCAATTTTTAAACCCCACTTTCCCGACCCGACCTTGGGTCACATCCTACTTGTGGGAGTAAGATAAAAACTGGCCTTGTGCCTAACTCCTGGAGAGGAGTAAATCAATACAGTCTACCTTCTCGGCCTTTTGGCCAAGATCAAAGTGTAGTATCTGTTCCGATGGATACTGCATCCCATAGACTGGTATTGTCTTGGCCTTCGGGGCTTGATTTACGCTGGTCTATGGGACGGTCCTGTGCAGTTCTAGGAGGTCCACCCTCTCAGGCTTTGCCTCCCCTCTTTGGGGAGGAGTAAGTTTATTGCTTACTGCCTGAGTCTCCACTACCGGGGAATGCCGACAGGGCTACCCAGGAAATTTTTAATGGCCAGAGTGCTCACTTTCGGGCGCTGGCTTTTCAAGCCCTACTTTCCCGACCCGACCTTGGATCACATCTTACCTGTGGGAGTAAGATAAAACTGGCCTTGTGCCTAACTTCCTGGAGAGGAGGTAAATAAATACAGTCTACCCCCGCAGGCACCTGGTTAAAAAATCCAAGCGATCTTTACTTTGTAAACATGCGAAGAGAATTAATAAAGAAATACTTATGTGTATATACAAAACAACAGCTCTGAGGATCTTGTTTATTTTGATTGCTTTCTTGTCACCATTCACACTCCACCTGTACATAAATGTTTTAGGGGGTGGGAGGAAGGGCGAATAATATAAACAAAGGGCAAATGATGAGCGAAGTGGTGGGAGGAATGAAATGGTGAAAATAATTAAAAGACAGAGGATAGAGACAGTGGAAAGAGGGGAGAACGAGGGGAAGAGTAAGAAAGAGAGTATACTATGATATCACAATGCATGTTGACTGTGAAATCCTTTCAGTTTGTAATCCTTGTAAAAACATAAGTATTACCCAATGTCAAAATTATGAAATTATATATTTAACTAGTGTACATCCTCCGTCAAAAATCACGGGGAAAAAAATTATGCTTCGCTAGTGTTCACACTAATATTCATATAAAATCATATAATTATGTCAGTAATTTAATTTTTCATATATTAATTATTATTATTATTATTATTATTATTATTATTATTATTATTATTTCTGATGACCTAACGAAAAAAAACCCACCAACTATTGACTTTTTATTTAGAGTGGAGGATTTCTTTTCCAATTCACTTCAATGCTTTTTTTTTCAATAGGATAAGACTGAACTATCGCGAGTTAAAAAAAAAAACTTGAGTCATTTCTGATGACCTAAAAACAAAGACATCAATCTTGACTTTGTTTTTGTTTTTATTGTTTTTTTTTTCTTCCTTTAATTCTCTTCCTTTGGATTATTGGGAGGTGTCTATACATTGGAAGAAATAATCACACCGGATGTTAAAAAAAAACATCAAAGACGTTAAAAATAAAATCCAAAGCGAACAATGGTCGCTCACTTAAAGAAATACGAAAGAAAGAAAAAAAACGTCCCTAACTGACAAACTTTAAAAATTAAAAAAAGAAAGAGTCATCATCATCATCATCATCATCATCATCATCACCATCACCATCACCATCACCGACACCACCACCACCATAAAACGTATAAATTGGTATAGAAAGCAGAAAGGAAAAAAGAAAAAAAACGTCTGATTATAAAAAAAAATTTACGTTCTCCCTTCTGACCTTGTGTCTAACCTCCTGGAGAGGAGGTAAATAAAATACATCTATCTAACTGTATGTAAATAGAGATATTAATCCCACAATGCAATTTGGTCTGTGTGCACAAGTCTATAAATTTCCAACCGGAAGTATTTATATGAAATTATATCTTGTAGTTTCTTCGTTACTAACAATCTGAATGTATAACATCCGGGTAAGAAATGATGGTATGAAAAATATTAATTTTTCAGAAAAACAAATTCAGAATTTAAAAATAAAACGATTTAAAAGACACCCTTGACATTTACAGGAAACAATTTTCGCTCAAAAATGTCATAATCAAACATTCAGAAAAAAATAAGCAAATATGAAAGTGAAAATTTAAAGTTGTGTAGAAAATGTTTGATCTAACCTGTTTTTACATATCTGCATCTAAATATGACTATACTAACATACTATATACTATATATATACTAAAATACTATATACTATATATATACTAACATATACTAGTATATGCTATACTAACATGATATTCTATTGGGTTGACACAAAAAGTTTGTTCGTTTTTTGAATGTCATCTTTCCAACCTACTAAAGATCGTTTTATATTCCTATTCTTCAAATCCTGTATTTGGTGTAGCGAGTATGTTGGCGTCAGCCTCTGAGCAGAGGAGTTCTTACATTTTTGCTTGTATTTTAGGTGTTGAAATGGAAGATCAAGCATGACACTACCGACATCTGATGCTTTTTTACTACAGAATAGGTGCTATAGAAAACTGCATAAAGATATGCCATGTGTATGGGGGAAAAAAGCTAGGAATTTCCTGTGGTTATAATTCCCCAGTTCCTATTGTTGAATGTTCGTACACCGGCTATGGTGTCAGGATGTGTATGCAAGTATGGGTGTCTGTACACCGGTGTTAAAGTCAGTTTACATGTAAGCAATTATGTGTGTGTGTTATATTAAGTCCACGTGTCTGAGGCAGCAGCCATTTTGGTGTCTTGTCAAAAGAAGGAAAGAGAGAGAAGTGTCGTCTCATGCCACAGAAGTAAAAGAGAACGGGCAGATGGCGGTCACATGTTTATATAATTATGCTAGCTATCCTAGATTCGCCTAAAAGAAGGCCACTGATTGGTCAAGCCAAGGAGGAAGTAGTTTGCTTGAACCAATCAGCGAGCAGCTAAGAAGTCATTGATATTTAAACAATATGATGGCTTGTAGGAAACTGCTACATGTCCATCAATAGGGCGTACATGTTCCAGACATTTTCTACACTTGAAGTTGAGGGTTTATTCTTCAAGTCACTACACATTTTGTGGACACACAATAGGTACAAGTTACACCATATCGAATTGCATCTAACATCCTTCCGGGACACAAAACAATGGTTACTGACCCAAGTCCTTTAAGGATTGTAGCTCAGATCAAATGTCACTATTTGCTTGCTTCACCACGAGGATGGAGTTAGACACAAGGTCGTTGTTTAATGTGGGAAAAATTCAGCTCCCCAAAAACGAGCACTCTGGATTGGGACAAAAATTGAAATTGCCTGATTTGTCTTTCATCACTGACCGACCCAGCCGGGCATTTTGGCTAGGAGGAAAGTGTAGTATCTGTTCCGATGGATACTGCACCCTATAGACCGGTGTCGTCTTGTCCTTCGGGGCTTGATTCCGCCGGTCTGTGGGTTTGTCCTGTGCAGTTCTAGGAGGTCCACCCTCCCCTCTTTGGGGAGGAGTAAGTTTATTGCTTACTGTCTGAGACGCCCCTACCGGGGAATGCCGACGGGGCTGCCCAGGCAATTTTTAATGGCCAGAGTGCTCACCTTCTCGGGCACTGGCTTTTCAAGCCCCACTTTCCCGACCTGACCTTGGGTCACATCTTACCTTATGAGAGTAAGATAAAACTGGCCTTGTGCCTAACCTCCTGAAGAGGAGGTAAATAATACTGACCGACGACAGAAAATATGTAGTATCAGAACAGATACTACACTTTGCTCCTAGCCAGAAGACCAAGAAAGAGATTTATTTCATGATAAAAGCTGAACTTTGGAAAATTGTAAAAGACAAAATGGATTCTGTATAAATGATGAAAGGGTTCATAATATGAGGAAAACATTACGAATGTTTTGCGAAAAAAAACGAGGAAGACAAGGAGATTGTCGAGTATAAGTAATTCCCGCAAGCACTACGAACAGAAGAGAGTTTTTTTTCTTTATGTCCAGATTTAGACTTGATAAAAGTTGTAAGTCGTATAAAGAATTCCTTGTTAAATTTAAATTCTCACAGATTGAGTCACAAATGTTTTTTTAATTATCTAAAAGACATCACTTATTCCGGCTGATGTATCTCTGTTTCTTCAAAAGGATATCAAACCTAATCTTAAGATTTTCGAGAGCCCCTCCTTCCTTTTTTTCTTTTTTAAAGTAATCAGTCACCACTTATCAAGACTAAAAGCCACTCGAGAATAAGGTTTAATGAGATGGATGGATTTTCAGTTGAATGATGAAGAATATTATGAGAAGATTGAAAATAATGAATGGAATGAACAAAATTTCCTTCCTGCATTGTTCGTTGGGGCGGTGTCTCTTGCAGTGATCAACCTTTCTGTGTTCTGGTTTATGTATTTCTCCAGCTCTTTTTTTAGTGTCGTCCACACAGTCTTCTATACTTACCAGTTCTCTTCCCCCTTCGTTTATTTTCACGTAGAGTCTGTCTGTATCGTCTTTTGGATGTAGTGCATTGTGCATGGTGGTATTATTATTATTATTATTATTATTATTATTATTATTATTATTATTATTATTATTATTATTATTATTATTTACTCACTAGGAGTTCTCACACAGGTCATCAGTGATTGCTCACAGACAAACCGGTGGTATTCCCTGGAGTCTGAGTGACAACAAGTCTCCCCAGATTTCCAGTATTCTCCACCTCTTTTCGATAGCCACCGCAAATAAACTTGCAGTATCACAACAGCCATTATCATTATTATTATTATTATTATTATTATTATTATTATTATTATTATTATTATTATTATTATCATTATTATTATTATTATTATCATTATTATTATTATTATTATTATTATTATTATTATTATTATTATTATTATTATTATTATTATATGACAAAGACGTTCACCATTGATCGGCTATTATTATCCGAACAGGGTGTTAAGATGATCATGGACATAAAACCAAGTTAACAACCGCGTTTTTTAAAAAATAATGATGGTTTAAATGTCCTTTGCCTCCTACTGGGTCAAATGAACACCTTCCTTTTCCTTGTCAAAACACAATAGACTTTATTCGTTTAAGCCACAAAAAATACCTTCTTTCTTTTCAAGTGAAACACAACAAAATATAAAGTAAAGAAAGAAAACTTGCAGTTCCGCTTATATAATAACTAGCAGGGTTACCCGGCGTTGCCCGGGAACACAGATAACAAAACAGAAGAGTATTTATTTACTCCTCTCCAGGAGTTAGGCACAAGGCCAGTTTTATCTTACTCCCACAAGTAAGATGTGACCCAAGGTCGGGTCGGAAAAGTGGGGTTTGAAAAGCCAGCGCCCGAGAAGGTGAGCACTCTGGCCATTAAAAATTGCCTGGGCAGCCCCGTCGGCATTCCCCGGTAGGGGCGCCTCAGGCAGTAAGCAATAAACTTACTCCTCCCCAAAGAGGGAAGGCCAAGCCTGGGAGGGTGGACCTCCTAGAACTGCACAGGACAGACCCATAGACCGCGTAAATCAAGCCCCGAAGGCCAAGACAATACCAGTCTATGGGGTACAGTATCCATCGGAACAGATACTACACTTTGATCTTGACCAAAAGGCCAAGAACAAAACAGAAGAGTAAACAAAAAGTGTGTGTAACATTTTCTTTTACTCCCCTCTCTCTTCCCCCTCTATGTTTATCTCTCTATGCCCTCTTTCTATCTCTCTCTGTCCCCCTCCCCTTCTCTCTCCTCTTTTCAATATATATATATATATATATATATATATATATATATATTACTGATGTTCACCGTCTATCAAGGCCAAGAGGCCACTCGGGGATAAGAGTTAATGAGATCGTTTAATGGGATAATATGCTTGTCCTGTTTAGGAGAGATCAACACATGCCAAAAAACTAGACCCAGCATTGACTAACACCTGCCGCTTGATCATTGGTCGTCTGAAGCCCACCAACCTGAGCAATCTGCATCTCCTCACTGGCATTGCCCCTTCCGATGTGAAATGGGAATTTGCCAACCGAGTAGAGATCACAAAAGCTATCAGTGATTACAACCATCTCCTTCATGTACGTGACCCAACGGTCTAACGACTGAAGTCAAAGAGAAGCTTCCTCAGTCATGTTGAACCTTTAACAACATTTTAAGAAGAGACCAGACTACAGTTGTGGACCAGACAGCTAGAGAGTGGCCCCTCTCCTACTGACATGGGAATGCCCCCTCCCCCTTCTGAGGCCCTTCCTTTCTGGCTCCAGTGGAAAACACTCAACCGTCTGAGAACGGGAATGGGACGACCAAAAGTTGCTATGAGTAGATGGGGTTGCAAAACTGACCCAACCATTCTGTGAATGTGGAGAGGAGGACCATACGATGTAACACTGCTTTGTCTACTGACCAACTGGTGCAGCTTGAAAGATCTTGCAGAGTACGCAAATAATGCAAAGACTGCATAAAAAGTGGGAAACTATCGTATGACCTGCAAAAACATGCAAAAACATGCAAAGACATGCAAAAAAAAATAATGAGATCGTCTGTTGGACGATGATCGCCACCACGACAGGATTGGAAACAATGGGGGGGGGGGGAATGGGCAGAAGATTACTTATGAAGAAAACAAGTATTTGTTTACATTAGACTTGAAGACGACCATGCTGCAGTCGGTTGGGAAGCAGGGTCGTGGTATCTAGTTACACAGATGGAATGTTCTAGGAAATAAACTTTGTTCATGAAAGTTTTCCTTGTTTTTTTTTTGTACAGAGAGAGAGAGAAAGGGGAGTTCTTTGTGGTTCGTTGAAGCTAAACGAGTTCTTGCTGTGAATATTTTACAGCGAAGACCAGGGATTTGAGCTCAGTCGAGCACCTACCATGAACATAACAATAGAGTAGAGAGAGACTAGTAACATCTCTTCTGTGTGAAAGGGGCTCTAGGGACGAGAAAAGATCATCCATTTTGTACTTTGTCAGGACAGGAAATTATCCTCTGAGCGGCACCTCCCCAGATGTGGCAACAATACTCCATCTTAAGACGTATCTGGCTCGTATACAGGTAGAGGATTGCGTCAGGACTCAGGTACTTTATGGAGCAGTAGAATGATCCAACCATTTTTCCTTAGCAACAGATTTGATGTAAGTCGTCCATTTCAAGTCTGAGGTGAAAGTCAGTCCAAGGAACTTATCAAATGTGAGCGCACACGCACATATATACACACAAATTTATGCATGAATACATACTAGCAAGTAAATATATACACACATACATACATATATATATATATAGATAACCACATAGATGTATGCATAAATATATATATATATATATATATATATATATATATATATATATATATATATATATATATATATATATAGGTGAAAGATGAGAATAAAAAATTGTAAAGATACAATATTTATTAAAACATCAAAAGTTCAGAGCAAGGAGCCTCATATCCTTAATCCATGGATTTTCAAAGATAAACTCTTCTCATCAGAGGATAGGGAAAAGCCGATAATGTATTTGTAAATATTATCGGCATCATTTAACTTTGAAAATGTTATATGAAGTAGAACAAAATAGAAATAAAGAACAAAAGTAAGGGCCAAAAGGTAAAGAGTCTTATGTTGAGATGAGGGCGTAAAGTCAGGGTGGATGATATCCAAAAACATGTCAAAACAAAAATAAAAATAAAATATATATATATATATATATATATATATATATATATATATATATATATATATATATTACTGATGTTCACCGACTATCAAGGCCAAGAGGCCACTCGAGGATAAGAGTTAATGAGATCAAGAAACTTGAATGGATCTTTACCAAAATATATTGACAAAAATTGTCCATATTATTGAACAATATATATACATATATATATATATATATATATATATATATATATATATTGAAAAGTTTTAAACAAACATACACAACACTCTAAGCAAATAACGCGTCCAAACAAGAGTGACACGTGACTTCACATTTCCGAAACAGATGACAACATAAGCTGACGAGAGCCGGATGGCTAGGTCCTTCCGTGTTTGAAACCGACGGTACGAATGTTGTACTAATTTTTCTGTACCAAAATAAATATATATATATATATATATATATATATATATATATATATATATATATATATATATATATATATATATACTTTATTGAAGGTTTGGAAAAGGAAAATGGTTTCCGAAAATTACCTATAGAATTTCCTAACAAAGTAGCAAAATGAAAAAAGAAATTTCTATTTACCTTGCTTCTAAAATCGTCTAAAACACTCAGTGCGACTTGTGTGCTTATAATTTTCCATCGACTGATTACAAAATACATAAAGTTGTAAACAGGGGGTAAAAACGAGGTGGAAGCAATTTGTGAAAATTCAGATGCCCCCGATTTTTAGTGAAATTTGAAAAATAGGTATTAAACATCAATTTATTTCTATTTCCCCAAATATACCAGATTTGCACTGTCATTAGACACCAATTAAGTAAGATTCCCTGAATTTCAATTATTTCGTAAGACCTCTTAAGCTTAAGCCTTAAATTTTAGACAATTTCTAGACTTAAAGTGATGTAATGGATTTTGATAAAGAACCGTTCATTTCGACTGGGGACAAGTGAGGATCCGAGCAATATATTAACCTAAAACTTCTAAAAAAAAAGTGCTAAAATACCGAACGGATTTAACAAACAAAAGAGTGAGTTGTAGTGATCTGTAATTAATTTGTTTCCGTTATTTATTTTCTACAATAACATTAAATAATTTATTTTTATTTTTTTGTTTGTTTTTTCCTTCTGATGAAAGGATTTATTTATTTGAAAAACCATGGTTTAAAGGACTTTTTTTTTTATATAGAAACTATTCTTTGTTGTACTATTTGAATATAATACACTTGTAAAGTATGTAACTTTACATTTGTTTTATTATGGAGACCACTGTTGTTTTCTGATGCGAACGCACGTGGGGCTTTCTTTCTAATCATTTGTACCGCGAAATAAAGGAGACATTGATATAATTTACTGCTTACCGGATCCTTGGTAAAGGTCTTAATCCGATATTAGTCGTATCAAGAGATGTACAATGAAAAGGAGACAAAATGCATTTCCATTGGCAGAACACTAGTATGTGTTTGCTGTATTTATTTATCTTTCGTGTCTTACACACTCCTTAGCACCAGTTTCGAAGATACCCGGTGTACGGCTGTCAGTTCCCGTATTAATATTATAACAACCACGATTTGACGCTGAGATGAAAGTTTTCTGGGAAGGTTAATGATGCTGTATACCAGAAATGGTTGGGTTCCCTCACATTCTCCATTGGATAAGCATCTAAAGATCAGCAGCCATGATGCACTCATCGCCGCCTTGGTAGACAAAATCAAGGGAGGTGCGAGAGCGTTCTATCCCTTAATAGACTTCACAAATGGCCTATGCTGGAAATCTCATTTCTTTGATCAATCATAACTCAAAAACCAATAAACCAAATTAGTTAAAACTTTACACAAAATTTTTATTTAATAGGTTCTATAAGTGTGTAGAATGTCAGCATCATTAGTCAAGGAAACCCAGAGATCCAGAAAATTCAATCATGAAATCATGTTATCTGTGTGTACGTATGTACGTATGTGCCACACTGTATCTCATCAACTATTTGATGGATTCAGCTGATTTTTTGCAGAGATAGAGGTTCTAAGGTCTAGTTGATGGCATTTTAATTTCAGTTTACCATATACCTTAGTTTTCCAGAAAATTCCAAAAAACCTTATGAGAAGGCATTGTATTGAGGCATAGCCTTTACAAAAGTAGTGACATTCCATGAAAAATGCCAGTATACTGAAATCATATGCCCTTAATAGGGTTAAGATGAAAATTCATATACACTAAATGTACAAAAGCAAGGAAATTCCCAAATTTTTACACTTTTATTGTCATTAAGGGTATGACTACATATCAACCAAACCATTTCATTATCACATCACTACAGTATAAATGAGTAGATGAAGTGTGTGAGGTGCGCTGAAGAAAAATTCCTACCAGTAAAATACATAGCCCTGTTGTGCTCGCATACCCTTAATGACAATAAAAGTGTAAAAATTTGGGAATTTCCTTGCATATGATTTCAGTATACTGGCATTTTTCATGGAATTCCAGATAAACTTCCGTCCACTTTTGTTGGGGGTTAGCATTAGGCTTAGAGTTAGAAATATTTACATCTATATTTTAATGTGTGTGAGTCGAAAATCAATCTCCATTGTGAAAATTTTGAATTCATCAATGATGACGATACAAAAGAAACTCACATAAATTAATGTTGTTATGAAAACAGAAAAAAAAATAACAAAGTTCAATTTTATTTTAAAAATTTTTGTCGTGAGTTGATTCATTTGTCATGTTATTGCAAATGTAATCTTTTGTCTGGCATCAAATTTTGATTATTTCTGGCAGAGTCCAAGGGAGATTTTTTGGATCATTCCTAAAAATAATATTTGTAGGGAGGTCAAAATTTTTGAAAATCAATTTGTCTGTTATTTTTACCACATGCAGATGCACACGGTAATAATATATGTGTGTTGGAGTGTTTGAGAGAGAGAGAGAGAGAGAGAGAGAGAGGGAGAGAGCAATAAAAAAACGGTTTGCTGTATTACTTACAGGAGGAAGTGATAGAAATGCATTTTAGAGAAAGCGAAAGAGTGAGAGTGAGAGAGAAAGAAAGAAAGAGAGAGAGTGATTGAGAAAGAAAGAGAGAGAGTGATTGAGAAAGAGAGTGAGAGAAAGAAGGAGCGTAAGAGAGAGAAAGAGAGGGGCTGAGAGAGAGAAAGAGGGAGAAAGAGATAGAGTGAGTGAGAAATAAAGAGAAAGTGAGTGAGAAAGAGAGAGAGAGAGTGAGAGAAAGAAGGAGCGGGTGAGAAAGAGAGAGAGAAAGAAAGATGGAGTAAACGAGAGAGTGAGTGAGAAAAAAAGGAGTGAGTGAGAAAGAGAGTGTGAGAAAGAAGGAGTTAACAAGCGAGTGAGAGAGAGAGAGAGAGAGAGAGAAAGAGAGAGAGAGGGAGAGAGAGAGAGAGATTTTTTAAAGATCTTATATGCACTTTTTGTTCTATTTTCAGATAGCCTTGTTAGTTTTATCTAAAGAATTCACCTCTGAACTTTCTCGCTGTTCCTCTGGGAGTTCGTCTACCAATTGATCACTTATGCCAAACTAATTGCAACATTTTGTAAATGAGGAGATTTTAATTACACCTCTGCCATTGCACATTTAAGCAGAAATGCTTCACTAATATTAACTTAGTCAAACTGTTTTTGTTCTCATTATTTTGTTAATTGATAAGAGTAGAATTAAGTTTTTCCCCCTTTTTTCCATTAAATATATGTGAAAAAAAAAGAAAGTTTTTTCCTAATATTGCAGCTATCAGCAGCACTGTCAATTTTTCCTGTAGTAATTTCCAGTGCTCTCCATCTCTTTCGATAACTATTGCAAATGAATTTGCGTTATCACAACAGACGCTTACCATCGATTTCTCATTGGTAATGACCATTGGCCTTCTCTGGGATTTGGATGGCAATAAGCCTCCATAATGTTCCAGTGCTCTCCGCACTCTTCCAGCGTAGATCTGGTTAGTGTTATCCCTCCTCGGTCTTTCTATCCTCGTTGACCCTTCACGACTGTTTTGTGTGGTATCAGCTGGGGCTGGTGTCATCACTTTTGGTATGGGAAGTGGGGTAGTTTATAAATTTTTTTGCAGTTTCTGCTCCTTGAGATCTTGTGGTGCTCTTTATGTGATTTTGTTTTCTTCCTATTGCACCTTGCATGTGATTGGTTAGTCTTCGTAGCTTATGTGGAAACGTTTCCGCATTCAAGGATTTTCCTTAAGATGTCAGCTGTTTTTATCATTGTCGTCCGTTGTATGGTCTCAGTCTTTCGTTTGATTCCAATTTCTCCCAGTTATTTTTCTAGGTTCTTCGGAACTGTTCCTAGTGCGCCTACGATTATTGGTATTATATTTACTAGCAGCAGTATCAATTTTCACTGTAGGGGGACAGTGTTGTGGGCTTCGTAGAGAGAAGATCTGTGCACTGAATCGTGTTTATCTGCTGACGTCACAGTGGTTGGGGCTAGGCTAGCACCAAAGATGTTTCGAAGGGCACGGGTACACTCTAGATTTGGTTTGTTAGTGGACATTTCTGTCTGAAATTATTTCATCTTTGATCTAGTAATTGTTTGGTATTTAAAAAAGGATACCGATGATTTTGTTCATGCCATTTTCATGATTGTAAATCTCATAGTGATTTGAAGGTAAAACTATTTTTTTTAAATTCATAGACTAAAATTCAAGATGGTTGACAAACCTGTCTTGATAGAAAAGGCTTAAATAAAAAAAATTAAAATAATTGCTTTTCTCTAAAAAATTTTAATATTTTTTACACAATAACAAGTTTGCCTAACATAAAACGTTTTGTTTGTTCTGATAAAAAATTAACTTTTATGCTTATCCGTTGAATATCATGAAATAATATCAACTAGAAATTTGGTTTAAACTTGTTTCTTTTTGTATAAAAAAACTTTATTTGTTGTGCCAAAAGGTTCTTTATGTGTGTAATAAAATTCTAAAACAGTTAAAATATCTTTGGTGCAAGAATAAAACAATGATTAAACCAGACGCATCGAAGCGAACGATTACACGCTACATATTGACATATGACGGTAGTATTTTTTGTCTGAAATTATTAAACATTTGATCTAGTAATTGTTTGGTGTTTGAAAAAAGGATAACGATGATTTTGTTCATGTCGTTTTCAATGTGGAAGTCTGATAGTGATTTGAAGGTAAAACTAGTAAAAATATCATTTAGATTAAAATTCAAGATGGAAGACCAAATCTGTCTTGATAGGAAAACCTTAAATAAAAATTTAAAAACTACCAGCTTTTTTCCCTAAAATTTAAAATATTATTTACACACTGACAAGTCTGCATAACAAAATGTTTTTTTGTCCTTATACAAAATTCTAATTTATTTGTGAATCTGCATAAAATTAAACTTTTATGCTAAGTTTTTACTCATCACCATTTTTTTACGATTTCTTAGTCATAAAATAATATTGACTAAAAACCTTTTCACTTTTAAATTCCATTAAAAATTGTTTCTTTTTGTATAAAAAGAATGTTCAAAGTTTAGTTATTGTATCAAAAAGTTATTTGTTTGTAATGAAATTCAAAGCAGTTCAAATACGTTTGATGCTGGAAAGAAGAAAACACAATGGTCGCCAACATTGAATTAAAGTTACATTCTGAACACTTTAAAAAAAAATTTATTCATGGATTTTGATCAAAATTAAGATAAAGATTCTAGACATAAGGTTTAGTATCATTATATCTTGATTTGAATCCTCTTAAGGGGACGTAAAAATGGTGTAACATGGATCTGTTCGAGGTATTCTGAGACGGGTATTCTTCTAGTATATATATAAAGATATAAAAGAAGAAAAAAAGAACCTTCATATATAAAGATATGAAGGTTCTTTTTTTCTTCTTTTATGAGGTGGAGCTTATTCTCAGTTTCTGTATTTCTAAATGGAACAGATGAAATATACCCCTTCCATAACTGGCCGCTAGTCTGTCGCCAAGTTACACCTCAACTAGGTTGGTATCCTTTTATACACCTGGATGGAGTAAGGAATTGTACTAAAATGTTTTTTCCCCAAGCGTACACCACCGAAACCCACAAAACAAACACATCAAGATTGAGGTTCAGTGTTCCAATTACTCAAACATAGCAGACCCCTTTTTTCAACTCATGGCTCTTGATAGTCCCAAGTAGTCACCCATCCAAGTATTGACCAGTTTCAATGTTGTTTAACTTTGTTTGTAATCAAAATCTGTGTAATATTACAAGAAATACATTTTTTTAATTTAAAAATTATTTTTTTATTTTAACGTCATGTTTGATAAAATCTAAAAGTTCATCAGAAACTAAACTTTGAACGTGAGAAAAATATTTGATCGGAACGTTTTCTATTTTTACAAGGAAAATTGTTCTTCTCTTCCTCAACATTGGGTCAAAGTCCACAAATCCATAAAAATATTTTTGTTGTTGTTAAGCGAGTCAGACTTCTGCATTGAACTCACGAAGATCGTGCCTCAGGGTTGTCTGGTCTGCATGAAGTCCTCCTCGTTGGTCGCAACCGTTCGTTAACCTGCAAGATTGCAGGTTTTACCCCTGACACCAAGAATAGCAAAGTTCAACGGTTGCATGCAAAGTCGGGGAAGGTTTGGCCCAGGACGCACAAAGGAATGGTGCAGAATCAACGTTGTCACTCTCGTTCCATTGATTTGTGGTTCTGCGGCTGGCACGACTTTTCTTGCCACATGCAGAGGAAGAAACGACCACGGATCCTGATATTGACTCCTCCTGGATTTTCACCAGAGCCCTGTTAGGAGAAACCAGCGAAATACATCTAGTCTAGACAGTGTCCTAGGGAAACAAAATTGCGTAGGTGCTGTAAGAAGAAGTCCGACGATTTGGCTGAAGGGGGGGGGGGAGCAATCACTCCAGTTGTGCACCTGCCTATCTACACCAAAGGAAAGTAGTCCATAATACGATAAGACTATGTGGTTGCTACGAATTGCTAAAACTAAATAAAATGTTGGTGTATCTTTTTATTGTTAATCACAGGTTTTTATGCTTTGATTCTAATACAAGTCATCAGAAATTATAAAAACACATTTAAAACACACGCACACCCACATATATATATATATATATATATATATATATATATATATATATATATATATATATATATATATATATATACGTATCACAGCATCCGGCGTTGCTCGGGAGTTGGAGTAGAGAATAATGTCTAAAACCCGATAAGAGTAACAGTCAATTTCTTACTGTCAACATTGCGAGTTAGGATTAGGGTTAGGGTTAAGGTTAAGGTTAGGGTTAGGGTTAGGGTTAAGGTTACTTACTGGCAACAGTGCGAGTTAAGTATAAATGAAAAAAAGAGTTAACATTTTACTGTCATAATCACGAGTTACTTAAAAAAAAATAAAACCATATATGAACGCGGGGAAAAAAAAATCTGGAAAAAATCCTGCTGGTTGTTTGAATTTTTTTTTTATGGAAATCGCTCCAGACAAGGCATGAAGCCACCTGATGTAAGGAGCTAAAAAACACTACTTCAAGGTAGGTCAAAAACTAACCAACGATAAGATTCCGACCCAGAAAGCAGCAATTCTTCCTCCTTTGTCAGAAACATCGCTCATGGAATGTGGAGACTAAAGGATCAAATAAGGGAATTTAATTTCAACAGTAGCAGTCGATTTGTTATTGTCATCAGTACGAGTTAAGTATTACATAAAACAATAAAACAACAAATGGACGTGTTCGAAGTTTTTACCTAAAAAATTCCTGCATCTGTAAAACGGCAAATGGATTTAATGAATACTGGATAATTTCGTTTTTATTTCAAGATTTTAACTCTTAAAAATACCAATAAAGATAATTATTTGAATCTTTAAAACTTGACTGAGATGTTCTTTGTTTCATTTTGTTTTTGTTTTATGAAAAATGAAGAAAATTTATTTAAAGAAAATGAATTTGGTTTCTTTATGTTCTAATATATTTCAGTTATTTTATGGACTTGACCGATAATGGCCTCTAGTGACCTCAGATGGAATCGAAGAAAAATTGAAATGCTTTCTTTAGATTCCTTGAAAATGTTAACCCTTGTTGACACTTATTTGAATGTTTTGTTAACATAAAAATTTCAATAACACACACACAAACATTGACTTTCATCTCTCTCTCTCTTTCTATATATATATATATATATATATATATAAACTAAAGACAGTGTTTACCCCCATGTTAATAGCTTTCTTGGCAAAAGATACATAATTAAATCCGTCATATAAGGCAAATGTTGGTCTATATTCTGAAAGAAACAAAAATTGTATTTCCGATCGATTTTAATATTTAATCCTGATCCATATTTTTTTTATTAGTCATAAATAAAATAAAGCGGAGGAATTTTTACTCTTATACTCAGATCTACTGCAGATTACAGTCTTTCTATAAACGAAAAAAAAACAACAACTTTCTGCGCAATTATGCAGGGATCATCCGGGAGTTGCAGAAAAATGCTGGATCAGAGAATGGACAAATTGTCAAGATCCACATACACACAGACACAGACACAGAAACAGGCACAGACACACAGATACAGACACACAGATACAGACACACATACACGCGCACATGCACACACACACAAAGGTCTTTAGATGTTTATTGTTTGTTTCAGATGAAAAACAGACAAAATCTCTGGAACACCAATCCCTCCTTTGCCATGGCATTGACATTCAGTACAAACAGCTTGATAATTACAATAGTTATCCATCCCTGCATATTTATAGAAATTGGTGATTGCCACTTCTTTACAGAAGAAGGTCATTCCAACAAAATTACAATGCCTGGCTGTTTGCACGCAGATGGCGCAACAGCCCGATTTATTTTTTACAAGTCATGCTGCCGATATGACACACGAGACAATTAACTTCCGTTTGTACATAGCGATGTTCTTCCCCTGTTTGTCCCTCACGCAATTGGCTACTGCCATGGGATCCCATGTGACTGAGTAGACCAGCCCTTGGCATACAGGTTCTGCCACAGGAACCACACACATGGTTGCGTTGAAATGTGTCTGGGATGTTCGACACGGACTGCTTCTGCAAAGCAGGTTTCAAGATGGAGTACTCTAGTCACCTTCACTCAAAACCCTCCCAGGCTTTACCTCCCCTCTTTGGGGAGGAGTAAGTTTATTGCTTACTGCCTGAGGCGCCCCTACCGGGAAATTTTTAATGGCCAGAGTGCTCACCTTCTCGGGCGCTGGCTTTTCAAGTCCCACTTTCCTGACCCGACCTTGGGTCACATCTTACCTTGTGGGAGTAAGATAAAACTAGCCTTGTGCCTAACCTCCTGGGGAGGTAAATATATATATATATATATATATATATATATATATATATATATATATAATTATTTATAAATAAATATTATTTTAATAAATATTATTTTCAAAATAAACCAATATACACATGTGTTTCATGCCAAGCATGCAATCATCAGTATGGGAGGAGACAGTTCCTGCCGGTCACTCGGTTCGAACTCCGATACGAAAGTCATGTTTGACTCAGTAGCCAAGACGCGTACCAATGCTCCACCACACACTGTCTAGAAATGGGAAGTAAATTAACATTTAAATAGCAAACATGGTGGCTACCCAGCAAGCAGTCGAGAGAGAACTCAATAGGCGGGGCCCAGAGTTATGTATTACACAGAATGACGGCTTGTTGTCAACTTAACTTAAAGTGCTCAATCTTGCGAGAGCTTTGAATAATTATTTATGAATAAATATTATTTTCAAAATACACCCATATACACATGTGTTTCATGCCAAACCTGCAATCATCAGTATGGGAGGAGACAATCCCTGCCGGTTCAAACCCGATATGAAAGTCATGTTTGACTCAGTAGTCAAGGCGTGTACCAATGCTCCACCACACATTGTCTGGAAATGGCAATATAACATAAATCATTAGATACCTCATCACATTCTATTTTAAAGTATTAAACATGTTAAATACATTAATCTTACTACTCAAATGCCTAGAAATATAACTATTGAATAGCCTTAAATAAAAAGAAATTATATATGACCAAGATTTAAACCTATCCGATTCACACAGACCCTATGATAGGCTCGTAAATGTTATTTGAAAGCAGAAATCGTATATTTTTATAGCATCGTTTATCTGAAGGAAACAAATCCAAACTGTCATTGCTCAGGTGTCGTTGGATCTGTGCGCCAAAGTTGGCCACTCAGTCTCTGAAAGATTAACAAAAGTGCATGGAGCTTTATGGAGAGCTTTATGGAGAACTTTAATAAATCAAGGGAGGCGCGAGAGCGCTCTATCCCTTAATAGACTTCACGAATGGCCTATGCTGGAAATCTCATTTCTTTGATCAATCATAACTCAAAAACCAATAAACCAAATTAGTTAAAACTTTGCACAAAATGTTTATTTAATAGGTTCTATAAGTGTGTAGAATTTCAGCATCATTAGTCAAGGCAACCCAGAGATCCAAAACGTTCAATCATGAAATCATGTTATCTGTGTGTACGTACGTACGTATGTGCCACCCTGTATCTCATCAACTATTTGATGGATTCAGCTGATTTTTGGCAGAGATAAAGGTTCTAGGGTCTAGTTGATGGCATTTTAATTTCAGTTTACCATATACCTTAGTTTTCCAGAAAATTCCAAAAAAACCTTTAAAATGACCATTGTATTGAGGCATAGCCTTTACAAAAGTAGTAACATTCCATGATAAATGCCAGTATACTGAAATCATATGCCCTTAATAGGGTTAAGATGAAAATTCATATACACTAAATGTACAAAAGCAAGGAAATTCCCAAATTTTTACACTTTTATTGTCATTAAGGGTATGCGAGCACAACAGGGCTATGTATTTTACTGGTAGGAATTTTTCTTCAGCAAACCTCACACACTTCATCCACTCATGCATAGAGATTTATACTGTAGTGATGTGAAAATGAAATGCTTTGGTTGATATGTAGTCATACCCTTAATGACAATAAAAGTGTAAAAATTTGGGAATTTCCTTGCTTTTGTACAGTTAGTGTATATGAATTTTCATCTTAACCCTATTAAGGGCATATGATTTCAGTATACTGGCATTTTTCATGGAATGCTTGAATAAACTTTATGTTTTATGTTACAAAAACTAAAATGCACCTGTTCTTAGTTTCTCTGTTTCTTCCCCATTCTATTTATTTGAAATGTTGAAATCGAATTCTATAGTTTTATTTGGTCTCAGTTTCCGCTAGCACTTATTCATTGGAGCCAAATCTCTTCTCTCTAGAGCATTATTTTGGGGTCTGCAAGCAGCCAGTAGTTGCTGGAGGTCGGATCTGGAGAACAGGAAAGTGAATACTTATCTGTAGTCATAGCAACGGTTGTGTTATTGACCTATGCTGAGACAAGATACTTAACGTTGGCAGCTTTCAAATCCAGGATTTACGTTGTTCTTACTTTTTCAGTCTGTTTTTATAATCCAACTGTTAAGCTCCGGTCACAAAATGAATGGCCAGAGGTCACAAAAATCTGCTTAAAAAGCTTTCTCCTCGTCACCTTTGATCATGTGTGTGTGTGTGTGTGTGTGTTGTTGTTGCTGTTTTATTTCCGCGTGGCCTGACAGAAAAAAAGTCGTTACCAGATTAGGAGTTAATTTGGATTAAAACAATCAGTGAACTTTGAAATTCTATCTGAAAAATTACGTAATATTCTCAAAGCTAAACAATTTCAGATTTTGTTTATTTATATCAATTTTGTAATTAATTATATATATATATATATATATATATATATATATATATATATATATATATATATATATATATAGTGTGGGGTAAGGTACACGATAAGTCATGAAAATGAAATGCCGTGGTAGACAAAATGTGTGAAAAACAAAAGGCAAACGGAAAACAGGTTTAAATGCAGGAGAAAAACAAAAACAAGAGATTTTACCGGTTTCGTTCGTATTAACGAACGTCTTCAGAAAAAGTGTGTGTGTGTGTGTGTGTGTGTGTGTGTGTGTGTGTGTTGTGCTGCCATATTTCGGTATTTATTCTTGCACTGCAATCAAAAAATGTAAATCACTTTTTCAGTGATATATTTCTTTCTTCCAACAGATAAAGTTATCTTGTCGGATTTTCAAAGTCAGATCCAAATAGCAATCCGTCTGACATACCGATATTTGATTTTGGCTAGCCTATTTTTTTTAATTATTAGAGTGGAGACATTTTCCGTTACTCACCAAAACAGATTAAAGAGAAGTTATCGTGTGCAATTATACTGAGTTGTCTCCCTCTAGTTCTTGAAGCATGAAGACATATATTAATTAAATTATGAAGTCCTACGTGTGTCCGTGTTTGTGTGTGTATGTTTGTGTTTCTCGCCTCCACATTATTATTTGTTGTCAATCGATTAACATTATTCTTTAAATACTTATTCCGGCTAAGAAAACTGTTAAAATGGGGACATTTTCCTTATTCATCGAAACATTAAAGGATAGTAATCATGTGCAATTATAGTAAGTTATCTCCCTTGATTCCAAAAATAAATATATTAATTAAAGTATGTGACTTCAAGCGTCTGTTTGTGTTTCTGGTCTCCACATTAATTATACATTATTATTTGTTCTTTGTTATTAATTGATTAGCATAAAGTACTATAATAAGCTTTTCATAAAAAATTTATTTCACAAAATAATTGGATAACGAAATTAAAGTAACCAAAATTAATTTCCGTTTATTCATAAACAAGTCAGCCATATTTTTATTTTACTCCCTGGCAACGTTGGACAGGCACAGCTACTTAGTGACAAAGTAACTCCTCTTGGCTTTCATTTCGTAATTTCTCTCTCTCTCTCTCTCTCTCTCTCTCTCTCTCTCTCTCTCTCTCTCTCTCTATATATATATATATATATATATATATATATATATATATATATATATATATATATATATATATATGAAAGAGGTAATTTGTTTTTCTGTTTGTTCGTTCATGAAAAGAATAAAGCAACACTAAATAGTGTTTAAGGTTTATAAATCTAATGGCATACATAAATAAGTTTTACTCATTGCATAAGACTTGTATCTAATGTTCCTTCTGACATACGATCTTCTAGGATTAACACGAACGGTGTGCCGATAACTGTGTGACTCTTCATTTGTTTTATGTCCCTTTACGAAGATTAAATCAAGATATAATGTCATTCTAAATCTTATACTGTTCTTTTATGAAGATTAAATCAAGATATAATGTCATTCTAAACATTATACTGTTCTTTTACGAAGATTAAATCAAGATATAATGTCATTCTAAACATTATACTGCTTTTTACGAAGATTAAATCAAGATATAATGTTATTTTAAACATTATACTGTTCTTTTACGAAGATTAAATCAAGATATAATGTCATTCTAAATATTATACTGTTCTTTTACGAAGATTAAATCAAGATATAATGTCATTTTAAACATTATACTGCTTTTTACGAAGATTAAATCAAGATATAATGTTATTTTAAACATTATACTGTTCTTTTACGAAGATTAAATCAAGATATAATGTCATTCTAAACATTATACTGTTCTTTTACGAAGATTAAATCAAGATATAATGTCATTCTAAACATTATACTGTTTTTTTACGAAGATTAAATCAAGATATGATGTCATTCTAAACATTATACTGTTCTGTTACGAAGATTAAATCAAGATATAATGTCATTTTTACCATTATACTGTTTTTTTAAGAAGATTAAATCAAGATATAATGTCATTCAAAACATTATACTGCTCTTTTACGAAGATTAAATCAAGATATGATGTCATTCTAAACATTATACTGTTCTTTTACGAAGATTAAATCAAGATATAATGTCATTCTAAACATTATACTGTTCTTTTACGAAGATTAAATCAAGATATAATGTCATTCTAAACATTATACTGTTCTTTTATGAAGATTAAATCAAGATATAATGTCATTCTAAACATTATACTGTTCTTTTACGAAGATTAAATCAAGATATAATGTCATTCTAAACATTATAGTGTTCTTTTACGAAGATTAAATCAAGATATAATGTCATTCTTAACATTATACTGTTCTTTTACGAAGATTAAATCAAGATATAATGTCATTCTAAACATTATACTGTTCTTTTACGAAGATTAAATCAAGATATAATGTCATTCTAAACATTATACTGTTCTTTTACGAAGATTAAATCAAGATATAATGTCATTCTAAACATTATACTGTTCTTTTACGAAGATTAAATCAAGATATAATGTCATTCTAAACATTATAGTGTTCTTTTACGAAGATTAAATCAAGATATAATGTCATTCTTAACATTATACTGTTCTTTTACGAAGATTAAATCAAGATATAATGTCATTTTAAACATTATACTGTTCTTTTACGAAGATTAAATCAAGATATAATGTCATTCTAAACATTATAGTGTTCTTTTACGAAGATTAAATCAAGATATAATGTCATTCTAAACATTATAGTGTTCTTTTACGAAGATTAAATCAAGATATAATGTCATTCTTAACATTATACTGTTCTTTTACGAAGATTAAATCAAGATATAATGTCATTCTAAACATTATACTGTTCTTTTACGAAGATTAAATCAAGATATAATGTCATTCTAAACATTATACTGTTCTTTTACGAAGATTAAATCAAGATATAATGTCATTCTAAACATTATACTGTTCTTTTACGAAGATTAAATCAAAATATAATGTCATTCTAAATCTTATACTGTCCTTTTACAAAGATTAAATCAAGATATAATGTCATTCTAAACATTATACTGTTCTTTTACGAAGATTAAATCAAGATATAATGTCATTCTAAACATTATAGTGTTCTTTTACGAAGATTAAATCAAGATATAATGTCATTCTAAACATTATACTGTTCTTTTACGAAGATTAAATCAAAATATAATGTCATTCTAAATCTTATACTGTCCTTTTACAAAGATTAAATCAAGATATAATGTCATTTTAAATCTTATACTGTCCTTTTCCAAAGATTAAATCAAGATATAATGTCATTTTAAATCTTATATTAGACCCATTATACAAATTCTGATCAAAATCCATTACATGATCTTAATTCTAGAAAATGTCTAAAATTTAAGGCATAAATCTAAGGGGTTCTAAGAAGAAATTGAAATTCAGGGAATCTTGCTTAATTGGTGTTTAATGACTGTTGATCAAATTAAATGCAAATCTGATTAATTTGAATTTTCAAATAGGAGGTGGTGTCTATATTATGCATTTTAACAATAGATATTAGAAATAAATAAATAAATATTTCCCAAATTTCAGTCACTTTAGAATATTTTATTAAGGTTTTTAAACCTTAATAAAATATTCTAAAGTGACTGAAATTTGGGAAATATTTATTTATTTATTTCTAATATCTATTGTTAAAATTTCACAAAAATCAGAGGTATCTGAATTTTCACAAAGAACTTCCACCCCCTTTTTACCCACTTTGCATAAAACTAAATTAAACAAAATATAGCCCCCATTACCAACCGTTACGCCTAGTAGCTATGTTCCAAAATTCATAATGATCGGTTAATTAGTTTAAGAGTGAATCCTATACATACAAATATATAAACACTAACAAAAACTACCCGCCCCCCGGGCAGCAATTAATCTACAGACAAACAAAGAAACAATGTTCTTTTCACGTTTTGGTAATTTGAAGAAAAGCAACAAAAAGGTTATTGTCATGGTGTTATTTAATATATTCCAATGTTGAGATTTGATTTTGTTTAAGTATAAAAATGAATTGCCCATAATGAAAGGAATAAACGGAAAAATCAGGGCGATTGTCAAGAAGAACCGACAGAAAAAAGGGAGAGAATAAAACCCAAATAATCAACAAATAATTGTTACCAAAGGCAATAAAGTTACTTTTCTACCTACCTGCCTATTTTTTGTGTTTTAAAATATTTTAAAGCGTTTTGATTGCATTTTAATAATTCGTCTAAATCCGATCGCGTTACAGTTCCATTTGCAAGATGGTGTAAGCGGATGTCTCCGAAGTTTGTTTTTCTAAACAAATAACTGTCCCAAACGCCTTAAAATTTACTTTTCTACCTAATTGAAAGGAGAAAAATACAAAAAAATCCTCAGACTTCATAGACTGGCGGCGAACAAATGTCAGTTTTCAGCCTAACATAATCTATTTGACTAAAAGTTTTAATTGAAATTTAAAATATAAACACTTTAAAATACTTTAAAACATATAAAAAAAAATGCAGGTAGATAGAAAAGTAACTTTTATTGCCTTTGGTAACAGTTATTTGTTGACTATTTTTCTATTGGTTATTATTGACAATCGCCAAAAGAGGAAAGTCAATTGGTCAAATAAAAGAATTATATATTCCTGAGAAATTTAAAATGTTTTCGCTTTTATTATTAAAGATAGAAAAATAAAAATTCGTTTTTTTTTGTAATTTATAAAGCTTATGTACATTAAAAAGCTTAGAGGGGGGGGTCTTTATTCTGAAAGTATGATATCATGATGAACAAACTACATACACTGACCCCAGGAAGGAGGTAATGATTGAGAGGATGATATCATCACAAACGAACACTCTCTCCCTCCAAAAAAAATAGGAGTTAATGCATGGGAGCATGATATCATGACAACAGAATAGAGAGTACACTACCCTCCACACACAAAAAATAAGGAGAAGGTAATTCTGGGAGGATGGTATCGTGGGGAACGAACGTATACTATACTGCCCTCACACCCAAAAGTAGAGGTGATGCCTGGGAGGAATGTATCATGACGAATGAAAATATACTACACAGAATTAAATAACCATAAACCGTTTATTGTTAATATAATTAGGTTAGGTGGAGAAATCTTTCGCATATTATTCATTTAGATGACATTAAAAACAATGGCAAGTTTCGTTGTCCATGTGAAACGCCGAAATGAAAATTGGGCTGAAAAATATAGTCCTCATCTTTATTAACAAATAGAAATATGCTAACTAAGGAATAACGATAAGTTTCTTTCGTAATTTTCTAGTTTAAATAAAACATGAATTATAGTGCTTCCTTAGCTAGCCTCTTTCTCGACTTGATTAGATGGCGACTATATTTTTCGGACCTAATTTTTATTTCGTCGTTTCACGTGTACACTGTACAGTGAAACTTGACATAACAAAAAAAACATTTTTTTTACTAAAACATGGTTTAACTTCAAAAAATATATAAGTTGTTTAATGCGGAAACCTATTTCACTCTAAATAATTTACGTGACTAAAATAGGAATTAACCTCAAATAAAAAAAGAAAAGCCAGCGTGGCTGCTTTTCTTTTAATTAGTTATTTATTGGGGTAATGTTTATAATAGGATATATTAAGAAGTGAAAGAAAACTTAAAATAAAAAAAACTTACAATTTAAACAGAAAATTTTATTTTATTGGTTTGCATTTTAAGTGAAAAAGGTTTTACTTTCAGACTAATATTTATAATTTTTCATGAAAAAGTGTTGAGCTCTGACAGTTTTGGGGAGGACAGTCTTATGACAACAGAACAGATACTTCACTACCCGCCTCATTAAAAGATATTCTGATTAAATAGAGTTCTTTTTTTCATTTCATTCATTTAAAAATGCCTTTTTTATCGTTCCTTGGCCTTCTGGCTAAGATCAAAGTGTAGTACCTCCTTAAAAGGTAGAGCTGAGGTGTGCACCACTTACGTCTTCCCTCTCATCCTTTACCGATTGGCTGTGCTTTCCCTGCCCGTGAACCGCCTCAAGGCCTTCCGGCGCCTTCTGTCCTCACTTCTCTGGGACAAGAAGAGGCACTGGGTTTGCAGCCAGGTCTGTATTCACCGTCCATGTGAGGGAGGCTTGGGGATGTCTGACTTGACATGTCATTGAGACGCTGAGAGACTGGCTTTCCTGAGTCGAACATTGACAGACGAATCTGCATGGAATCCCGCGACTGATAGCGCTTTCCCTGACCTTATCCTCAACCATTTGGTTGAGGGCCGTCGTAGGCCGAGAGGGGAATTGCAGTTTTTCAGAGAGTGTCGAGCCACGCTCAAAAAGCTTACTTAGTGCAGTGACCTTTCGCGGCTTTCTAGAAAAGAACTCCATAGAGGATTAGTGAGGGGAGGGGGGAAGCTGACGATCCGTTAGTCAAGCGGTGCGGGTGGACAGAGGAGGAGATCCGCTCCGAATGAAGTTGGGCACCGGGAACGAGTCATATCAACAACTCAGAGTTCTCTCTGACCTGGCGATTGACCCGGAATGCGCTACCCCTTAATGCCATACTTCACAGTTCCAGAATTGAGGGCTCGCCCGAGTGTCTCCATTGCGACAGGCTCTTTGAGGAAACGCCTGATCACGCTTTCTTCCTGTGCCATAAGCTCCAGCAGTACTGGGAGTACATCAACGAATTGACGGCTCGTATCGATCCTGAGCAGCCGCTGCCACTGTATCTAGCCTACGTAATAGACAACGTCTGGCCGTGGGATGGGTAGAGATGAATGGTGTTTCTCGCGATCCTGGCTGTAGCACGAATGGTGCTGATCTGATCGCATTCTTCAAGCACAAGCTGAAGGTCAAGATCAGATGTGATAGGAAAAGATTACACTCCTCGGTTTTTAAAAAAAAGTTGGATACAAGTAGCGAGCTTGTGTGTACGAAAAGGAGTCAAGTATAAGTACGTGTTTCTGGCCTGAGCATACGTGCACGGTTCCTCGTCCGGGTAAGTTTAGCCTTTTATCTAGTCGAATGAATGAGTTACCCCACCTTCCTGGTAATAGAAACCCTCCAAGATGTCCACTTCCCACTTTCACTTCTTTGTCCTCAGCCTCCTCCAACTTGCACTTATCTTGGAAGGACACCACCCACTCTCCAAACTCCATCCCCCACTTTCTCCCATTTAGAAATGGACCTGATCGTTTTCGGTTCGGAACAAACCGGAAAACAGTGGGCAGTCTAATATTTAGAAAGGGTTAGGAGGGTCTTACTAACTGTTTTTTGCTTTTCTCCCCTCCCCCATTATACTCCAATGAATTTCTGTACATATAACCGCATTTATTTATTTATGAAAAAAACTATGGAAAAAATTTTAAGATGGCAAACTTATTTTATAATAGCCCAAGTAGGACGGTCCCTAGAGCAAATGTGGTATTGTGGTGACTAAGATGATTCTAGTTAAGAGTAGGATAGACATTTTTATTACCTTAGACAAAGGATCACTAACGACACCCAATCACCCCACACTTTTGATGGCCTTGTGCCTAATTTGTTTAGAATATAAATCTATATTTTCTGCAAATAAATAATTCAAAGTGTAGTATTTGTTCTTCAGATCTCAGCGACATTTGACGGAAGTTTCATGTAAATTATCTCCCTTGAAAATGAAATTCTAGAAGTTTTTAAAACTCTATCGATTTTTTAAAATAAAATCTCTTTAAATAATGTTATTAATAATTAAAATAATTATACTATAGATAAAACAATTGTGTGTATAGAAGAAAATTCGGCAATACAAATTAGAAATGTATATTAGAGAATATTAATTTATTAGAAACTTTAAAATAAATAAATATGCAAATGAGCAATATCTAAATTTGTTTGAGAGATATGGAGATTTCTATTTGAAAGTATCATTGTATCATTAGAATAAAATAAGGCTTTTTTACCCCACCTAATAAACTGGTATTGTCCTGGCCTTTGGGTCTGGATTTATGCCGGTCTATTGGGGGTTGTCTGGTCCTGTGCAGTTCTAGGAGGTACACCCTCCCAGGATTTGCCTCCCCTCTTTGGGGAGGAGTAAGTTTATTGCTTACTGCCTGAGGCGCCCTACCGGGAATGCCGACGGAGCTGCCCAGGCAATTTTTAAATGGCCAGAGTGCTCACCTCTCGAGCGCTGGCTTATCTAATCCCACTTTCCCGACCTTGTGTCACATCTTACCTTGTGGGAGGTAGATAAATATAGAATAAAATAAGGCTAGTCAGTATTCATGTTAATAAAGTTAGTATAAATGGAAAAAACATTTGCATTTATTCATTTAGATATACACACATAGCTAAATTTATAGAAATAGAAATATAAAGTCAAATAATATTCCTATTAAAATGACGTATGTCCTCAAATACTTTACGCAAACAAATATTTTAACCAATTCAAGGTTCAAGAATTATGTCTGGCATGTTTGAAAATGTTCGCTTCTATTTCTGCAATATTTTTGTTACTTACTTTTCTCTCTATTATACATCGACACTTTGTTGAAAACTGTCAACAATTGCCGCACCATTTTTTTTTCTCCTGAAGGGATATCTACGATGTGTACCAACTTCGACGAGGTTGACAGTGGGTGTAACGGCTTAGTTTTTTTGTTCTTCTTCTGTATTTATCTTGAATAAGAATAGTTATAGAAATTTTGAAAATAAATGTTCTTCCATTGTAGCACAGGGTAGAACAGGTGCTAGTGTGATTACAAAAGTCAGGTGTAGATGGAGTAATTTCAGGGAATTTCTGTCATTACTAACCAGCAGAGCGTTACCGCTGTCGACCAAGGGAAGAGTCTATCAGGCATGTGTACGCAGTGTGATGATGTATAGAAGTGTAATCTGGCCAGTGAGGGTTGAGGACATGCGTTGCATGGAGAGAAATGATATGAGAATGAGACAATGGATGTGTAATCTGAATCTTAAAGACAGTCTTAGATCCAATAATCTCAGAGTAAGATTAAATCTGGACAGTATAGGAAAGTGTGTGCAAAACAGGAGACTTCAATAGTTTGGTCACATTGAAAGAATGAATAAGAATTCTTAGGTTAGTGGATATAGAACAGTTGAGGTAGCAGGTTCAGTTTGCAGTTGAAGGGAGGAAGTGATAGGAACGTACTTGAGAGAAAAAGGGATGAATAAATACCTGGCCAGAGATAGGTTAGTTTGGAAGTCAACTTCTTAAAGCAGTTTAACGCATGCATACCAGCAGACGTTAAGTCGATGATGATGATGATGATGATGATGATGATGATGATGATGATGATGATGATGATGATGATGATGATGATGATGATGATGATGATGATGATGATGATGATTCCAACATACAGGGTCTTCCATAAGTAACTATATATATATATTTTTTGTTTCTTATGTGTCATTTGAACGTTAAAATCATATGTTTTTATAGCACTGTTGAACTTAAGGAACAAATCCGAGCTGACATTGCTCAAGAGTCGATGGAGCTGTTCACCAAAGTATGCCACTCAGTCTCTGAAGAATTAGTAAAATTGGTCTTTCTCTTTCATCAAATCTTTCTTGGAGTTCATACATTAGATCCATTGCTCTTTCCGCTTCTTGTAAAGTCGGTTCTCTCTATCGCTCCAAACACTTTCTCACACCTAAGACTATTCTCTATCTCTACAAATCTACAATCAGACCATGTATGGAATACTGTCGTCATATTTGGGCTGGTGAATCTCTGTCCCATTTGAGAGTTCTTGATAAGATGCAGAAGCGTATCTGTAATTTGGTTGGTCCCACCCTTTCTTCTTCTCTGCACCGTCTCTCTCACAGACGTGATGATACTAGTCTCAGTCTTTTCTATAAATACGATTATGACATGTGTTCTTCAGAATTATGTGATCTATTCCCCGCTTCTTTTGTTCCAGCTCGGTTGACTCGTTGGTCTAGTAGTCTCCATCAATTCGCTGTTTTAATACCTCATTGTAATACAGCTTCCTATTTCAGTAGCTTCTTTCCAAGAACTGCAGGCTTGTGGAACTCTCTTCCTGCTGACTGTTTTCCTCCTACCTATAGTCTTGTTTTTTCCAGACTAAGGCCAATAGGTATCTCCTATTTCGTTCTTGTTAGCTCCTTACATCATGTGGTTTCATGCCTTGTCTGGAGCAATTTCGATTTTTTTTAAGTGCATTGGACGCCATGGAGAGTACATGTTACTTTAATAAATGTTTTATGTTGCAAAAAAAATTAAGTGTTTTACTCTTTTTTAGTTTCTATATTGCAGTTGTACATGTCTTCTTCCATGTTACATTTATTATGTTGAAACAGTTACTTATGGCATATATATGAGAAAAATAAATGTTGAGAAAAATAAATGTTGAGAAAAATAAATGTTGAGAAAAATAAATATATGAGAAAAATAAATGTTGAGAAAAATAAATGTTGAGAAAAATAAATATATGAGAAAAATAAATGTTGAGAAAAATAATTGTTGGGAAAAATAAATGTTGAGAAAAATAAATGTAAAAATGAACAGGAGCTAAATTTTCTACACATAAAAAAACGACCTTGTGTCTAACTATGTCCTCGTGGGGAGACAAGTAATTAGGAACAGGGATAGCTAGGAGAAAAGTGTACTATCTGTTCTGATACTACACTTCATCTTTTCTGTCCTTGCTCAGTGAAGGAGAAATCCTTCTAGACTGAGGCCATTTTTTTTATTTTTTGTCCCAATCCAGAGTGCCCTTTTTTTTGGGGGGGGGGGGGGGGGGGGAGCTGGATTTTCCCCCTACATTAAAAACCGACCTTGTGGTGTCTGTGCCTTCGTAGGGAGGCAAGTAAATAGCGACAGGAGGGATGGGAGGGAATGGTGGTCGACAGTGATGGAGAGGGGGAAAAAGGGGAGCAATGTAGGAGGAAAGGGATGGAGGAGAGGGAAGAAAGAAATGGGGTAAAGAGAGAGAGAGAGAAAGAGTGTCATGGTGCGCGTAGCTTATGGAAGGAATCTAACTGCATGCAGAATTCTTCATCTTTTCTCCTTTATGTCTTTTTTCCCGCCTCTATCCTTTTTCGAATTTACCCACAGGGGGGGGGGGGACAAATTGCATCCTGCCACCGCAATTTCAAACCTTCTCTTTGAATACTTACATTCTTCTTCAACTCAACACTTGACATGTATTTTTCATAATTTTCGTATTTTGCAACCTTGGATTTTGCTTTCATAGACGTTAGCCTTTTTTTAGGGCATGTAATACCTTCTACTTCCCTCCTGATGAGTGCAAATCTCTATTTATATAAAGTTAGGTAGGTGCATATATTTATATATTTGCATGTACACGGTTCACTAATGAACTAATTAATTATCATTATCAATTTTTGAACACAGCTGCTAGGTGTAAGGGTTGGTAATGTAGGCTGTATTTAGTTTTTTTTAGTTTGATGAAAACCGGGTGAAAAAAGTGTGGGAGCCTTTTGTGAAAATTCAAAAACCTCCAATATTTGTGAATTTAAAAAATAGATATTGGACATCAGTTAATAAATATTCCCCAGATTTTAGTCTCTTTGGGGTATTTTAAAGGGTTTTTCGAGGGCATAATACGGGCACAACCTCTCATTTGAAAATGAAAATATTTCAGATTCGCATTGACTTTTTCATTAGACACCAATTAAGTAAAGGTCCCTTAATTTAAATTTCTTCTCAATATCCCTCAAGCTTAAGCCTTAAATTTTAGATATTTTCTAGAATCAAAATCATGTAATGAATTTTGATCAAAATTAGAATAAGTATTCTAGACATAAGGTTTAATGTCATTATATCATGATTTTAATCTTCGTAAAGGGACATAAAAGTGATGCAAAAGAACAGTTCTGTTCAGGGAATTAATTTTACCGAAAAGATATTCTTATATATATATATGCAATGTTCTTTTCAATAAGAGAACACTTTACGACAGCTGCCTTTAAATAAGATTAATCTCTTGCTGATTTACCGAGTTGTTGGTAACGGCCGTGTGGGGTTGGGCGTTGGAATTTGAGTTTGAAATATAACTCGTGTTCTGGGGTTCGAGTCTGACAACCGGTGTGAATAAGTATTCTCTACACTGACGATTCCCATAAGGATGAAACGTATACGTATGTAGATAAAACAAAACAAATATTTATAATTAATTATTTATCACCCCCAAATATAGACTGGACTCTGTAGTGAGTAGTATTAACACAGCCGTCATCGTGGCTTTAGTGCAATATTCCTTTAAATAGTAGAACACTTTACAACAGCTGCCTTTAATCTCTCGCTGATTTACCGAGTTGTTGGCAACGGCCATGTGGGCTAGGAAGTTGGAATTTGAGTTTGAAATATAACTCGTGTTCCAGGGTTCGAGTCCGATGACCGATTTGAATAATTTTTCTCTACACTGACGATTCCCATAAGGATGAAACGTATACAGATGTAGATAAAAAACAAGTATTTATAATTAATTAATTATATATATATATATATATATATATATATATATATATATATATAATTAATTAATTATAAATATTTGTTATAAATAGTCCGACCGAGGCTCGCCACTCTCGAGCAGATCAAAATTAATGAATGTATGATTATTGTATTAATATTTTTTTCTGCATTTTATCTTCATCCTGGAGAAGTCTCATAATAAAGACGAAACGTTGATGAATATATAAATAATATAATTTTTGGCTTTCCTTTTTCCTTTTCCATATATATATATATATATCCTATTTATTATAAATGGGTATGTAAGGAATACTAAAGGGCCAACTGAAGAAATTGCTACCTCTGCAAACCACATCAAATTTTACAGAATCCCAAAATTTGGATAAATTTTGAGCATTTTAAGATTTCCTAAATTGGCCCCTTATATTACATAATCAAAGAGACCTATAATACTGTTCTTAGTAACAAACTCAATCCAAACATACCTTGTTCGTGATCGGCTGGCTTCTCAGTGTCCACAACTCCGTAGCGATCTTGCCTGATGGTCGACAATCTCGCAACTGTAATCAGAGTCAGTCGAATTTATTTTACACTATTTAATCATTATTAACTAACTCGACACGTTCTTACAGAAGAATTGAAGATTTATTCGGTCATGTTCGTCTTTGGCAACACAGCAAAAAAAAAAGGGGGTCAGAAAGACAAAGAGACTTCGTTAATCTTAATGCTTGTCAAGAAGATTAAATCTGGATAGTATAGGGAGATGTGTGCAGAACAGGAGACTTCGATGGTATGGCCACATTGAAAGAATGGATGAGAGTTCTTGGATTAGTAAATGTATAACAGTTAAGGTAGCATTCCAGTTCACAGAGTAAGCCCAAGGAAAACATGGGAGGAAATGACAAAAATGGATTGGATTTGAAAGAGGGATAAATAAATATCTGGCCAGAAATAGGTTAGTTTGAAAGCAGATTTCTTAAAGTCGTCCAACACATGTCAGCATATAAAACGGACATTAAACCGATGATGATGATGATGATGATGATGATGATGATGATGATGATGATGATGATGGTGGTGGTGGTGGTGGTGGTGGTGGTGGTGGTGGTGGTGGTGGTGGTGGTGGTGGTGGTGATGGTGATGATGATGATGATGATGATGATGATGATGATGATGATGATGATGATGATGATGATGATGATGATGATACAATGTCATCAACCTTCACTGGCTAGGTTTCACTTCCATACATAATCAGACTGTGTACACATGCTTGATACACTCTTCCCTTGGTCGACAGTGGTAACACTCTGCTGGTTGGTAATGGCAGAAGTTCCTTGAACTTACACCATTCACTCCTAATTATCTGTGCTACAATGGTATCCCCAAAGTAACAAAACTTCTTGACAATATCAATAGCTTTGCTATCCAGATATACTTTCTCCACATCTGACTTCTCATCCATCTCCATTGTCTTACACTTCTTGCATACAAATTGGTTGTTCTGTAGCAGTCATAAAGTAGATTTACTTTGTATTGCGTAGCAGTGTCTCTGTGAGCTGGTTTGGCCAATCAGCTCGCAGTGTGCATTGATATCATTAGTTGCCTAAGGGACAACTTGAGCTCCCTTAGGATATTGCGAACGATAAACAGACGGTACCCTGGTACCAGCCAGGAAGGATCGCCTCAGCCTCTTCTCTCCTGCCTCCTTATCCACTGGATGCTCACGGCGCCTGCTATCTTCGCCTGGAGATATTTGAACTTCTTCTTCTTTCGGACATTGTCCTAAGTTTATTCCACCTATACCCAAAAGATATAGGTAACCTTAAATATACTAATAAACCCCTTTCGTTTGTTGTTGTAAAAAAGGTTTCGTTTGTTTCGTTAATTCATTTCGTGTGTTAAATTAAGATAGGCGATAACAAATCCTCAATTCTTACGGTCCTCTCTCAACCTACCAGTAATTCCACTACACTTCTTGTGTACCCAATGCTTACAGACAAAAAGATTGAATTGCAGAAACTGAGTAGGGGAACTTTCCTCTTTCTGGGAGCTTTTCAATACTACAACCACTGATCTTCATCTTGTTCTTGGTAATATTCACTTTAAGACTTTTAATTTTCAATAGCATTCCTCCAAGTAAACAAGTAGGCTATCACAGAAAAGTACTAAATCATCAGCATACCGCATCTCTACGAAACTCTCTGGACAATGTTTCTAAGACATAAATGAAAAAGAATTAACTCAGTACAAAGCTTTGATGTACTCCTATTTTAACATTAAAGCTGTCACTGAATGTTTTGTGTTGATTCTAACACGACTTTGAGCATTTCTCTACATGGCTTGAACAACCTTCACTAACCACTCATTTGCTCTAGTTGAAGCAAAGCCCACAAGACAACGTCTCTTGGCACTCTGTAAAAAGCTTTCTCCAGATTCAGAAAGGCAGTGTAGAGGTTCTTCTTCTTACCAAGAATTTGTCTCATTTGTCTCATTTGTCTCAGGATAACTATAACACATTTGTCTTAGGATAAATATAACACATTTGTTTCAGGATAAATATAACACATTTGTTTCAGGATAAATATAACACATTTGTCTCAGGATAAATATAACACATTTGTTTCAGGATAAATATAACACATTTGTTTCAGGATAAATATAACACATTTGTTTCAGGATAAATATAACACATTTGTTTCAGGATAAATATAACACATTTGTCTCAGGATAAATATAACACATTTGTCTCAGGATAAATATAACACATTTGTCTTAGGATAAATATAACACATTTGTTTCAGGATAAATATAACACATTTGTTTCAGGATAAATATAACACATTTGTCTCAGGATAAATATAACACATTTGTCTCAGGATAAATATAACACATTTGTTTCAGGATAAATATAACACATTTGTCTTAGGATAAATATAACACACTTGTCTCAGGATAAATATAACACATTTGTCTCAGGATAAATATAACACATTTGTTTCAGGATAAATATAACACATTTGTCTCAGGATAAATATAACACATTTGTCTCAGGATAAATATAACACATTTGTCTCAGGATAAATATAACACATTTGTCTTAGGATAAATATAACACACTTGTTTAAGGATAAATATAACACATTTGTCTCAGGATAAATATAACACATTTGTCTCAGGATAAATATAACACATTTGTCTCAGGATAAATATAACACATTTGTCTTAGGATAAATATAACACACTTGTTTCAGGATAAATATAACACATTTGTCTCAGGATAAATATAACACACTTGTCTCAGGATAAATATAACACATTTGTCTTAGGATAAATATAACACACTTGTTTCAGGATAAATATAACACATTTGTCTCAGGATAAATATAACACATTTGTCTCAGGATAAATATAACACATTTGTCTCAGGATAAATATAACACATTTGTTTCAGGATAAATATAACACATTTGTCTTAGGATAAATATAACACACTTGTTTCAGGATAAATATAACACATTTGTTTCAGGATAAATATAACACATTTGTCTTAGGATAAATATAACACATTTGTCTCAGGATAAATATAACACATTTGTCTCAGGATAAATATAACACATTTGTCTCAGGATAAATATAACACATTTGTCTTAGGATAAATATAACACATTTGTCTCAGGATAAATATAACACATTTGTCTCAGGATAAATATAACACATTTGTCTCAGGATAAATATAACACATTTGTCTCAGGATAAATATAACACATTTGTCTCAGGATAAATATAACACATTTGTCTCAGGATAAATATAACACATTTGTCTCAGGATAAATATAACACATTTGTCTCAGGATAAATATAACACATTTGTTTCAGGATAAATATAACACATTTGTCTCAGGATAAATATAACACATTTGTTTCAGGATAAATATAACACATTTGTCTCAGGATAAATATAACACATTTGTCTCAGGATAAATATAACACATTTGTCTCAGGATAAATATAACACATTTGTCTTAGGATAAATATAACACATTTGTCTCAGGATAAATATAACACATTTGTTTCAGGATAAATATAACACATTTGTCTCAGGATAAATATAACACATTTGTCTCAGGATAAATATAACACATTTGTCTCAGGATAAATATAACACATTTGTTTCAGGATAAATATAACACATTTGTCTCAGGATAAATATAACACACTTGTCTCAGGATAAATATAACACATTTGTCTCAGGATAAATATAACTCATTTGTCTCAGGATAAATATAACACATTTGTCTCAGGATAAATATAACTCATTTGTCTCAGGATAAATATAACACATTTGTCTCAGGATAAATATAACACATTTGTCTCAGGATAAATATAACTCATTTGTCTCAGGATAAATATAACACATTTGTCTCAGGATAAATATAACACATTTGTCTCAGGATAAATATAACACATTTGTCTTAGGATAAATATAACACATTTGTCTCAGGATAAATATAACACATTAGTTCCAGGATAAATATAACACACTTGTCTCAGGATAAATATAACACATTTGTCTCAGGATAAATATAACTCATTTGTCTCAGGATAAATATAACACATTTGTCTCAGGATAAATATAACTCATTTGTCTCAGGATAAATATAACACATTTGTCTCAGGATAAATATAACACATTTGTCTCAGGATAAATATAACACATTTGTCTCAGGATAAATATAACACATTTGTCTCAGGATAAATATAACACATTTGTCTCAGGATAAATATAACACCAGTGGTTCTTTGCCCAGGCATAAAACCAAACTGTATTTCAGCTATGCTTATCTGACTTCTTATTTGCTGCTCAATTATTCCTTCAGCCACTTTCAGGACCTGATCCATCAATTTTAAGCCTCTGTAATTAATTCTACCTAATGCTTCTCCTTTTACCTTTGTAACAATTCACAATTGAACTAACTTCTCTGTCTCTTCTTTTATGATCTGATTTTGCACTTAGTAAAAGCTCTAAAAGTGTCTTAGTTTTATGGAGTCATCCTCAGACAATTACTCCTGCTAGTGTTATCCTACTAGTCTACAGTAAGACATGATGATTGAAAGGATGTAATAATTGGGTGTCTCATTGAAGAGGTTTTAACGCCAGCTGCCATTTTCAAGACGCGTAGAAATACATAAAATGAGAAAGTAAGAAAGAAGCAAAGGTGAAAATAGTGCATAAGATGAAAGCTTATCTGCCCCCTCCCTTCCCCCGGGGATGTTCTGGTTGTCTCGTTTTCTATCAACATAACCTCGGTCAGTTGATGCGTTAAGATGCAAATTAGTTTGTTTAATCAATCCGGATGAGGAGAATTTCAATCTTGTAAGAAAAGTTGCGCTTTTTTCCTTTTTTTTTCTGTCTTTCTTTTTTTCTGTCTTTTTTTTCTGTCTGTTTTTGCCTGTTTTTTTCTCTCTTTTTTTCTCTGTTTTTTTGTTTCTTGTTTTTAATTTGTTTGCAAAGATGATGGAGAGACTCCATTAAATGGAATGACAAGTTGTCAAGTGGATCTAGTCATTTGGAAGGAGGCAGAAAGAAAAGATGGAGAGAGGGAGATAGATTGCAAGAAGAAGAAGAAGAAGAAGAAGAAGAAGAAGAAGAAGAAGAAGAAGAAGAAGAAGAGAAATGAGTAAAAATAGAAAAAATAAATAGAAAAAATCGAAGAAAAAATAAATAGAAAAAATCGAAGAAATCGAAAAAATAAAAGAAGAAGAAGAAGAAGAAGAAGAAGAAGAAGAAGAAGAAGAAGAAGAAGAAGAAGTAGAAATAGAAGAAAAATAGAAAAAGAAGAAATAGAAAAAGAAGAAGAAATAGAAGAGGAATGAGTAAAAATAGAAAAAGAAGAAAAAAGAAAAAAGAAAAAAGAAGAAGAAATAAATGATTGTTGCGTCACTCTCCAGTTTGCGTTTTAATGGAAGACTTATTCTTGAAATATTAAAAAAGTAATTTTTTTTAAAAAACCATTTGACCGATTCTTATTGAACCTGAAACGGGAATATTATTGCATAAGATATATTTATGTTTCTTTATCTTTTTTTTTTTTGTTGCTTCATTTGATAAATAAAATATGACCCCATCATTAGACTGCCCCCTGTCGGTGCTGCCTGGTGATATTCTCTTCTGACCTTTTTATACTATCAATTGAATTAATATTAGTACACCCATAATGTTCCTCATCTTTCGACTGCCAATCATTCTCGTCTCATTAACCCTTATCCTCGAGTGGCTCGTGGCCTTGATAAGTGGTTACCCAATAGTACAAAAATAAATTAAATTAAAAACACATAGTCATGTCTCAGCCTCGTTTCAAAATATTTATTTCAGAATTTCAAGAAAATCGACTTCACAATCCAGTGGGAAATGATCTCTTGTCTTCCCTGCAGCCCCTTTCTTACGGAAGAGATGTTGCTAGTCTTTCTCTACTCTATCGTTATTTTCATGGTAGATATGTAGTAAATTAGTAAAGAGATATGCGAGACGAGCGAACATGCAAAAAGTTATTAGCTTGTATGAGCTACTCTCTTTCTTTCTCCGTCTGTTTGGCTTACTAATTTCTCTTCTTTCCTTTCACTTCTTTCTTCTTCTGTACTAAGGGGAAATGGGATGCACTAAAATCAATTGCTTTCTCAGACGTTCGCACAAACGCAACAGGTGTCTCAAAATAAATTTTTAAAAATACATTATTTCACACCTGCTCGACTGAGCTCTAATCTCTGGGTTCTCCCCTGTAAAACATTCACAGCAAAAACTTGTCTTTCTACAACCACTGCAAAGAACTTTCCTTTCTTTCGTTGTGTACCTAAAACCAAACGGAACTTCCATGAACAGAGTTTCCCATCTGTGGAACACAATACCGTGGGGCTGCTTCTCTTCAGAATACAACATGGTCATCTTCAATCAATGTCAACAAATACTTATTGAGCTGTCCTCTTAAGTAAGCAAATTGTGTCCGTTTCATTCATCGTTTTTAATCCTCTCATAGTATTGTTAATCATCCAATTGACAGTCTCTTATCCTTGAGTGGCTTTTAGCCCTGGTAAATGGTGACTCATTAGAATATAAAATGTCTGCTTGATTTATTTCATAACTGTGTATGTCTGAGTATTTCCAATAGCGTCCATTATTTTTTTATATCGACTCCAAATTTCATAATTACATTTTTCAATAAAAGCAAACGTTTCTGAAGTTGATTGTTTTTTTTTTATAGAATTAACCCTAACCCTCACCCGAACCGTCTTCTTAAGTGATCCAATTCTGCCCTATCGTTTTCAATCCTCTCATCACATTGTCCATCATTAAACTGACAATCTCATTAACTCTTATCGTCGAGTGGCTTTTGGCCTCGGTAAGTGGTGACTCGTTAGTATAAAAAGGGCCCAAAAATGCATCAGCTGAAATATTGGAAATAAAACTAAAAATAGAAGGAAAGTTGCCCGTAAAAAAAACAAAAAAACAATACAAGTAATAACGGCAATCCTCCATCCTATAATAAAGAGCAATGTGTTTTACAAAAACTGCCCGACAAATAAGGGAAGGGAAGCCCCCCCCCCCCCATCGCCTTCACTATATTCCATGAGTTGTTTTATTTCTTTTCTTTTCCTTTCTGCTTTTTATACCGTTTTATACGCTTTTTTTGTTTTTTTTATATCGTCTTTATTATCTTCGGCAAACGTCTTTACTTCTTTTAACATCCAGCGTCATTTGTTTTATACCTAGCGCCAATTCAAATTATTTGTTCAACGTCTATGGTCGCTGACTTTGCCATTAAGACGTGAATTTACTCTCCCATTTCTAAACAATGCTTGGTGGGCGTCCCGACTACTGAGTTAAATGACCGGCAGGGATTGTCTCTTCCCATACTGATGATTGCAGGTTTGGCATGAAACACATGTGTATATGGGTTTATTTGAAAAATATTATTTAGGAATAATTATTTATATATATATATATATATATATATATATATATATATATATATATATATATATATATATATATATATATATATAGGTTCTTACAAAATATATAAATTTAAGTATTTTTTTTTTTAGCTCCTTACATCAAGTAGCCTCATGTTTTGTCTGGAGCGATTTCTACAGGAAAAAAATTAGATAAATAATATCCAAAAAAGTGCAAAATTGCAAGCTCAATGAAGTTGTATTACAAGCTTCAGAACATGGGTGGGGATCTTCGGATTTTGTCAACATTTTGTTACCTTTGTCTGGAGCTCATTTTGGACATTTTCTGTCCCCTTTTCCCATGTATCTGGATCGATATATACATATATATATATATATATATATATATATATATATATATATATATATATATACCACCCAAATCCTAGAGAAGATCAATGGTCCTTACCAGCAAGAAATCAATGGTAAGAGGCTGTTGCGCTACAGCAAGGTTATTTGCGGTGGTTATCGAAAAGAGGTGAAGAATACTGGAAATCTGGGAAGGCTTGTTGTTACTCAGACTCCAGGAACTACCATTGGTTGTTGTCAATGAGCAATCACTGACGATGGATCTGTGTGAGAACTCCTAGTGAGTACAAATAATAACAATAATATATATATATATATATATATATATATATATATATATAATATTAAATTATATTTTTAATATTTTACCAACGTACAATGTCGTTTCAAGCTTACAGCTCTCATCAGCGCAGGGAAATATCAATCTCGGACAGTCACAGGGCGCAAACTCGGTTCACAGAGACACCTTCAATCTGTAAGTGTTCACTTTTGTCCCATAGATCACGGGAGATTGTCACGTGATAACGGTGAATGTCTATTATATATATATATATATATATATATATATATATTTTAAACCCCCAGAAACCATAACTGGTAACTACAATTTAATTTGCTCTTAGCTGCCTGAAATGTTAGAAGCTCACACATTTGAATTCTATTTTTAGAATCAGCAATCTCTATACCCACATCCCGCTTCAGATTAATCCTACCCTCCAAAACCTACATCCTACTGCCCGCCCACACCCTCAACCTCCCTGTCACTTTAACTGCATCCCCATACCAACCCTTCCTCCTTTTCCTTTTCCCTTCTTTTTTATTTCCCCCCAACTCACAAAGCGGCTATTTAAACAATCCCGATACTTCATAAACCCTCCCCCCTAACCCCAAATCTTTAACCATTTTGCCTTTTTTGTTTCATTTGGATTTAAACCTTGAATGAGATATCATCTGCCTTATTTGGTCCTGGAAGTATATTAAAAAAATGGCCAGTTTCTCTCTTTTCAATCCCCTTTGAGTGCGTCTGGACTTACCTATATTTTGAGCACTTTCTCCACACTGCTCCCACGCAAAAAGTTTATCTTCACATTCTACAATTCATCGGACTTCTTTTCAACGGAAATTTACCACCCGGACAATTTGCATATCTTTTTCACGGAACTTTTCTTTTCATTCACTGCGTTTTTTTAACAAAAATTCTTTTAATAATAATTTTCATATTTTTCAAATATTTGAACTTTGTTTTTTTCGAAAGCCAACTTATCCATCTGTATTTCTCCTCTGATGATAAGATTTCGATCTTTGAAAAGCCTTGGCTTTAGGAAAGAATAATAAACACTAGTTTATTACTGAATACACCTTGCATTGAATAATTGAAATTTGAAATAAATTTGGACAATCGTCGCATATTTATCACTCTTTTTTCTTCTATCTCTCTCTCTCTCTATATATATATATATATAGTATAGTATAGACTGTCAAAAAGCTCTAATGCAAAGTTCCGAATACATTCGTCGAACACTCGATTAGTCTTCTATCTGTGCCCGCTTCTAGGTACATATAGATCTTAATTTCCCTAAATTACGTGACAGTTTCCGTTGGCCGAGTGGATATAGCAACTGCTTGCAGATTCTTGGCTGACTCTGTGAACCGGGTTCGCGCCTCCCGACCGTTTGAAATTGTTACTTTCCTGCACTGATGAGAGCAATAAGCTTGAAACACTAGCGTTTGTAGGTATTAATAATTTAATATTTATTTATAAATATTATACTAAGCCCCTTTAAGAAATTAAAGTTGAGCACTCTCGGGGATGTTAAAAATAGACTGTCAAAAAGTTCTAATACAAAGTTCTGAATACATTCGTCGAACACTCTCGACTAGTCTTCTATCTGTGCCCGCTTCTAGGTACATATAGATCTTAATTTCCCTAAATTACGTGACAGTTTCCGTTGGCCGAGTGGATGTGGTGACTGCTTGCAGATTCTAGGCTGACTCTGTGAACCGGGTTCACGCCTCCCGACCATTTGAAATTGTTACTTTCCTGCACTGATGAGAGCAATAAGCTTGAAACGCTAGCGTTTGTAGGTATTAATAATTTAATATTTATTTATAAATAATATATATATATATATAGTACGAAAATATACTTATGGCAGGTAAGCTACACAGAAACGTTTATGTTTCATTCCCTAGGGGAAATCATCAGGCCTAATTGCTCTACTAAGCTCTACTCACGTATTGAGCACTGTTGAAGTAAATATTAAAATATATATATACGTAATACATTATTTGAGTAAAAAATTGCGGAAAAAATTATGCTCCGCCAGTTTTCAAATTAATATTCATATGAAATATTTCTTTTTTTTTTTTTTAACTTTTCAATGCTATTCAATGCTTTTCTTTCTTCCTTATTTTTTTTCTTTTAACTTTGAGATGCTTTTTATATGCATATTAGTGCGAACACTGGTAAAGCATTTTTCTTTTTTTCATCATTTTTGACAGAGGGTGTACACTAGTGTAACGTATTATTGGTAGTAACGTGCTTATAACGTTACACGTCGATATGATTTGCCGGGTTAATCAGTATGATTGATCGGGTTTGGCCTTGGGCTCAGCTGTCGCTTCATACGCGGGTAGACATCTGATTGGTTAGTTTATGTGACAGAAAATATTCGAAGTTGAATTATGAGGTTGCAAGTTTCGAGTTTCGTAAAGAACCTGTAACACAAGATTCTGTGTCCTTATTCGCCAGAGTTAGACACAAGGTTGGCTTTTAATGTGGAGGAAAATCCAGCTCCCCAAAAAGGGGCACTCTGGATTAGGATAAAAATTTAAATTGACTCAGTCTAGGATTTCTCCTTCACTGAACGAGGACAGAAAAGATGAAGTGCAGTATCAGAACAGATACTACACTTTGTTCCTAGTCAAAAGGCCAAAGAAATTCTATGTCACTTCTGTAAGTTTATCAGGTTTAGTGTCAGCTGTCTGTTTTTACGGCATATCAACCCTTTTATTTAGTACATAATATTATTACGGGAGGTGGTGGTGATAAAGTAGATAACGACATGAACTGACGATCTGGGGTGCCAAGTTCGAATCTAATCAATTCCATAGCACCATTTTCACTGTGGATGTTGGCAACCTTCACATGTTCGCTAGTAAGTCTTAAGTCATTCTTCATTATATTCTTAGTATCGCTTGTGGATGACGTACTAGGTAATAATCAGTTCTAAGTGACAGTCTTCTGAAGGTTGAAGGTTCAATCCTCAGTGCGGGCGATACTAAGAATATAATTAAGAATCATTTTAGACTTCAACCTGGTCACTGCTAGTGGATTGAGAACAATCTATTCCTGTGGATTAAAAAATGTACTTTGTCGAGGCAATGAAGAGTGCTCCGAGCGGCGTCAGCACTAAATCTTAGAATGTATATGACTCTTGCATCAGAAGTCGGAAGAAACAGTACTTTGCGGGTGAGGGAGACGACACCGTTGAGATATCAGCATTGAATCAAGTCATGTAGTTGCTGTGATTGAACCAATGTCGTGTAGAGGTCGAGTGATGCCCTGGTGATGCCCTGGGGCCACCTCCTTAATTATATATACAGGGTGGGCCAAAATAAGGGTCCTATCTTTAAATTTGAATAACTTGAATTTGAATAACTGCCACAAAATAAAAGTTAAACTCACCAAACTTTATGTGTGTGTAGACTGACCCTTCCGAGATTTTTTTAAATAAACAAAACAAATTTTAGCCGAAAAACACTTCTTAAAACTTACAAAAACTAAAGTATTGTTTTTTACACTGTTTTGAGTTTTTTAAGCAAAAATAATGTTTTCTAAATGAGGGTACGTTCCTTAGGGCTAATACGGCTCATGCTTGCTTCGGAAGGGGTCCTTTACTTATTCTAAAAAAAAAAAAAAAAAAATCAATAAATAAAAAAGTTATGAATTTTTAAAAATAGGACCCTTATTTTTGCCCACCCTGTATATATATATATATATATATATATATATATATATATATATATATATATATATGTATATATTTCTTTTTTAACTTAGTTCACCCCAAACAAGACAAAAGGGGCAACTGAGAATTAGGGTGAAAGTTTAGTGGGTCATCCTAAATTGGGAGCTATGCAGCCAAATGCTTGTTCACATTAGTTTTAAATTTCTGCATGTCGGTACAGTCGAGGAAACAAGGAGCAGGGATTGAGTTCCAAAGGCCGGCAGCTCGAGGAAAGAAGCTATTGAAGTAGAAGGCTCTTCGGCATCTGGGAAACTCCACAATGAATGGATGAGATTTAGCTGATTGTCAGGTTGGTCGAGGGGGCACCAGAGCAGCAAGTTCATCAGAGCACATTCCATTGAAGTACTTGTAAAACAAGCACAAAGATGCAACATTACGGCGATGAGACAGTATAAATCCTACTACTGAAAAATATTATGAGAAAGGGAGATAATTTAGATATGATTGGATGCCCTCTCTAATTTGGAGGCCCGGAGCAATCGCTCCATCGTCCCTTCCCTGCACACCGCTGGATTAAACCCTAACCACTGGATAAAATCCTAAAAGGAGGCCTCTGGGTCAATATGCTTACTTTTTCTGTCACTCTGATACTGTCTCAACTGCAGATACTGTCTCAAAAAGAAGTTCACAATTAATAAAAATGAAAAAACTAGACGTATCCGTGACCCGTTGTGTCATAACCACTACTTTGATTTCATTTGAAACTTCATAAACTGTGACATTTTTCTTGAGTAACTAAGAATAATAAGTCGCTTCACTTCTATATTATGATTACTAGAAATAATATACTTCCTCCTCCTGTCGTATATTTTTGGGAGGATGGTCTCATGACAACAGAACAGATACTACACTACATCCCAAAAGAGTCTGAGTGGTGGTATTATGACCACAGAACAAGTAATGCACTACCCCTACCCCTGAATTGAGCATTAAAAGATAGTAATAGTATAGTTTCGGCTTCAAACAGACAGATACCAAATCACCATTAGTGATAGATCATTATTATTATTATTATTATTATTATTATTTGTACTAACTAGTTCTCACACAGATCATCGTCAGTGATTGCTCACAAACAAAAACCGGTGGTATTCCCTGGAGTCTGAGTGGCAACAAGTCTCCCCAGATTTCCAGTATTCTCCACCTCTTTTCGATAGTCACCGCAAATAAGCTTGCAATATCACAACAGCTGTTTACCATTGATTTCTCGCGGGTAAGGACCATTGGTCTTCTCTGGGATTTAGGTGACAATAAACCTCCCCAAGGTCCCAGCATTCTCTGCACTTTTCCAGTGGAGGTCTGGTTTGTGCTGTTCCTCCTCGGACTTCTCATCCTCTTTAACCCTATGCAAATATTTTGTGTGGTGTCAGCCTAGGCTGGCACCATTTTTTATTTACTTATTTTTTGGGGGGTGGGGGAAGAAGGGGGATGGGAGGGGGAGCGGAACTTATAGTGTTTACTTTGCAATTTCTGTTCATTGGTTCATTTTTGCGGTGTCAGTTGAGGTCGGTGTAATTTACTGGGGCGGGTGGGGGAAGCTCATGAAGTGATGTTTCTTGCATTTTCTGTTCTTTGGTTTGTGATGTGGTGTGCTTTCTGTGGCCGTGTTCTCTTCCTGTTGTAGATTCCATGTGACCCTTCGTAGCTTATGCAAGTTGGTTTCCGCATTCAAGGATTTTTCTTAAGATTGCAGCTGTTTTGATCATTGCCGTCCTTTGAATAGTTTCAATGACCCCTATTGATTCCAATTTCTCCCAGTCTTTTCTCCAGGTTTTTTTAGATTGTTCCTAGTGCTCCTACAATTATTGGTATTATACTGACTTTCTTGATGCTCCATATTCCTTTCAGTTCTCTGGCTAGTTCCGTGGATTTGCTTCGTTTTTCCGTCTCTTTGATCTTCACTCTGTGGCCTGCTGGAACGACGAAGTCTATGATTTTGCAAGCTTTTTCCTTCTTGTTGATTATTATAACATCCGGTCTCCTTGCTTGTATGAGTTTGTCTGTTTGTATATTCATATCCCAGAGGATTTTGTGTGTTTCGTTTTTCAGTACTGTTTCTGGTTTATGTTTGTACCATTTGTTTGCGTATTCGAAATTCAATTGTTTGCACAGTTCCCAGTGTACTGTTTTTCATACATAGTCATGTCTGTTCTTGTATTCTTTTTGGGCTAGTTTGCTACATTCACTTATTATATGATTTACTGTTTCGTCTCTTTGTCCACACAGTCTGCATTTATTGTTTTCCTGGGTTTTATCTATTTTAGCTTTAATGTAGTTTGTCCTAATCACATTGTTCTGTGCATCCATCAGTAAAGATTCCGTTTCTCTGTTCAAGTGTCCTTTTCTTAGCCATGCACAACTATTTTCGTTGGTTTCTTCTCTTGTCAGTCTTCTGAAGCATCCATGCAGTTATTTTTCTTTCCACTTTTCTTTTCTTGTCTTTTTGTTTCTGGTTTTTGTTCTTCTCGAGTTGTTCGTTGAGACGGTGTCTCTTGCTGTGATGATCAGCCTTTCTGTGTTCTGGGTTATGTATTTCTCCAGCTCTTTTTTTGTGTCTTCTACACAGTCTTCTATACTTACCAGTCCTCTTCCCCTTTCGTTTCTTTTCATGTAGAGTCTGTCCGTATCGTCTTTTTGGGTATAATGCGTTGTGCATGGTCATTAATTTTCTAATCCACTGGTCAAGGTGCCTGAGTTCTTCTTTAGTCCAGCCTAATTATTATTATTATTATTATTATTATTATTATTATTATTATTATTATTATTATTATTATTATTATTCTTTTATTATTTTGCCATCTAATTTGCATACGTGTTTGTAGTGTGCATGGACACACATATGTAAATTAGATGACAACGTTAAAAAAGAAAGTCACACTTTCCTTAAATACTCACAGAGACATAAAGAAATGTGAGAGAGTAGTTGAATAAGCATAGAGTGAGGGTGGGGCGAGAGATATACATAGATAGCTAGGAGAGATGAGTGACTTGTTCAGCTAGTTATAAATTATGATTCAAAACAGATTTTTTTTTTTCGAAACATAACGCAATCCCAAAACTGAGGTATATTTTCGAATGTATTTTATGTTATTAAAGTATATGGGAAAAGTTTTAGGGAAACAAGCGATGATTAACTCAGATTTAGTATAATAATAGATTTTTTTTTAAATATTGTAGATTTTACAAATCATAAATAATGGAAGTAGGTGTTATGCACACTCTCTCTTTCCTCTCTTCCTTTATCTTCTCTCTCTCTCTCTTTCTGTCTATCTATCTATCTATATATCATCCTATTCTATCTTCACTATCTATCTATCTATCTATCTATCTATCTATCTATCTATCTATCTATCTATCATCTTATTCTATCTATCTATCTATCTATCTATCTATCTATCTATCTATCTATCTATCTAGGGGATTACTCTCTCCCACCCCTCTATCTATCTCTATCTCTCTCTCTCTCTCTCTCTCTATATATATATATATATATATATATATATATATATTTCTCTTGCTCTCTCTCTCTCTCTCTCTCTCTCTCTCCCTCTTTCTCTCTCTATTATCTACAAGTGTGCATTTGTGGATGCATATGTGGGTGCATGTGTCCGTTTATAGAAAAGCACGTCGGGATATCTGCATGCAAAATGGATGCCCGTGCGCGCACATGTTTTGTTGCATTTCTGCGTGGAGTAAAATGAGTCATGCTTTCGTAATAACAACGATGACGTCACAAGGGTTGGTTCAGGAGGAGGGGAGGGAAGGGGAGATGGTGGCGACGAAAGAAAAACTACGACTAAGAAAAAAAAAGAAGACAAGCCATAGAAAAAACGAAGGAAAAGATTAAAACAAAGAATTCAATAAATGAAATATGAAATGCGCTTAAAGATCCCCCCCCCCCCTTAAAAAAAGAACAAAAAACAGACGGAAAGAAAGATGAGGTGGGGGGGGGAGATTTGTGGGGTAGGGAGCGAAAGGAATTCTTTCTTCCACGACGATCATTACGACCAATACTGCTGCTTCTGTTGATATTTTCCTTCTGCTGCCACTTTTGCCATTCGCAGTAGCGATGCTGAATCTTTGTATGCACTCCCTGTAATATTGGCAGCGGCCTACATCACACGGCATCATTCTGTCTATTTTACCATTATTCCTGGTGCTGCTCAGGAACTACTACGGATGCCGGAACAGCCGTGAAAATCAGCGTTTCAAGAACAAGGAAGACAAGCTAGAACCCCGGCCTTTTGCTGGGGTAAAAAAAAAAAAAAAAAAAAAAGGAACTATGGTTAGTTGTGTTACTTTTGGAAACGATAGATTTTTATTTTCCTGGGGAAAATGTAAATAATCATCGTAATCATTACTATTACCGACATAAATTATTTTAAAAGGAAATGGGAAATTTGTCAAAAACAATTTATTTTCTGCATTTGTGACCTATTTGCGTTATTTATTATTTTTTTTTTAATTGATATTTAATAAAAGTTATAAGTCTTTAAAGTTTCGTAAATATCGGATCTGAGAAAAAGTAGCCATTTCTGTTTGGTCAGTTAGTAACGTAAAAAAAAAATGTCTACTTTCCTCAGATCCGATATTCACGGAACGTTAAAAGATCATAACTTCTATTAGATATTAATTTTTTTAACGCAAATAGGTCACAAATGAGTAGGTAACACAAAATAGATTATTTTTGACTAATTTCCCAATTTTATTTTATTTCAAAATAATTTATGTCGGTAATAGTAATGATTACCATAATTCTTTCAAAAGGAATTCCAATTTATTTTTGTGACTGTTCTTTGTTTCATTTACATAATGGATTGTCCTCCTCTATTTGCGTGGGTGGGTGGTAACATGGCTCCGTGTTGCTGGTTTGCGGCTTTTTTTCTGTAGCCGCGGAGGTTTGTGATGATGGGACTATTAGTCTTTTTTTGTTGTTCAATATGATTAATTAAAGATTTTAAAAAATATATATTTTGGATGAAGGATTGTTTTTACATTTGAGAAATTGGGTGTTTGGAAACAAAAAAAACGGAATTCCTTGGATAAAATTGCATCGAATTTGGATATTGCCTTCATTTGCGGATACGAGGCACCACAAATATTTTTTTTAGGGAGCGGGGGAAGGGGTCTCGAAGATAAGGGTTAATGAGGTTGTTAGGTGCACAATGAGACAACACTTTGAGAGGATTGGAGACGATGGGTGAAATGGACAGAATTTGATTATTTAAGAGGATGACAAGAATTTGCTAATATTGGACTTGAACACGACCATGTTGTAGTCAGTTGGGAAACAGCCCCATTGTATTGGCAAACAGGTAGTTCTTGGAAAGAAACTTTGTTCATGGAAGTTCTGTTTAGTTTTAGGTAAACAGAGGAAGAAATGAAAATTATTTACAGTGTTTGTAGCTAGACGAGTTTTTACAGGGTGGGTGGGCAGAGATTGGAGCTCAGTCGAGCACCTACTATGAAACTAACGATAGAGTAGAGAAAGACTAGCAACGTCTCTTATGTGACAACGAGGCTGTGTGGAAGAGAATATTCATGTTTAGCAATTCTCATCTTAAAACTTTTCATAGAAATATATGTAAAAAAATTTTTCAAGATTTTTTTATAAACTTTTTTCTGAATACCTGTTTTGTTGTTTTATTTGAATTAAAATTTTTCACTTAAAAATATTTTCCTTCAACTTTTATGATGCAATTTAAAAATGTTTTACCACTAAACACTATTTTGATTTGTATATATATAAACCACATGATTTTTATGTGGGTGTTATTCTTGTAGAAATATTAGTGTAAATAAGGAGTTGAATTTATTTATCTTCCTCCCACGGCGGGAAGATTTGATACAAGGTTTAAAAGTGGAGATTGAAAAGCCAGCGCCCAAGAGGTTGAGCACTCTTAGCTTACAAAAAATGCCTGAGCAACCCCGGTAGGGACACCTCACGCGATTAGCAATAAACTAACCCCCTTCTCAAAGTGTGAGAAGATAAAGCCTGGGAGGGTGGACCTCCTAGAACTGCACAGAACCATACCTCAGCCTGACAGAGAAGGGCCAGAAGATGCCACAATGGCCAACCCTTTGTCGAACTGATTGTCGGAGACGTATTCTCGACTGGTATGAAATTTGAAAATTTGCGACACTAAAATTCAATAATATCGGATCTTTTTTTTTTACTATTGGGGTCATCACTCAGCAAAGCCAAAAGCCACTCGAGGATTAGGGTTAATAAGATGGGAATGATCGCCAGCCGAAGGATGAGGAACACTATCTAAGTACTAACATTGATCAAAAGCATGAATTGCATTTGATTGTTTGAATCAGGAAAAAGTGAGTTTGTAAAGCCAGTTAAATTTTTAAAAATAAAAAGACAAAATAAAAATTAGTCTTCCTGTCGCCACATCTCTCTCTCTCTCTCTCTCTCTCTCTCTCTCTCTCTCTCTCTCTCTCTCTCTCTCTCTATCTCTTATTTTCTCTCCAGCTATGGTTTAAATAGTATTAATACTTGTAGTGATAGTCCCTATTAGTTTTATTATCTTTGGCTGTTAATAAAGAGATAGAACAATTAAAAAGGATTTTTCTTTTCAAACATCACTCAATCCCCAAACCGAGGAATATTTCAATATGTATTTTGTGTTATTAAAATATATAGAACAAAAGCCATACGGAAACAAACGTTGATTAACTCGGCTTTAATATGATAATAATAATAATAATAATAATAATAATAATAATAATAATAAGAAGAAGAAGAAGAAGAAGAAGAAGAAGAAGAAGAAGAAGAAGAAGAAGAAGAAGAAGAAGAATATTTCAAAAGAAATTCATGTTTATATCCTATTGGAAATATTTTTCATGAATATCTGAGCAGAAGTTTTCAATCCATTTTGATTTCATTGTTTGGACTTTCGTATGGAAAAAGAAAATATGATAAATCAGAATCTTGCTTTTTTATAATATGAGTTCTGGAATAAATTGGCTTTGAAACAATTGTAAAAGGACCTCATATATATATATATATATATATATATATATATATATATATATATATATATATATATATATATATATATATATATATATATATATATATATATATATGTATATATATATATATATATTAAGCGCTGTTTATTGTATGATGTGCATTGAGCTTCTATTTTCTTGCAAGTTTAAACCTGTGATTCTTAATGAAAAACTTTGGTCCAATTTATGCTTTCATCAGATTTGTAAAAGGTAAAAAAAAATATTTTATCACAATGGAGACAGAATGGCAATAAATACAAGAGAGCTAGAGTAAAAAGTAAAAAAAAAAAAGAAGGAAAGGAAAAAGAAGTAAATGAAGAAGAAAGAGAAAAATTGATTTTGTGTTTTTTTTTTCATTGTGTCAGAGAGAGAAAAATAAAGCCAACAATGCTTTTTTCAACTGTTTCAACTTCAATATATATATATATATATATATATATATATATATATATATATATATATATATATATATATATATATATATATATAAGTCAGGTTCATATTATATTCCAATAACCATGGTTTTATTTTATTATTTAAAAAAATAAAAGATAAAATACAAATAAAAATAAAATAAAACCATGGTTATTGGAATATATGAACCTACCTTATATTTGCTCTGTTATCACTAATTGACAATCATCGAGCTGAATCTTTTAAGGAGACTGCAAAGTAAAAGGGCACTGATAGTATATGCTATTACATATATTGTCATTAATAATTATATATATATATATATATATATATATATATATATATATATATATATATATATATATATATATATATATATGGAAAATGAAATAAGGAAAACCAAAATATTAATTAAATATCCATCTACGTTTCACCTTTATTAGAATGTTTCATCAGGACAGGAGATTGAAGAAAAAGAAAAAATGCAGCAACAAGTACCAAAGTCTGAAAAATAAACGTGAGGAAGCGCTCGACAGTTAGAATGTTGCGAAATGTGCTACGGCAGAACAGCCGATAAAAGTTTGAAATATCTCTCTCTCTCTCTCTCTCTATATATATATATATATATATATATAATTGATAATTTTATTTACACAGACATGTACAAAATCTGCGACACTGGCATGCCGATGTTATCGATCAACAGTTACTATAAACTGAGATCTCATCAGGCAGAGTTAGAATCCGATCTTATGTCGATGTTATCGATCAACAGTTACTATAAACTGAGATCTCATCATATTTGATCTGAGGTTAAGATCGGATTCTAACTCTGCCTGATGAGATCTCAGTTTATAGTAACTGTTGATCGATAACATCGACATGCCAGTGTCGCAGATTTTGTACATGTCTGTGTAAATAAAATTATCATATATAAAGCTCTATTTTGATATTGAGCACTTTTTATAAACCCGGTTAAAATTCTCTGGATTACCACTCTGTGGATATTTTTCACCTGGATTATTACCATTATTATTATATATATATATATATATATATATATATGAAGAGATTAAATAATCTGACGGTATGAATTAAAAAGGAACAGCGGAAGACCCAAGACACAACGTCTCGCCCAACTGTTGCATGGGCTTTTACACATGTCTGAATTATTTTTCATTTATATATATATATATATATATATATATATATATATATATATATATATATATATATATATATATATGAAGACTGTATTTCTCTTGATTCTGCTGTGAAACGTGCGTAAGATGTAGAAAAAGCATTTAATTTGGAAAAATAAATATAAATAAATTTAAAAAATAAAATATAAACATATTAAAAAAATCTGCTTGTCTGTGAGACAAAGAGGAATTACAGGTAAAAGTATGGTTGGTGTCGTTCGACGATATATGAAGATTAAGAAATTGAAAGAACAGATAAAAGGTATGGTTATGGATTGACTGTATCTTTGATCATTGGAATGCAACTATAATATACATATATACATATATATATACATATATATATATATATATATATATATATATATATATATATATATATATATATATATATTATTGTTATTATTTGTACTCACTAGGAGTTCTCACACAGATCCATCGTCAGTGATTGCTCACTCACAACAACCAATGGTAGTTCCTGAAGTCTGAGTGACAACAAGCCTTCCCAGATTTCCAGTATTCTTCACCTCTTTTCGATAACCACCGCAAATAACCTTGCTGTAGCGCAACAGCCTCTTACCATTGATTTCTTGCTGGTCAGGACCATTGATCTTCTCTAGGATTTGGGTGGCAACAAGCCTCCCCAAAGTCCCAGCATTCTATGCACTTATCCAGTGGTGGTCTGGTTTGTGCTGTCCTTCCTCGGCAAAATCCGCCTCGACACTCTACAAATATTTTGTTCAGTGTCAGCCTAGGCCGGCACCATTTTTTTATCTTTAAAACAAATTTTTTAAAGTTTTATTTTTTTTACGTTTTTTTTATTTTTTATTTTTATTTATTTATTTTTCCCCCCTTTTTTTCGGAGGGGGCTGGGAGAAAGCGAGAGCTTATGGTTTTTCTTGTAATTTCTGTTTCTTGGTTCATTTTTGTGTGGTGTTTATTGGAAGAGGAGGGGATTATGAAGTGATGTTTCTTGCAGTTTCTGTTCCTTGGTTCTTGTTGTGGTGTTCTTCGTGTGGTTTTGTTTTCTCCCTGTTGTAAATTCCTTGTGACTGGTTAGCCTTTGTAGCTTATGCGTGCTGGTTTCCGCATTCAAGGATTTTCCTTATGATTGCAGCTGTTTTGATCATTGGCGTCCTTTGTATGGTTTCGATGGTCCCTTTGATTCCAATTTCTCCCAGTCTTTTCTCCAGATTTTTGGGATTGTTCCTAGTGCTTCTACAATTATTGGTATTATACTAACTTTCTTGATGCTCCATATTCCTTTCAGCTCTCTGGCTAGTTCCGTGGATTTGCTTCGTTTTATCGTTTCTTTGATCTTCACTCTGTGGCCTGCTGGAACGGCGAAGTCTATAATTTTACAAGCTTTTTCCTTCTTGTCGATTATAATAACATCCGGTCTCCTTGCTTGTATGAGTTTATCTGTTTGTATATCCATATTCCAGAGGATTTTGTGTGTTTCGTTTTTCAGTACTGTTTCTGGTTTATGTTTGTACCATTTGTTTGCGTATTCGAAATTCAATTGTTTGCACAGTTCCCAGTGTACTGCTTTTCCCACACAGTCATGTCTGTTCTTGTATTCTTTTGGGGCTAGTTTGCTACATTCACTTATTATATGATTTACTGTTTCGTCTCTTTGTCCACACAGTCTGCATTTGCTGTTTTCTTGGGTTTTATCTATTTTAGCTTTAATATAGTTTGTCCTAATCACATTGTTCTGTGCATCCATCAGTAAAGATTCCGTTTCTCTGTTCAAGTGTCCTTTTCTTAGCCATGCACAACTATTTTCGTGTGTTTCTTCTCTTGTCAGTCTTCTGAAGCGTCCATGTAGTTGTTTTTCTTCCCATTTTCTTTTCTTGTCTTTTGGTTACTGGTGTCGGTGCTTCCCGAGTTTCGAGTTGGAACGGTGTCTCTTGCTGTGGTGATTAGTCTTTCCGTGTTCTGAATTATTATTATTATTATTATTATTATTATTATTATTAATGAGTCACCACTTATCAAGGACAAAAAACACTCGAGGATAAAGGGTTAATGAGATGGATAGATTGACAGTTGAATGATGATGAATACTATGAGAGGATTTAAAATTTCCACATACTACTCACTCAAAACAACAGCTGACCTCCCCAAAACAGCACTTCTTCCCCCTTTATCAAAAACCATCGCTCATGCAATTTGAGGACTAAAGGAAAAGAACAGGCAGAAGCGAAAATTACAAGGCGGCTGAAAGTAAACCTAAGATCCATTTTCTCCTTAAACAGACATGAACGAAATAAATAGACATCCCACAAAAATAATTCATACATGTTTAAAGTCTCTGCTTCCTTCGCCAATGGCTAGCACTCGGAGCCGTACAAAGCAGCAGTAAAAGTTTGAAACATCGATAGTTTATACGAATTGACGTTCTTTTTTTTGTTTCAGATATCAATATATCGATTTTATATCACCATCTAAGTGTTTCATTTACCTCCTCTCCAGGATGTTAAACACAATGTCAGATGTGGTTTTGAAAAACCAGCGCACTAATATTAGCGCGCTCTGGCCTACAAAAAATGCCTGAGCAGCCCCGTCGACATTCCCCGGTAGGACGCCTCAGGCGATTAGCAATTAACTAACCCTTTTAACCCCTTCTTAAAGAGAAGGTAAAGCATGATAGGGTAGACCTCCTAGAGCTGAACAGAATCATACCTCAGCCTGACAGCAAGAAAGTCACTTTTGGACTGATTGTCAAAGACGTATCCCCGACTGGTACAAACACCTATCCAAGCTGTGCCAAGTATGACATGGGGTAAAGAAGCATTAGAATTCTCAGAGTGTCAAAGAAGCCATATCATAGGTTAATCTGAAGGGGGAATTAATCAGCATGAAATTGGTGCAAACCTCGGGATTCCACTTTCCACTGTTAATCGAGTGATTGTCCAAATCATCAGCAAAAGAAAATAATCAATATTATCTTGCATAAGCCCATCAGGATCCTATGATATCAGTCTTAATTATTAAGGCTAATAAGGGGGTCAGTTCTACACCACTTTTATGTCTCTCTTACACAGATTGAATTCAATATATAATGCTACTAAACCTTATGTCTGGAATCCTTATTCCAATTTTGACCAAAATCCATTACATGATTTTGATTCTAGAAAATGTCGAAAATTCAAGGCTTAAACTTAAGGGGTCTTCAGAAGAGATTAAACTTCAGGGAATCTTGCTTAATCGGTGTCTAATAACTATGTATCCATTCAATGCAAATCTGAAATATTTAAATTTTAAAATGGGAGATTGTGCCCATATTATGGCCCCTAAAAAACATTTAAAATACTCTGAGGAAACTGAAATTTGGGGAATATTTATTAATTGATTAAAAATTAAAATTTCACAAAAATCGAAGGTATCTGAATTTTAACAAAAGGCTTCCACACCCTTTTTACCCCCTTTTGCATAAAACTAAATTAAACTAAATATAGCCCATATTACAATCCCTTATGCTCAGCTGCTGTGTTCCAAAATTCATAATGATCAGTTAATTAGTTTAGGAGTGAATCTTGTGCATACAAATATATAAACACATACTACATACACATACCTAACTTTATAAAGAGGTTATTATATTAAAGCTGAATTAATCAACGTTTGTTTCCCTAAGGCTTTTTTCCTATATGTTTTAATTATACAGAATACATATTTCTCAGTTTGGGGATTGAGTAATTTTTTCTTGATTTAAACAATTTAACCCGAACTCAGTGAGTGACCTAGTATATATATATATATATATATATATATATATATATATATATATATATATATATATATAGAGAGAGAGAGAGAGAGAGAGAGAGAGAGAGAGAAAGAAAGAAAAAATTCACATACACATCGTAGCTGTCGGCACTATAATTTATTTCGACCTCATGGCCTTTTCAAAATGCTAACGGGACAACTACATATTGGAAATGACGGGAAAAGAAATATTCACCAGTCAAAAAAGAAATAGCATAAGCAGAGAGAGAGTGGGGGAACTTACGTATGCTGTTCTTCCCCTTTCTCCCCCCCCCCTCTCTCTGCCTATGCTATTTCTTTTTTGACTGGTGAATATTTCTTTTCCCATCATTTCCAATATGTAGTTGTCTTGTTAGCATTTTGAAGAGGCCATGAGGTCGAAATAAATTATAGTGCCGACAGCTACAATGTGTGTGTGAATTTTTTCTTTCTATATTTTATTCTTGCTCTGTTTTTCACATTGAGCTCTCTTACTCGGATTTCTCACCAAAATTATTCACTTTAACGCACTATATATATATATATATATATATATATATATATATATATATATATATATATATATGTGTGTGTGTGTGTGTTGGTGTCTATTATTATACTAAAGCTGAGTTAATCAACGTTTGTTTCCCTTACCTTTTTCCCCATATATTTTAATCACACAAAATACATGCTAAAATATTTGTCAGTTTTGGGATTGAGTTATGTTTTTTTTTTTATTCCATTTTAATTGTCCTGATTCGTTGCAAGTGGCCCATTTCTTATTAACTTTCCTCTATCACTTTCACCCTCTCTCACTGTATGTTGTTTTACCCACCCACTCGTTCTTATTCTGTACGGTATCTACCATTCTTGCCCCTCCCCCCCCCCTCTCTCTCTCTCTCTCTCTCTCTCTATTAACAGTCGAAGGTAATAAAGAAAGGGGAAAAAAATGAAAAGCTTATAATTGTCCATTATAGACAAAAGGAAATATCGGCACAGACAGTAATACTATTTGACCCTAGTTGGAGAGGAAAGAAGAGAAAAGGAAAGAAAAGTGAGAGCAGCAGGAGGTTACTTTTGGATTTTGTCTTTTTATCTTTTACCTGGCTTTGCAAACTCACTTTTTTTCTAGTGTGGATATCCTCCGCTCTTTAATAAAGACCAATATGTATTTTTTTGTATATAAATAAATATATGTACTTCCATCCTGTCACGCAAAAATTAACAAGTAAAACACGTTCCTTTTTTTTCTAGTCTCTGAATGAAACTACTTCAAGTGGTTGGGAAAAGCGAGAAAGCAAGTCAGACATCCACCTCAGACTCACTTGCTGCCTTAAATGAATTCGGAAAGAAATCATCCATTCTATAATAAAAGTTAACGATAGGTAGATTTTTTTCTCTTTAGGTCATCAGAAATGATAATAATAATAATTCATATATGAAAAATTAAATTACTGACGTAATTCTATGATTTTATATGAATATTGGGAGGTGATGGTGGCTAAATGACAAACCTGGGTGTACCAAGTTCGAATCCAGTTCGTTCCACTTTCACTTCAGATTTTGGCAACCTTAACGTGGTCCCTCCTGCAAGTATCCGACGTCTTTCTAGAAAGAATTCTAACTAGAAAGATATCGGGGAAATGCCAATAATAGAACCCTCTGATTCATATGGGTGCTTGTACAGAGAAGCGTGCATATGAAAAACGCTTAAATTAACCGGAAAACTCTTTGATATACTTATGTATCAAGCAAAAACTATCGAGTAGAATTGTAATAAAAAAAATAATAATGCGTTATATCGTTTAATCGGGTTCGGCCATTGATTCGAGCGAAAAACACGAAATTCATGGGGAGATAACTCAGTCTGTCATATTAACAAGTAATAAATCAATGGCATTCGCCAAAATACGATGAAACTGATTTTTATTTTTAATTAAAATTCTACTCGATCATTTTTCCTACTTTTTTGGTGAGGATACTTATTTAAATCTGCTGCGTAAGTATATAATAATGTTCTTTTATGGTACTGATACCTTAATACGCACGCGTCTCTGTACAAGGACCTTCATATGAATATTTTAGTAATATATCTAGATAAATAGCGAGTGCGAACGCTGCCAAAGCATACTTTTTTTTTTCAGTGAAACGAATAAAGAATGTTTGTATGGGACCATTTTCTGAGATGAGATTGTCAATCAAGAATGAATGAAATCGATCGGATTATTGTGTTTCGATTTTAATTTCATTTTTTTCTCGCCCGTGCAACATCATTCCTTCTTTTATAGTCGATGATGTCATTTTAAAATTTGAGCACAATAAAGAAAAGAAAAAAACAATTGATGGGAAAACAGAAACCGATCCTTTTTCTACAAGCAAACGATCGGTTTTAATCAAATTATTTTTAATGAATAAATATTTTGTTTCAAAAAAAAAAAAATTGGATAAATATTTAGCAATGAACGCTGTTGTTGAGTTGAGAACAGCCAGCATCTCAGCTGTTCCCGTCTTCGATTGCACCCCCTCGGTTTCAAATACGCTTAACATAATTTGATTGTTGGGTTTAATTTCATAATTGAAGATTGTATAGGAACATATACACGCACGTACACACGCACACACGCGCACACACACACACACACACACACATTATAAAATAGCAAATTTGTTGAAAAAAAAAAGAATGAATTAGAGAGCTGCAGAAATAAGACATATATAAAAATTTTTAAAAAGACTCAACAAAGAGGGTAGATTGTTCTCATTCTGTCAGCCATTGCCAGGTGGAAGTGTTAAGTAATTTAAGCTTTTATTTTATTCTTAGTTATTATCACCTGTAGTAAGGATTGAACCTTCAACCTTCAGAAGACTGTCATTTAGAACTGATTGTACTGAAAGCCTTTATCCGTTACATCATATTGTATTTAATTCTAGACAAGGTCTACTTAAGAGGCCATTGGCGCCCAACATATGCGTGGCTTCTTTCAGATGTCTTACCCTACACGATTTTTTCTCTATAAAGTCTGTCAATATGTAAGAAAAAGGACTATACCATCGTCGCTGTTAAGCTTTGAGAGGTAGAGCGTAACATCGTGGTAGACTATGAGTCACGAAGACATGGAAGAAAAGACAAAAATAGAATGGGGTAACAATAATACGTGCGTATTGCACAACTTTTGAAAGAACAAATTTGGCGCCTAATTTTCATGTCACGTGATACCTCTGCAGCGCAGTAATTATCACGTAGTGCGGTGATCAGGTCGATTGCCTTATCACCACTTGGTTGAGTGGAACTATATTCAGTTGACAATTCAACAGTCGCTTTCGTCTCAACAGAAGAAAAGCAACATTCTTTATCCGTGATTCTGCACCCTGCCAGAGGAGGTTGTGATGCTGCCTACCATATCCAAGTCTAAAGTCGCCTTGGACAAACATTCAGACGGTATATAGATACAATATCTTCTAAGTGTCTTTTTGCATGGCTTATTGCACTTTGCTAATTTTTTGCCAATAAGATTGATTAATATAACTTACCCCGCCCCCCCCCCCCCGACAATGCAGTGGCACTAATATATAGATTGGTTCTATGGACAGTGGCTTCAGGATGCTTGAGGAGATACAAAGACCAAGGAAAGATAGAACCCTCTTAACCACGACTGGAAAGAGCGGAGAGTACTGGAACATTGAAAAAACTTATTGTCACTCAGATCCCAAGGAAAACTGGTAATGACCGATGTAAGAATCCCAAGTGAGTAATAGTAGTAATAATAATAATAGTAGCAATAGTAGTAATAATAATATATTGTCACTCAGATCCCAAGGAAAACTGGTAATGACCGATGTAAAGAGGCCCAAGTGAGTAATAATAGCAATAGTAATAATAATAATAATAATAATAATAATAATAATAATAATAATAATAATAATAATAATAATAGCAATAGTAGTAATAATAATATATTGTCACTCAGATCCCAAGGAAAACTGGTAATGACCGATGTAAGAAGCCCAAGTGAGTAATAATAGTAATAGTAGTAATAATAATAGTAATAATAGCAATAGTAGTAGTAATAATAGTAATAATAGCAATAGTAGTAATAATAATATATTGTCACTCAGATCCCAAGGAAAACTGGTAATGACCGATGTAAGAAGCCCAAGTGAGTAATAATAGTAATAGTAGTAATAATAATAGTAATAATAGCAATAGTAGTAATAATAATAGAGACTAATTTTAGGTTAATATTATTTCCTCTTTCCTCAAATGTTATTCCTTCAGGTCAGATAACTTAGTTGGATATCAATCACTTGTTTATAATATTTTTAGTCGTTAAAGGCTAAAGACTTGGATGAATGTTATTAAAAGTAAAAGCTTGAAAGTGAATGTTACCGAGACCAAAGTGATGATCAGTGATTGTAGTGTTGGAAAGCCCCCAGAAAAAGGAAAGTCATTACCAGTTTTCCTTGGGATCTGAGTGACAATAAGTCTCTTCAATGTTCAATGGAAGGGGCAGAGAGAGAGAGAGAGAGAGAGAGAGAGAGAGAGACTTATTTATAAGAACATGGCTTAGTTAATTTTAACGCTAGATAGATCATCTTAACAATATGTCTGTTCACTCCAAAGCTTCCACCCATACTCCTCGTAACTTCATGCTCTCCAATCAATCGTTTGACGTAATTTCCACTAGACTTGTTCTCACAAGGGCCGAAAGGATGTAGCAGTCATAAGCACTAACATTTATTTCCTCTGACAGAGGATATCCCTGTGAGATGATTTGGTGATACGATGATTAATCAGACTACAGGGCATATTAATACCATCCAACCTTTGAAGGACTACTTCCAGACCCCGTGGAATAGAGACAGCAGCCCCAGAGAGTTTCCCGACACCAACAGAGAAAAACCTCCTCTCTCCTGTCTGTCACCGACGCTGAGCAAAGCTATCTTCATCTGAAAATAGATTGCTCTCAGAAGACTTTTTGGCAGCCAACCGAATTTCTTACTTTCTTATTTTGATTCCTTTTTTAAACTGTGTTAACTTTCGGCAACCTACACCCAACGGTGTAGGTCACTGAAATAAATATATTGCTGTTATTTATAGAAGGGCTTTGTTTTTCTTTTGTTAAGACGTCCGTTTTGTTACAGAATATTATAGGAGTTTGTCTTACAGATCATGCTAAGATAGACTCCTAAAAGGTCACCTGCTTGATCTCTGCTGACCCCTATCTACAATACATCCTGTTTATGGTGCACGCCTGCACAATATATTTTAAAACAATTTATCTACTAGCAGATATATCCACTAATATCTAACAGCGTAAAATATCTGTGCATCTGGTAATAAAAAAATTTTCTACGGAAAATGGGTCGACAAAACTATACAGAGAGCATCACATTACAAAAAGAAAAATCCTAACTTGTGCTTCCGCGACAGAGATACACCTGAATTTGTCCCTGCTTACACTACATTAATAGCATTAAATTAACTGCATAAGGTGTTCTTCAATCCCAATTGTGACCAACTGGACAGCGTTGTGTAATGGACAGAAAACAGCTGTTCGTCTTGTTAAATAGTACATGCACGTCTGCTAGTACTTATTTGATAATTTAAATTTTCAGGAAGAAATGTTAGCGTGTAAACAGGAAATAAAAATCAGTCGGGGTCAGGTAGTTGGCCTTTGGGGGTCATTGACCCCTGTAAGAACACGAGCTAGAGGAAATGATGTCATATGAGATAGGGTAAGCACGAAGAGCAGGGACTCCGAGTTGGAAGCTTGAACCGACGAGACGTGAGAAGAAATGGCTTAAGAATTGATTATAGACGAGGGAGTCAGACCCCAGAACTCTGTAGCTCTGATATATCTTCTCATCACCACTAGCAGGGAGGAAGGCAACATCAACAGCCTAATAAAATGGTCCTTCTCCAAATTCGGGATCTATCTCTTTTCTTTGTGTTGTTGTGCCAACTTTGATTCCAGAGCGAGAATGCACACCACGGAGAGGTAGCTATCAGGGGGACAATGAAAGACGATCTTGGATAAAGTGTCCTCAGTCTTGAAGGACTGCTGTGGTTGAGTGTTGGAGGCACGAGGTATGATTTACTTGTACTTTCATGATTTGTTGATTTGCATTCGATAAAAAACATATATTTTATTCGACCGTGACATACAAAATAGTAGACTCCCCCTTGGAGGGGAGGAAATGCAACTGTCTCTCTTGTTGACACATAGTAGTTAGCTCATCGGGCAGTGACGTCCTCAACAGTGGTGACAGTAGCAGAGATGTTGATCTTTTCTCCTTCCTTTTCTTTGTGGCTGGAATAATGGAAGCAATTAAAAAGAACAGCAAATAACTCCATTATTTGCTCTGATTTCTTACAGTAATTTCTAACAAGTACATCAAAATTCACTGTATCTTCCTCTTCCAATCCCCATAAGGTGGACGAGGATTCGAAACCCGTGTCCTATCACTTCGACGTCTAATTCCTATAGACAGGAACTCTCTAGCTTTTTTACCACATACTTCCTCCCATGACGTAACTACCTGTGCACGTCAGCCTAACTTTAAACTTTTAAGTTCCTATGGAATTTTCCACTCTCTACTTAATTCTAACCTTATGTGAAAATTTCCGATTTTGACCTTATTTTTACAAACCTATATCTACTGCATAACCATTCCCTTCTGTTAACCTGACTTCTCTGCATAGTCAATTGTAAGCAGTCATTACGATATTATAGTTTTGGTAAATATTATTTTTTTTGTAAATTAAAATTCTTGTTTGTCAATTGAAGCAAGAGTCTTTAATTTTCTGACTAATCAAGACGTGTATTATTTGGATTATTCAGACAACAGTTCTCATCTTGGATGTTATTCTCATAACATTTCGGTCTACGTAACCTCCGACCTTCTTCACGTGCGTCTTATCAAACTTGGGAATCTTTATATCGAACTCCGCAATCTGCACGGAATTTCGAACGGAACCCTATATTTAATCTACAGGGGTAGCTTCTTCTTGTTCTGTCAGCCATGACTTAGTTGAAGTCTTAAGTAATTCGTAATTTTATTCTTAGTATCGCTCGTACTGAGGATTGAACCTTCAACCTCCAGGAGTACTGTCACTCAGAACTGATTATCACTTAGCACTTATGTCTGTTACACCACGATTCCGTACAGATTCCCGAGTTTGACAGAAAGATTCCTGAGTTCGACAAGATACACCTGAAGAAGGTCAGAGGTTAGATCGACCAATACGTTGCGAGAATAATATCCAAGATGAGAACAATAATCCAAATCCTCCAAATTAACAATCCTCATTTCAAAAATTTCGAAACATAATCGAAACGTCATAGAACATTATTCTGCGACTAAGAAATGCACAATTTAAATGTGCACCTAAAATGCAGCATTGAACATCCTGCAAGAGTTTTGAACCACTTTTTGATTGAGATTAACCTGCAGCGTTGACTTTTATTGCCCGCTGCTGATGAAGAAAAAACATGCATTTTTGAAGTAATATTTGTAAATTGAGGAATATAATAAGAGCTGTCTCCCTTGTAACCAACATTTTATTTCTTTTTCTGTATAAGTTTTAAAAAATGTGCAAACAAATAAAAATTAAAAAGTAAAAAGACTTTGCAGCATCCTGGGCAACGACGAGTAGGTTTGGCTCGTTGCATAAAGAAGATGACTCACCGCCCCCCCCCCTCCTCCGCATCATAATGCAAGTGTCACTCTTCCTTACCCTTTGCTGTTTGAGCTTAATCGGCAATCTATCATCGAAGTTCCTCTGCCTGTTCTTTATAGAAACGAATATAGCTGCATTTGATCCAGGTTCTTTGATTTTCTGACTAATCGAAACGTCGTAGAAATGCACAGTTTAGATGTGCACCTAAAATATAGCGCTGCACATCCTGCAAGAGTTTTGTACCACTTTTTTTGCTTGAGCTTAACCTGAAGCGTTGACTTTTATCGCCCGCTGATGATGAAGATAAGACGTGCATTTTTGAACGCGAATCGAGAGCAAAGACTCACTGATCGTACAACACAGACTATTGATTATTGATTATCTCGTATGGATGATCATTTGATATTTTTAACCTTTTAGCTTGAAATACAAGTCGCCCAACACGACACTGCTTGGCAGACACTGGAAAGCTGAAGGGGGGGGGGAGGAATCCCTTTTGATAGAAAATCAACCAGAAATATTCTTGAAACTTTGTTACATCAAAAATTTAAAATCGCAAATCAAATAATGGAAAACGAAACGAACCAAATAGTTTCTAGTTTAGGAATTTTTTGAGATGAGGATTGATAATGTATATTATTTGGATTATTGGAACTATTGTTCTCATCTTGGATATTATTCTCACTACGTTTCGGCCGATGTAGCCTTGGACCTTCTTCAAGTGTATCTTGTCGAACTCGGGAATCTTTATGCCGTACGCGGCAATCTATACGGGATTTTTAACTGAACCTTTTATTTAATCGGTGACGTTAGATTGCTATTGTTCAGTCCTCCATGTAAGTGTCAAAGTGAAAAATGAATGGTAAACAGTGGTTGCAATGATGCAAAATGATTTTCAATGGTTATTGAAAGAGGCAGAGAATGCTGGAAATCTGGGGAGACTTGGTGTCACTCAGACTCCAGGGAACACCACTTGTTATTACCAGTAAGCAATCACTGATAACTCGTGTGAGAACTCCTAGTGAGTAAATAAATAAATAAATAAATAATAATAATAATAATAATAATAATAATAATAATAATAATAATAATAATAATAACAATAATAAAATAAAATAATAATAAAATAAAATAATAATAATAAAAAAGAGAAAAGAGAAAGAAGAAAAAGAAAAAAAATTGAAAAAAATTGAAAAAAATTAGAAAATTGAAAGTTTTTTTTTGTTTTTTCTTAATTTAAAAGAAAAAATTAAAAAATTATAAAAAGTTTAAAAATTAAAAAAAGAATTAAAAATCAAAGAAATTTTTTTTTTTTTTTTAATTGTGCCGGCCTAGGCTGACACCAGACAAAATATTTGTAGAGGGTCGAGGAGGATGAGAAAACCGAGGAGGGACAGCACAAACCAGACCCTCACTGGAAAAGTGCAGAGAATTCTGGGACCTTGGGGAGGCTTATCGCCATCCAAATCCCATAGAAGACCAATTGCCCTTACCAGCAAGAAATCAATGGTAAGAGGCTGTTGCGATACCGCATCGTTATCGAAAAGAGGTGAAGAATACTGGAAATCTGGGAAGGCTTGTTGTCACTCAGACTCCAGGAAATACCACTGGTTGTTGTCGGTGAGCAATCACTGACGATGATCTGTGTGAGAACTCCTAGTGAGTACAAATAATAAATGTTCTCTTTTCTGGTCGATCAGAAAATCGATCGTCATCATTATCATCATCACCATGGTTTTTGATCACTCCTGGAGGAAGAACCCCTCCCTGGTTTCCTTCCACCTTATTGGTGTCTGTCATGCAAGGGTTGTGCCATAGTCGCCACACTAGGCATTGTGGTGTAGAGCTCATTCCTTTTTTAACATACAGCGACTGATATTCCCAAATGGTCACCCATCTGGCACTGACGTCGCTAAACTTCGGTGATCTAATGGGAACCGGCGCGTCAACGTGATTATGGAAAATGAAACAAACCAAATAGTTTCTAGTTTGGAAATTTTTTAGATAAGGATTCATAATTTGGTTACCTTGAATATTTCAACTCTGTAATGGCTGCCAAATGTTTACGATTAGTTTTGTCTCATAGTTTGACCGGTGTAAAGGCAAAAAAAATACGCCATACTATTTTGGCCTGTTTGCTTTTCTTCTTTTTTTTTTGCAAATAATAATTCTTATTCTGATTTTTGCGGTAACAAACAATAAACTCAAACATTGTTTATTAAAAAAAGAAATTGAAATATATTACAAAGTTTCTTCTTTTTTTCATTTTTATTTCAAAAATATTAATTAATTAACAAATAATAATTTTTAAATTTAAATATGTTATAAATTTACAAATTAATTAACAAATAATAAGATTTAAGTGTTTTTTTTTAATTTAAATATGTTATAAATTTACAAATTAAGTAACAAATAATAAGATGTAAGTGTTTTTTTTTTATTTAAATATTTTATAAATTTACAAGTTAATTAACAAATAATAAGATCTAAGTGCTTTTTTTTATTTTAATATATTATAAATTTACAAATTAATTAACAAATAATAAGATCTAAGTGTTTTTTTTTTAAATTTAAATATGTTATAAATTTACAAATTAAGTAACAAATAATAAGATCTAAGTGTTTTTTTAAATTTAAATATGTTATAAATTTACAAATTAAGTAACAAATAATAAAATCTAAATGTTTTTAAAAATTTAAATATGTTATAAATTTCCAAATTAATTAACAAATAATAAGATCTAAGTGTTTTTTTTTAAATTTAAATATGTTATAAATTTACAAATTAAGTAACAAATGATAAGATCTAAGTGTTTTTTTTATTTAAATATGTTATAAATTTACAAATTAAGTAACAAATAATAAGATCTAAGTGTTTTTTTTAAATTTAAATATGTTATAAATTTACAAATTAAGTAACAAATAATAAGATCTAAGTGTTTTTTTTTAATTTAAATATGTTATAAATTTACAAATTAAGTAACAAATAATAAGATTTAAGTGTTTTTTTTATTATTTAAATATGTTATAAATTTACAAATTAAGTAACAAATAATAAAATTTAAGTGTTTTTTTTTAATTTTAATATGTTATAAATTTACAAATTAAGTAACAAATAATAAGATGTAAGTGTTTTTTTTTAATTTAAATATTTTATAAATTTACAAATTAATTAACAAATAATGAATTCAAACGAATTAAAATATATTACAAATTTTATTTTTAAATTTTTTTTCATGAAATGGAATTGAATTTTTTCATTTTTATATAAGAAATTAAACTTCATAATAATGACGTATCCAATATAGAATATACGATAATGATTGGCAATTAAGCCATGCCGTCCCAGCCATCTAATGGTGCTAATATTATCAGAAGTTTGTATGCCTATATCTCTTATAGAAAGATTTTGAAAAGAACAAATTTCTAAGGCTGGTACGACGAATTCTTCAGAAATATAAGGTTTGGTTTGGTTGTTTTGTTTTCCGGCATATCAACCCTTTTCAGGTTATTTAATGCCGAATCTGGTCATTTTGGTAAAAAAAATTATGCTTCAAGTTCTTTATATCTTCAAATGTTTATTCATGGTGTTTGGTTTGGTTGTTTTATTTTACGGCATATCGACCCTTTTCGGGTTATTTAATGCCGAATCTGGTCAGTTTGGTAAAAAAATTATGCTTCAAGTTCTTTATATCTTCAAATGTTCATGGTGTTTGGTTTGGTTTGGTTGTTTTATTTTACGGCATATCGACCCTTTTCGGGTTATTTAATGTCGAATCTGGTCATTTTGGTAAAAAAATTATGCTTCAAGTTCTTTATATCTTCAAATGTTTATTTATGCTGTTTGGTTTGGTTGTTTTGTTTTACGGCATATCAACCCTTTTTGGGTTATTTAATGTCGAATCCTTTGGTAAAAGTCTCCATGTTTCAAGATCATGCCATGTTCAAGTATTAATTCATGGTGTTTGGTTTGGTTGTTTTGTTTTATGGCATATCAACCCTTCTCAGGTTATTTAATGCTGAATCCGGTCATTTTGGTGAAGGTTTTTATGCTTCACGTTTACGGTATGTTCAAGTATCTATTCATGGTGTTTGGTTGAGTGAAAGGGGGGGGGGGGGGGCATGAGATGGGAATGGGGAAGGGAAGGGGGAGAGGGAGGGAAATTGTTTTTTGTTTTGGATTTTGCAGAACATGATTGAGTTTTGCAAAGAAAAAACAATAAAACATCAATAGTTGGTGCATTTTGAGTCAGGAAGTTAATAACTTCAGACAGCCTGATTTGGTAGCGCCAGTAAGTTTTATTTGACCCATAGATGGAGCCCTTACAGGTACTACCACTCCAGGCCAGAGTGGACCTGGGAGCAATGGCAACTAAGGGGCAACACCACATTCTCCACAGCTCCGAAATGGAGGCCTCACCACTTTTAAGGTCATACCCAGGACCCAGAAATATAAGGCATGATTAATTACCACGTGGGCACTATACAAAAGTAAAACTAAAAAGTCTGCAAAAATCGAACACAGCAAAAATAATAGGGTGCATTATTTGTCGTATCAGAAGAAGAAGCGACCCAAGAAGTGATATCGGAAAATGAGGTGTAGTTTGAGGCCAAAGATAAATCGTTCTACAAAAAAGACTATGTTGATGAATAATTTTGTCTAAAAGTTGTTGCTTTATTAGTTAGGTGCGGAATTTATTGAGTGGTGTGTTAAGCACTGAAGTACATTAATTATTCCTGGCAGACCGATGATTTTTTTTTTTTTATAAAAAAGTTTCTAAAGCAATTTCTCTCTCTCTCCCTCTCTCTCTCTCTCTCTCTATATATATATATATATATATATATATATATATATATATATATATATATATGATTATTTTTATTTACACAGACATGTACAAAATCTCCGACACTGGCATGTCGATGTTATCGATCAACAGCTATTATAAACTGAGATCTCATCAGGCAGAGTTAGAATCCGATCTTAACCTTATGTCTGTGTAAATAAAAATAATCATATATAAAAGCTCTATTTGATATTGAGCACTTTTTATAAACCCGGTTGAAATTCTTTGGATTACTACCCTGTGGATGTTTTACCTGGATTATTATTATTATTATTATTATTATTATTATTACATATATATATATATATATATATATATATATATATATATACTAGCTGGTACTCCCAGCATTGTCTCGGAAGTAATAAGAACTGAGTCCTGAACACCATATTATCATTTTAATCTTATTTTTAATTTCTAAAATAAAATAAAATGTTGTCTTTGTTGCTTATGGATATCTGGCACCATTGAATTTATTGTAAAATTTTACTCAAGAAAAATTGTTTTCTATTGCCCCCCCCCCCCATCCCCCCCCCCCCGCTAACTGATAATTGAAATAGTTAATCAGACCCACTTGACATCAGATGGAATCTGAAGAAAATCCAAATGATGTCATGAAATTCCTTGATTTTTTTTTAAAACTCTTATGGAAACGGAATCTTAAATTTTCTAACTGCTAACATATCAATTTTTGCAACAGCCAAAATTCTTTTTCTATATAGATATACGCATATGAGTGTACACCTTCCGTCAAAAAAATATGCTTCGCCAGTGTTTGCACTAATATTCAAATTCATATAAAATAACGTCTGAATTGGTAAAGTTAAAACAAAAAAAAAAAAGAAGAAAACGTATCAAACTGGAAAGTTTTAAAAATTAAAAACCGTATAAATCGGTATAGAAAGCAGAAATGCTCTGATGAATTGGCTACTCTAATGCCCCCTCGACGTAAATTCACTAGACCAACTCGACAATCAACTAAATCCCATCCATTCACTGTGGAGGTCCCCAGATGCCGGAGAGCTTTCTACTCAAATAGCTTCTTTCCTCGTGCTGCTGGCCTCTGGAACTCCCTCCCTGCCCCTGTTTCCCCGTCAGTACTGACATGCAGAAATTTAAAATTAATGTAAACAGACATCTTGCTGCGCAGATCCCAGTTGAGGTTGACCCCCTCCGAACCTTCTCCCCTTTTCTTTCTTCTCAGTAGCCCCTTACGTCTACAGTGGCGGCCTGCCTTGTTTGGGGTGAACTACGTTAAAAAAAAAAAATTTTTAAAGAAAGAAAAAAAAAAGAAAACGTCTCATTATAGAAGTAGATTGAAGACAGGTGGGGGCGACTTGTTAAATAGATTCGTCAGGCAGGTTTTAACTCGCTAACTTTTGTGTAATTGGACGGATATATATATATATATATATATATATTAATAACAAGCAGTACCACTAGCTTCATTGCGAGATCCAACACGGTTTGTTGTTGTTGATCACTCTTCGTTGCTCGACTTGGCATTTACAAAGTTAAATTCCTCCTAACTTCCAAGCTAATTTGTGGTGGCCAACGGGTAGAACTCTTGACTGCGAATCAGTGGCGATTTGTGATCGGAGTTCGCGCCTGCCGACTGTCGGGAATTAACTTCCTGCACTGAAGATTGCGTAAACATGAAACATCGATGTCTGTAGGTAATAAATAAATAATTAATATTTATTTATTTATAAATATATATATATATATATATATATATATATATGAAGAAGAATGGAAAGGAATTAGAAAAGCAAAAGCCAAATCAAATTTCAATTCAATTGCTCAGAGCAAGGTATATTTCGCAAAAAGGCAATTTATTCAAGTTAAATTTTCCTTAAGCCAGGCTTTTCAAAGGTCAAAATCTTATCATCAGAGGAAGTCTTCATATCTACCTGCTCTATCCTGGATATTGAGCTGTATACTTTTCACAATAGGTTTTACCTTTCCTGAAAGTTCGCTTTTAGTACACCACTTTATATATATATATATATATATATATATATATGAGATTAAAAATAGAAGAAGTGGAAGATCTGTAGGCGTTAAGTGTGTTGTTGATTTTAATCGCTCTTTTATGCTCATAAATCTGCTTGTCCGGGTTGGGCTGTGTCTCCCCAATAAACAAAAATGATAATTTATCTTATAAAGTCTACCGTAAACCAACCAATAAGAATGATTATGTTGATTTTTATTTGCACCACAATAATAAAGTAAAAACGGGCATCATAATTGGATTTTACCTCAGAGCGCTGAGGATATGCAGCAGCGAATATCTAAATGAGGAATTTAAATACATTGTACACACTCTCAAAACATTACAGTACCCAACATATTTTATACAAAACTCCAAAAGAAAAGCTCTACAGATTCACTCAAATCGGAAACAAAACAATTCATCAACCAGCCCTATAATTAGTAGACATGTAGCAGACTGAAATAGGATCTATTTCTTCTCGTCCCCTGTGAGCAAATTGGTCATACACTGACCAATCGGCTTGCAGGGCGTATTGATATCAACTGTCCCCTCATGGACTATTTTCTACCACCTGGTCAGTTGAAGAATTCAGCAGAGAGAAATCGGCCAGCAACGAAGAAACATCTCTCTCCTGCCTTTCCCCTGCATTGTTCAAGCAGCAGCCATCTCCACTGGGAATATATTTGCTGACGACCCGGCAGCCTCTTTCCTTCACTGGGACACAGTTCAAACCCTCTGTTAAATAAACTCTTTTTTGTTGCCTGTTACTCGGTTGTTGTTCGTTCAATTCATTTCGTGCGATAAATGTAAGGAAGGGACCAACACCCCCTTCCATTACAGACATATAGCTTTACCGACTAACTCTAACAACAACCCCATTTACACAGAACTTAATAAACTAGCTATAAGCATAACCCAAATAACATCCAACTTTTGACTTCCCTCTGTCATCCAACTTTTGCCTTCCCTCTGTCATCCAACTTTTGACTTCCCTCATCCAACTTTTGACTTCCCTCTGTCATCCAACTTTTGACTTCCCTCTGTCATCCAACTTTTGACTTCCCTCTGTCATCGTCAGGATAAAGATGATACCTTGTGAAAAGATTTATTCAATGTCCGAAGCAATTCAAACAAAATATGAACGCAAAATATGCAATGCCGAGAATGATGTAACATTACTTAACATGAAATAAATTTAAGTTAATGGAAATCATGGAACATCACTAAATCAATGGAAAGTTTAATTTTGGAACTTTCCTTTATTCATTCTCGGTACTTCTATAGCTGGGGATCCATATCAACCCGAATGTTTCCGATTGCGATTTACGGAACAGGCTGAAAATGGCCGAACCGAACAGTGAATTAGTACTGACATTAAATGAAACAAGCTTTTCATTTTTTCCTCGACTTAAGGTTAGGGTCAATTACCCCACCCTCACCCACCTTCGTGTTAAAAATGTGTTTAATAATTTTCTTCAGATCGTGTGTGAACCTGTATGTGTGCGTTCCCTGCACTGACCGCAATCGGCCCTACTCGTTGTGCCGGATCCAAAGATGGTGTACGATTTAGTCAGTGCTGCAACAAAGAACTCCCATCCCAAGTAGAATCCCAACTCCACTTTTAAAACAAGTAACAGGTTTATTTGTTGTAGGTTACAAATGAAACTCATGTTCTTAGGTTGAATGGCAGACTTGCAAAATGAGATTCTTCCTGGCCAAAAAGACGATAAGTCCAATCAGCACAATCCTTTAGTTAAGAGCCCCAGTGGGCTCATCTTGCCTGGACAGGCATACAGATCTAACTAATTGCCAGCTCTCTGAAAACCAAACCTCCTGTCATACCCAGAGAGCGAGGTCTCCCCACCTCCCATTTCTTGGGATCTTTTGTCCCTGACCGGAAATCTTGGATTCGTCTTTCTCACTGGCCACCATTCGACCACCCAGAGGCTGACCGCTGGAGATAACCATTAGATATAACTACCAGACAGTCTACTCAAGGAGGCTTATCATAGAGACAATCTAAGAACATTACTTTCTGGGTCAGCATGATTCTGTTTTTAAGAGAAATAAGATTCTGGATGGCTCAAAATAAAACCAAAGATATTTTCAATTTCTTCTGTGCCCCCCCCCCCTCTTCTTTTAGCCGAGCCTCCAATACTTGCAACGTCTTCCATTCGTATGCACTGCTAAAAATGCAGCATACTGCATGTTTGCATGTGAATCAACTTTATTTCTTTCTATTTAATTTTTTTAGTTTTTTCAACTTTATTTTTTTGAGGGGCTAAAATGTTTTAACCCTAACCAAAATGGTGCATTTTTGCTTGCATTTGTTGCAATTTTTTTTTTTTTTTGCAGAATGTCATCAAAGTCAAACGCGGGTGCATCGACATGACACAAACTGACTCAACTTTGATGAATAAATCCCCAAAACTTAAACTACTGAGTTATTTTTTCCTGGACAGCAATCTTGTGAACCAGTCATAATCACGTTGACACACCAGTTCCTGTTAGATCACCAAAGTTAAGCAACATTGAACCTGGTCAGTACCAGATGGGTGACCATTTGGGAATGCGAGGTGTTGTCTGTCATCTTCCTATGATCGACATATACATACGGCTGGGGACCGCTTGTGAATTTGATATTTCCTGTTGACTTTGGATGGTAGAAAGTGGACCTTGGGTTTACTTTCGGCAGCTTCATAACTTCTCTTATTTTGTCTTTTAGTCCTCACATTCCATGAGCGATGTTTCTGACAAAGGGGGAGGAATTGCTGTTTTCTGGATCGAAATCTATCCATCGAATACTTATCGTTGGCTAGTTTTTGACCTTGAAGTGGTGTTTTTTTTTTAGTTCTTTACACTAAGTGCCTTGTCTGGAGTGATTTCCATAAAAAAAACAAAAGACACTCCCTCTTTCGGAGGAAGCCAGTATAGTCCGACGGGGGCTAATACCACACCAGGTATTACCGGTTTGTTGAGTCGTTGAATCTTGTGAACAAATATCATCCACACCCTGTATATAAATAAATAAGATTACAACCCCGGGTTTCATCGAACTAAGATCATTAAATAAACTCTAGTAGGAAACTTTTGTTTATTTATCTGAATTCATATAGTTTTTCATGTATTGAGTATTTTTTTTTACATATCTTTGCAAGTCTTTAATTCGTTCTTTTTTTTAGAGAGAGTTGTCTAATATTTTAGTGTTAATTAGGGTCCATATTCTAACCTAAAAGTAAATAAAATTATTTAAAGTTAGAATACCAAATAATGTTTTTTTTAAATGGATAAAATCATTTATCTAAAAAAATGATTTTATTCATTAAAAAAAAAACATTATTTGATGTTCTAACTTCTTTAAACTGGTTCTTCAACCATATCGAGCCCCTAACAACATACCAAAAAGAGACCAGACTACAGTTGTGGACCAGACGGCTAGAGAATCCCCCCCCCGCTTACCAACATGGGAATCTCTCCTTCTGAGGCCCTTCCTCCCGGTTCAGAGGCAACCTGGCTCCAGTGGAAAACACTCAACCACCTGAGAACGAGTATGGGGCAATCAAAAGTTGCTAGGGGCTACAAAACTGACGCAACCATTTCCGAATGTGGAGAGGACCACCATACGATGCAACACTGCCTTGTCTGCCTTCTACTGCCCAACCGGTGCAGCTTGAGTAATCTTGCAGAGTACAACAATAATTCAAAGGACTGCGTAAAAAAGTCTGAAACTGTTGTATGATCACATGTTCTCAAGACACGCAAAGAAGAAGAAGAAGAAGAAGAAGAAGAAGAAGAAGACTTCTTTAAATAATTTTACGAAATTAATGTTTCCATGATGTGACCAACTCCTTTTATTTAAAAATAAATAATTTTGTTAGGCTTTCGAGTTGTACACGACTGCCACCCTGATGATGACTTATGTCAGTCGAAAGCTTGGATAATAAATAATCAATTATGCATCATCATCACCATCATTGGTTTGACGTTCATTTTACATGCTAGCATATGTTGGACGGCTTTAAGAAATTGACTTCCAAACTAACCTATCTCTGGCCAGGTCATTATTTATCCCCTTTTCTCTCGAATCCATCCTTATCACTTCCTCCCATGTTTTCCCTGGCCTTCGCCTGCCACCTAAACTGTTCTACATCAACTCATGTCCAAACCAACAAGTCTCCTGTTCTGCACACATCTCCCTATACTGTCCAGATTTAATCTTCCTCTGAGGTCATCAGATCTAAGCCTGTCTTAAAGACTGACAATACACATCCACCGTATCATTCTCATCATTTCTCTCCATGCAACACATATCAATCCTTACTGATCAGGTTTCACTTCATCATACACCATCACACTACGTACACATGCCTCATAGACTCTTCCCTTGGTCGACAGTGGTAACGTTCTGCTGGTTAGTAATGCCAGAAGTTCCCTGAACTTACTCCATCCCCACCTAACTCTTGTAATTAAACCAGATTATCAGATCGCTGGAAAAGTTGATGGAAAAACACAATTGCTATGAACTTTCTGCAATCAATTTTTTTTATTATTACTAATGGTTCATCATTTATCAAGGCCAAGAGCCACTCGAGGATAAAGGTTAATAAGATGTAATGATTGTCAGTTGAAAGATGAAGAATATTATGGGAGTATTAAAAATGATTAATGGAATGAACTCAGTTTGATTTCTTATTGAGACGGTTTATTGACAAGTATTTGTCGACATTGGATTTGAAGACAACCATGTTATAACATGCAGGGAAGCAGTCCTGTGGCAATGTGTTCCACAGACTGGAATCCCTGGTAAGGAAGCTCTGTCCATGGAAATGCTGCCTGACGCTAGGCACACAAAGGAAAATCTTCTTTCCGTTGTAGTAGAAAGTCAAGTTCTTGCTGTGAATGTCTTACGAGGAGGAATCAGAGATTGGAGATCAGTTGAGCATCTTTCATGAAAATAATGATAGAGTAGAGAAAGACTAGCAAGGTCTCTTCTGTGAGAAAGTCACTGTAGAGAATGGAAGAGATAATCTCTAACTCGATTTCGAACTCTTGTCAAAGCAAAAAAGAGGGCTCTGTATGGCACCTCCCCTAATGTGGCAGCAGTATCCTTGAGTTATAGACTTCATCAGGCCATTAATTCGATCATTCTTATAGTATATAATTTATATATTCTTTGTAGCTGTTACGACATCCGTGGCGACTAAGACGTCAGATTTGAGTTAAAGGTGATTCGAGTCAGAGGTTCGAATTGTGCGACTGGCAGAATAGTTATCTCCACACTGATGATTCTATAAAGATGAAACATATAATAAATCTTATAGTAAAAAACGACTCCTCCCCAACCCTTAAAGCATTAGAAAGAATCAATGTTATTTATAAGTTTAAATGTCCTTTGGGAGAATGTAACTCCCATGATAATAATAAAGCTAATAGCTACATTGGTTTTACAACCACTACCCTATACCGCTGCCTCACCATGCATCTTGTAAACTCTAGCTCAATTTACCAACATCTACATCTGATTTAAGACAAATTTTTATTAATAACACTAAAATAATTTAAAAAGATTAAAAATACTCGAAACTATCTCCATTAAAACCCAACAACCTACAATTAATAACATTACGTATGAAACCAGTAATAACATTTTAAAATGTTTAACGCAATACAATTTTATCTTGTGATGCTAATTCTGGCGTTGCGGAATTTAAATTGTTAACATCTTTCCTGGAACAGTGTGAGAATGTTCTCTTGGCATCTAACTGACTTCACGTGCCCGTTTCTCGGCTATCTTTTGAAATTCTCTTCTTTTTGCTTTTTTCGCCTGACGATGATTCGACGAAGAATCAAAAACGTTTGTGATACATATGGAAAATAGATTTTTAAATTTTTTATTTTAACACAAAAAAGACCATTAGAAAAATTGAAAAAATAAAAAAAGGTATAATTCAGCAGAATTCTATTATTTATAACAATGTTTGCTTAAATGAAAAAATGCTGTCTAAATACACACGATATATACACTTAAGCCACGTACCTGTTTTTTTTTAATCATTTGATTTTATAAATTCAATAATTCACTTTTTCTATTTTTATATTCAGCAAATGTGATCTTACATATGATTAGATATATGTGTAAACAGGTCGACACTAGTAAAACACACAAAACGATTACAATAAAATGCTGGTTGGCAAGCTAAAACAACTAGTTAAATGGATAATAATACATTTGGTAACTTTTTAATTGCTTTTTTGGACATGGAAAATTGAACATTTCCATTCATGGGGAAAAAAATTATTATTTTTTTGGGTTGTTCCAACGCATCTCCCTGGCTATCGTTCGTGGCAACGCTATGTCAGTAACGGCGACGTCACTTCCGTTCTAATCGTCATCTATTGACTCTCTTTCTTTCTCTCCCCCTCTCTATCTACCTATGTCTGTATCTGTCTCTTTACTTCTCTTTCTCTCACATTATTGTTTTATAAATAATTTGACTTGTTTTGGTTTGTCTTCACAATGGCACATATATATATATATATATATATATATATATATATATATATATATATATATATATATATATATATATCTTTGAATTTTTCTGATGATTTTGTAATGTTGCAGAGATGATATTGACATAAAAATACTGTTTGGCTCACGACAAATGAAACGGACCGTAAAAAATATATCTCACAGAAATGTTATGTATTTTGGAAATGTTAAAAAGCTATATTGATTATAGGGAGAACAACACGATGTTTGTTCACATTACATTTATATTCCTGCATGTTGATATGGTTGGGAAATGGGGAGCAAGAAGGGATTTCCAAAGGTAAGTGGTCCGAGGAAAGGAGCTATTACAATAGAAAATCTTCCAGCATTTACAGTGAAGGGGTGGGATTTTTTAGCTAGTCAGGTGGGTCGGGGGTATTTTTTTGCGGGGGTTCAGTATTATAAAGCTGTATGTTTCGGAATTTTTTGAGATGAGGATTGACAATTTGTATTATTCGGACTGCTGTTCTCATCTTCGATGTTATTCTCACAACGTTTCGGCCAATGTAACCTCCAATCTTCTTCAGATGTATGTTCGAAATTCCGTACAGATTCTCCGAGTTCGATAGAAAGATTCCTGAGTTCAACAAGATACACCTGAAGAAGGTCGGAGGTTACATCGGCCAAAACGTTGTGAGAATAAAATCCAAGATGAGAACAGTAGTCGGAATAATCTAAAATATAAAGCTGTACTAATGTAAGAGCACGGCCCTGTTATGAACTGTCCTCACAAGTAATACGAGCTTGATCAATCCTATCAATCTTTCCTAATCCTCTCATAATGTTCTTCATCTCTCGACTGACAATCACTTCCACTTCAATAACGCTGAAATAAAATACGGGGAAATTCCCACCAACCAAAATATTTTAATATTATCTTGTATAATAATAAATAAATATATATATATGTAGTTATCCACAGACAGCTGTTTTGTCGTTTCGTAACTCATCAGTGTGGATAGGCATAGCCAGAACATCAACCCCAAGATTCGAAATCCAGATGCCAGGACAAGTATGATGACTGGTTTCAGATGCCTTACCATCTGAGCTAACAAACCTGCTACCGGGAGAGGAAGAAATTATAGTTTTGTTTTTTTGTTTTTTAATGAATTTATTCGTTTGTTTACAAATGTTACGATACTGGTAACCGAGAGGACTCACTTCTTTTCACAAAAGTGGAAACTATCAACCAGTGTTGAATTGGTCTACGAGAAAATAAAAAAATAGAAATCTGTGACTTACTGCTTCGTTGATTAGTCTCAGTTCAACCCTTTTGTTAGAGATTTGAAAGCAAGGTATAAGTAGGGATATACTTATATGTGCTTCTAAATATCCAACCAAACGCAGTAAGTCATAGATTTCTGTATTTTATTATTTTTGATTTTCTCGTAGGCCGATTTGACAGTTATATATGCACGAAGCATACGTGGATTTCTTACAATACATATAATTAAATTTTAGAAAAACATGCTGCAAAAAAATAAAACAAATGAATCGACAGCTGCGAAAGTAAGAAATATCAAAAACGTGTTCAATACAAATATAAAAAATATGCAGAGCCGATAGGAATTGAAAATAAGTAGAATTTAAGGTACTTATCTAGATTAGGACCCAAGTAAATCCTAACCGACGCTAAGTTCATTTTAGCTTGGGTCCTAATCTGGATAAGTACCAAATTTAGTACCCAAGTTTCACATGTATCGTCAGATAAAGAGTTGCTGTGAAAGGGGACGACTAGGTGGGTGAGTATGTTGCAATCAAGGTTGCAGAGTCAGAAGTTTTGAAAAGAGTCGGAGTCAGACTCGTAAGAATACTAGGAGGTGGAGTCATATTTACAAAATCTCCAAAGAATCAACAGACAGTTTGTGTCTTGGAAGACTTTAAAATAAGGAGTCACAGTCGGTATTTTTTGAATCCTAGGATTCGTACCTTATATCTTCTGACTTTGCAACTGTGGTAATAACAACTAAAATGGGAGAGGTTATTTGATAGAAAGGGGCGTCAAATATTAATATTGTAAAAATGGGGAATTAAAACTATACCTAGGGAGGGAGTGAAAATATATGGGGCTCATTTGTAGAAAATATTTGAATTGAGGAAATTTCGTTATTCGGTAAGATATTTGTGATTTGTTAATATTAATGGGACGAGTGGAATTACACGTAAGATGTGGCAGTATTTTTTTTAGAATAAATGAAAAAATAAATGCATGTGAGAAAGTGGTTGATTCAAAGTTTAGTTTGAAAATATATGTGCATATAGATCTCAATATATAAAGTGAGGTATGTGTATATATGAAGCAATCCAACAAAAGATATAAGCATCAACTAATATCTTATAATTAATGAAACATCCGGATACAAACTGAAGCTCAATATACTGGATAGAGCATTAATATTATAATATAAAATGAATATATATATATATATATATATATATAATATGCATATAATATATATATATACATATAATATATATGTAAAGATGAAACATACGTATATAGATAAACACAATCCCAAATCTAGGCTTGGCACTGTAGCGAGTAGTATTAACACAGCTGTCATTGTAACTCTAATGCACGTTCCTGCAGCAGTCGAACACTCTTTACAGCGGCTGCCTTTAATAGGTTTAATCTCTCGCTGATTTATCGGGTTGTTAATAGTGGCCGTGTGGGCTAAAGTGTTGGAATTTGGTGTAAAAACATGATTTGTGTTCAGGGGTTCGAGTCCTACGATCAGTATGAATAATCATCTTTACACTGACGATTCCCGTAAGGATGAAACATATACGTATGTAGATAAAAACAAATATTTTATCATTATATATATATATTTCTATGTATAGGATTCACTCTTAAACTAACGAACCGATAATTATGAATTATGGAATATATATTATGGGCAACACAGTGAGTAACGTTGCCACATTATATTTTTGTAAACTCTACCATTCGGTGTCCTTTTTTCCAACTCGCAACTCCCCTCAAAAACTTTTAAAATAAGCGAGATATAAAGAATTTAATAGAGAAAAAAACGCTATATATATACAAAACCTTTAATATTTGACTCCCCCCCCCTACTTCGGTTTTTATTTCAAAACATACACTCTTAATACCCTCAACCTGTATTAAAAATTTAAAGAATTAAAAATAAAAGTACTTTTTAGCCCCTCTAGGTCATCAGAAATCAATCTCCTCACCCATCTTATTCAACGTTTTTTTCCCCTGTTAATTATCTTTCCTTATTCATTTGTGATGCTATACCCAGATGTGTAAACCCTTTTTTTTTAAAACATATCTGAAGAAAGTCTATAATATACAAAAATGATTTCCCACTTATTTCTACACATAATTTACTCAGTTTAATCAAAGTTTTTTGTGCCATTTAAATTCGTTTTTCATTGTAGAATTTTACTTATTTTAACACAAGCATGGTCATCCGGGGCGGTGGGGGGGGGGGGGGGGAATGGAAAACAAAACAGAAGATTTAAAAGTGTGTTACATCTTTTTTTTTTTTAAACTTCTCTCTCTCTCTCTCTCTCTATCCCGTATCTCACTTTTCTCTGGCAACTGGAAAAAAAATTGTTGACGGATTACTACATTTAAAAAAAAAACTTAGTTCACCCGAAACAAGGCAAGTTGCCACTGTAGACATAAGGGTCTACTGAGAATTAGGGTGAAAGTTTTTTTTGGGGGGGTCATCCTAAGTTGGGAGCTGTGCAGCGAGATGTTTGTTCACATTAGTTTTAAATTTCTGCATGTCGGTACAGTCGGGGAAACAGAGAGCAGGGGGGGGGAGTTCCAAAGGCTGGCAGCTCGAGGAAGGAACTATTGGAGTAGAAGGCTCTCGGGCATCTGGAGACCTTAACAGTGAATGGATGGAATTTAGCTGATTGTCAGGTTAGTCGAGTGTATTTACGTCGAGGGAGCAGCAAGTTCATCGGAGCACATTTAATTGAAGTACTTGTAAAACAAGCACAAGGTCAGGGGCTGGAGCTTGGTGGATAGTCAGGGACCTATTAAATTAGCGTCTCTTTTTGGACTTTGTCTAAGAGGGAGAGACTAGTGGATGGTGCACCAGCTAAGATGTGACAACAATACTCCATGCATGGGCGGATGGTGGCTTTGTAGAAGTATAGGATACTGTCAGGTGTAAGAAGTTTTCTAGCTCAGTAGATGGATACCACTTTCTTTGCGGCAGCTTTGGCAATGTCTTCTATGTAGTTATTCCAATTCATGTTATCTGTGAATGTTAGGTCGAAGAGTTTGAACGTTGGACTCTCAGGTAAGGTGTGATTTGCCATGGTAATCGGTTGTTGAAGAAGTTTCTTATAGTTATTAAAGGAAAGGAGCTTTGTCTTTAGAAGCATTAAATGTTACCATCCATTTATGACCACATTCCACTACAGACTGGAGGTCATTTTCTAACGATTCAGCTATTGCCTCGGATATGTGCATGTCCGTTTTACCTACATAACAAGAAGGTTGTTTATGAAAATCGGGAACAATAAAGGTCCAAGGATCGATCCCTGGAGTACACCTGCATCTATGCCATGTTTGGATGAACGGCCATCAAGGACAACCTGGATCTTTCTTTTGGATAGAAAGGATCAAATTGTATTAAATATTCATCCAGTAATACAATATGAATTATTTTTATGAGAAGCCCTTTATGCCAGACCTTGTCAAAGACTTTGGATATATCAAACACTACTGCCCTAGCTTCACCTGCCTTGTCCAATGTATGGTATATGCGTTCAGAAATGACCATTAGGATGTCCGCAGTAGGTCGTGCTTGCCTAAATCCATACTAATGGTCAGGAAGAAGCTTAGCATTAATGAGGTGATGGACTATCGGTAGATTGGTTAAGGATTTAAAGATTTTAGCGAAGAGCAAGAGTAGACTGATGGGGTGAGAATTCTGAAGGTCAGTTCTATCTCCAGAATTCTTGAAGTACCAGAGAGGCCATTTTCCAGCTATCAGGGAAGCAAGATTCGGTAAGGCATTTGTCGTAGAGTTTGGAGAGGACAGGGGCCCAGTTCATATTTTGTCTGAGGCAATGCTGAAAAAGAATATATCAGCTTTGTAGGTGTCTTGTGAAGTTTTTTACTTTTAGATGGACACACAGACAACTGCCGTTTGTTAAAAATTTTTTGAGATGACGATTGATATATATTATTTGGACTGTCTTTCTTAGGGGCAAAGTGTAGTATCTGAGTGTTCTGATACTACACTTTAGCGTTCTGTCCTCGGTCAGTGAAGGAGAAATCCTTCTAGACTGAGGCCATTTAAAATTTTGTTGCCCTTTTTGCAGCCGGATTTTTCCGCACATCAAAAACTGACCTTGTGCCTACCTCTACCTGCATGGAAGAGGTAAGTAAACAGGAACTACTGTTGCATCTTGCCGACCTCTGGAAACCTATACAGAATTTCCAATTATAGATTACCAGCGTTCGACAAGACACACCTGAAGGTCAGAGGTTATATCGGCCGAAACGTTGTGAGAATAACATCCAAGATGAGAACAGCAGTTCGAATAATTCAACTTGAAGGTCATTTTACATCAAAGTTGATTTTCACTGGGAATCAATTATCGGATTTTTCTCATCTTCAACAGATGACCTTTGTTCTGAGAAGGTTCATACCTTTCCCTGTGGATTTGAACTCTGCACAGATGACTCCATAGTCCATTAAGTTTATCACGCACACCCAAATAGATTTCAAAACCAAACACATTTGCACAACAAATGTTTGGTCATTGTACGAGTCGGGCCTTCTTCGAGTGTTCGCTCATACTCAATTTCAAAACGAACACCTGATCAATGGCGATCAGAAATCCCTATTTATTTGTTTTCCCACGAGGGCATAAGTTCGGTTTTCAATGTGGAAAAATTCCAACTCCCAAAACAGAAGCATTCTGGATTGGGACAAAAATAAAATAATTTCTGGTTTATTTTCGTATTAGTAGTCCCTTACGTCTACAGTGGCGGCCTGCCTTGTTTGGGGTGAACTATGTTAGAAGAGAAAAAAATCCAAAATGTTTCTCGGCTTAGGGAATGTTCTGTTAGTGAAGAGAGATCTTTCTAGACTGAGGAAATATTTTCACCTCAACCCAGAATGCCCCCACCCCACCCGGACTTAGGATTAGTATATTATGGGGAGGCAACACAAAAACTTCCTTGGGGCGCTATTCTGCACAAGTACCAACGAGATTTAGTGAATAATAATAAAGGGAGGGAGAGACTTGTTGGATTATTTGAAATATCCAGAATATTACAATGTTTACAATGAAAAAAAAAAATTTTTTTTACATCTGTTAAACAGATTATTTTCCTTAAAGAAATGAATGTATTTTTCCAACGGAAATAATCCTAACATTTTGTGGAAAAAAAAAAAATTAAAAATTACACGTTCATGTCAGTATATAAATGTATACGCAAGGTATTTTGCCGTTTTTGTTTTCCCCAAATATATATATAATATAAAAAACGATATATCATAAAATGTCGTAGAGACAGAAAAGAAAGAAAAAAAAAAAAAAGAAAAATTAAACACGATCCTTATCGTATATTTTTTTTTTTATATCTGGTGAATATATAAAACGAATGAGTTTTCTCACCGGAATAGAATTTCCATAACAGACAGTTTCACGCATGATTGAACGCGGATGACAATTCGCATGGAAATTCAATATCTTGTTATTCATCTCCTTCCCACAGCGATAACATGTGACACAAAGTGGGATTAAAGTCAGCGCCCTAGACGAAGAAGGGCACTCTGGCCTACAAAAATAAAAAGCCTTGGCAGCCCCGTCGGCATTCCCTGATAGGAGCGCCTCAGGTGATTAGCAATGAACTAACCCCCTTCTTAGAGGGTGAGAAGGAAAAGCATGGGAGGGTGGACTTCCTAGAACTGCACAGGATAATACCCCAGACCGTAGCATCTATTGGAACAGATACTACACTCTGATAATAGCCAAACGCCCAAGAAGGGATTTTTAAAGACCACTAAATTGTTTTAAAATAAACAGCCATTCTCTATTCCCAACATAATGGTGTGTCCAACTAAAAGTCAGCAACTACACAAGAAACTAGATTTAAAAAAAAAAAAAAAAAAAAAAAAAAATTGGGGGATCACCCGGAACAAAACTAGTCGGATGGGAATGGAAAAGAGTCATTACTTTTTTTTTTTTCCATCGACCTTTAGGGTGAAACTCTGAAATACAATTTCTTTGAGCTAGGACCAAAGTGCAGTATCAGTTTTGTCCTCTGAGTGTATAAGGAGATGTTTTAAAAGAAAGTTACGATTTTTATTGTTCATGCTCCCGGACAACCATGCTAGATATTATAAATATTTATAAAGATTACACGACGAAACCACTTTTTGTTCAAAATGTGGTTTCGTCGTGTAATCTTTACTTTTCCTTTTATTGCCTTTGGTAACAGTTGTTGACTATTTGCTTTTCTCGCTTTCTGATTGGATAAGCGCTTCGTTTTATTTTCTATGTAAACAGTTGGAATAAGCCGAAAGAAAAGGTTTGGTTAAAAACATGAACGATAAGAGTTAACCACTCCCCCATACTTAAAAATCCTAATGCAAAAAAATTGCTTAAGTTCAACCGAAACAGAAATCAAGATTACATTTTTTCTTAGTCTGAGAGAACGTGTCTAGCATATAATAAACTTAATGTAAAATGATCGTCAAGATAGTATTTGAACCTGTGTTGCTACTCGGACCTAGGGTTAGGGGGAGGCTTTTGTCTGATTTTCATTATATATATATATATATATAAAGTCGGGGACGTTTATCATTGCGCTCAACATTTCTATCATTTTTGGTAAACTTATTCACCAATCTAAAATATCCCCCCCCCCCCCGAACAACTCTTTAATAATGAATTATAACTCGTACATAAAAAAAAACAAAAAAAAAAACAGTTAAACAAAAATGATAAAAGACAAAAGTCGTTTTTGTTTTCATCTCATTCGGTTTTCAAAATGAAACCATTTATTCATCATCAGGATGGAAGTTCTAAACTAAAAACTCCTTAAAACATACAAAAAAAAAATTATTTTTATTCATTCAAATCAACTAAACATTTTTGTTTTTTGAAATTTCTGGAAATGATGAAAAAAAAAAAAAATATATTAACAGTTTTTTTTCTTTATTTTTTGAAAAAGAAATTAAAAAAAAAAAATGAAGTTTTCAATACTTTTTTCTTAAATAAAAACTTTATTTTGTGTTAAACTAAAAAGTATTTTAAAGAAAGAGTGACGCCACTCACATACCATCTTGAGGGTCGCCCACCCAACGTACCCGTGCTGCATCAGGCCACCCACATAAAACAATGGATCCGACCAGAAAATAAGTCAGATGTTATATAAAAAGGGAGATCTTTGTGGGAGGGTGGGGGTACTTTTTTTTGAAGGGGGCCAAACAAACCCCCCAAACTTTATTTCTTTAAGATGAACGACCCCATTCCCACCCTTGGCAGTGAAAAAAAAAAAAAAATGGTAATTTTGTAGAGAATAGAGAGACTGATCCCCACCCTAAAATTCAAAAGGGTGGACGGATATCTTTCCCCCTTCTCTTTAAAAGTATTGAAAACTTCCTTTTTCTCTTCCGAAGGAGGGTGGGGTGTGTTTAGGGGTCAACATAAGCAACAAGTTTGATTTTCTTTAATTTATTTAAGAACTTAAAAGAAAAAGATGATAGCAGCAAAAAATGAGAGAAAGAATCATTTTATACATTTGCAATGAAAAAAGATGTCAACTAAAACAAAAAATGTCTGCTTTTACACAATTTCATAAAAATTATTTCTTTTTAGAAATTGGATTTCTTTTTTTTTTTTTTGTGTGTCCATCACAAAAAAAAATATTTCATTTGTCCCCCAAAAAGGGTTTTGTTGTGGTGGGGGATGGTGGGAGTCAAAATGTAGAGAGAGGGATAGATAGAGAGAGGGGGAGGTAAAGATGAGGATGGGGCAATCATGATTCTGGTTCAACTACTTCCTTTTTTTCTTCTTCACTTTCCGCCGTTTTCGTCTTCTTCGACGGACTCATGTCGTCCTTTATTACATCTTCGGGGGCGCGTTTGCGCGGACTCACTACATCTACAAAACACAAAGGGACACGCAAAATTTAGGGGTTATTTCAAGAAAAATAGAAATGAAAAAAAAAATAAATTAAAAAAAAGCTTTATTTTATATAAACATTTGAAAGACGGAACAAATCGAAAATTAACGAGCAAACATTTTATTATTCTACTAGTAAATAAAAACATTTTATAAAATCACTCCCGGTTTAAATGATGCGATCTTGGGGATAATGGCCGTAAAGAGGAAATTGGCGAGATTGAAAGCGTAAATATTAATTATTAGAAAATATTCGTATGTAACAAGTTAAAATAAGGAGGTTATTTAATAAAAATATTTTTTTAAAATAAAAGGCCTTTTGGAGATGGACGGGAGTGATTCTATAAAAGAATCGTTTTATTACTGGTAAGAACTTACTCCAGTTTCCAATCCGGTGTGATTTAAATAAATATCGTGCAATGAACAGGAATACGTAACAAAACGGGAGTGATTTTATAAACAGAAGTCGTTATATTACCTTTTAATTAAATCATACTCCTGTTCTTACATGTAACTATGTGTTAATAACTAGTGCACCCCTCCCCCATACACATCGTTTCCCGCGCGACTGACGGATCAAAAAACGGAGCCACATTTGTTTACGCATGAAAAAGACAAGCATTTATTATTCAAGACAACGGCGGTTTACGCGTTTCATGAATGAAGCACGTAAAAATTAAAAAAAAAAAAAAATGAAACAATGATAATAAAAAAAAGAAAATACTGACCATCTCCATTTTCTTTCTCATCATTTTCCTTATTTGTCTCTTCTTTTTCTTTGTCACTTCCATCCTCCTCTTCCTCTTCTGCCCCGGATTCAGATTTGGACTCTTCTTCGTCATCTGCTTTTTCAGAATTGTTTACTTTCTCAGCTTTATCACATTTTTCTTCTTTCGTTTCACTATCAACAACCTGACAAAACAAAGAAAATGAATGAAAAATTAAAGGATAAAAAAAAAAAAAAAACTTTTAAATATTCTTTGAAGATTTTATTCAACTGACGAATACATATATAATAATAAATAATATAATTAAAAAAAAACTTACATCTTTTTTTTTGGGAGTTTCAACTTCTGGCTTTTCGGCCTCAGTCTCAGCTGTTGGGTTTGATCTGAAAAATAGAAAGAAAAAAAACGCCGGGTTTCAATTTCTAAATTCAAACCGAAATCTTCAGTTTTTCTTTTTAAATCTATTTTCACGTGGGGGGGGGGGGGGGGGGGGGGATAACAAAAAATATATTTTTCTATGCAATTTTAGATTTGTCAATTTAAATAAAAATTAAAAACATTTCGAAATTAATCTTAGAAAAAGTAAATCTGCAATTCGCTTTTAAGGAAGGCATCGATCAGTTTTCACCAAGGTCATGGTCGATTATGGGTTATTTCATGGCGATGGACAAACAAAAAAAAACATTGAATTCCATTTATTGAAAAGGACAAAATTTAAACAAGTCTTAGAAAATAAATTAAGTCTAATGAAAGTTTACTATATAAAAATATAGTAAACTTTCATTAGACTTAATTTATTTTCTAAGAAAATTTTTTTTAAAAGAATTTGATCTGATGTTTTAACCCCGAAAGAATTAGACGAGCCAAGAATTTCAAATAGCAGAAACTATTTTTAATTGCTATTATTCGATTTTATTAATTTCACAATGTTATTTATTGTGATGATGATTCTACCAATCATCACAATAAATAATACGTCAGTTTTAATACTAATAAACCACTCAAAAGAGTTAATTTGAAGAGAACTTTATTTAATCAAGTTTTAGAGCTAATTTGCCCGAAAACAAACACCAAAGAGAAGGGGGGGAGGGATAAGAGTTGAGGGGGGGGGGGGTAATATTATCGATTAGAAAGAATTGCAACGAGAAAAAAAGTCAGAATTGCTGAAGAGCCAAGATTACAAACGGCTCGGCGGCTGCTGCTGTTTATTCAAAAATAAGAGGGAGGGGGGGAGAGAGAAGATTGACCAGCGAGAGAGGGGGATAGGTGGTGGGTTTGGGGGGGGAGAAGGTTGGTTGACCAATAAGAGAGAGGGAGGGGAGAAGAGAGGAAAAGAGAAAGAGAATAAAGATTGACCAATGAGAAGTCCGTAAGAAAAAGAAAGAAAAGGAAGAAAGAAAAAAAGCGCCAATCAAATGACGAATTGAAAACGAAGACAAAGACTAAAAAAAGAAAAGAAAAAAATAACGAGGAAGATTTGAAGAATACATACTTAAATCTCTAACAGACGATATATAAGAAAATTATTGTTTAGATATTTTAACCGGTCAATTGAAAAGTGAAGATTGAAGTCAAGTCTAACACTTTAACAAAATAGTATTCTAATTTCGCGCAAAAGTCGAATAAATGCGCCCATTTTATATTGTAGAAAAGAGCGAAAAATGAAAAAAATTCCAATTTAGATCTAAGTTAATTTTTTTTAAATTCCATTTTTTTTTTTTTTTTTTTAATTCAACCATGAAGTTTGTGTACCAAACTTCATGGTTGAATTAAAAAAAAAAGAATGGAATTTAAAAAAAATTTAACAAATAAGTTTGGCGATAACTTAAATATAGAACCATGTCTCGAATATAATATATATATAAAATTCAATAATTATAAACTAACAAATTGAAAGGGGGGGGGGGGGAATGGATGAGAAATCTTCAGACATTAGATGAAATAGGAAAAAAAAGATTTATAGTTAATAAAATTAACTCCAGTCATTTTTGTTAAGTATAAAAAAAAAACTTCACGGTACTTTTTCTTTTAAGTGCGTGCTTCTTTGATAAATGCGGAGTTTTCGCTGAATTACTTATTTTTTTCCACAGATTTTGCGTATTTATTGCTAGAAGTATTTCTTTGAAATATTTTAATGAAAAAGTCAGTCTTACAATTGATAAATTTAATTTTTCAATAAATAATTGTGGCGTAAGTCACAAATGACAAAGATAAAGTTCAGCGTTATTATTTTGCAGTAAAGTTACTGAGGGGATGTTAAAATTGAATAAATTATATTTTTTTTTCGCTACTAAACTTAGAAAAGGTAATTATTAATGTGAAATAAACTTTAAACTATCAGAAGGTGAATAATGAACAAAGAAATATGAAGATTTTGGAAGAATGAAAATGCTAAAGTACCAAAGACAAAAATATGATTAAAATCCTTAGAAATTCATAAAAAGATTGAATGAAATTTTTTTTATATTAACATAGAAATTTAAAACAAATGATAGAATTTTTTTTTTCTTTTTAAAACTTACCTTGTTTCTGGCATTTTGTCCGAAGAGAAACGTAGGAACTTGTGTGTGGAGAGGCTGAGAGGATTTGATCTAATCAAAGCAGACGACCGACTACGACTGGCGAGCCGCCTCTTCCCGCCAACATAAAGGCGACCGGTCTTGCTCGTCGCTGATTGGTCGGTTCCTCCACACGTCGAGAAGCAGCAGCAGCACGGTCACGTGGTAAAAACCAATATGGCAGCCGCAACAACTCTACATTATGAGGACTTGAAACTCTTACTACAGGTTCCTCGATCGCTTTATTTTTTTTTTTCTCTCCTTCCTATTTTTACATGACACTATTTTGGCGTTTATTTGTTAATATAAGTGTAAAACCATTATCTGAGTAATTATTATTTATTTATTATTATTATTTTTTTATAACTTTCCTCAGTGATTCTTAACTTTCTTCTCCCCCCTCCCACCCGGAAGAAAAACCACCCATTCATTTATTTCGTTAACTTACAACCAGTTATAATATTTAAAATATATATATATATATATATATATATATATATATATTTAAAAAAACCGTACCAACAAAATATATATATTATCTATATAGTCTCTTTTCGCTTTCTGCTAAAAGAACGTAAGTCTATTATATTTTAAGATATCTTAAAAAAAAAAAAAAAAAAATTCCACCTTACACGGAGAAGTAACGTGATAGTGTTATCTTTTTTGGGAATATATATATATATATATATATATATATTATAGTTTAACCGTTGTCGATCTTTTCATATATATTACATTTAAAAATAAATATTTGTGATTTGTTTCCGCCATCTTAAAGCCTTTCTTCCCTCTCTATCAAAACATTAACGTTGTAAACGTCAGTATTAGAATAAGGAAGTCCATTGTTGTCGACTTAAAATAGACTGAAAACAAAACAATTTAGGGCTTTGATTAGAATGTGAACTAGAAATTCTTTGAAATTAATAAATACAATATTCATCAAAATCCAATTGATTTTATTTTAATTTCGACTCAATGTTTTGTGAGGTTTTATTTACAGGTAAAATGCTAAAAAAATCTCTGATTGCGATTTAGTTGTGAATAGTTATTTCGTACAGGTGTATTTTTTTATGAACAAAATTTTTTTTTAAAAGAAATTAGTTTAAACAAATCTAAAACACAAGACGAAACACGCTTACATTTATTTATTCGATAAAAGTGCAATCCTTTTATCAATCCCCCCTATATTTTTTAGGTTTATTTTAAAGTTTATTCTTTCTTTTCTTTAATAAAAGTAGTGGTTATTCATTTTTACAATAGAAACGGGGGGAAGAAAGAAAAACTTAAATATTAAATTGGATTCCATGCCAAAATGTGCGTGGTTTCGTTTACACATAAGAAAACAAAAATAAAAGCGACCCACCCACTTTTAAGTCGTTTGAGAATTTAGTTATTTATATTTTTTTGATAATTAGACAATTATTTTTTTGCCGGGTCAAGGATTTAAAAATGTTTCCTTTTTTTTTTCTTTGATCAGTGAAAAAGACAGTTTTGGTAGCTTAAATATTAGTTGTAGTACGACTGATCGAAAAAAAAACAAAAAACGTATAAACAAAAATAAATCATTTTAATTTTATAATTATTAATAATTGAAGATTTAAGAAAAACTAATTTTTTTCATTCATTCGACCCCCTGAAAAAGTTTAATAAAACATAGATAAAAAGTATTCAAAGTAGAAAATTAAACTAAGCGTTTAGACAAACACGCTGTCAATTGTCAGAATTATTAAAAATTTTGTTTACACTTTCTATAAATTAGTGTTTATTTTTTTGTTCAAATCAACTTCAGACAGTTAAAAATTAAATAAAATTCATGGAAAATTTATTTAAGAAGTTTTTAACAAAGGCCAATTGAAAACGAATGTTGCTAAGCGTAATCCATTGATTGTAGCGTTTTGGGGCATATTAAAAGGAGATTTAATAAATGAATGTGCCTCCTGTTCTCCAAATAGAAAGTGGAAAATGAACCCTTCCATGTCAGGGGTGTGCGTGCGAGTGGACTGGTTCATCTTTCTTCCGCGAGTTTCAAACCCGGGAAAGAAAGGTGAACCATTCCACAAAGTTAAAAAAAAAAAAAGCAAAAACTCTACAAATATAAAACCATTTTATTTTTGTAAGAGTTTAAAAAAAAAAAATTATTTTTATATCTCGGAAGGAACAAAGGAGAAATTATATTGAAGCGGTTAGCCCCCCCCCCCCAATCCAAATGACTACGACATTTTATCAAGTAGTTTTGTTTGATTTTCCAAGCGGTTACAGGGCAAATTAATTTGCTGTATGATTTTTGTGGATTTCTTTTTATTGTTTGTTTCTTACAAAACGAAACATACCATCTTTTAACCCTACCACTAATCCTAAGTCTGGGTGGCAATAATAATTTTTAATAAACAATGTTTAATTTTATTATTTGTTAATTAATATTTGCAAAATAAAAAAGAAATTCGCAAAAATCAGACAAATAAATACGATGAATTAATTTGTCCTGTCACCGCTTAGAAAATCGGGCGAAACTAGTCGATAAAAATTAGCCGCCAATTTGGGGAGCTAACCGCTTCAATATAGCCACAATACTTTCCTCTTTTTTTTGTACCAATAAAACAAAGAAATGCAAAATTCTTTTTTTCTCTCCAAGTTTGTGGCTGTGACTGAGAGAGAAACAGGTTTTATTTTTAAGCCCCCCCCCCCCCTCTCTTTTATATCTATATTATTTCTCAATCTTGTCTATGTGTCTTGCCGTTGTGTGTGTGTGTGTTTTACCTGCCTCCCCCACGATGAGGGCCTGTTTAAATTATGAAGGTGGGAAAGAGCGCCCTGTGACGGCCAAGGCCGGTGGAAAAAATTAAGAGATCGACCCTGCTTTTTTGTGCAATGGAGGAAGACTGGTCCCCTAGAGATAGTCATTATAACGTTGATCTTAATTAAGTTAATGTTTTGTCTTTTGTAAATAAAAAAAAAACTTTCCTTTTCGTCGTCACTTTCTTTTTAACTTTTCTGCAATTCTTAGCGATCAAACTTTTGCTTTCTTTTCAGACTTTTCTCTCTCTTTCTCTGTTCATTTTCCTTTTTAATTGTTTTAATTATTCAACTCAACCCTTTTCAAACTTCTACACACTTCTACATTACTTACCCTCCTTCTATTCAGTAGCCCTCTCTCTCTCTCTGGCATTATTTTCGGTCTTTCTTTTACACGCTGTCTGTTTACCAACCTTCCTTTTCGACGCTCTCTCTGTTTACCAGTCTTCCTTTTCGACGCTCTCTCTGTTTACCAGTCTTTCTTTTCGACGCTGTTTCTGTCTACCAGTCTTTCTTTTCGACGCTCTCTCTGTTTACCAGTCTTCCTTTTCGATGCTCTCTCTGTTTACCAGTATTTCTTTTCCACGCTCTCTCTGTTTACCAGTATTTATTTTCGACGCTCTCTCTGTTTACCAGTCTTTCTTTTCGACGCTCTCTCTGTTTACCAGTATTTATTTTCGACGCTCTCTCTGTTTACCAGTCTTTCTTTTCGACGCTCTCTCTGTTTACCAGTCTTTCTTTTCGACGCTGTTTCTGTCTACCAGTCTTTCTTTTCGACGCTCTCTCTGTTTACCAGTCTTCCTTTTCGATGCTCTCTCTGTTTACCAGTATTTCTTTTCCACGCTCTCTCTGTTTACCAGTATTTCTTTTCCCCATTCTCTCTGTTTACCAGTATTTCTTTTCGACGCTCTCTCTGTTTACCAGTCTTTCTTTTCGACGCTGTTTCTGTCTACCAGTATTTCTTTTCGACGCTCTCTCTGTTTACCAGTCTTCCTTTTCGACGCTGTTTCTGTCTACCAGTCTTCCTTTTCGACGCTGTTTCTGTCTACCAGTCTTTCTTTTCGACGCTGTTTCAGTCTACCAGTCTTTCTTTTCGACGCTCTCTCTGTTTACCAGTCTTCCTTTTCGATGCTCTCTCTGTTTACCAGTCTTTCTTTTCGACGCTCTCTCTGTTTACCAGTATTTCTTTTCCACGCTCTCTCTGTTTACCAGTCTTTCTTTTCGACGCTCTCTCTGTTTACCAGTCTTCCTTTTCGACGCTCTCTCTGTTACCAGTCTTTCTTTTCGACGATCTCTCTGTTTACCAGTATTTCTTTTCGACGCTCTCTCTGTTTACCAGTCTTTCTTTTCGACGCTCTCTCTGTTTACCAGTCTTCCTTTTCGACGCTCTCTCTGTGACCAGTCTTTCTTTTCGACGCTCTCTCTGTTTACCAGTCTTCCTTTTCGATGCTCTCTCTGTTTACCAGTATTTCTTTTCCACGCTCTCTCTGTTTACCAGTATTTATTTTCGACGCTCTCTCTGTTTACCAGTATTTATTTTCGACGCTCTCTCTGTTTACCAGTCTTTCTTTTCGACGCTCTCTCTGTTTACCAGTATTTCTTTTCCCCATTCTCTCTGTTTACCAGTATTTCTTTTCGACGCTCTCTCTGTTTACCAGTCTTTCTTTTCGACGCTCTCTCTGTTTACCAGTATTTCTTTTCGACGCTCTCTCTGTTTACCAGTCTTCCTTTTCGACGCTGTTTCTGTCTACCAGTCTTCCTTTTCGACGCTGTTTCTGTCTACCAGTCTTTCTTTTCGACGCTGTTTCAGTCTACCAGTCTTTCTTTTCGACGCTCTCTCTGTTTACCAGTCTTCCTTTTCGATGCTCTCTCTGTTTACCAGTATTTCTTTTCCACGCTCTCTCTGTTTACCAGTATTTCTTTTCCACGCTCTCTCTGTTTACCAGTCTTTCTTTTCGACGCTCTCTCTGTTTACCAGTCTTCCTTTTCGACGCTCTCTCTGTTACCAGTCTTTCTTTTCGACGCTCTCTCTGTTTACCAGTCTTTCTTTTCGACGCTGTTTCTGTCTACCAGTCTTTCTTTTCGACGCTCTCTCTGTTTACCAGTCTTCCTTTTCGATGCTCTCTCTGTTTACCAGTATTTCTTTTCCACGCTCTCTCTGTTTACCAGTATTTATTTTCGACGCTCTCTCTGTTTACCAGTCTTTCTTTTCGACGCTCTCTCTGTTTACCAGTATTTATTTTCGACGCTCTCTCTGTTTACCAGTCTTTCTTTTCGACGCTCTCTCTGTTTACCAGTCTTCCTTTTCGATGCTCTCTCTGTTTACCAGTCTTTCTTTTCGACGCTCTCTCTGTTTACCAGTATTTCTTTTCCACGCTCTCTCTGTTTACCAGTCTTTCTTTTCGACGCTCTCTCTGTTTACCAGTCTTCCTTTTCGACGCTCTCTCTGTTACCAGTCTTTCTTTTCGACGATCTCTCTGTTTACCAGTATTTCTTTTCCACACTCTCTCTATTTACCAGTATTTCTTTTCGACGCTCTCTCTGTTTACCAGTCTTTCTTTTCGACGCTGTTTCTGTCTACCAGTCTTTCTTTTCGACGCTCTCTCTGTTTACCAGTCTTCCTTTTCGACGCTCTCTCTGTTACCAGTCTTTCTTTTCGACGCTCTCTCTGTCTACCAGTCTTTCTTTTCGACGCTCTTTCTGTCTACCAGTCTTTCTTTTCGACGCTCTCTCTGTCTACCAGTCTTTCTTTTCGACGCTGTCTTTGTCTACCAGTCTTTCTTTTCGACGCTGTCTCTGCCCACCAGTCTTTCTTTTCAACGCTCTCTCTGTCCACCAGTCTTCCTTTTCGACGCTGTTTCTGTCTACCAGTCTTCCTTTTCGACGCTGTTTCTGTCTACCAGTCTTTCTTTTCGACGCTGTTTCTGTCTACCAGTCTTTCTTTTCGACGCTGTTCTGTCTACCATTCTTTCTTTTCGACGCTCTCTCTGTCCACCAGTCTTTCTTTTCGACGATGTTTCTGTCTACTAGTCTTACTTTTCGACGCTGTTTCTGTCTACCAGTCTTACTTTTCGACGTTGTTTCTGTCTACCAGTCTTTCTTTTTGACGCTTTCTCTGTCTACCAGTCTTTCTTTTCGACGCTGTTTCTGTCTACCAGTCTTTCTTTTCGACGCTGTTTCTGTCTACCAGTATTTATTTTCGACGCTCTCTCTGTTTACCAGTCTTTCTTTTCGATGCTCTCTCTGTTTACCAGTCTTTCTTTTCGATGCTCTCTCTGTTTACCAGTATTTCTTTTCCACACTCTCTCTGTTTACCAGTATTTCTTTTCGACGCTCTCTCTGTCCACCAGTCTTTCTTTTCGACGCTGTCTATGTTTACCAGTCTTTCTTTTCGACGCTGTCTATGTTTACCAGTCTTTCTTTTCGACGCTGTTTCTGTCCACCAGTCTTTCTTTTCGACGCTCTCTCTGTCCACCAGTCTTTCTTTTCGACGCTCTCTCTGTCCACCAGTATTTCTTTCAGGCCTTGTTTGTGTATTAATTTTCCTTCATGTTTTTTCTCTTTCTTTATCATATTAATTTATTTTTTTCCTCGCATATTCAACTTTGTTCCCCCATTTTTCTTTAATCTTCACTTTTTTCTCTATGTATTTTTCTTTCCTTCTCTTTCTCCTAAAATTCTGTCTCCTCCCTAATATTTGATATTATTCTTTTCTTCTGTCCCCCCTTGCCTCTTTAATACCTCTAACATCTACTTAATTTCCCCACTTGTTCCATGCTTTCTGATTTTCTTAGCACCCATAAGGGCTAAATTGGACAATTAGTCGCTTTTAATCATAATTTGAATTCTTTTAAATAATAGATAATTAAGCATTTTTTTTTAATTATTGAAAAAATATATACACAATATATTATAGTAAAATTATATATATATATATATATATGTCTGTGTGTGTTATTCGGAAGAGTAATCCACTCCTGATTTACACTTTTAGCTTTTGTAAGTATGGATGGTCGGAAGGACATTGATCTTGGTAAAATGACCAGACTCGTTAAAAATCTAAAAACAACTTTTTTATTTATATTAAAAAATGAAATAAAATTAACGTCATGCTTGGAAGACAATTTTTATTTATTAATACTAAATGTATTTTTTTTTTTCGGCAATATCTTATTCTATATCTGTTTATATTATGAAGTTTAAAGAAAGAAATTATTTTTAAACAGAAAAAATACATACATTTTGGACAAAAACAAATTATTTAAAAATCCTCATGACATCAATTTTATTAACTTATTTTTTTTAGTATTTATAGATGAAAAAATCATATGTTTGGACAGATACAAATTTTCTTTGAGAAATATGTCTGTAATGAAAACATTCCATGGCGTTAATTTTATTTATTTTTTTAATATAAAAAAAAAATTCGATGCAAAAAAAAGAATTGCTAGACTTTTTTTATTTATTTTTTTATTCCATTATGTTAACTTTATGTAATTACTTTAAACAAAAAGTCATTGACCTAGATTTTAGATTTTTACCGAGATTATTAACGTATAAATCAGGGGTGGGTTACTCTTCCGGATAACCTATATATATATATATATATATATATATATATATATATATATATATATATATTAGTATACACCCTCTGTCAAATATGACAGAAAATAAAAATTATGCTTTGCCAGTGTTCGTATTAATATAAAACCATAGAATTACCTCAGTAATTTAATTTTTTATATATAAATTATCATTTCTGATAGCTTAAAGAAAACAAAGAAACACTGTTTACTTTTATATTTTATTTCTTTTTGTGTGTGTGGGGGGAGGTATTATTTAGCCCCTCCTCCCCCCCCCAAAAAAAATATCTCCTCACCTAAACATAACTTTGATAATTGCACGCTGCAATGTTATCAAATTAATAATTAAATAACATATTAATCCGATAAAATAGTAACTTAGATATAATGATTTAATCACTGGCGGCCATGATGCCTTAAATCAATTAGGGCGAAGTAGGTGAGGTATTACAATGCTCCTGGAATTTTGGGGGTCAACCAGAAGACTCCTGGGCAATGCTAGGTAGGGACAGCTTGTGTATAATATGTATTGTATATCATATGGAAATGATGTATATATTATATATATATATGATCAATTAAGCTGAATTATTTCGACACTTGATTATTGGGGAAATGGTCGTATAATCAGTACCATTGGAGAGCCATGAATATTATAACTGTCCTGTTTTTAAATCTCCGAAACAGTTACATGGTAAACAGCTGATGATCCCCGTGTTAATATTAGACGCTTAAGGTCTCCTGTTTTTGTTTCACTCTTAGATAATTAACCCCCCCCCTTTTTTTTTTTTTTTTTTTATTTATTTATTTATTTTTATTTATTTTTATTTATTTTTTTTTATTTTACTTATATTTTTTCATTTATTAATTTTCCAACGAATGTTAAGTCTGCAATATCTTAGATTTAGTTGGTTTGTCTGGGAATTTAAACTGCATTTTACATTTTTTTTTTTTTTTTTTTTTTTTTTTAATGACTCAAAGCTTCTTTAGACTATATATAGATATATAGGGATTGCCTGAGTGTCAAATATGTTAAATTTAAAATGATTTATGATCTACGAGACGTACCCGTGACCTGTTGGGTCATAACAACTATCACTATTTATTCTACATAGATTTAATTAGAAAATTGATTTGAAATAAAAACAAGGGAGTCACCTTCCCCCTCTCTCTATGAACTCTTATTACTCTTATGCAGAGAGAGAGAGAGAGAGAGAGAGAGGGGGCAGTCGCCTTCCCCCTCTCTCTATGAACTCATCTTATTACTCTTATGCAGAGAGAGGGGGCAGCACCTTCCCCCTCTCTCTATGAACTCATCTTATTACTCTTATGCAAACAGAGAGGGGGGGGGGAGCAGTCACCTTCCTCCTCTCTTTATGAACTCTTTTTATTACTCTTATACCTAATATTTCTTTCTAGCTAAAATATGTTAGTTTTCTTTTAAATTATCTCCCTTGAAATTTAATCAACAATATTTTAAGAAAAGTTTTGGTAAATTTTATTAAATCACTTTAATTACTGTTAATATCAACAAAACTATTGCATATATATATATATAATATTTATAAATAAATATTAGAATTTTATTTACCTACAGACGACGTCGTTTTGAGCTTTTTGCTCTCATCAGTGTAGGGAAGTGATAATTTCAGACGGTCATAAGGCATGGACCCAGTTCACTAAGCCACCTTTGACTTCGCACGCTTTCACTCTATCTTCATGGCCATAGGAAATTACCACATCATACGGAGAATTTAAGTTATATTTATGCGAATTACAGCGTAAACATCAAGACAGACTAGAGAACTCAACGAACTTACTACGAGGCTTGCTTTGTAGCTAAGTGAATGTCTATTGAAAAAAAAGGGCAATAAAATTGCAAATGAATAACACCAAACATTAATTTATTATAAACTGTTTAAAAATAGTTATGCAAATTAAGCATTCAAAGTTCTGTGTTTATGACTTTTCGTTCTACTATGTATACAGTATTTACAAAAGACTACATTGTATTATTGATTTAAATAAGGCTGAGCTGTTTTGGTGGTAATATAGGTGTGATAAATGAAAAAAACGTTTGCATTTATTCATTCAGATCAGGGGCGGGCAACTTCCGGCCCGCGAAGGCTTAGCGTCCGGCCCGCCACCCTGCTATGCTTTATTATTGCAATCCGGCCCGTGGACCTCCAAGTAAAACTCATATCATTTTGTGACATAGGCGTAAAAGTAGGTTTCAATTAAGATTTACAGTAGGATAAAAATGTATGAATATCAGCGAATATTTCAGTTTTCTTTAACTATTAATTTCAAATCCTTGGCCTGAGATAAAAAAAAAGAAAAAGAGAAAGGCAAAGAGCAAATGAGAGACGATGAAAGGGCATAAAACAGAGATCCTATGTGAGGTGTGTCAAAACGAATGCTGGATCAACTTGCTACTTCCCCCGTCATTATTTTTTATGATTCCAAAATGGCCATTCGTCGGCGCCTTTTATAACATCACATACAGAAGTCTCTTGAGAAAAAATATCAGATTTGTAGAGTGTTCAATGCATTTTTTGTACAATTTATTCATGTAAACAAAATATAGTGATTCTGAGATTTTGTTTTTCACTCCAGCCCGCGATCTCCTTCCAAAAGTCTCATCTGGCCCTCACTCTGAAAAGGTTGTCTGCCCTTGATTTAGATATAGCACACATGCAGTAGTGTTGCTTTGATAATATGCACTTAGGTAAATAGTGTGGGTGACATGTCAATTACCTATAGAACACAACACTTGATATCAGTAGAGTAAGGAACATTTTTTTCTCTCTATATAATTTGTCAGTCGGTCGGTCCCATTTTTTATTGAAAGTCGATTTATAAATATTAATTTATGCATATATATAGGATTGTGACCTATATTTGACCGACACGAACTTTGATCGGATTTGAATCTTGTCTTTTTTTCCTTTCTCTTTTTCTTAACATCCGGCTTTCTGCTGGTGACATTTCCAACACGGGGATTCTGACTTTTTATTTTTATTCAGTCTTTGAAGAGATGTGGTAGCATCGAAACGTTTGTTGATTGACATAAGACTGTAATATTTTTTATGTAATTTTATAAATGCTCTACTTGTTATTGAGCACTTTTGAAAATATTGGTTTTATGTTCATTTTATTAACATATTTGAACTTGATCAATTAATATATACTAGTAAAAATATGCTCGCTCCGCTCGCATATTTTTTGGTAATTGTTTTATTTAATTGCTCAGTAAAATGGGTTTGTTTTTTACAGAAAAGAAAGAAAATCACCCCATCCTTTATTTTAATAAATAAAACACGGAATAATAAAAACATAGTTTTTAAACAAAATTTACCCTTTACGGCGTAAAATGTAAAACAAAAAATCCTAAACTCACTTAAGGTCGTAAAAAGATTATAATATTTGAAGTTTTTCAAATCGAAAAAAAAGGTGTATCTAAAATAAAATCAACAATTAAAAAAAATAAAATTCAGTGAACACGATTCTAAATTCAGTCATTTAATTGCTCAGTAAAATGCGTTTTTTTTAACAAAAAAAATAGTAATTTTTAAATCAATTATTTTTTAAATTAAGCAATTTGATTCAATAAATTTGTGCTTTAAAACATAATTTCTAGTACAATTAAAAACAAACCCAAAACGTTTTAATAAAAAAATCACAGTAAATATATCATTTTTGAGCGAGTTGTATGATAAATCTCAGAGAATGTGTTGTTTACATGTTATTAATCAAATAACGCGCCCCTGTCTCGTGTCTCTCTCTTTCTCTCTTTCTCTCTTTCTCTCTCTTGAAATAGAACTTTCTGTGCGTCGAAATAGAACGTTATACTTAATAATCAGAGGGCGGGTAAGACATATATTACATTACCACCCCCATCAAATAAAAGAGGAGGTATTGCCTGGGAAAATGGTATCATAACAACAGAACAGATAGTACACTACCCCCGAAAAAGAAAAAGTAAAGGAGAAGGTAATCCCTGAGAGGGGGGTATCATGACCACAGAACAAATACAACATCCCCTCCCCCAAAAAAGGAAGAGGTAATGCCTGAGAGGATGGTATCATGACAACAGAACAGATACTACATTACCTTCACACCTCTCAAGAAAGGAGGGGGTAATGCCTGGGAGGATAATATGACAACAGAACAGATACTACACTACCTCCACATCTCTCAAAAAAGGAGGGGGTAATGCCTGGGAGGATGATATGACAATAGGACAGATACTACACTACCTCCACACTTTTCAAAAAATGAGAAGGTAATACCTGGGAGTATAGTTCGGCTTCAGAGATACATAATCTGTATTATTAATAGATAAGATGATTCGTAATAGAAGTAGGAGTAGAGTTCAGCTTCAGACAGACTGATACATAATCTCTATTAATATATATATATATATATATATATATATATATATATATATATATATATATATATATATTCCATGCCAGTATACTGAAATCATGTGCCCTTAATAGGCTTAAGATGAAAATTCATATACACTAAATGTACAAAAGCAAGGAAATTCCCAAATGTTTACACTTTTATTGTCATTAAGGGTATGCGAGCACAACAGGGCTATGTATTTTACTGGTAGGAATTTTTCTTCAGCGCACCTCACACACTTTATCCACTCAAGGATAGAGATTTATACTGTAGTGATGTGATAATGAAATGGCTTGGTTGATATGTAGTCATACCCTTAATGACAATAAAAGTGTAAACATTTGGGAATTTCCTTGCTTTTGTACATTTAGTGTATATGAATTTTCATCTTAACCCTATTAAGGGCATATGATTTCAGTATACTGGCATTTATCATGGAATGTCACTACTTTTGTAAAGGCTATGCCTCAAGAAAATGGTATTTTAAAGGTTTTTTTGAAATTTTCTGGAAAACTAAGGTATATGATAAACTGAAATTGAAATCCCATCAACTAGACCCTAGAACTTCTATCTCTGCCAAAATACAGCTGAATCCATCAAATAGTTGATGAGATATAGGGTGGCAATAAACAAATAAATAAAACTTGCTAGGGAATAACATGAAGGCTTTTCATACACGAACTAACATTGAACTCTCTTAAGTCTTAGTTAATCACTATCCCACACCGGATTTTTTCGGGGGACCCCCTCAGAGATACACCGTTTTCTGTCATTGTTGACGCCATTCCCTATCGGGACGTGACTACAATCATTTCAGCTTGCCGATGATTCCACTGGGCACAGAGATTTACTAAAGATGTCTAAATCTGCCCTTTTGGATGAAACAGCGGTACATTGCTGAAATATGTAATATACAGTATCTAAATAAATTATATATATATATATATATATATATATATATATATATATATATATATATATATATATATATATATTAGTTATTTCCCTTCCATATAAATACAATAACACATTAAATATTTGAAAAAGCAGAAAAATATTTTATAAAGGACCTGATGATTGAAAACATATTTCCAGGCTTCTCGGCTGGGACTTTATCGTCATGTTGATATAAAATATCATGAAATTATTTTGGATTGGCTGCCTCGTAACTCTCGCTTCCCTTATTTTGTCCTTTAGTCCTCACATTCCATGAGCGATGTTTCTGACAAAGGGGAAAGAATTGCTGCTTTTCGGGGTCGGAATCTATCACAATATAACACTTATTGTTGGCTTGTTTTTGACCTTGAAGTGCTATTTTAATTTATAGCTCCTTACATCAAGAGAGAGTTGTCCGATCACAACATGCCTACCCCTTGCTGTTTTACAATTTATAATCTGGCTGTACCTCTACTAAAATTCGGTCGACAAACGGATGTTTAAATTTTAGTTGCTAGACTTCATGACTGAGACTTTATCTTCATTCCAATGTAAAATATCACAAAATTATTTTGAATTGACTTCTATAAATGCATTTTGAGAAAGAGAGAGAGGGAAATATTTGTTGAATTACAGCATGCAGCCCCTTTTTCTCTGTCGGTCCCCTTTTTCTCTTTGTTTCTGTGTGTTTATTGTTCCATTATTTAATCCAAATTAATGATTTTATTTTAATAAAAAATTAAAGGCTAATTTAAATTCTTAACTTTTTTATATATAATTGTCAAATTTAAAAAAAAAAATACTTTTCTTCTGATTAAAAGTGAAAACACGCTTATCACATTGTTACTTTAGTGTGTATTGATTTTATAAATTTAATCACTTTAGTGTGTATTGATTTTATAAATTTAATCGGGCAAATAAAATGTTACATTTTATATTCATTTTTAAAATTTGATATAAATGATGATAAAAATTAAATTTAAAATAAAACTTTAAGAATATTTAATGTTCTCATTTAAAATTTCTAACTAAAAAAATCGTTTTGCACTATAATCCATTGACAAATTTACATTTTAATTTTAATTAATGTCTGATAAATGAATATTTACATTTTTTAAAAAAAAACTATTTTGATTAAAAGTCTCGTAATTTAATATTTGTTATGTAGGATTTTTATCTATTTATTCAACACAAAACTTACTGATTTGTTGAAATAAACAGTCAATTTTGAAATAGTAAAAAGGTCGTCCATATATCTTTTCCCTCCAACTATGTCGGTAAATCACTTATCAAAAAGGATTGAGAAAGGAGAGTATTAGCAAATGAAAACACTTGAAATATGACTTAACACATCACTCAATAAATTCCGGGCCTTACATATAGATGGCACCACTAATAGAAATTCCATATGATTTTTATAAATTTCGAATGGGATGTGTTGATGTGTTAAAATTTGACCCTTATCGAGTTATTAGTTTACAAATTACAGTTATTAAAGTGAAGCTACTGTTGCAAATTTTCAAAACAATGGAAAAATCTGAATTTCATGTGTTGATAAAGATTTTTTTTCTGATGAGGGGGGATACTGTTCAAGCAAAGCAATGGCTTGATAAGTGTTATTCGGATGCTGCTCCGTCGAAAACAACAAAACGACATGTGAAACAGAATTAAGTATTTACCTTGTATTAAAAACGAAATGGTAAATACACTGACTCTACTTAATGTATAAGATAATATATATCTTATCAAGACAGTTTTTCCCTATTTCTTTGATGTTAATAGCTTTTTTAAAAAGTACATACTGTTCAGGCATTTTTTTTGGCAAAACACGCATACACAGAAACATGCAAAGTGGTCACAGAATGTTATTAATGCTGGTGTATTTAGTTAGTACCAAAATCTTTTATATTATTTTAGATGATGTAAGCCGAAGAAATGTCTCTTCATCAGAAATTAACGTGCGCTTTTCCAAAGAAAATACAAACCAACAAGTAGTGAGTTTCATAAATAAATAAATTTATTACAAAACAAAATAATAATTTTTTTCAACGAACAATTTAACAAATATAATTACTTAAATATAACTTCACTTGTTTTATTCTGTAACGAACAATTGAAGCGAGTTTTATGAATAAATTTATTACAAACCAAATTATTTTTTTCAACGAACAATTTAACAAATATAATTACTTAAATATAACTTCACTTGTTTTATTCTGTAATGAACAATTAAAGCGAGTTTTATGAATAAATTTATTACAAACCAAATTATTTTTTTCAACGAACAATTTAACAAATATCTTTACTTAAATATACTTCACTTGTTTTATTCTGTAACGAACAATTAAAGCGAGTTTTATTAATAAATTTATTACAAAACAAAATAATAATTTTTTTCAATGAACAATTTAACAAATATCTTTACTTAAATATAACTTCACTTGTTTTATTCTGTAACGAACAATTAAAGCGAGTTTTATGAATAAATTTATTACAAAACAAAATAATAATTTTTTTCAACGAACAATTTAACAAATATCTTTACTTAAATATAACTAATTAGTTTAATTTATTTGATATAATTGTGAAATGTGTAATAACATATTATTAACTGCATCACTTTCTGTACAATCGTACTGTTGTCATCACATTAAATCATCCAAATTGGGTGGCAATGCTGAGGATAAGTCACCATACATTATTTTAAATCTGCTTTTGCAGATCATCCACAAATTTGTTAATGAAAGTCATTTCTTGTTTGTTTGTATTTTCTTTGGAAAAGAGCACAGTAATTTCAGATGAGGGGACATTTTTTCGCCTTACACCGTCTAAAATAATATCATGTGATCGCAAGTTTTACTGGCAGAGGTTTTGTTGCTGATAAAATACACCAGCACCTGTTATTAATATAGAGAAGAAAAGAAGATCGAAAAAATGACAAATAATAACTCAAATAATGTAAGGGAGATAAGTCATATTTTAAGCTGCTAAGATTTATCTCTCTTACATTATTTGAGTCATTATTTAAAATTGTTGCTATTGTAACAATCTTCCTAACCGGAATATTTTTGTTTAAATTAAAAAATCTGACACGATAACTTTATATATTGGATAATATCTATTACTAATGGATATTTGTTATATATTTCTCTGAACTGAAACTAATTTAGGTGGGGGAGTAGTGTAATATCTGTTCTGTTGTCATGAGACCATCATCCAAAGCATTACCTCCTCCTTGCTAAAAATATGCTTTCTCCGGTCGTATATTTTTGCTAGTGTATATAATATCTATTAATGTGTGTATATTTCATTTTGGCATACCAGTTATGCATACCATTAAATGGTATGCGTAACTGGTGTGTAATATAGTGGTAATTATCTAGTTTGGTCAACCTGTTACTCCACTGTTGACCTTCTCAGCCAGTTGGATTTGTTTGGACACATATTTATTTCCAGCATCACTTTACTTGTAATACCAGTTAATCAGCTTTAAAGTGATTTACATGTTTGAATTGCTGACGTTTGTGAAAAGTGTTTATGTTTATATGTATGAACAGTTAGCCTATATCTATTTTTGCGCATGAACAGTTAGCCTATATCTATTTTTGCGCATGAACAGTTAGCCTATATCTATTTTTGTGTATAAAGAGTTAGCCCCTATGTATATTTTGTGTATAAACGGTTAGCCTATATCTATTTTTGCGCATGAACAGTTAGCCTATATCTATTTTTGCATATGAACAGTTAGCCTATATCTATTTTTGCGCATGAACAGTTAGCCTATATCTATTTTTGCGCATGAACAGTTAGCCTATATCTATTTTTGCGCATGAACAGTTAGCCTATATCTATTTTTGTGTATAAATAGTTAGCCCCTATGTATATTTTGTGTATAAACGGTTAGCCTATATCTATTTTCGTGTTTTTGTGTATGACGCCTATATCTATTTTGGGGTATGAAGAGTTAGCCTATATCAATTTTTTGGGTATGAAGAGTTAGCCTATATCAATTTTTGTGTATGAAGAGTTAGCCTATATCAATTTTTTGTGTATGAAGAGTTAGCCTATATCAATTTTTGTGTATGAAGAGTTAGCCTATATCAATTTTTGGGTATGAAGAGTTAGCCTATATCTATTTTTTGGGTATGAAGAGTTAGCCTATATCTATTTTGCATATGAAGAGTTAGCCTATATCTATTTTTGCATATGAAGAGTTAGCCTATATCTATTTTTGTGTATGAAAAGGTAGCCTATATCTATTTTGAGGTATGATGAGTTAGCCTACATCTATTTTTGTGTATGAAGAGTTAGCCTACATCTATTTTTGTATATGAAGAGTTAGCCTATATCAATTTTTGGGTATGAAGAGTTAGCCTATATCTATTTTTTGGGTATGAAGAGTTAGCCTATATCTATTTTTGCATATGAAGAGTTAGCCTATATCTATTTTTGTGTATGAAAAGGTAGCCTATATCTATTTTGAGGTATGATGAGTTAGCCTACATCTATTTTTGTGTATGAAAAATCTTTTTCACGCTTTGCGATAATATGGCCCAGTGTAGATGAGAGAGAACTGTATATGGTCCTGTGGGGTGATTAGGAGCGGAAGAAGCCTTTTTCTTTTTATTTAAAATTAGCTGTATCTACCCGATGTTGTTCAGGCACCTTTTTACCTTAATGTTTTGCTCATTGACATACGCATTCTCTCCTTGACATTTCTCCTCATTAATTTGTTGTAAGATAATTTTTACATTTTTCGTAAGGATAATTCAATTAGGGAATATGTCATTAAGAAAACCGTTAACGATTTTGATAGGACCTCTTACGAAATATTGAAATTTAAATCCCATAAATACTTTCAATTTTTGTTTTCTTTTAACAACAAAATAAACATATTGCAAAATAATATATATATATTTTTTAACAGCTGTTGTCAGTCATTTTTTCCTTTTTTTTTAAAATTAGAATTTTGTGAAGTTAAAATACTTACCGTATCGTTTGGTTATTACATCAATCAGATAAAATTGTTTAAAATTATAACATTATTTAAAAGAAGTTTATCTAAAAAAAAATATGCTTGACTGAATTGCCATAGACGTTGACTCGTCTGACAATTTTATTATGTAGCTAAAATAGGATATTAGTAAATTATCTCGGGTCTTCACTTTGCCCCAATTGAAATGAATTGCTCTCACCTTGAGGGAGCTCCCCTACTTTGAGAAGCTCCTAAGCCTGACCTTCACTTCAGACTTGAAATGGAAGACTTACATTAAATCCGTTGCTAAGGTCTCTAGAAAAATTGTTGGATCATTCTACCGCTCCAGAATGTATCTTTGCTCCTGACACAGTCCTTTACCTGTATAAAAGTCAAATATGATGGGGAGGTACTGTTGCCACATCTGGGGAGGTGCCGCTCAGAGCACCCTTTCCTACCATGACAGAGTAGAAAACCGATTTCGAAATCTATTGGCCGATGTCCTCCTTTCTTCGCTACAGCTTCTTTCTCACAGAAGAGACGTTGCTAGTCTTTCTCTGCTCTATCGTTATTTTTATGTTAGCTGCTCGACAGCTTCAATCAATGGTCCCACCCTGTAAAACATTCACAACAAAAACTCCTAACTACAACCACTGTCAATAATTTCCCTTTCTCCACCGGTGTAGCTAAAACTAAATGGAACTTCCATGAGCAAAGTTTCTTTCGTAGAACTGCCTGTTTGTTGAACACAGTATCACAGAGCTGCGTCCCGGCTGACTACAACATTACCATTTTGAAGTTCAATGTAAACAAAGGCTTGTTGAGCCGTTCTCTTAAATAATCAATTTCTGATCAGTTACAATCATCGTTACAAATCTCCTCGATGTTTCACTGTCAAACTGACAAACTTAATAACCCTTATCCTCGAGTGGCCTTTGGGCCTTGATAAGCAGTAACTCGTGAGTAAAAAAAAAAATAATAATGTTAATATGAATGTACATCTTATATATAATGTAAACTGAGATTTTCCCCCTATTACCGTTCTTCGGGTCTGGATTTACGCCGGTCTATCGGTTGTCCGTCCTGTGCAGTTCTAGGAGGTGCACCCTCCCAGGCTTTGCCTTCTCACCCTTTGAGAGGGGGGTTAGTTTATTGCTAATCGCCTGAGGCGCCCCTACCGGGGAATGCCGACGGGGCTGCCCAGGCAATTTTTAAACAGCCAGAGTGCTCAAATTCTCGAGCGCTGGTTTTTTCTCACTTTCCCGACCTTGTGTCACATCTTACCTTGTGGGAGGAAGATAAATAGAACCTCTGTCAATCACAAGTCTTGTGACCGCTACTCGAATCACTGGGTTCAAATATTTCGTAAGATATGGTTTTAAAAATTTCATAGTTATTTAAAGCAAACACTGACTACTTACTAGACATAATTTTAATTTTCATTAACTTTGTAGATGCTAAATGTTAAACTCATAAATTCACTTTTTCTTTACGACTACATGCCACCATACATTTCATTCAACTCTATCATAATTTTAGCTTAACTGCTTCTAAAGTCTACGGATATGCATTGCTGTAATAATCTTATAATATTTTGAAGCTTAACACCTGACTCCTGAAAGGTTTCAATACTTTAACAGTTATTTAAGTTAAAGCAAACAGACTTTATTACACGTAATTTTATTATTAATTTGAATACAATATTGTGAGTTGCGGGTTAATTTGAAAAATAAATAAGTCATTTGTGGGTTAGTTAAGGTATGCGTGAAAACAAACACAAATTGGAGATGCTATTGGCGAACTGAAAATATCAGAGCAAACTTTGCCACTAGGTAGCAAGGACGTCCTCAGTACTTGCTCTGAATGGAGGGAGGGGCTTGGAGCCCCCATGGTACATAAAATAGAAGAGCATAAGAAAACATTGTAACATCAAATTAATAAGCGATGAAAATTCCTTTTTGTGTTTTCCGAGTCTTCAATTGTAAACTAGTCCGTGCGGGAAAGATACTTTTTTAAATGTTCGGAGAATTCCCAATTGGAAGGACAAGACAATGTTTCTTTTTCACCTTGTGTAACTTGACATCCTCAACAAAGATGTTGGTTCTGCAAGACATAATTTTAAGAAACAATGTAACACCTAAACAGTTGAGGAACCTTATAGACTTTCGCATGCAGCCTCCAGCAAAGAATTGAAGGGGCCGACTACGTCACAATAATTAAAGTTTATTCTTAGTGCTTATTATTCATGGATGATGCTTTAACCTTTGCAGACCCCGCCATAGCTCAGAATTAACGCATAAGAAGAAGAAAGATGATGGATGCTTTCTTAGATTAGGACCCACGCTAAAATCGACTTGCCATTGGTACTTTCCGGATGTTTACGTAAGCCGCCGGAAAGTACCAACGCCAAGTCGGTTGACCTACCTGCGTCCAAAAAATCAAAAACGAGGCTGCATTTACAACAAGTGAAAAATAAACAAACATTAACCAACATTTTAAAGCGAAAAAAAATCAAAAAAATAAATTTAGTCAAATTGTATGAAAGAAATATTTATTCTTTTAACGAAGAAATAAAAATAAACAGGTGATAAATTATATTTTTACGTTTTTTTTTTTGTTTTTTTTACTGAAAATTATTTTTGGTTTGTAATCAGGTAAAAATACCTTCGTTAGGGTTAGTTTGTTTTTTTTTACTGAAAATTATTTTTGATTTTGTTAGGGTTAGGTAATAAAGTTTTTTTTTTTTTTGCCTGAACATTTTTTCTTTTGCGATCAGTTTTTCTTCCTGATGAAAGTTAATCACTCTTTCGTGAGACTCAACAGCCAGTGATAGCTTGTGAAAATTGATTGCAGTACTTTGGCGTTTCAATCAGTTGAAATGTTGACATGTCGTCTGCTTATTTTCTCACAATTTGATTGTCTAAGCGCTTCGGTACTTTCCGGCGATTTACGTAAACATCCGGAAAGTATCAACGTCAAGTCGATTTTAGCGTGGGTCCTAATCTAAGAAAGTACCGGATGATGTTTTAACCTGTTAGACTTTCACAGCTATTATAATATATAATTCTGTTAATTTTTTTTTTTTTTTACTAACGAATCATCACTTACCAAGGTTAAAAAGCATTCAAGGATAAGGTTAATAAGATGAATATATTGTCAGTTGAATGATGAAGAATATTATGAGAGGATTGAAAATGATGAATTGAATGAACAAAATTTGATTACTTATGAGGAAGGTTTTATGACAAGTATTTGATGACATTGGATTTGAAGAGGACTATGTTGTTGCCTGCAGGGAAGCAGTCATGTTGTAATGTGTTCCACATATGGGAAGTTCTTGGAAAGACTGGGGTAATATTCATGAGATGGTGAAAATATTATAGGTTCTTTGGACCACCAATAACTATAAAACGTTGATTTTCATAAATTTTAATTAATTAATTATTGTTATTATTATTATTAGTAGTAGTAGTAGTAGTAGTAGTAGTAGTAGTAGTAGTCTTGTTTTAAGATTAGATAGTTTTTATTGTTAAACATACATGTTATTGTGGAGCTTTGCTCAAAGATTAAACTTTTTCTGTTATTGGCACATTTCAATCAATCCATTCTAGGTTTATTTTAAATCTGTCAAGAATTTGTTAAGAAAAATCACTGGCCTTTATTCTGTTTCTATTGAAGCCAATCTACTCTCTCACCGGTCAACTTTATCACAAAGAAGCTTTGAAAATGACTCATTTCAGATTCTCAACATCTTATTCTAATCTATTTATCTACTTATACTTCTATTACTAATCTTATCTTATCTATTAATAATGGAGATTTGGTATCTGTCTGTCTGAAACCGAAATTATACTATTACTTCTATTAAATTGTACTATTGTACTTTCTATTACTACTGGTGATTTGGTATCTGTCTGTCTGAAGCCGAAATTATACTATTACTTTTATCAAATTGTACTATTGTACTTTCTATTACTGATGGAGATTTGGTATCTGTCTGTCTGAAACCTAAATTATACTATTACTTCTATTAAATTGTACTTTCTATTACTACTGGTGATTTGGTATCTGTCTGAAACCGAAATTATACTATTACTTCTATTAAATTATACTATTGTACTTTCTATTACTACTGGTGATTTGGTATCTGTCTGTCTGAAACCGAAATTATACTATTACTTCTATTAAATTGTACTATTGTACTTTCTATTACTACTGGTGATTTGGTATCTGTCTGTCTGAAGCCGAAATTATACTATTACTTTTATCAAATTGTACTATTGTACTTTCTATTACTGATGGAGATTTGGTATCTGTCTGTCTGAAACCTAAATTATACTATTACTTCTATTAAATTGTACTTTCTATTACTACTGGTGATTTGGTATCTGTCTGAAACCGAAATTATACTATTACTTCTATTAAATTATACTATTGTACTTTCTATTACTACTGGTGATTTGGTATCTGTCTGTCTGAAACCGAAATTATACTATTACTTCTATTAAATTGTACTATTGTACTTTCTATTACTGATGGAGATTTGGTATATATCTGTCTGAAACCGAAATTATACTATTACTTCTATTAAATTGTACTATTGTACTTTTTTTTACTACTGGTGATTTGGTATCTGTCTGTCTGAAACCGAAATTATACTATTACTTCTATTAAATTGTACTATTGTACTTTCTATTACTACTGGTGATTTGGTATCTGTCTGTCTGAAACCGAAATTATACTATTACTTCTATTAAATTGTACTATTGTACTTTCTATTACTGATGGAGATTTGGTATATGTCTGTCTGAAACCGAAATTATACTATTACTTCTATTAAATTGTACTATTGTACTTTCTATTACTGATGGAGATTTGGTATATGTCTGTCTGAAACCGAAATTATACTATTACTTCTATTAAATTGTACTATTGTACTTTCTATTACTGATGGAGATTTGGTATCTGTCTGTCTGAAACCGAAATTATACTATTACTTCTATTAAATTGTACTATTGTACTTTCTATTACTGATGGAGATTTGGTATATGTCTGTCTGAAACCGAAATTATACTATTACTTCTATTAAATTGTACTATTGTACTTTCTATTACTGATGGAGATTTGGTATATGTCTGTCTGAAACCGAAATTATACTATTACTTCTATTAAATTGTACTATTGTACTTTCTATTACTGATGGAGATTTGGTATCTGTCTGTCTGAAACCGAAATTATACTATTACTTCTATTAAATTATACTATTGTACTTTCTATTACTGATGGAGATTTGGTATATGTCTGTCTGAAACCGAAATTATACTATTACTTCTATTAAATTGTACTATTGTACTTTCTATTACTGATGGAGATTTGGTATCTGTCTGTCTGAAACCGAAATTATACTATTACTTCTATTAAATTGTACTATTGTACTTTCTATTACTGATGGAGATTTGGTATATGTCTGTCTGAAACCGAAATTATACTATTACTTCTATCAAATTGTACTATTGCACTATCTTTCAATGCTCAATTCAGGAAGGTGGGGGTGGGGGTAGTGTAGTATCTGTTCTGTTGTCATGATACATCGTCCAAGGCATTACTTCCTCCTTTTTTAAAGGAGAAAGTAGTGTAGTATCTATTCTGTCATCATGACACTATCCACCCAGGTATTACCTCCTTCTTTGTGGGTGGGGTAGCATATGTGAACAAGAAATTTCACAAACTCAACACTTACGTTATATATACTAGCAAAAATATGTGACGTGGGGGGGGGGCATATTTTTGCTCGTCTCATTCTGGTAGTGTGAACGTGCTCTGTGTGCGTTCACTGCACAGGCCGTGATCGTCCGCTCGTTGTGCTGGTCTAAAGTCGGTGCGCGACTCCAACACCGGTCGCAGTGTCCAGTCAGTGCTGCAACAGAAGAATTCTCCCTCGAAATAGAACCACAACCCTAGTTTAAAACAAGTAACAGTAAAGTTTATTTTTGTGGAGGTTAAAATGGTCGTCATTTTTGAACAACAGACTTGCAAATGAGAAATCTCAGCCTGACCAAATCAAAACTAAAGTTCAATGGCTTAGAGCTCATCTTGCTTGGAGAGGCACACAAACCCAGAAAGCCAAACTGCCCATGAGATGTCCAGAGGACCAACTCTGACTGACCTCCCTTACCTATCTGCTGGAATATATTTAGATATCACTGGAACCACCCCAGAAAGACCACTTGAGATAATGGCTAGCAAGCATCCACTTGAAAAAGCCTATCTGCTGTCAATCTATGAACATAAACTATTTCTTGTTCACATATGCTACCCCAGCCACAAAGGAGGAGGTAATGCCTGTGTGGATGCCCCCCCCCCCCCACTCCCGGATTTTGACAGTCATTAAATTTGGAAGTCATAACCATAACAGGGGACCTCGTATATGAAAAAACATTATTTTCTCAAGTGGACAAATGCAATTCCGGGTGGCCAAACTCCAGATCAGACATATTTCCTGTGTGGTCTCTCTTCTCTTTGTTAAATATTACTCACTTGCAGCAAGTCTGCTATTCGCATGCATTGCAACTATGCAACACACTAAACATGCAACCGCTTAATGCATGTTTACAATAGGACTTAATTTTATTCTATTTTCTAAATATTGAAAACTTCCTAATACTAAAACCAAAAGTATTTTTTGTTAATATTTTTTAGTTTTGTTTTTATCCATCATAGCCTATTACATAAGAATGGTTTGGGATTAAAGAGATATTTTGTAAAAGCATGGATAAAGATTTATTGTGATAGTTTTCCACTTTGTCTCTTTTATTATTTTTATTTTGGTAGATATTTTTATCATATTATTCCCTCATATATATTTATATATATATATAAATTAATTTATAAAAATTAATAAATATATATGAAAAATAAAAAATTGATGACACGTTTGATATAGGGCGATTGAATGCAATACTAAAAAAAAACAGCGGTGTTCTGTCGCTAGTAAAAATAATAAAAAAAGCTACGTAACATCATAGGCAGTAAAAAAAAATTGTACATATGTCGGGCAGGGCATCCTGGTCTGGTGGTAAAGCACCAGACTATGAACATTTACATTGAGGGTTCGATCCCTGCCCAGGGTAGCCAGAAACACATGTCCATGGATTTCTTTTATGTTTTATGTACGTAAAAATTAATTAATAAATATATATATATTATATATACACTAAAAGAATATTAATTCCCCAAACAGAACAGTTTTGCACCACTTTTATGTCCTCTTACGAAGATTAAAATCAAGATATAATGTCTAGAATCCTTATTCCAATTTTGATCAAAATCCATTACATTATTTTGCTTCCAGGAAATGTCGAAAATTTAAAGCTTAAGGGGTCTTAAGAAGAAATTTAAATTCAGGGAAACTTGCTTAATTGGTGTCTCATAAATATGGATCAAATTTAATGGCAATCGAAAATATTTTAATTTCCAAATGGGAAATTGTGTCCATATTATGCACCCTTTAAAATACTCCAAAGAAACTGGAATTTAGGGCATATTTATTAATTGATGTCTTAATATCTACAGTTAAAATTTCACAAAATTCGGGGGTATCTGAATTTAATCGAAGGGCTTCCACTCTTTGCATAAAACTACATTGAGCTAAATATAGCCCACATTAACTACATTTACACCTTGCAGATGTGTTCCAAAATTCATGATAATTGGTTCATTAGTTTAGAAGTGAATCCTATTCATACAAATGTATAAACATATACTCTATCTAACTTATATATATATATATATATATATATATATATATATATATATATATATATATATATATATATATATATGTATATTATTATAATTCATGTATAATATTTATTTTCAGTATTTACTTCAACTGTGCTCAATACATGAGTAGAGCTTAGTAGTAGCATCAAGATATACTTATCTCAAGTAAGCTACACAGAAACGTTTGTTTCATTCACGGAGAAAATCGTCAGGCTATATATATAAAAATCTTGATGAAGTTGGGCCATTTATTGGTGAGATTAAAATGCCAAATTCATATTCAAAATAGAAGAACAATATGTTTCTGATTAAAAAAAATCCCATACACACACCGCGGCCAATCAAACAAATCAGTTAGCCCCCTCCACCCACCCCTACCATAATTTATTTTTTATATTGTGACTAATAGCTTAGCATTTTGATTAAAAAGAGGCTTTTCTGGTCAACCAAGAATTGCAACCCTCAGAAGGAAATTGACCGGAAAAGACTCTTTTTAACCAAAATGCTAAGATATTATATACATATATGAGGATAAAATGCACGATATATCATAAAATAAAATGCTGTGAAGACAGGATGTGTGAAAAAGACAAAAGGAAAAACAAATCAAATACAGGAAAAAAGAAAAAAGAAGAACGCACAACGGGATGTTTCTGGCACGTGTTTAACTATTTGAAAAAAGAAGAATGAATTTATGCAACGCGTGCGGCAAAGATGTTAAAATGGGAAAAGGGGGAAGAAAGAAAAGAAAAAGAAGGAAAATAAATTAAAAACATGTTTTTCATTTACATCAGATAATAGATTATAACGACTATGAACTAAAAATGCCCCCCCCCATATGCTTCTTTATAAAGTTTTACTAAATAATTATTGATTGCCCATTATTATCAAATTAAATGACACCCAAAAGGAGTATAAGTTGTTTCCATTAATGTATTATATATAAATATATATATAAAATTACATAAACAATATTATAGCCTTACATCAATCAACCAACGTTTCAAGATGTGGTAATATGCATTGAAACGTTGGTTGATTAACGTAAGGCTATAATATTGTTTATGTAATTTTATAAATGCTCTACTTGGTATTGAAAACTCTTGAAAAACTTGGTTTCATGTTCACTTTATTAACACGTTTGAACTTGATCAATTTATATATATATATATATATATATATATATATATATATATATATATATATAATGTGTGTGTCAGGTTGTATATGAAAAGAAATCAAATAAAGTGCTCGATCATATAAGAGAGCTAATATAATTTATTTAGATACTGTATATTACATATTTCAGCAATGTACCGCGGTTTCATCCAAAAGAGCAGATTTAGACATCTTTAGTAAATCTCCATGCCCAGTTGAATCATCGGCAAGCTGAAACGATTGTTGTCACGCACGACAGGGAATGGCGTCAACAATGACAGAAAACGGTGTATCTCTGAGGTGGTCCCCGAAAAAAACCGGTGTGGGATAGTGATTAACTAAGACTTAAGGGAGATCGATGTTAGTTCGTGTATGAAAGGCCTTCATTTTATTCCCTAGCAAGTTTTATTTATTTATTTATCTATTTATTTATCTGTTAGCAAGTTTTATTTATTTCCAGCAACTGATTTAAATTTAAGTGTATATATATATATATATATATCACTCAAATTTAAATCAGTTGCTGGATTATGAAATATGCATTTTGATGTGCGAATATTTTCACATTTTATATTTGACATTGCTGTGGTTTTTATTTTGTTTTGGTCGAGAATGAACTTGGGGGGGGGGGGGTTCTGGATACATACGAGGGATGCTCGGGAAATACTGTTGTGAAGAGAAACGCTGCTTGAATAAATTTTATGTTATTTGACTGAAAATGAACATTGTCTTGAAACAGCTTTAAACAACTTTACAATACCATTGTGTATATTTTTTATTTGGAATATGATTTGAAAATGATTTAAATCGTTAAAAATACATATATATACATATATGCTAAACAAACATACTTGTGACCCATTGGGTCACAATCACTACCATTATATCTTCTACTTTGATTCCATTCGAAAATCCATAAACTGTGAAATTTCTTAAGACATAACAAAAATAATAAGTCTCTTTACTTCTATATTATTATTTGTACTCACTAGGAGTTATCACACAAATCATCATCAGTGATTACTCACTGACAACAACCGGTGGTGTTCCCTGGAGTCTGAGTGACAACAAACCTCCCCAGATTTCCAGTACTCTCCACCTCTTTTCAATAACCATTGCAAATGACTTTGCGGTATCGCAATAGCTGCTTACCATTGATTTATCGTTAGTAACGACCATTGATCTCCTCTGGGATCCCAGTACTCTCCGCACTCTTCCAGTGGAGGTCTGCTTAGTGCTCTCCCTCCTCGGTCTTCCCATCACTTTTTTTTTTGGGGGGGGGCAGTTTATGAGATTTCGTGCGGTTGTGTTCTTCCTGTGGTTTTGCTTTCTTCCTATTGTAACTTTCATGTGGCTGGTTATCATTCGTAACTTATGCGGGTTGGTTTCCGCATTCAAGGATTTTCCTTGAGATTGCAGATGTTTTGATCATTGCCATCTTTTGTGTGGTTTCAGTGATCCCTTTGATTCCAATTTCTCCCAGTTTTTCTCCAGGTTTTTGGGGACTGTTCCTAGTACTCCTATGATTATTGGTATTATTTTGACTTTCTTCATGTTCCATATCCCTTTCAGTTCTCTGGCAAGTTCCGTGTATTTGCTCTGTTTTTCTGTCTCCTTGATCCTCACTCTGTGGTCTGCTAGAACAACGAAGTCTACGATTTGGCAGGATCTTTTCTTACGGTCGATTATTATGATATCCGGTCTCCTTGCTTGTACGAGTTTATCTGTTTGTACATCCATGTCCCAGAGGATTTTACGTTTTTCGTCTTCTAGTACTGTTTCTGGTTTATGTTTGTACCATTTGTCTGCGTGTTCAAAATGCAGTCGTTTGCACAGTTCTCAGTATACTGCTTTCCCCACGCAGTCATGTCTGTTCTTTTATTATTATTATTATTATTATATAGTATTATTATTATTATATAGTATTATTCTATATTATTTTTAAAAGTAAAAATACAGTTGTCTGTGTATGATTCCACCTAAAAGTGAGAAACTACACAAGACACACCCACAAAGCTGATATATTCTTTTTCAGCATTGTCGTGGACAGAACATGGACACTTTTGTTGTATACATTATGTTGGGGTCAATAGGAACAGAATTAGTTAACATTTAAGTGACATTTAGAGCAATTTTATTTTTCCATCTACATTTGGTGTGAAATGTTACTTGTGATATATATAGAAATGGATAGAGAGAGAGAGAGAGAGAGAGAGATAGAGAGAGGTGTTTTAAAAGAAAGATGTTGCATACACTTTTTAACCCTTCTATTTTGTTTTCCATGTCCCTGGGCAATGCCGAGTAACCATGCTAATTAAAGTATATAGAAAAAGGGGAACACACGTTAGTAATACTGATAGATATATAATGAATTTAATTTATACTTTTAATCGATGTGAATATTTAATTTCCACACATTGTATAGTGTGTGTGTGTGTGTGTGTGTAATGCAGCTGTAGAAATCTGATTGTACTACTTGGAATGCTTGGCTGGTGCATTGGTCAACCTGTTACTAGACTGGAACTTCTCGGCATGTTGGATTTCTTGTTTGGACACCTGTTTACAACGAGAACAACTTTACTAATAATACTAGTTCGTTGGTCTTAAAATGATCGGGTTGTGAATAGCTGACATTTGATCTTACATAATACTGTTACAGCCTTGGACACTTAAAAAGTACCAGAGGATCAGACCTAAAATACTTCAAAACTACTGCTATATTGAAAACTGAAAAGAGAGCTGACCTAACTGAAGTCATGAGTGTAGAATTTAAAAAAAATTCTGTGGACATAAGACCAGGATTGTGAAGTGTGAGTCTGAATGCTAGAGGTGTGAGTCCGCTCCGTAAGAATGCTAGAGGTGTGAGTCTGTCTGACCCGTAAGAAGGCTAGAGGTGTGAGTCTGTCTGACCAGTAAGAAGGCTAGAGGTGTGAGTCTGTCTGACCCGTAAGAAGGCTAGAGGTGTGAGTCTGTCTGACCCGTAAGAAGGCTAGAGGTGTGAGTCTGTCTGACCCGTAAGAAGGCTAGAGGTGTAAGTCTGTCTGACCCGTAAGAAGGCTAGAGGTGTGAGTCTGTCTGACCCGTAAGAAGGCTAGAGGTGTGAGTCTGTCTGACCCGTAAGAATGCTAGAGGTGTGAGTCTGTCTGACCCGTAAGAAGGCTAGAGGTGTGAGTCTGTCTGACCCGTAAGAAGGCTAGAGGTGTGAGTCTGTCTGACCCGTAAGAATGCTAGAGGTGTGATTCTGTCTGACCCGTAAGAATGCTAGAGGTGTGATTCTGTCTGACCCGTAAGAAGGCTAGAGGTGTGAGTCTGTCTGACCCGTAAGAAGGCTAGAGGTGTGAGTCTGTCTGACCCGTAAGAAGGCTAGAGGTGTGAGTCTGTCTGACCCGTAAGAAGGCTAGAGGTGTGAGTCTGTCTGACCCGTAAGAAGGCTAGAGGTGTGAGTCTGTCTGACCCGTAAGAAGGCTAGAGGTGTGAGTCTGTCTGACCCGTAAGAAGGCTAGAGGTGTGAGTCTGTCTGACCCGTAAGAAGGCTAGAGGTGTGAGTCTGTCTGACCCGTAAGAAGGCTAGAGGTGTGAGTCTGTCTGACCCGTAAGAAGGCTAGAGGTGTGAGTCTGTCTGACCCGTAAGAATGCTAGAGGTGTGATTCTGTCTGACCCGTAAGAATGCTAGAGGTGTGATTCTGTCTGACCCGTAAGAATGCTAGAGGTGTGAATCTGTCTGACCCGTAAGAATGCTAGAGGTGTGATTCTGTCTGACCCGTAAGAAGGCTAGAGGTGTGATTTACAAAATTCAGAAATGTAAAATTTTCCCCTTGAAGATGAAAACTGATCAGGATGTCCAGTCGAGTTTCTAGAAAACCGTGCAGTATTGAATAATTGGCAATTAAGCTTTCCTCAAACCATACAACTATTCGTCGTCATCTTTAACAACATGTAAAGCTTCATAAGCTTGGTAAGTGGCTGCCCCATAGATTGTCTGCAGATCTCAACTCTGCCATATCATATGTAACTTTCCTATTTTGTTGGTACGTTCAGATTTGTATATGGTTAGATTAGTAAATGCTTTTCCTGAAGGTACGTTCGTATACATTCTTATGTTTGTTAAATATATCATCGTTTGAAAAATTTACAGACAACTTGTTATTGATCCCATTAGAGAGGTGTTTCAAGACAATCCTAGGGTGGTTAGAGCCGACATTTATATAAGAAGGGTAATGCATTGACTTTTTAAATGGAGCAACCATGCTACAGTGTTAATTTACCATGACATCCATATAGTCAATGATTTAAAAATTTACGACAGTTTCTATTTTAAAATGAAACTTTTCAAATTTTAATTGTTTTTATCTCTAATTTTGATGAAATTTAAACTATAATTAAATGAAATAAAATTATACAGATTCACAAAATTTTGCTCATTTTAAAACCTCTAATGGAGTTTTAAGCAGGGTTGTAAAGTCCGGCGCTAAAACGACCGACTGACTTCTTGGGTGTCAAAAAATTAAAATTTTTAAATAAAAATAATCATATATATATATATATATATATATATATATATATTTGACCTCATTCAGTACGCTGATGATTCCACTGGGTTTAGACTTTTTAAAAATGTAAAAAGTCAGCCCATCTGGATGAAACCGCGGTACGATTCTGAAGGGTGTAACATATAGTTTTCAAATAAATTATTTATATTAGCTCTTACTCCTCTGCAATCGAGCACTTTATTGATTTCTTTTCAATACAACTTGACACACTATATATATATATATATATATATATATATATATATATATACTAGCTTTTAAGAAAGGTTTTACTAATTTTTTCTTTTTAATCAATCACTTTAATTAATTATTGTTAATATCGACAAAACTTTTGCATATATATAGCAAAAATAGGGCAATAGAATTACAAATGAATAACACCAAATATTAATTTATTATAGACCATTTAAAAATTGTTATGCAAATTAGACATTCAAATAGCTGTCTTTGAATAAAAGCAATTCGTTTTGATGGTAATATAAGAGTGATAAATGAAAAAAAACCTTTGCATTTATTCATTTAGATATATATATATTTTAAATAATCCTATTTACACAGTATATATATATATATATATATATATATATTAGAGTTGGGCGGTTTTGAAATTTTGGTTTCGGTATCGGTTTCGTTTTTTTTCCCTTAAAACCTCGGTTTACAGTTCAGTTTTTCGGTTTTTTTGAAAAAAATTTTTTTACTATGGAAGCTATTCATTCTCTTGTGTGATGATTAGTTATTATTCAACGTTTAGTTGAATTATGCCACTGTTTCGATAATTTTGTAACTGAATCATTCTCCATGATATGAATCATAACGATTCCTGCGTTATTTTGCCGGTTCATGTATATTTAACTAAATTGTTAAACATACAGTGACGCCCGGCACAATAATTATTTACTAATGTAAAGGGATCGTTATTATGCCGGTTCATTTTTTTTTTTAAACCTAATTGTTATGGCCTTGCGAAAGAAAAGGTAATGAAATAAATAAGGGCAAATATTTAAAAACAATTTGTTTCTATCATCAGTTGTGTCGGTTAAAGAAATAAAATAAAATCGACCTGCCCTATTGTGTCGGTTAAAGAAATATCTGCTTTTAATACAAAAAAACATTAAAAGTAAAATAATTAAATGAACGGAAATATTAGAGACAATTAGATTATTTAGTCGGATTTCATTTGCTGTAAAGCGTATCTGATGTAATTTCTTTACGAATTGCTGTTTGCAGATGAAAATATTGGGACCCCATTCATCTGAAATCCGGCTAAAGAATCTAATTGTCTCTAATATTTTCGTTCATTCAATTAATTTTTATTTTCAACTGCTACACATTTTAATCCAAGGTTGAATTGTTTTACAAACAAACATTTTGAAGCGGCAGCACTTTTTATACCCGCCATGGGAGCCGGAGATACTACGGGCACCAGTAGGCGTGGCTCAAATGAACCAAACAATCGCAATCATTTTAAAATAGATATTTTACCTTTATTATTAAAAAAAATACTATTTTTCTTTTCGGTTTATTTTTATTTAGTTACTTTTCATAATATAATTAATGTTGATGAATTTTCCCAACATTACTAAGTCTGCTCTCGATTTAAGTAATTGAAATTAAGGAAAGTTATATATAAAGAAAAAAATAAGCAACAAATAAATGTTACCAAAGGCAACAAAAATTATTCTTCTACCTACCTGTATAAGTTTATTTGTTTATTTTATTATTTATTTTGATAAATGATTTTTTTAAATAAAAATAAATAATAAAATAAACAAATAAACTTATACAGGTAGGTAGAAGAATAATTTATGTTGCGTTTGGTAACATTTACTTGTTGAATTAACTTGTTAAAAATGTGCTTTAATAGGTGTTGCTTCGTAATCCTTGAACCAAAGCCAAACTTTTAAAAATAATGAAGTTATTAAGTTGTTGAATTAACTTGTTAAAAATGTGCTTTACAAAGGAAAGATTTTAATGTAAAATTCTGATTTTCTTTATGAAGAAAAACTTCGATAATGTTAAAATATACAGAAAATCACTGGATTTAAACAGTTTCTATTTTAAAATGTTCTTTCAATGAAATCATAAAATAAGTCGTAATTTTGAAGAGTTCACTCCTAATCGAATCAACCGGAAGTAAAAATGAATTTTATCGTTATTTTAAAATATATTGTCGCTTAAAATCAATCAGGCAAAGTTTAATTAAAAACAAAAAAAAAAAATCAATCAGGCAAAGTTTTAAATAAAAAAAACAAAAAAAAAACAATCAGGCAAAGTTTTAAATTATAAATAAAATTTTGTTTGATAAAGTTTTAAATAATTCAAAAAAATTAATTCAAATAATAAAAAAAAAAGTAATTTATAGTTAAATAAACACGAGCCGGCAAAATAACGTAAGACTCATTATTGTGCCGGGCGTCACTGTATGTTTAACAATTTAGTTAAATATACATGAACCGGCAAAATAACGCAGGAATCGTTATTTTGCCGGGACCACCAATATAGCCTATTCGTAAGTTTTAAGGTGTTGACTGTTGTAATCAAAGTTCTGATACCTTTTCAACAGTTAACTCGTTAAAACAGTGACCAAAGATTCATGAAAGATTTCTGAAGAATAAAACTGAGTTTGAATATACATTCTATCTAATTATTTAACCCATCAGAAGCTAAAATATAACTCAGAAATGCAAGAAATTAAAAAACGAAAATTTATTTAAACAAACAAAATAATTTTACAAATAAAATTAAGCAAAAATGATGATGAAAATGAAATATTGTGAATCAAACAGATTTTCGACATCATACGGAACGCCTTTGATTTTTTCTTTTTCATTTGAAAATGCTAAAAATACGATGTCATGTTGTCTGTCGTATTTCTCTTTTTTTCATTTGAAAATTCAAAATGTTAATGATAAACAAACTGTAAACAATCATTTTTTCCTACAAGTCAATTAAATGTTTTTATCATATATTTGTTCAATCTGTCCTCTTACTAATATAACATTTTTTGGTAATATTCCATTTTATTCAAATCGGAAAATCTTTTCAACCGTGTTTCCTTGTATATGGTGGCTTACTGTAGTAAAAACACAATACCGAACGGTTACGGTTTAAAAAAAAAAAACGATTCAGTATTCGGTATGGAGACGAAACCGAAAAACCGCGTTTTTTCGGTAAAACCGCCCATCTCTAATATATATACATATATATAGTCATCCACAGACAGACGGTTTTACTGTATCACAGCTCTTCAGTGCGGCTAGACCAGCACCAGTTCCAAACCAGAGATCAAACCTTCAATCATCTAGTTGATAGCCTACAGAAGAAGCGGTCGTAAATGATATCTACAATATCTTTTATATAAACACTGACCGCCACTTTACAGTGCTCTGTTTCTTTACATTACGCTAAGAAGCAGGGAGGCTTATATAGGCATCCACAGACAAACTGTTTCTCTGTATCACAGCTCTTCAGTGTGGCTAGATCAGCACAACTCCCAAGCCAGGGATTGAACCTTCAACGATCTAGTTGATAGTCGGCAGATCTTACCACTGAGCTACGGGAGAAGCGCTCGTAAATGATATCTATAATGTCTTTTATATAAACATTGACTGCTGCTTTACAGTGCTCTATTTGTTTATTTACAAAGAGCGTTACGTTACGCTAAGAAGCAGCAGCAGGCGATATAACTTAACGACTGTGCTCGACCTGAAAAGGGGACTTATATATACTGTATAAATAGGATTATTTAAAATATTTATATCAGAAATACTCATAATGGTTTAAAATTCATAGAGTATTTTAATTCCGCATTCTTTTTATAGTTTTTATTTCTTAATTTTTGCCTGTGTCCACACAGCTCTATAAGGTGCTCTGTCTGTCCATCCGTGGTTGGGCTAAATGTTGAAATAGCATTTTCGGTGATCTGTGAGAGTGCCACCTTCTGCATGAACTCAATAACACGCATGGATACCCCAGACACAAGGGTCTGTGGAAGACCAAGGAAAACCTTGCTTGAGTGTGTACAAAGTGACTTAACTGTTTGCAATATGACTGGTATCTACCCTATGGATCGGACCACATGGAGAGCAGGCGTGAAACATTGCCTTGTGTTCGGGACACTCGCAGTATTTATAGAAAAGGATTCTTTCCTCGTGTTGCCAGTCTCTGGAAAAACCCTCCCTGCTCCCTGTTTTCCCGACTGTACCGACATGCAGAAGTTTGAAGCTAATGTAAACAGACATCTCGCTACACAGCTCCCAACTTAGGATGACACCTAAAACCTACACCCTAATTCTCAGTAACCTCTTACGTCTACAGTGGTGGCCTGCCTTGTTTGGGGTGAAATATGTTTAAAAAAATTTTTTTTAAAAGACTGAGACTAGCAACATCACGTCTGTGAGAGAGAAATGTAATTTATTTTGTAGGAAATCATATCTTGCTTATTTTAATTAGGGGTACAGTTTCGGTAGTACACCAGTAAAGTTGACAAAAAAAAAATAATGTGCCCACATTCTTCACCGTATTGCCTAGAATATATATCTCATAATTCATAAGTTCATTAGTTGAGGAGCTTACCTTGCACATACATATTATTGACGATCGCATGTACACACGCAGCACCTTAAATACTAAGACCAAATGATGATGATGATAATGTCACACCTAAGTTTGAAATAACATTTCCGTTGGTTTCTTACGTTTACGTTTGAAATAACATTTTCACCGCTTCAGTCTCAGAATGAATGGACACATCTTAAAAATATCAGACCTAAAATACTTCAAAACTACTGCTATATTGAAAACTGAAAAGAGAGCTGACTTAACTGAAGTCATGAGTGTAGAATTTAAAAAAAAATTCTGTGGACATAAGACAAGAATTGTGGAGTGTGAGTCTGAATGCTAGAGGTGTGAGTCTGACTCGTAAGAATGCTAGAGGTGTGAGTCTGACTCGTAAGAATGCTAGAGGTGTGAGTCTGACCCGTAAGAATGCTAGAGGTGTGAGTCTGACCCGTAAGAATGCTAGAGGTGTGAGTCTGACCCGTAAGAATGCTAGAGGTGTGAGTCTGACCCGTAAGAATGCTAGAGGTGTGAGTCTGACCCGTAAGAATACTAGAGGTGTGAGTCTGACCCGTAAGAATGCTAGAGGTGTGAGTCTGACTCGTAAGAATGCTAGAGGTGTGAGTCTGACTCGTAAGAATGCTAGAGGTGTGAGTCTGACCCGTAAGAATGCTAGAGGTGTGAGTCTGACCCGTAAGAATGCTAGAGGTGTGAGTCTGACCCGTAAGAATGCTAGAGGTGTGAGTCTGACCCGTAAGAATGCTAGAGGTGTGAGTCTGACCCGTAAGAATGCTAGAGGTGTGAGTCTGACCCGTAAGAATGCTAGAGGTGTGAGTCTGACCCGTAAGAATGCTAGAGGTGTGAGTCTGACCCGTAAGAATGCTAGAGGTGTGAGTCTGACCCGTAAGAATGCTAGAGGTGTGAGTCTGACCCGTTTTTTAAAATTTTATTTTTTTTATTATATGCATTTAAAAAAAATTTTTTTTTTTTTTTTAAAATCAAAACTACGAATTGAATACAAAGAACTGGTTTTTGTGTCAGATTCTCTAATTACACCAGAAGAAATTTGTCAAAATTTCTTCTGGAAAGAAAAAGCTGTAACTGCATTCTTCACCCTTTAATGAGTAAACAATTGATTAACTGACAAGGCGTCTAAGTAACAAAAATGACGGAGAAAGTAAAGAACCCCCAATTGTCAAGACTAATGAAGAAAGTATGTGGTGAACTAAAATAATAAGAATACTCCACGTCAGAATCTCGTAACAACATGAAACGGTTCCCCCCACTAATGAAAAGAAAAGGGGTGATATTAGACGAAGCTCCCGCCTCCTTCGCTTTGCACTGATGGTGGCCTAATGCATATCATATTTGAATGACATGTCCCCCCCCCCCCCAGTTATCGGAAGAAGCCAGTTTACGATTCATCTTGGGTTACTTATTCTGATTTCTGTTGAGATTTCTGTTTCAGTTGAAATGTGCAAAGTTGATGTTGATGTCGTCAATTTACGTTATTATCTCATCCTATTTTAGATCAGGTTTGAAAAAGAACACGCTGAATGCCCATCCAATAACAATGCTACAAAAAAGACTTGGAAACAAATCCAAAAATGATAATGATTTTCTATTATTATACTAAACTACAAGAACGAGTATAAGCAATTGTTTACCAAAACCTATCCGAGGTGATACTGAAGTAGAATATATATGTTTTTTGGTGTATCTTTGGTAGTTTCTGAGTTTTCCTTTATATAATAACTAGAAGAATACCCATGCCGGGACGAGTTTAAGCAATATGTATGACATTTTGAGCTACACATTTTCATACTTAGAGAGGGAGGTGGCGGTGGTTAAGTGGATATCGACACGGACTGAAGACCTGGGTGTTCCAAGTTCGAATCCAGTCGGTTCCACAGTACCACTTTTACTTAGGAATGTTGGCAACCTTCTCGTGGTCCTTCCCGTAAGTACCCGATGTCTTTCCAGAAAGATTTCTAACTAGAAAAACATCGGGGAAACTAATGCCAACACCAGAATCATTAGATTCACACAAAAGAAGAAGAATACTTAGAGATATATAAGCAATACATGTTTCTATCCATCACATAAGTAATGAAATTTAAAAAAAAAAATTTTTTTTAATGGAAATCGTTCCAGACAAGGCATGAAACCACTTGATGTAAGGAGTTAAAAAGAACAAAAGATGATCATCGCAAAGACAGGAGATGCCCTAGTCTTGAAAAGGCCAAGTCTATAGATAGGAGGAAAAGAGTTCCACAAGCCTACGGTTCTTGGAAAGAAGCTACTGGAATAGGAAGCTGTATTACAATGAGGTATCAAAATAGCGAATTGATGGAGTCCACTAGACCAACGAGTCAAATGAGCTGGAACAAAAGAAGCAGGGAATAGAACACATGCCATAATAGTATTTATAGAAAAGGATTCTTCGTGCTGCCGGCCTCTGGAACTCCCTCCCTGCTCCCTGTTTCCCCGACTGTACCGTTTGAAGCTAATGTAAACAGACATCTCGCTACACAGCTCTCAACTTAGGATGACACCCAAAACCTACACCCTAATTCTCAGTAACCCCTTATGTCTACAGTGGTGGCCTGCCTTGTTTGGGGTGAAATATGTTTAAAAAAAAAAAATTTTAAATAAAAAAAAGACTGAGACTAGCAACATGACGTCTGTGAGAGAGAAATGTAATTTATTTCATAGGAAATCATATCTTGCTTATTTTAATTAGGGGTACAGTTTCGGTAGCACACCGGTAAAGTTTACGAAGAAAAAAAAATAATGTGCTCACATTCTTCACCGTGTTGCCTAGAATACATATCCCATAATTCATAAGTTCATTAGTTGAAGAGCTTACCCTGCACATACATATTATTGACGATCGCATGTACACAAGCACCAGTCCGATTAAAATTTTATTACATAATTTAAGTTAACATTTGATGTAGAGTAATTCTTTTCTCTATTAAATTTTTTGTATCTGGTTTATTTTAAATTGGGGAGGGGAGGGGGGGGTAATGGTAAATTTGAAAAAAAGAGAGAGAGAGAGATAGAGGTAATAATATAAATAAATTTATATAGTTCAGATCGATTCGAATAGGAATTAATTTCCAAATGCAAAGATAAAGCTTGATATATATATTTATATACTTTAATAACACAAAATACATGCTAAAATATACCACAGTTCTGGGATTGAGTTATGTTTGAAAAGAAATTCTCTTTTAATTGTTCTAAGTGGCCGTAATTTATAATTAACTGAACAAGTCACCTTTCTCTCTCAGCTATCTGTGTATTTCTCTTGACCACTCTCGAATATTTCTTAAGGTCCCTGTAAGCATTTAGAGAAAGGGTGACTCTCTCTTTTCAGCTAATTTACACAGTGTGTTCGAACACACCGTATGTAAATTAGATAGTAAAATTATAGGTCACTTTACTTCTATATTATTTATATAAGGATCTCTAACTTTCTCTGAAAAACGTACTCGGAGATTTGCTTATAGATAACCCTAAAAAAAACAATCCTTTTTGATATACAGTCAAACCGTTACATACAAATTTAATTCCCTCTGGGACCAGAGCAGAACTGTGAACTAAACTCTCCATCTCGATCTCATTGTAAGTGCTGCCGCATAGCTGGCTAACCATGAAACTTCAACGCTGTATGTTGGATTTTCCATTGGGGGTCAAGTCAATAATTTGATCAAATTTCATGTCCTATATTGGAAATATTTGTATGTAGAGGTTTGTCTAATATGCATGACTCAAAAATCTTAGATTTTGTTATTTATATATTTCAACATTTGGCTGAATTAGACTAGTAGATATTTTTTATCTTTCCCTTTTAGTGTCTTTTACATCATGGTTAACCATAACCGACCCATTTGGCATGATGGTTAAATGGTTAACCATAACCGGTCCATTTGGCATAATGGTTAAATAGCTAACCATAACCGGCCTATTTGGCATAATGATTAAATAGTTAATGGTTAATCATAACCAGCTCATTTGGCATAATGGTTAATGGCATAATTGTTAAATGCTTAACCATAACTGGCCCATTTGGCATAATGGTTAATGGTTAACCATAACCGGCCCATTTGGCATAATGGTTAAATAGCTAACCATAACCGGTCCATTTGGCATAATGGTTAAATGGTTAACCATAACCGGTCCATTTGGCATAATGGTTAAATGGTTAACCATAACCGGTCTATTTGGCATAATGGTTAAATAGCTAACCATAACCGGCCTATTTGGCATAATGATTAAATAGTTAATGGTTAATCATAACCAGCTCATTTGGCATAATAGTTAATGGCATAATTGTTAAATGCTTAACCATAACTGGCCCATTTGGCATAATGGTTAATGGTTAACCATAACCGGCCCATTTGGCATAATGGTTAAATAGCTAACCATAACCGGTCCATTTGGCATAATGGTTAAATGGTTAACCATAACCGGTCCATTTGGCATAATGGTTAAATGGTTAACCATAACCGGTCTATTTGGCATAATGGTTAAATAGCTAACCATAACCGGTCTATTTGGCATAATGATTAAATAGTTAATGGTTAATCATAACCAGCTCATTTGGCATAATGGTTAATGGCATAATTGTTAAATGGTTAACCATAACTGTCCCATTTGACATAATGGTTAATGGTTAACCATAACCAACTTATTTGGCATAATGGTTAATGGTTAACCATAACCGGTCCATTTGGCATAATGGTTAAATGGTTAACCATAACCGGTCTATTTGGCATAATGGTTAAATAGCTAACCATAACCGGCCCATTTGGCATAATGGTTAAATGGTTAACCATAACCGGTCTATTTGGCATAATGGTAAAATAGCTAACCATAACCGGCCTATTTGGCATAATGATTAAATAGTTAATGGTTAATCATAACCAGCTCATTTGGCATAATTGTTAAATGGTTAACCATAACTGGCCCATTTGGCATAATGGTTAATGGTTAACCATAACCGGTCTATTTGGCATAATCGTTAACCATAACCGGTCCATTTGGCATTATGGTTGATGGCATAATGGTTAATGGTAATCCATAACCGGCCCATTTGGCATTATGGTTAAATGGTTAATGGTTAACCATAACAAGTCCATTTGGCATTATGGTTTATGGCCTAATGGTTAATTGTTAACCATAACCGGCCTATTTGGCATAATGGTTAACCATAGCCGGCCCATTTGGCATAATGGGTGATGGCATAATGGTTAACCATAATCGGCCCATTTGGCATTATGGTTGATGGCATAACGGTTAATAGTTAACCATAACCGGCCTATTTGGCATAATGGTTAACCATAACCGGTCCATTTGGCATTATGGTTGATGGCATAATGGTTAACCATAACCGGCCCATTTGGCATAATGGTTAAATGGTTAACCATAACCGGTTCATTTGGCATAATGGTTAAATGGTTAACCATAACCGGTCCATTTGGCATTATGGTTGATGGCATAATGGTTAACCATAACCGGCCCATTTGGCATAAAGGGTGATGGCATAATGGTTAACCATAATCGGCCCATTTGGCATTATGGTTGATGGCATAATGGTTAATAGTTAACCATAACCGGCCTATTTGGCATAATGGTTAAATGGTTAGCCATAACCGGTCCATTTGGCATTATGGTTGATGGCATATTGGTTAACCATAACCGGCCCATTTGGCATAATGCTTAAATGGTTAACCATAACCGGTCCATTTGGCATTATGGTTGATGGCATAATGGTCAATAGTTAACCATAACCGGCCCATTTAGCAGAATGGGTGATGGCATAATGGTTAACCATAATCGGCCCATTTGACATTATGGTTGATGGCATAATGGTTAATAGTTAACCATAACCGGCTTATTTGGCATAATGGTTAAATGGTTAACCATAACCGGTCCATTTGGCATTATGGTTGATGGCATAATGGTTAACCATAACCGGACCATTTGGCATAATGGTTAAAGGGTTAACCATAACCGGTCCATTTGGCATTATGGTTGATGGCATATGGTTAACCATAACCGGTCCATTTGGCATTATGGTTGATGGCATAATGGTTAACCATAACCGGCCCATTTGGCATAATTGTTAAATGGTTAACCATAACCGGTCCATATGGCATTATGGTTGATGGTATATGGTTAACCATAACCGGCCCATTTGGCATAATGGTTAAATGGCTAACCATAACCGGTCTATTTGGCATTATGATTGATGGCATAATGGTTAATGGTTAACCATAACCGGCCCATTTGGTATTATGTTTGATGGCATAATGGTTAATGGTAAACCATAACCGGCCCATTTGTGCATTATGGTTGATGGCATAATGGTTAATGGTAAACCATAACCGGCCCATTTGTGCATTATGGTTGATGGCATAATGGTTAATGGTTAACCATAACCGGCCCATTTAGCATAATGGTTAAATGGTTAATGGTTAACTATAACCGGCCCATTTGGCATAATGGTTAATGGTTAACTGTAACCGCCCATTTGGCATAATAGTAAGAGTGTTCACTAATGGACTATGAGACCAGGGGTCATTTTTTAGATTAGGACCCACGCTAAAATCGACTTGGTATCGGTACTTTCCGGATGTTTACATAAACTGCCGGAAAATACCAACGCCAAAACAAGTCTCGATTAACAAGTGGAAAAAAAACATTAATCAACATTTAAAGAAAAAATTTAAAGCAAAAAAAAATCAAATAATACATTTAGTCAAATTGTAGGAAAGAAATAATTTATTAACGAAGAAATAAAAATAAACAGGTGATAAATTATAGTTTTTTAAGTGTTTTCTTTTTTTACTGAAAATTAATGTTGGTTTGTAATCAGGTAAAAATACCCTCGTTAGGGTTTAGGTTAGTTTTTTTTGTTTTGTTTTTTTACTAAAAATTATTTTTGGTTTTGTTAGGGTTAAGTATTAAAGTTTCTTTGTTTTTTGTTGGTTTTTTTTTTGCTAGAACATTTCTTTTTTCTTTTGCACCGTTTTTCTTCCTGACAAAAGTTAATCACTCCTTCGGGAGATGCAACAACCAGTGATAGCACGTCATGAAAATTCATTGCAGTACTTTGGCATTTCAATCAGTTGAAATGTTGATGTGTCTCCTGCTTATTTTCTTGCTCTTTGATTGGCTAACCACTTCGGTACTTTACGGCTATCTACGTAAACATCCGGAAAGTAACAACACCAAGTCGATTTTAGCGTTGGTCCTAATCTAAGAAAGTACTGACCAGGGTTCAATACTTGATTGAGTCATACCAAAGATTTTTAAAAAATAGTACTTCATGCTCTTTTGCTAAATACTCAGCATTATAAGGTGAGGATCAAGGGTAAGTGGAGTACCCCTTGGAAAGGGGTGGTGGCACACCCTCCCGTAAATCCTAGTGTAGTAGCTAATGAAAAAAGAGCCTTTGGGTCGTTTTTGACTATGGCCGACCACTTTATTTTAAATCATGGTTTAAAAGACAAAAGGCCTGATAAAAATGTAAGCATTTATTATTATTATTATTATTATTATTATTTGTTTGTTATGCCTCCTTGAGCATCTCCCCCTTTAAAAAAAAAAAAAATTAAACTCTTACTACAGTATCGATATCCAGATCACCCTGTACCTGCCTTTGTCATTATTATTGATTCCTAATAGTTTGGCTTTATTTGAAGACAGTAAAAATTATGGGGTTATGGTTCGGTGAGTGTGAAGCCCATTCAAGATCACACCTTCTACTGATGAGATGATCACTAAAGTTTTGCCAATATCATTGAACGATGATAAAACAAAGACTGTTGGACATTCATGACTGAAACTTGGTGGACAAGTCAGACATAGACTGAAGTTCATTTCTACTAAATATGGTTGGATTGCAGGAAGAATCATGAATTTTATTAACGATTTCATCGGTGACAATTTTTTTATTGGGGGGGGGGGGTCACCTGCTTTGATTTTTTTTTTTTTTTTAAACCAACAAGATTTCTTGTCCGAGTTAAAGTGTGTGTGTGTGTGGGGGGGGGGGGGGGTAAAAAATGAGATTCTTCTTCAGCCCAACAACAATAATGAGAAAATCTTTTTTTTTTTTTCTAATGTTTTTATTTTCTCTTATTCTCTGGTGTTAAATGTGTTATTTTAGAAATGAGAACATGTTCAGCTGAGCCATTATTATGTTTTTGAGATAACGGTCTAATGGATCGATTGCATTCTTCTGCTGATGTCATCATGTGTAGTATAACTATTCAAATCTTGATAAGTATGCGACGTGGACATTCATGATTGAAACTTGGTGGACAAGTCAGGCATAGACTGAAGTTTATTCGTACCAAATATGTTTAGATTGCAAAATGAATTATTGGGAGGGGGGGTCACCAATTTTTTCTTTTTTTAAACAAACATACCATTTCTTCTCTATGTTAAAAAGGAAAGAGTTAATTTTATTTCGGGTGAGGGGGCAACTACGATCATTTTTCTTCAACCCAACAACAAAAATAAGAATCGTTTTTCTTTCTAATGTATTTTGTTTATTTTTTTCCTTTCATTCTCTGGTGTTAAATGTGATATCTTAGACATGAGTACATGTTCAGCTGAGCCGTCACAAGGCGTCTGAGATAAAGGTCTGATGGATTGGTTGCGTTCTTGCACTGTGATGTCATCATGTGTAGTATAACTATTCAAATCTTGATAAGTATGTGACTTCACACGATTATAAAAATATGTAGTCCAAGAGTGTTGCGCTAGAGCTGAATTAAAAAAATATATATATTTTGGTCCATTTTTGTGTATTTGATTGCACAAGTAAATTTCACAAAAAATGATGCATGGTTGTGACAGATTGCAAAGGAAACTAAAAAGAAAAATGCGGCCAAACTATGTGTTCTCAATTCCTCGAGTTTAGAGAGAAAGAATGAGTTGACACGTGGCGGGTAATTTTACAGTACACTAAACTAGTATAACAAAATGACTATTTAACTAATTTTACTTTTGATGTTATTTTTTCTTTTCTTTTTTGTTTAGTGCAGGTGTCATTAAGATAATTACATGGCCGTTATAATTCACGACACGATATTGCCATAATAAAGTTATTTAGTTATATAGGATCACACTTACGTCTTGCTGTCGTGAGGGTCCGTTAAACTTTGTTATTAGATTTTTTCTTAGTCTTCTTCTGTTTTTCGACAAATTTACAGATAGAAAGAATGTTAGCGTAGACTTCTCCAAATGCTCGGTTGAATAATTGTTAAGCTCTAGGGCAGCGATCGTCAACCATTTGAATTTCATGAATCACTAAATGTATAATTTTTAATTTTGCAGAACACTAATATTAATTTAGAAAAAAACAAAGGTGAATACATTTCTATAATAATAATTATGCAAACAGGGAGCAGGGAGGAAATCCCAAAGGCTAGTAGTATGAGAAAAGAAGCTATTAAAGTAGAAAGCCTTCCGGCATCTGGGGATCTCTATGGTGAATGGGGTGGGATTTTGCTTATTGTTGGTTTAGTCAAGGGTATTTACGTCGAGGGGGCATGAGTGCAGCAAATTCATTGAAGTACATTCCATTCCTGGGATGCAACATTGCGGCAATAGGATAGGGGCTGGAGTTTGGTAGATTGTGTGGGACCTATTAGATTAGAGGCTCTTTTTTGGACCCTGTCTAAGAGGGAAACGCTGGTATTTGGTGTACCAGCTCAGATGTGACAACAATACTCCATGCATGGACGGATGGTTTCTTTGTAGAGATATAAGATATTGGCAGGTGTAAAACGTTTTCTAGTACAATAGAGGGAGCCCAGCTTCTCTTACAGCAGCCTTGGCAATGTCTTCTATGTATTTGTTCCAATTCATGTTACCTGTGAATGTTAGGTCGAGAAGTTTGAACGTTGGACTCTCAGGTAGAGTGCTACTAGCCATGGCAATCAGTGGTTGAAAAGGTTCTTTATAATTCTTAAAGGAAAGGATTTTTGTTTTAGTAGTATTAAATGTTACCTTTCATTTATGTCCTCATTCCAGTACAGACTGGAGGTCATTTTCTAAAGATTCGGCGATTGCCTTGGATATGTGTGTGTTCGTTTTGCCCGCATTTCAAGAATAGTGTGGTGTCATTAGAAAATATACCCATCTCAGACACAATTTCATCAGGGAGGTTGTTTATGAAAATCAGAAACAATAATGGTCCAAGATCGACCCCTGGGGCACACTCGCATTAATGTCATGTTTAGATGTACGGCTATCGAGGACAACTTAGCTTCACCAGCCTTGTTCAGTGTATTGTATATGTGTTGAGAGATGACTATTGAGATATCTGCAGTAGAACGGGCTTGCCTAAATCCAAACTGCTAGTCAAAAAGAAATTTAGCATTAACGAGGTGGCGGACTATCGTTCGATTGATTAATGATTTAGAAATAAAAAACAATAAATCTATTAATTTGTTTTTTTAAGATGTGTTCAAACCTCTATATAAGAGGCTGTGCCTGTTGAAATAACATTTTTACATGCTGAACATGGCGATGGAAGTCAACATATCAGGGGTGTAAGTTCTCTGCTGTTTAGCGCGATTTCACTTTTTTCTTTAACCCAGAAAAAGCAGATTTCCGCTTAAATCGTAAGAACCTCCCATGGATGTGAGTTCTCAGCTTTTTGGTCAAAATCTGACTTTTTTTCTTTTTTTTTTTCTTTAGAAAAAACTGATTTCTTCCAAATTGCTAGAGCCTTACCTCCTTATTTTTTTGTTGCTATTTGGCTGGATTTTCTTTTTCTTTATCTCTTCTCTCTCTCGCTTTAGCAGGAGGGTTAAAAAACACTCGCCCCCTCTCACCTCCTACACCGTCCTATTACATGACCCTTATATTTTTCTAACCCTTCCACTCTCTCACCTCAAGGCTAATTTTAAAAAGATTCAATAAACATGTCTCATGTCCCCTCTTCCTCCTTCATAGTCTAAATTAATTCTAACCGCTACCAATGTTCGCCCCCACTCCTTCCACAATTATTGTAATGTCTTCCCCCCCCCCCACCTAATAATCTTATAACTCAAACTGCCATCATTTCCCTCCACACTCTCTACTGTCAACTCAATTTCCCACTGCCACCATCTATTTGTATCTCATAATTTTTTTTTCATAAGTGGACCCAATTTTAAGCTCACACCCACCACCATCTGTTTCAAACATTTGGTACTTGTGTTTGTTTTTCTTCAGACAATCATCCTGAAGAAGTCTTGAAATAAAGACGAATCGTTGATGAATACATAAATAATATTTTTTTGTTTTCCTTTTTCAATTTCCATTATGTCGGAACACTTTTTCCATTCTTTATCATATATATATATATATACATATATATATATATATAATCTATAGAAAAGAAAGACAGTTTTTCCCCTCATATTTTGTGATTAGTAGTGTTTTTACTACAAAGTACATAATTAAATCTGTTTCGTCAATCATATAAGGCAAATTAAAAATTGTATTTCTGATCGTTTTTAATATTTAATCCTGAGCAATATTTTATTTTTAATTAGTCATAAATAAAGGAAAGTATAGGAGCTTTTACCCTCACACTCAGAAGTTCTCTCACTGTTACCCATAGCACCAGTAACAAATTTAATAGCAATTTCTGGGGATTGTTTATAGCAAAAATAAAATTGGGACTAACATTTTCTGCATCGTGGTATCGATCGATTTTTCAATAGGTATCATAAACCAGCCTAATTTAGAATGTGAAAACTGGTAAATATAGGTAAATTCCATTAAATTTCAACTTGCAAAATCTTTATTTTTTTAAAACTATTTTGATAAAATTTGGATGGAAACAGAATTTAAATTTCTCTTCATAAATGTAAAATTCTTTCTCTTGTATCATTGATAGTTTTTTTGTGTGATTTAAAAAAAATTTTTTTTTTAGGCTACTTCAAGTTAGGTCATTATTTTTGGTGATGGTCGATTTATTTTTATGTGAAAAAATGTTGGTTTTTCAAATTTGGTGTGTGTGATATTGTGTGTCTATGCACATAAAGATAGTTCCATCTTAAAGAAAAAAGGACCATTCGTTAATATGGTGAGCTTAATATAGGGTTTTAAGTTATCTTTCACAAAAAAAATTCAAGTTGAAATCGTTAGTGAATAAAATACTAAAATTTTTGCCCTATTATCAAATTGTGTTTCAACAATGTTTTACATGGTCCAAATCTATGTTTTTTATTTATTTAATATTAAAAGAAAAATCTAGCTTGATCTCTAATACGTTATGAATCATTAAGAAGATTCAATGTGTTAGCTGTTGAAATGAAACTTATATGAACAATCAAAGTTATGCGTTCATGTCAGTTTTGTACGTTTTATTTGTGGGGGGGGGGGGGGGTAGGTAATGAGATTTCGCCCAATGTTTAGACTGGTTTGATCTAATAATTATTGCTTCCATTATTTCATTTACCATAATATGACATTGCATTTGTAAAGATTTCTCACTTGTTTGAAGCCTAGATTCTTAGTTATACATTTCTTGTTTGCGTGTCTTTGAAGCATGCAGTCATACAACAGTTTCTCACTTTTTTTACGCAGTCCTTTGAATTATTGTTGTACTCTGCAAGATCTTTCAAGCTGCACTGGTTGGGCAGTAGGGGGCAGACAAGACAGTGTGGCATCGAATGGTCCTCCTCTCCACATTCACAGATGGTTGGGTAAGTTTTGTAGCCCCATATACTCATAGCAACTTTTGATCGCCCCATTTCTGCTCTCAGGTGGTTGAGTGTTTTCCACTGGAGCCAGGTTGCCTCTGAACCGGGAGGGAGGGGATTCCCATGTTAGTAGAAGAGGGGGGATTCTCTAACCGTCTAGTCCACAGCTGTAATCTGGTCTCTTCTTGAGATGTTGTTAGTGTTCGACATGGCTGAGGAAGCTTCTCCTTGACTGAAGGAAATGGCGTTTATACACTGAAGATTAGCTTCTAGACCAATAGCGCAACAAGACGGTAAATTTTGTAATTTCTAACAAATTTTGAACGGTCCTAATTCAGTGGCTAATTGTGCTATCAAAATAAATTTGGCGCCATTGTTTTGCAAAGATCTATGTGCTCACATTAAAAATTTTCAGATGAATACTTCAATCTCATTCATTCACTGTGGAGGTCCCCAGATGTCGGAGAGCCTTCTACTCAAATAGCTTCTTTCCTCGTGCTGTTGGCCTCTGGAACTCCCCCCCCCCCTGTTTCTCGACAGTACAGACATGCAGTAATTTAAAACTAATGTAAACAGACATCTCGCTGCGCAGGTCCCAATTTAGGTTGACCCCACCCCCACCTTCTCCGCTTTTCTTTTTTCTCAGTAGCCTCTTACGTCTACAGTGGCGGCCTGCCTTGTTTGGGGTGAACTATGTAAAAAAAAATTTTTTAAAAGAAAGAAAAAGAAAATTTTAGTTTTGGATACCTATTTTCGATCTAAAAACTGGACCCTAACTTTAAGACCATTAATGATTTTCTTTTTAAATTGAATTGCTTTCTATTAAACTGTTTATAAATGAACGTGAGGAAGATAATGACTTAATGTCATTCCAATAATTAAGACTAAGTAAATATTTAATTTGACCTATTTTTATAATCTGCTGATTGTTTTTTTTTTTTACTTTGATCTGGATGAGATGTTAAAATCTCGTTAGCAATCGTGCAAATTTGATTTGGCAATGTATTTATTTATATGATGTGTAGGTATTTACGTCATTGGTTTAAATAATACAATTTATTTCTATTATTTATTCTGTTTCATGTATTAATTTCTTACTTATTTTTAGTCTATTTATAAGATATACTAGAAGAATACCCGTCTCAGGACGTGTAAAATTAATTCACCAAATAGAACAGTTTGGAACCACTTTTATGTTCCCTTAAGGAGATTAAAATCAAGATATAATGAAACTAAACCTTATGTCTAGAATCTTTATTCCAATTTTGATCAAAATCCATTACATAATTTTGATTCTAGAAAATGTCTTCAATTTAAGGAGTCTTAAAAAGAAATTGAAATTCAGAAAATCTTACTTAATTGGTGACTAATGACTATGGATCAAATTTAATGCAAATCTGAAATATTTGAATTTTCAAATGGGAGATTATGTCTGTGTTATGCCCCCTAAAATAATTAAAAATACTTCCAATAAACTGAAATTTGGAGAATATTTATTAAATAATACCTAATACCGATTGTTAAAATTTCACAAAAATCGGAGGTATCTGAATTTTCACGAAGGGCTTCCACCTCTTTTTTATCTCCTTTGCATAAAACTAAATTAAAGTAAATATAGCCCACTGTTGTGGACTGATCCGGATTCACCCATAGTGACAGGATGGATTTGTCAGGTCACTATGAAGTCGACACCTTTTCCCTTACCAAGGAGAACTGCTTAGCGAACTGCTTAGCACGTCTGCCTAGAGCCAGTAATGGTGATCAACTTATTGTAATTAAGTATTCTTAATACAATTCCAATCCTTTTCAATTCCTGTCTTGGGTTTCTTATTTACTTATTGTTATTCTTAGGATATAACAAATTGGCGACGACAGATTACGATTTAAAATCCAGTTTGTTAACACATAACAAATTGGCGATCTTCAATCAGGATTCGTGTAAAAAAAAAAAAATTTCCGAACCCTCAATGGTAACATTACAAAGACACAAGGATACGCTTCTCATGTAAGAACAATTTTTTTTTCTTCCAAAGAAAATTGCCAACCAAATTGTTTTTACAATTTGACAGTGACTTTTTTGAAAGGATTTGAGAAGAAAAGATATTTTTATTTTCATTGTATTTGGACTGTACGTATTATTTTTTCCTTTTATAAAAGGCATATTTTAAACAACTGTTGTCTGAGGAAAAACAAAACAAAATATTTTTTTTTAAAATGGAGGAATTGCAGCAAACTATGGTCCAATTTAAAAAAATACAAGTGGAACACCAGCAAAGAAATGACAAAAGGTTTGAAAAAATGTTGGAATTTATTGTCCAGCGAACACAAGAACCAAAGCAAGCTGGATTCTTTTCACCAGATACGGTTGCGAATTCGATTGGAGAATTCACGTATGACCCAGATAATGGTTCTATTTTTTCTGCCTATTTTCGGAGGTTTGCCGACATTTTCAAGGAAGAATGTTCAGAATGGTCGCAAGAAAAAAGGTTTGCCTACTTCTTCAAAAATTGAACCTAGCGTGCCATGATAGGTACTGCAACTATATTCTACCAAGGGTATGGGGTGAAATTTCATTTGATGAAACTGCAAATCCTGACAAATGTTTTTGGAGAAAAGTCGTCCCTTTTCAACCTACGTTGGAAATTTTTAAGCCTAACAAAAAGAGGCGACAAGGATTTTTTTAGCTATGCTGGAATCGTAAATAGAAAGTGCCAGCAGTTTAAACTGGAAGAACTAACTGCAGACAGATTCCGATGTCTAATTTTTGTGCAGGGCTTAACCGCAAGCAAAGATTCTGAGATAAGGGCGAGAATCTTGACGAAGTTGGAGCAGGACCCTAATTTACCGTTGCAAGCGATTGTTTACGAATGTAATAGAATCGTTAGCATGCGACACTATTCGGTGAAGATTGAAGAAAAAGACGTGGCTCAGGTCCGATATGCCATTAGAGACGGTTCAAAAAATAGACATTTGAAACCTATTCGTCGCTACACAAAAAGCACACAAAGGTGGAAACCAAAAACATGGGAAAACACACAGAAGCAGAAACCAAACACATGTCCTTCGTGTTTAGGATTCCATATAAAAGGCAGGTGTCCCATTAAAAACAAAATTTGTTATTTTTGTGGAAGGTTAGGGCACTTAATGCATCTGTGTAGAGAAAAAAGGTCGAGCGCTAAGAGTTTTGTAAATGCTGTAATTTCCAGGAAAATGGCAGTGGCCATCATGAAAGAAAATTTGTTGATATAAAAATGAACAACAAAAATATTCGTTTTCAGATAAACACTGGTAGCGACTTGTCTATAATCAGTGAAGACTCCTGGAAAAAAAATTGTAAACCAACATTGGTTCGCAGCGAAAAGGTCGCAAAAGGAGTAACTGTCAGAAAGCTGAATTTTATAGAAGAATTTATGTGCAACATTTCTTTTGGAGGTAAGACGTGTAAAGCTAAAGTTTATGTGCTGAAAAATACTTCCGATTTATTCAGTACTGACTGGATGGCTTTATTTGACTTATGGTATATACCGATAAGCTCATTCTGCAACTTGGTAAAGGCCCCCTCCCCAAACGCAAATAGTAAAAGTGAAAAACTTAAGAAGACTCTGAAAAAAGATTTCCCTGAGATATTTTCACAAGGTCATAATGTGTTAAAAAAAGTAGAAATAATTTTGGCTACTGATGCGAGTAATTACGGCATCGGAGCCGTACTACTCCATAAAGACAATTTAGGGGGCACAAAAGCCATTGTTCATGCGAGCAGAGGTTTAATCTCGGCTGAAAAAACTATAGCGATCAAGAAGGAAAGTGTATCGATCATTTTTGGGATTAAAACATTTTTAAAATTGATCCGTGGCCATAAATTAATTTTACAGACGGATCATCGTCCATTACTTCCGATTTTTGGATCAAAGAAAGGAATCCCAGTTCATACAGAAAATAGATTACAGCGATGGGGAACTATTCTGCTAAATTATGATTTAAAAATGGAATATATTCCTTCAAAGAAGTTAGGACGGCTTGTCCCGATTAATTCCGAAATATTGTGAACCAATGGAAGATACGGTAATCACATCACTCTAAGCTGAAAGTGAAATAAAAGAAGTACTGGTTAGCACCATACGCAAATTACCAGTAACTACGCAATAAATACAAATAAAATCTAAAAGTGATAATTTTATTAAAAACATGATGGATAAAGTGAAGTGCAAACAAAGGGGAAATATAAATTCGCCGATAAGCAATAACTATTTAATTTGTGACGAAATTTTAATGGATGCCGAGCGCGTCGTGATCCAAATGGCACTACTACAGAGACTGTTAAAGGATTTTCGTTGTGGTCACCCAGGAATGTGCAAAAGGAAATCGCTTATGCGTTCTTAAGTTTTGGGGCCAGGTACGGACCAGGATATTAAGAGGACAGTTAAGAGCTGTAGAGGTTGTACTTTAGCAGCTAAATCACCACCAATAAACGTGTGCTCTAGTTTAAATATTCAAATAATATAATTTGAAAAAATCAAAAAATATTCAAAAATCAAAAAATTCAAAAAAAATCAAAAAACAATAATTTAAAAAAAATTATTTAAAACAATAATTTTTAAAAATTTAATAATTTTTAAAAAAATCAAAAAAAATTCAAAAATGAATTTAAAAAAAAAAAAATTATTTAAAACAATAATTTTTAAAAAATTTAATAATTTAAATTTTTTTTTTCAAAAATCAAAAAATATTCACAATACTTTGAATTGGGCTCTAGCAGCTAAAGCATCACCAATAATGACAGCAGTATGGCCGAAAGTGGACACGTCATGGTCTAGACTACATCTAGATTTTGCTGGACCGCTAAATGGTGCATATTATTTGATTGTGGTGGACAGTTTAACAAAATGGCCAGAGATTTTGAAATGCAAAAAGCCAACATCTGCCATAAAAATAAATTTTTCGCATGAACTGTTTGCCAGGTTTGGATTACCTGATGAAATTGTCACAGATAATGGGACCCAATTCACCTCAGGAGAGTTTAACATGTTTTGCAAAAACTTTGGGGTAAAACATATTACTACACCTGTTTATCACCCGAGAAGTAACGGGCAGGCAGAAAGGTTTGTAGATACCTTCAAAATGGCTTTAAAAAAACCTGGTGGTGAAGTAAACGATGAGTGGAAGATCCAACAATTCTTAAGGATTTACAGGGTCACACCGAACAGAAACATTTGTGACAAACATGTAACTGGCGGATATGATGTTCGCAAGAAAAATTAAAACCATTTTTGACAAATTGTTGACAGTGAAGAAGAAACAGAATTATGTAATGTAAGACCAGACATTTTAATGTTGGTTAAAAAGTGTTTTTTAAGAATTACAGAAAGGGTAAAATGTTCTGGCAAGACAGTATTGTCACCAGGAGAATCGGACGCCTGATATACATGGTTCGGGGTCCGAAGTGGGAAAACAAGCGTCATGTAAATCAGTTGAGATGCAGATACGTGGAAAAACAAACCTCACATGAGGTACTTTATGATGTTTTTGATGTACCGATTCCTGAAAACCTTACTACTACTACTACTCCTGCTACTGAAGTAAGACGGTCAACGAAAAGAAAGAGAAATTCAACAGAACGTCTCAAGATTGACCCAAAGAGGAAAAGATATATTTCCAGGAAGAAATAAATTTTAAGGAGGAGGTGTTGTGGACTGATCCGGATTCACCCATAGTGACAGGATGGATTCGTCAGGTCACTATGAAGTTGACACCTTTTCCCTTACTAAGGAGAACCGCTTAGCGAACCGCTAGGCATGTCTGCCTAGAGCCGGTAATGGCGACCAACTTATTGTAATTAAGTATTCTTAAGACAATTCCTATTCCTTTCAATTCCTGTCTTGGGTTTCTTATTTACTTATTGATATTCTTACGATATAACACCAACGCAACTTACGCCTAGCAGCTTTGTTCCAAAATTCAATGTTTTTATGACTAGGTATTTTTAAATGAATGAAAACAGAAAATAAAAAATGATTTAATCAGAAATCTATTGTTGTATTATCTTTTAATGGGGGTAGGTATTCTATTATATATCAACTTATCATCATCATCATCATCATCAACCGGTTTATTTGTTGAATCAGGCCACAATTAATCTTCCGATTAGGGTGGGGCCTGATTGTCTAGTCACAATCTAAGTCTTCCCCTCCATTCTTGTCTTTGGTGAGGCCCGACGGAATCCATATCCATGGCTCTCCTATCACATTTGACCAGGAAAACTTGGGTCTGCCAGAGGTGGTCTTCTCTAGCAATCCAACCATTGCTGTGCTCAACGTGCCCCAACCAACACAGTCTGCTCTTCTCTTCTTCTCGCAGTCTACTTATATATATATATGTATATATATATATATAATCCAGGATGTCTTAATTTATCAATAGTTGATGTCTGAGCAAAATCAATGGCATGTTATTTATCTTCCTCCCACAAGGTAAGATGTGACACAAGGTCGGGAAAGTGGGATTTGAAAAGCCAGCGCCCGGGAAGGTGAGCACTCTGGCCTACAAAAAATGCCTGGGCAGCCCTGTCAGCATTTCCTGGTAGGGGCGCCTCAGGCAATTAGCAATAAACTAACCCCTTCTCAAAGGGTGAGAAGGCAAAGCCTGGGAGGGTGGACCTTTTAGAACTGCACAGGACAGACCCATAGACCGGCGGAAATCAAGCCCCGAAGGCCAAGACAATACCGGTCTATGGGGTGCAGTATCCATCGGAACAGATACTACACTTTGATCTTGGCCAAAAATCAATGGCATATTTTGAATCAATAAACTTCTGCAGATGTTTCATTTTTTTTTTTTTTCATTTATAATTTAAAGAAAAACCTGTTATTTTCTACTTATGTGGGCTATATTTAGTTTAATTTAGTTTTATGCAAAGGCATAAAAAGGAGACGGAAGCCCTTTGTAAAAATTCAAACACCTCCGATTTTTGTAAAATTTTAACAATAGGTATTAGACATCAATTAATAAATATTCCTCAAATTTCAGTTTCTTTGGAGTGTTTTAAAGTGATTTTAAGGATCATAATATGGACACAACCTCTCATCTCAAAATACAGATATTTCAGATTTGTATTAAATTTGATCCATATTCATTAGACACCAATTAAGCAATATTCCCTGAATTTCAATTTCTTAATACCCCTTTAGCTTCAGCCTTAAATTTTAGACATTTTCTAGAATGAAAATAATGAAATGGATTTTGATCAAAATTAGAATAAGAATTCCAGACATAAGGTTCATAATATCTGGATTTTAATCTTTATATAAAGATATAAAAGTGTTAAAAAAAACTGTTTTGTTTGGGAAATTAATTTTACCTGTCCTGGGACGGGTATTCTTTTAGTATTTATATAAAGTTAGGTATGTGTATATATATATGCATATCTACAATACTGAAATACATAACTGCAAACATGATGTGTGCACATTTTATTGATTCATTCATGTGAAAATCAGCACCAAATTGCACTTTTTGTCATAAAAATGGACGAAATTGGCCTTTCTTTCATGACGAGCGATAACAGCATATTTTTATTACTTCATTAATTTCTTTCTTTTCTTCAGATATTTAATTCAAAAATTAAAATCCTTCATAAATGATATCCAAAATGCAGTAATAATTTTCTTTTAAATATTAGACTACAAAAGAAATAAATGTTTTTTTTTCTTCTTTTTTTTTTAGATAATATTAAAAAAAAAACAAATCCTTCATTGATATTCAGAATACAATTATAATAGGGGTGGGACGTAATGGGTGAAAATTTCAGATTCATGCGAGTAGTATTTTTTTGTGTTCATTTATACATAAATAACACTAAACAATCAAACATTTTGAAAATTTTGCAAAATTCAGAAGGTGCAGGCCAATAGTTTTTGGCTATTTTACATTCATGAAAACCCTTTCACGGCCTGAAAATGGTCCTAAATTAAAGTACTATATCAGATTTAACCATCTATATCCATTCATAGCTTTTGAGGATGTTTTAGGACCTGCAATGTCGCATGAAATCATTTTTTCACCGAAAAATGATGGCTTTTGAGTCCCGTGGAGCCCTAACGGCTATTTTTGGCCTGCAATTCCTCTCATGAAAGGATGTACTGATTTAAGCGGAAATCTGCTTTTTTCTGGATTTAAAAAAAAAGCGGAATTCCATTAAAAAGCAGAGAACTCCCATCCCTGGATTTTAGAAACAAAAAACATAAGAGACAGAGATTGAGAGCCATTATGAGATATATATATATATATATATATATATTGTGTTATGATAAATTTCTTTGCCATTAATAATGTGTAAAAAAATTATGGAATCTCATCTTTGCTAAACTTTGTGGCACTTGTGCATAAAAAGGCATTTGTGATATCTTGCATTTAAAAATAAAATGACAGCAAAACTTTATGAAACACTTACTTGGTATTGAAAAATATTACCGTACACCGAAAATTATAGAAAATGATCAAGTAGAATTTTAATACAAGATAAAATTAATTTAACGATTTTATGCTGTTGACACCAAGGGGAGACAATCAGTAGTTTTGAGCCATTTTGAGAAATTTAAAACGTAAAGAAATAGGCAAAATGCCTTAAAAAAAACATTTGTTAGATGCGTATATAGTTTATTAAAAATGTTGTGTGGACAAACGGTGAAAAAGTGTGTCTTTAAATCTGAACTTAAAAATGCGAATGGCTCGCAAGTAGATATAAATTTGGGAAAGTTCTTTTTTTTCTTTTTATATAATAAGGTAAATACCATATATTTGTTTAAAACTCTGATGATGCTTGTTACATCGAGTGAAATATTAGTAAAAAAAAAAAAGTCAAAATGAAGATATTTGTTTTGATTTTAATAAAATATATACGTATCTAACAAATGGTTTTTGAAGGAATTTTGCCTCTTTCTTTACGTTTTAAATTTCATTGATGCTTAAAAAAATGAACTTTCCCAAATTTATATATATATATATATATATATAGTTTTTTTTAAATGGTATTCTAATCTATTATTTATAATTAATGATATTAGTAGTCCGAATAATACAAAATAATACTTATTATTGAAAATTCCCTAAGAATGACATAAACATTATCAAAGTATTATATTATAACCCCCTCTTATTTTAATCGATAATTTTCATTCTTTAAATTAAAAAAACAAAAAACATTTTAGATGTTTTTTTAAAACTTTATTTTTATGGAAATCGCTCCAGATAGGGCATGAAGCCACTTGATGCAAGGAGCTAAAAAACATATTACTTCAAGGTCAAAAACTAGCCAGCGATAAGTGTTAGATGGATAGATTCCGACCCAGAAAACAGCAATTCTTCCCCTCTTTGGCGATAGGTACGTATTTAGCATTCGCACCGGGGCGGTGATAGGTACTTATATAGTATCTGCACCGGGGTGGCGATAGGTACGTATATAGTATGTGCACCGGGGCGGCGATAGGTACATATATAGTATGTAAACTGGGGCGGAGATAGGTACGTATATAGTATGTGCACTGGGGCGGCGATAGGTACGTATATAGTATGAACACCGGGGCGAAGATAAGTACCTATATAGTATGAACACCGGGGCAGAGATATGTATCTATATAGAAGGTGCAGACAGAGGTGGTACTTTTTATAGAAATATATCATACTTTTGCCCTGGGCAACGTAAGAGGAATGGTGGGGAAGAAACAGCTTTCGCAAAAGGCAAAGGGAGAAAGTAGCGGTGAAATGGGACGACCAGGGAAGTGAAAGGTAGAAAGATAAAGAGATGGCTATAGTGCGAGGAAGAGAAATAGAAGTTTGAATATAAAGATGTTACACACGCAATTTTTCTTCTATTTTATATTTTTATGACCCCGAGCAACGCCGGTAGCCCTGCTAGTAACTAATAACAGAAAAAATATTGTTTTCACTTTACAAATTTTTGTAGGATTTCTTTCTTTTTTTTTTTTTTTCCACCAGCATTTCTACATGTGCACTTGCTAATAAGGTCTGGTAGAGGGGGGGGGGACGTGTATGTACGTCTTGTATCGTCCTGTGTATAGCGATCAGGTTGAAAAGGTCAAAATGATCGGTAGGTAGTTTGAAGAATGTTTATATAACATGAGAGATTTAAATGACAAACTGCTTAAAGCATTAGGTTGAAAGGGTGCCGATAATGGGCGGAGGGGGGGGGGGGGTAAGTTGTTCATGTGAAAAGAGGTTATTTGAGGATAAAATTCAGTTTGAGGGGAGAGGGGTGTAGGAGGTGGGCAAATCAGGGCAGGTTATTTTGGGCATTTGGTTCAGTAATGGTCAAGGCCTTTCTAAATGGAACAACAGGTAATCAGGCCAAGGCTGGACACTCCAATTAGTCTACGTGTGTACTTATATATAAATATATATATATATATATATATATATATATATATATATATAGTTTTTTCGTTATTGTTTTTTTCTAGCGATAGAAACAGAGCTGTTTTTCTTAGTATTTTTCCACTTCCTAAGCAGTAAAGAATATTGCATACGGTCGCGCTTTTTAATATAGGACTTGTCATTATTTTATTTATATAGATATATTCATTAATTAATTTTTGCGTACATAAAAGGAATGGACATGTGTTTCTGGCTATCAGTCGTCATCAGAATGGTTAACCTGGGCAAGGATCGAACCTCCAATATTGCTGTCTGCAGTCTGGTGTTTTACCACTAGACCACAAACACCTTGCCGAAATATGTACAACTTTTTATCGACATAATTTTAGTTATATAGTTTTTTTTTAGTATTTTTCTACTTCCTAATATATATATTCCTTATATATATATAAAATAAAATATAGTACATAAATCATCGATGCAATAATTTATTTCAACCTTGTGGTATTGTCAAGCATCCAAATGAGATGATTACATTTTTGAAAATGAGAAAAGAGAAATTCACACTTGACAATATATAAGGTTGAAATAAATTATTGCATCGATGATTATGTAATTTCGTGTTACTATATTTTATTTTATTCTTACTCTCATACCCGGATTTCCTCCTGGAATTTATTTCATTATAACACACTATATATATATATATATATATATATAAAGAGAAAGAGAGAGAGATATATATATGTGTATATATACGGCACAATCACGTTGACACACCGGTTCCCGTTAGATCACCGAAGTTAAGCGGTGTCGAGCCTGGCCAGTACTAAATGGGTGACTATATATATATATATATATATTATATATATATATATATAAAGAGAAAGAGAGAGAGAGATATATGTGTATATATACGGCACAATCACGTTGACACACCGGTTCCCGTTAGATCACCGAAGTTAAGCGGCGTCGAGCCTGGCCAGTACTAAATGGGTGACCATTTGGGAATACCAGGTGCTGTATGTGCTCTCTGCTTATCTCGGCATTGTTTCCAGTCGTCTTGTACTACTACTTGCCATTGGAATCAAGCAATGCCGACTCAGGAGAGCGGTTGTCGGGGATTGCGCAACCCTTGCAATTACAAATTCACGCGCGGGCAGCCGCTGGCGGGCACTCATACGTCGAAATCGACGGGAGAGTCCATCATAAAGAGAAAGATATATATATATATATATATATATCTATATCTATATATATATATATACACTTTTTTCTTTCTTTCCTCTTTACCTTTGTTTGTGACTCTTCTCTTTCTCTATGTGTGCATGCTTGTCCGTGATCCCCACCCCCAACTGTCCTCTCCAGCTACTACTTCTCTCATCTAGTAATAATTTTTGTCTTTAATATTTTTCTTTTTTTAAGATACTGTTAACATAAGTGAACATTTATATTTTTCCATTTTTTAATTTTTTTATTTAAGGGTGAAGTCAAAGAAATTTAGTAAACAAACGTGTCAAGATGTGTAATAGTTATTAGTGCTGGGATTTAGAACCTACTTTGTCTCTCGAGTTTCCTTCTTCTTCTTTGTGTGTCTTTGAAGCATGTGATCATACGGCAGTTTCCCACTTTTTTATGCACATTATTGTTGCACTCTGCAAGATCTTTCAAGTTGCACAGGTTGGGCAGTAGAGGACAGACAAAAGAGTGTTGCATCGTATGGTCCTCCTCTCTGCATTCACAGATGGTTGGATCAGTTTTGTAGCACCAGCTAGTCATACTAATTTTTGATTACCCCATTCCCGTTCTCAGGCGGTTGAGCCAAGGTGCTTCTGAACATTAAGAGAGGGCCTCAAAAGGGGGGATTCCTAATTCTAATTTCCTGATATCTTAAGAAAGGGCTTAACACTGGCATGCCACAACCGGTAAACTGGAGAAATTAAGTCGACATTTCTTTCATCCCAAATCCGTTAATATAGTTTCTATGATGCTATAAATATCTATCATTTGAATTATTCGGACTACTATTCTCATCTTAGAGGTTTGTCTCACAACGTTTCGGCCGATGTAACTTCCAACCTTCTTTCAGTGCATCTTCTCAAACTCTGAAATCTATGCAGAATTTCAAACTGAACGGGGGTAGATTGTTCTCGTTCCATCAGCCATGACTGGTAGAAGTTTCAAGTAATTGTTTTCTTATTCTTAGTTAGTACCGCCTGTAGTGAGAATTGAACCTTCAACCTCTAGAAGACTTTAATTTAGAACTGATTGTTACTTCATACCTTTATTCGTTGTGCCACATGGAGAATAACATCTAAGATGAGAACAGCAGTCCGAATAATCTAACTAATACAAATTATCAATCCTCATCTCAAAAATTTCGAAACATGCTATAAAGATGTTCAATATCGCAAATATACGACGCAGACTAGCTACCACTAAAAGCTCCAGAGGTTTGAATACGGGTTCACATAAAGCTGTAATATTGGTCAAGTCGCTGCACAAACCCTCTTCATCTTTTAAATTGTAACCTTCTGGTCACTTGTCCTGTCCCGCCACTTTCAACAGTTTGGTTATGAAAATGAGGAGGACGGCGACAACACGAGTGGAGCGAAAGGTAATTCACTGAGAACTATGCAAACGACTACACTTTAAACACGCAGTCAAATTATACAGGGATGATTTTCAGGTGGATTTTGAAGACCTTTTGAAACAACAAGGTTTTGGATTATTTGTTGTTTTTTTACTTTTTATCTGTAAATTTCGTCGAGTAATCTTGAAAGAAATGTTTAAATAAAATAAAATAACAACAGTAGTAATTGTCAATAATTTCAACTGCTACATGTAACGACGAATTTTAATGCAAAGTTGAATTGTTTTACAAACAAACATTGTGAGGTAATCCGGTAGAGAGTTATATTAAAAAAAAATAGGCATAAATGGGGTTCAAAGCGAATTACTTGTACTTAAAAACATAATTTGTATTTTTTTTGACAATAAAAACAATACGTAAATGCATTTAAATGGACATAGAAATTCATCGTAGTTACTTAGTCTATGGTGAAATAAAACTTATCTTTTTCGTAAGTCGTGGCGAAAATCGCCGTATGAATTATTTATTTAATTTTAAAAAGTAGTCAGCAGTTTTAATTATTGGAAAAATGTTGAAATAAAAATAAACCGGCAGTTAAGTTGACTCGTGAAATCTTCACTGTAACTGTAACAGTTAGGTTAAATAAACATGAACCGGAAAAATAACAGCCCCATCGTTATTCTGCCGGGACCGGCAAAATAACGAGGGAGTCGTTATTCTGCCGGTCCCGGCAAAATAGCCTATTCGAAAAAGGAAATAAGAAATGTTGTACAGGGCGCGGGGAGGAGGTTAATAAAACATTACTGGTGTACACGCATAAACCCTGTTTTCAGAAGTTCTAACTCTATAAAGGCGCACGTGATGCCGGGTTAACAAATGTCAAATATCATGGACATACCCAAACTTTTTTTTTTCAAGAAAAAAGGAAATGTAGAAAAAGAGAGAAATATTAAGATTATGTTTTCTTTTTTCTTTTAATTAATAACGACAGGAATACCCATCCCAGGAAAAGTAAAATTAATATCCTGAACAACAGTTTTGCACCACTTTTATGTCACCTTATAAAGATATAATGCTACTCAACCTTATGTCTAGAATTTTTATTCCAATTTTTATCAAAATTCATTACATTATTTTGATTCTAGAAAATATCTAAAATTTAAGGCTTAAGCTTAAGGGGTTTTAAGAAGAAATTCAAATTAAGGGAATCTTGGTTACTTGGTGCCTTTTTTTCTTCTTCTTTCAACGTTCGATTGCATGTGCTATATCTTGTCCTCATCAGCCGTCAACTAGAGATGCTAACACAGTTTTGGTAACTATGGCGATCCTGCCACCCTTGGTGCAACCGGCAGCTTTGACCACCGGACAGGATATTATTTGTTTTCATCATGTTATTTCTGTTGACAAAGCATTTGTTTTGATAGCATTTAAGGTGATCATCTCATTCGCATGTCGTCACCTTCACCCGAGAGCATTCGCGACATTTCATAATATTTTATTTATTTGATCGAAATGTGTTTCACCAGATTTAGCTAGAATCCTGTTGATAACTGCATTTAATGAATATGGATCAAATTTAATGCAAATCTGAAATATTTAAATTTTCAAATGAGAGGTTGTACCCATATTATACCGCTTGCTTCTTTCAACATTTCCGAACCAACAAAGACGGTTTGCCCTTATTAGGACATCAAGTTTTGGGATGGTCAATTTCTCAAGTAGAATGTCTGACCTAATGTTCTGGATCTGGTCTGGCTTTAAGTTGCTTTAAAATCAAGTAATAATACTACTAAACCTAAACTAAATGTCTAGAATTCTTATTTCAATTTTGATCAAAATCCATCACATGATTTTGATTCTAGAAAATGTCTAAAATTTAAGGCTTAAGCTTAAGGTATCTTAAGAAATTGAAATTCAGGGAATCTTGCTTAATTGGTGTCTAATGATTATGGATCAAATTTAATGCAAATCTGAAATATTAGAAATTTAAAATGGAAAGTTGTGCCCATATTATGCCCCCCCCACCCTAAAACCCCTTTAAAATACTCCAAAGAAAGTGAAACGAAAATTGGAGGTATCTGAATTTTTACGAAGGGTTTTCACCCCTTTTTGCCCCCTTTGCATAAAACTAAAAAACTAAATATTACCCATCCTTACATCTAGCAGCAGTGTTTCAGAATTTATAATGGTCGATTTATTAGTTTAGGAGTGAATCCGCTACATAAAAACATACCCAACTTTATATATAAATAGAGATAATAGCAAGGATAATAGCAAGTTCAAATTTTTTTTATATTAATGAGGTTATCAAGACTCGAAAAAAAACAAAAACTTGAGGATAATAGTTAATGGGATAGATAGATCGATAGTTGAATAATGATGAATACTATGAGAGGATTGGAAATCTACATATACCACTCACTCAAAACAAGTCAACCCAGAAAACGGCAATTCTTTCCCCTTTGTCAATATGGGCCAAGTAGTGAGTCTTTATGTTGAACAGAACTAACGTTACCACCACAAGTGTGATTTTCACCTTGACCTTTGACCTAGATATCCCAAAATTAAATCTGTCCTGTTTGACCATGGCCGATATTTTGACCAAGTTTGATGCAAACGAACAAACATAGTAAGAAACCCACAAACTCGACCGAAACAATAACCTCCTTTGCAGTGGTGAAACAAAACAGATGCAAGTTAGTGAAGAACTCCACAATTTTGCCACATGAGCTATGCACCTTTCCAAATGTTGATGTTGCCATGGTAACAGTTTATTGATTGGACAATGTTTGTTACGATGTCATCATTAACCAAACCTTTTCAATTGGTGAAAGGGGTCATGTATTTTTTTACCCTTCTGATTAACTCATTGTACTAAAATTCTTAAAGCTATGCAACTACTATCCTAATACTATATACATACACATATATATATATATATATATATATATATATATATATATATATATATACACATATATATATGCAATAGAAAAACTACTATTCTAATACTATATATATATTTTTTCATGGTAAACAACTGATGATCCCTTAAATAATGTTAGAAGCAAACTAATATAATAACTGTAAAAGTTAAATTGACTTATATGAGTGATTTTCCACTAAACGACTTGGGACTTAAGGTTTTTTGGGTTTTTTTTTTAAATATAGTTTTAATGGTTGAGAAACTTCCAAGACTATATATATATATATATATATATATATATAAATATATATACATACACTATAAAAACTACTATTCTAATACTATATATATATACTATAAAAACTACTATTCTAATACTATATATATACTATAAAAACTACTATTCTAGTACTATATATATATATATATATATATATACTATAAAAACTACTATTCTAATACTATATATATATACTATAAAAACTACTATTCTAATACTATATATATATATATATATATATATATATATATATATACTAGAAAAACTACTATTCTAATACTATATATATATATATACATATATATATATATACATATATATACTAGAAAAACTACTATTCTAATACTATATATATATATATATATATATATATATATACTAGAAAAACTACTATTCTAATACTATACATATATATATATATATATATATATATATATATATATATATATGAAACTAAAAGTATACTTTTAGAGAATTGAACCTATAGTGAAATGGTTCAAGCTCAATATACGAGATAAAGCAATTATAAAGATAAATTAAGGAAGAGAGAAAAAGATGTACGGATGACAAATCTATTTCATCTTCGACTGTGCAATGCAAGGTGTACTCGATAAAATAAGATAATAAAGATATGATGTATACCTTTAAAATAGAACCTATCATGAAAAATTGATACTCGATATACGAAATAGAGCAATTATATAAAAAAAAAATAAAGGATGCAAATAAAAATTGTATAAAATACAATATCTATTTAGTCATCGGTTGTTCAAAACAAGGGGTTTCAAATATAAGAAATTTTATTATTCCTTCTTTAAGCCCATGGCTTTTCAAAGAATGAAATCTTATCGGCAGAGTGCAAACAGATAAGTTGTTGAAGGGAAATTTCCAAAAGTCATAATTTGAAAAGATATAAAAATAAATATATAAAATAAAAAATGTCCTATGCGAAAAGAAAAGTTTGAAAATATAGGTAAAAGTTCACTGTTGAAGCCGCCGTGAGAATTTATAGCAATCATAAATATATTTTCATACTACTATATATATATACAGGGTGATTCATAAGTCACTTAGATATTTATTTTTGAAATTCTAAAGTTAAAAAAATACGTTAATACAAAACAGAAAGTTTATTCAACAAATTAATTTATGGGAGTTTAAAATTACAGCAAATTTTCAAAATTTCCACCTTCGTTCTGCATGCATAGCTCCATTCTTTTTTGCAAGGAATTTACGACTCTTTGTAGCATATTTGATTGATTATGGTGTTGTGCGAAGGAGGCTTTCTGTTCACATCACGTTTCCATTGCCTAACAAATAGCAGTAATTAAAGAGTAAGATAACAATTATCAAAAGTTCATAGTATGTTTGTGCTTCATATGGTAATCATTTTAAATAGCTAAGTGAAGTGACTTATGAATCACCCTGTATATATATATATATATATATATATATATATATATATATATATATATACATACAAATATAGTAATGTTGTATTTATAGTATAGGAGAAATGAGCAGAGTGCTCAATTACGTGTGTAAGAGCATATATTTTTATTTTTAAAAAACTATTAGTTTTAGCGTCCAATGATATTTTCAATTTCATGGCGGAAACACTGAAATTTCAGCACGCAGGGTTAAAGATGCCAAATGAATTTGTTCTTCACTCGATAATCTCTCTTTTATCTATCTATCTATCTATCTATATATATATATATATATATATATATATATATATATATATATAATGGAAAATTAGTTTATGGAATAGTGGATAGACATAGTAACATGCTAGTAGTAGAGGTCACAAACACTTTATTAAAGCTGGATCAGAATATTTTGGTCGATTCGTTCAACACCAAATAAGGTCGAACGAATCAACCAAAATATGTTTATAATAGCTTTAATGATGTGTTTGTGTCCTTATTCTTACTAGTATGTTGGCTTGCTTATCAACTATTCCATAAACTAATTTTCCATTTTGTCTGGAATTGTTATATCATATTTACTCCCTCATATATATATATATATATATATATTATATATATATATGTGTGTGTAAATTTTTATTTATACAAACATTATTGGTTATATATGTGCAGACATGTTTCAGTTGTCTTCTCCAATAGAGAGTCAACTTCCTCAGACCTGAACAGAAATTCAAATGAGAAATTGCGAACTTCCTTATTCAGTATATTTTCCCGGATGGGGTGGGTTCATAATTCAACGGTTAAGCTTCATATCGAATTACCCTTTAGCGTTTTTGACTCCTTTTTTAATAATAATGATAATATTTAATAATAATAAGGGGCCGAAAACGCTAGATAAACCAAATAAAATAGAAACGAAAAGAAGGTGTAAAAGGCTAAAATGTAATTCGATATGAGGCTTGACTGTTGAATTATGAACCCATCCCATCCTGGAAAATATACTGAATAAGGAAGTTCGCAATTTCTCATTTGAATTTCTATCCATGTCTGAGGAAGTTGACTCTCTATTGGAGAGGACAACTGAAACATGTCTGCACATATGTAACCAATAATGTTTGTATAAATAAAAATTTATACTAAAAACAGATCTACTTGTTAATGAGCACTTTTTATAAACACTGGAGTTTCAATGGATTAACATCTATAGAAACAAATATAACACATGTATTATATATATATATATATATATATATATATATATATATATATATATATATATGATCAATATGTGTACAAGTTTAAAACATATGTATCAGTAATATTCTCACCTTTATATATGAATACTGTCTATCCTCCTTGGACATAAATACAGGAGACTCTAGCATACAGATATTTGGATGGTGCAATTGTATGATTGTTTCTATATTTTGCAAGAGGACATATCCAATATGAAATCGAGTATTTGTTATTGATCTTTTATGAGTTGTGAAAGTTTAATCTAATTGATATGATGACTCACAAATAGAATTACTACTGGAAAAGGAAACAAAATAAATCACAAGTACCTGTGGCGCAACGGATATAAGTGCTAAGTAATAATCGGATGAGGATGGATAATTCATATTTAAAAAAATAAAAAAAAATAAAAATACAAAATTATTTCATGTGAACTCTAAGAAGATTAATTTTAACTTATTTTTAAAATATAATGAATTAAAAAAATATACAAAGTTTATTCATTTTTTCGGAAATAGGGTCCAATTTATTTAAATCTCAACTTTTTAGCTGCCTGTTTGAAAGCACATTTTTATTTTCAATAAGTTATAATATTTTATTAATATTTTGTTTAAAAAAAAAAATGGTAAAAGTACAGAATAGTTAACACTCTCGAACTCGTAAAAAAAAACACAATTTGTATAAAACGCATTAGAATAAAATTTTCTACCAAACACTGTTTCGGAATTTTTTAGATGAGGATGAATAATTTGTATAATATGATGCAACACATATAAGTACTAAGTAATAATCAGTTGTAAGTGACAGTCTTCTGGAGGTTGAAGGTTCAATCCTCAGTACCGGTGATACTAAGAATACAATTACGAATTACTTAAGACTTGAACCCGGTCATGGCTGATGGAACAAAAAGCAAGCTAACCCATGGATTAAATAAAGGGTTCCGTTCGAAATTCCGTACAGATTCCCGAATTTGACATAAAGATTGCCAAGTTTGATGTAACGCACCTGAAGAAAGTCTGAGGTTACATCAGCCGAAACATTGTATGAATAACATCCAAGATGAGAACAGTAGTCTGAGTAATCCAAATAATACAAATTATCAATCCTCATCTGAAAAATTCCGAAACATAAAATAAATTGAAGTAATAATTGAATTTATCTGTAAAAAAAAAAAAGTGTAGTCTTTGAAATCTTTCGAGTTATTTTTCTATTTCTTGTATGAAAGAGTAAGAAATAATTTTTCTCGTTTCGTCAGTCAAGATCGGATAGAAGTGTTTAGTAATTATGTTATTCTTAGTTATTATCGCCTGTAGTAAGGATTGAACCTTCAACCTACTGAAGATAGTCACACGCACACCCACACATATGCACACACATGCTGTCTTTGCTGACATAGTGTTTAGTGCTTATGCAGAGCCCACATTATTATCATCAAACCACTTGAAATGAATTACACCGTCAAATTCCTTATAGAAAAACTGATTATTAAATTATTTTTAACTTCAGATGTTTGTTTTCAAACTTTCTCTCTCTCTCTCTCTCTCTCTCTCTGGCTCTTGCTCTCTCACTATGTCTCTCTCTTTTTCTTTCTCTCTCTCTTATTTTTCTTTCTTTTTCTTTCTCTCTTGTTTTTTTCTCTCTTTTTCTCTTTTTTTGTTTTTCTCTTTCTCTCTCGTTTTTCTTTCTCTCTCTTTTTCTTTCTCTTGTTTTTCTCTTTCTTTCTCTTTCTCGTTTTTCTTTCTCTCTTTTTCTTTCTCTTTCTTGTTTTTCTCTTTCTCTCTCTTTCTCTTGTTTTTCTTGTTCTTTCTCTCTTTTTCTCACCCTCTCTTTTTTCACCACTTTTATGTCCCCTTATGAATATTAAAATCAAGATATAGTATTCTAAACCTTATGTCTACAATCCTTATTCCAATTGTGATCAAAATCCATTACATGATTTGATTCTAGAAAATCTCTAATATTTAAGGCTTAAGCTTAAGGGGTCTTAAGGAAGAAATTGAAATTCAGAGAATCTTGCTTAATTGGTATCTAATGACTATGGATCAAATTCAATGCAAATCTGAAATATTTGAATTTTCAAATGAGAGGTTGTGCCCCCTAAAAACGTTTTAAAGAAACTGAAATTTGGGGAATATTGACTTATTGATGTCTAACACCTAAAGTAAAAATTTCACAAAAATCGGAGGTATCTGAATTTTCACAAAGTGCTTCCACCCCCTCTTTGCCCTCACTGCATAAAACTAGATTAAACTAAATATAGCCCACATTACCAACCCATACACCTAGCAACTGTGTTTTAAAATTCATAATGATCGGTTAATTAGTTTAGGAGTGAATCCTATACATAGAAATATTTAAACATATACACATACCTAACTTTATATACATGCACCCTGTAAATGTTAAAGTTTACAAAAAATAATAATGTTCCCATGTTACTCACCGTGTTGCCTAGAATATATATTCCAAAATCCATAATGATTCGTTCATTAGTTTAGGAGATTATTTTGTACATATGAATATATACACATACCTAACTATATATATATCGAAAGATTTACAATTTTCAGACTTTTTTCCTCATCTTGATTGTCGTTATCGCAATGTTTCGGTCGTTTAGTCCTCCATTTTAAATACTAAATAACTTTTCTCAATTTTTATTTTTACGTTGGACATATGCTAGCAACAAGATTTCTAGAATGTCTTGACGTCAGCAATGGCCAAATGACTCTCTGGTAAGCATGCTGTTACTTGTTTAAGCAATACCAGGCAAAAGTTGTTTGCGTTAGAGGCCTGTCCTGTCTAACTTTTTAGGTGCAGTGATGAATAAGTGTTGACTTGGTCTCAACGAGGGCAAATAATTTAACAATTATTTTGCTAATTTGAATTTTAATCTGTTCTACTGCATACATATATATATATATATATATATATATATATATATATATGAGGTATAAAAGAAACAATGTTTCAGACAAAATGTAAAAATAAAAATGGAATAAAGGATAAGCAAATCAACAACTAGCAAAAATAATTAAAGTTCTGCTACCAATTGATGATGATTGTATTTTAACAATCGAAATATTTTGGTAGAACTATTCAATGTGGTTTTGAGTTTATTTTTGCTAGTTGTTGATTTGCTTATCCTTTATTCCATTTTTATTTTTACATATATATATATATATATATATTAGTCTGACGATTCCCTACGGGGATGAAATGCGGAAGCCTCTGTGTAGCTTAATTGTCATAAATATATTTTCATAACTTATATATATATATATATATAAATAAAGATAGATTAAAGAAGAGGGATAAACATGTACGAATGACAAATTTATTTCAACTTCGATTGTTCAATGCAAGGTGTACTTGGTAAAAACATGTTTATTATTCTTTCCTTAAGCCAAAGCTTTTCAAAGATTAAATCTTATCATCAGAGGAATTACATAGATAGATAAGCAATACCAGGCAAAAGTTGTTTGCATTAGAGGTCTGTCTTGTCTAACTTTTTTTTATCCCTCTTCTTTAATCTATCTTTATAATTGCTCTATCTCGTATATTGAGCTTAAACCATTTCACTATAGGTTCTATCTACTAAAAGTATACTTTTAGTTTCATATTTTATATATATATATATATATATATATATATATATATATATATAAGCAACGGTTGGGTTGGGAAAGTGGGGTTTGAAAAGCCAGCGGCTGAGAAAGTGAGCACTCTGGCCATTAAAAATTGCCTGGGCAGCCCTGTCGGCATTCCCTGGTAAGGGGCACCTCAGGCAGTAAGCAATAAACTTACTCCTCTCCAAAGAGGGGAGGCAACGCCTGGGAGGGTGGACCTCTTAGAACTGCACAGGACCGACCCATAGACCGGCGTAAATCAAGCCCCGAAGGCCAAGACAATACCAGTTTATGGGGTGTAGTATCCATCGGAACAGATACTACACTTTGATCATAGCCAAAAGGCCCACACCCGCAAGTAGCATCTCAATATTATAGACGCTCTTATTTAAGTTATAATAGAAAAAACTCAACAGTAAAGACATATTTGTAAAGACGCCAAGACTAACACCGCAATCTTCAGATGATTTGACGAATCAAATCGAAAGTACTCGCGGAAAAGGAAAGAAAACGGAATAAGAAACCCACGGAACTTACATACACAAATTCGACCGAAATACTAATGGACTATTCAGAAAATTGAAAAAAAAAAAGTCTTATCAAACAAAACACCTATGTTATTTAATAATGTTTGCCTAAATGAAAATATGCTGCCTAAATACACATAATATATATATATATATATATATATATATATATATTATGTGTATTTAGGCAAACATTATTAAATAACACAGAATGTTTTTGCTTGATAAGACTTTCTTTCTTTTTTTTTTTTCAATTTTCCGAATAGTCCATTTAGTATTTTGGTCAAATTGGTGTATGTAAGTTCCGTGGGTTTCTTGTTCCAGTTTTCTTGCCTTTTTTGCGAGTACTTTCGATTTGATTCGTCAAATCATCTTCAGGCGGTGTCAAAAAAAAAAAACTCTACAGTAAAGACACTAAAACTAACACCACCTGAAGATGATTTGACGAATCAAATCGAAAGTACTCAAAAGTGTGTGTATATATATATATATTATTATTAAGCTAAAGCTGAATTAATCAACGTTTGTTTCCCTAAGGCATTTTACTATATATTTTAATCACACAAAATACATGCAAAAATATTCCTTAGTTTTGCCAGCAAGTTAAACAGACATTAAACTAAATATAATGATGAATTCCTCCCAAACTGCAAGTTATAGTAGGGTTGGGACGTAATGGGTGAAAATTTCAGATTCGTGCGAGTAGTATTTTTTTGTGTTCATTTATACATAAATAACACTAAACAATCAAACATTGTGAAAATTTTGCAAAATTCAGAAGGTGCAGGCCAAAAATAACCATTAGGGCTCCACGGGACTCAAAATCAATCATTTTTCGGTGAAAAAGTGGTTTCATGCGACATTGTAGGTCCTAAAACATCCTCAAAAGCTATGAATGGATATAGATGGTTAAATCTGATATAGTACTGTAATTTAGGACCATTTTCAGGCTGTGAAAGGGTTTTCATGAATGTAAAATAGCCAAAAACTATTGACCTGCACCTTCTGAATTTTGCAAAATTTTCAAAATGTTTGATTGTTTAGTGTTATTTATGTATAAATGAACACAAAAAAAATACTACTCGCATGAATCTGAAATTTTCACCCATTATGTCTCACTCCTAGTTATAGCCTATTATTTAAGAGATGACGTATTGGTCATATCAGAAAGCTTTTCTTACTATAAAAAAAAAAAAGTTATCGTTTCATGTGGATAACAATTCCGAATCCTTTATTTTGTTTTCTTTCCTTCTCGTCAGGCTCCGGGCAAAGAAACTGTCATTGGGATTTGCAATGATCTCATGCTGCCTTCAGATCATCGGACTGGTAACATGCAGGTGCAGTCCATTGCTAAGGCTATGAACATAGAAAAAGAACAAAGTGAAAAGGTAAGGTTTCTTTTCTCTCTTTTTTTCCTGTATCTTTCTTCATCATTTTTGTCATGTGGTTGGCCTGGCTAATACAGTAATTAGCATAAAAGTAGAAAGTAAGTAAAGTCGTCGACTGTAGTCAAAAGCGACTCAAAGGCTCCTTTTTCATTAGTTACTATACTGAAGTGTGGGGAAGGGACGCCACTCCTTTCCCAGGATTACTCCACTTACCCTTGATCCTCACCTTATAAATTATAATATAATGCTGAGTATTTAGCAAGGGGTCATCAAGTACCATTTTGTATGACTCCACTTAGAATTGAACCCTGATCTCCCAGCTTACTAGCAAACACTCTTACCATTGTGCCAAATAGGCCAGGCTTATCCTATATCTCTACAAAGCCACCATCCACCCATGCATGGAGTATTGTTGTCACATCTGGGCTAGTGCACCATCCACTAGTCTCTCCCTCTTAGACAGGGTCCAAAAAAAAGAGTCGTTAATCTAATAGGTCCCTCACTATCCACCAAGCTCCAGCCCCTGTCCCATCGCCGCAATGTTGCATCCCTGTGCTTGTTTTACAAGTACTTCAATGGAATGTGCTCCGATGAACTTACTGCTCTGGTCGTCGTCGTTCCCCCCCCCCCCCCCCCGACGTAAATACACCCGACCAACTCGACAATCAGTTAAATCCCCATCCGTTCACTGTGGAGGTCCCGAGATGCTGGAGAACTTTCTACTCTAATAGCTTCTTTCTTCGAACTGCCAGCCTTTGGAACTCCTTCTCTGCTCCTTTTTTCCCTGACTGTACCAACATGTAGAAATTTAAATGTAATGTAAACAAACATCTTGCTGCACAACTCCCTTCTTAGGATGCCCCCCCCCCTTATTTTCTGGCACCTAATCCACAGTCGCCCCATACGTCTCAATGGCAGTATGCTATGTCTGGGGTGAACTCAAGTTAAAAAAAAATAAAAAAGTAGCCCGTATACAATAATCAGAATAATGAAATAATGACTGAGAATTACTACTTACGGCTAAGAATATGTTCAGCCGTCAGCGGTGAATTGCGAAAGTCAGTTCCCTCTATATTACGTTCCCGGTAAGGGCTTTGTTAACTATTCTTATTTTTAAACAAAAACACATTTTCTTTTATTAAATTGTTAGGTGAAAGTACAGAATAGTTAACAAAGCCTTCCTCCCCATGTTAAGAATGGCTTTCTAAATAATAACGTTGTTATTTAGAAGTCACTTTTCACAATTTCTTATGTGTTTATCTAGATTTTCATACGTGTAATATAAGCAGGGAACTGATTTTCACAATTCACCGCTGACTGCTAAACACATTCTTAGCCGGAAGTGGCAATTCTCGGTTGTTATGCCATGATGCCGAATAATCCAGAATTCCATTAGCGTGTCTGCTAAGTGAACCACTTTGTTTGAACATCATAACAGAATGGCGTCGCCGATAGAATCTTTGTTCAAGAACCTAAAAAAAACGGATTTCATAATGCAAAAAAGACACAACACGTCATTGATATGCAGAAAGGGCAATAACATTTTTGCCTACGAAGACTAATCAAGACCGAGTCAAGAATACGAAGAGACGCTAAGTGTGAAGAAAATAGTTACACTATAAATAATAATAATAAAAGTGATCACGAAAACGTGACGGAAAATAATCAAGGTCCCCATAGTGGGGCATAACACCGTAGCGAGGGGTAGAGAATGAAAAAGAAACCATAGATCCACACAGGGCGTGAAAACCAGAAGATTCCGGGAGATGTAATGTGTTTGGCTTAGCTAATACAGTAATTAGCATATCTAGCATGTATACAATAATCCGACATTCCATTAGTATGTCTGCTAAGTGAATGGCGTACTTTGAACATCACCGTGAATTCGCCGACTGCAACCCCCTGCAGAGGGGTAAATAAATGTAATGTGGACAAGCATCTCGTTGCACAACTCCCCACTTCGGGGCCAGATTTATAGGGGCATCCTAATTCACAGTTGTTACTTACATTTCAGTTGCAGTTTTTATTTTCTGTGATTAAAATATATAGGAAAACCTTCAGGAGACGAACGTTAACTCTTTTCCATCATAATGGTTGTATATAAAGCGAGAAAAAATGAGTAAACTCACAGATACAACAGCAAATAAAATCAAACTCATGAACATGTTTCATATTTCGTCATAGTGAGATTTGGTTTTGATTGATAAATGCATATGATGCGTGCCAACTAGATACTAGGAGGCGGGACGGGAGTATAATGAAAAAAAAAAGGTGAATCAGAAACCGAATGACGACCAGAAAGTTGTATGTTAAGGTACAGAGAGGGCTATAAATACATATGAGAAATAGTTGGAAAGATAAAGTATAATGGAGTGCCTTGGTTAGGGTGAATTGAAGTTTATAAAAAAAAAAAAAGTTCTTGGGTTAATAGATATAGAACAGTTGAGGGAGCAGGGTCAGCTGGCAGGGAAAATCTAATGAAAACATGGGACGAAGTGATAAGGATGAACTTGAAAAAATGAGAGATAAATAAAGATAATCTCATTAACCCTTATCCTTGAGTGACTTTTGGCCTTGGTGTATCGTGACTCACAAAAAAAAATCTAATTTTGTCGTTCCATCTTTATTCTTGTCTTATCTCATTCTCCTAATAGAAATATCACTTTTTCAAACAATTTCTTAATTGAGGGATACGAAGACATGAAAACAATGTTAACTAGCTGGATTTGCCAGCCTGCTATCGCTTCGCAAAGTTTGCTACTTAAATACTTGAAACATTAATTTAAAATAATAAACATTTCAGTCATAACTGTGTTGTAAACATGATACAAAATCTTACTAATTTATTTATATAGATAGATAAACATTAACATTTTGGTAATTTCGATACAAATTGATTCATCTTTTAAATGTGACTGTAAAGAAAGGAAAAGATAGAAGAAGTAAATTTGCCTTTTCACTTGCAATTTAGAAATAGATCGCAACTTGTTGAAAATCAAGTCGGTCCCTCTAAAGAAAAGGAACATTCGAACACAAATGTTAAATATTTGTCCAAAAAATAAAACAATATTGCAAAACAAAACTATTTGTTATATTAAAATCAAAACAATTATTGAATTAAAAAACAATAATAAATAATAGTTAATTAATAAAATGTTCTTTTTCAAAACAAATATGCAAATTAGTTAACCTTATGACTGATATCGCACATGCATAAGCATATATTATATTGATGCATAAAAAATATAGTGCGTCTATTGTGTAAAGTTTAATTAACTTTTACTTACTAGTTAGAGATACGTCCTTGACAATCACTCTGACAGAGGATTCTGCTCTGTTGGACTGAAGTATGGTTCTGTTCTATTCAGTCTTAGGAGGTCCACCCTGTCAGGCTTTGCCTTCTCTTTGAGAAGGGAGTTAGTTTATTGCTAATTGCCTGATGCCCCTCCCCCTACCGGGGGGGGGGGGGGGGCGGGGCTGCTCAGGCATTTTATTTGTGGACCAGAGTGCGCTAATCCTAGTGCGCTGGCTTTTCAAATCCAAACCTGACTTTGTGTCTCTAACCTCCTAGGAGGTACTGGTGCTACCAGATCAGGCTGTCTGAAGATACCGGCTTCCTGACCTAAAATGCACCAAACATTGATGTTATTGTTTTTTTTTCCTTTCCCTTTGCAAAACTCAATCATGTTCTGCAAAGCCAAAAACAAAACAAACACTTTTCCTCTACAAAACAACCAAACCAAACCAAACACCATGAATAAATATTTGAAGATATAAAGAACTTGAAGCATAAAATACTTTTACCAAAATGACCGGATTCAGCATTAAATAACCTGAAAATGGTTGATATGCCGTAAAACAAAACAACCAAAAACACCATGAATACAATTGAAGATATAAAGAACTTGAAACATAAAAAACTTTTATCAAAATGACTGGATTCGGAATTAAATAACACGAAAATGGTTGATATGCCGTAAAACAAAACAACTAAACCAAACCAAATCCTAGGAGGAAAATAAACTAAAGTTGAAATAGGGCATTTTGACTTTACCGTTAGTGTGAGAAATGGGCCCAATTTTCCCATTTATTAATTTAGATTAGTCTCTGAAAGCTTGTAACTGCGGACTTCATTTAGTATTTCTCTATTGCAGTAAGAAGAATAGAGTTAAGAATATGCCTTTATGTTAACTACACAATGTTGGGTCTTTCGTTGGACAATTAAAAGGCATTGTGTCATGTTTGCTTTTGTTTTCTGATAAATACCATGGTTACTGTACAATTTTCAGTTTTATTGTGTTTCAAGAAGAATAAAACAAAAGTTTATTTCAATAAGTTCCTATTTACTTGCCCTCCACATGAGGACAAAGTTTTTGTTTTATTCATCAAGACTTAGACGTCATAGGAAGACAACATAATGGACACAGTATTGCCTCGGATGATAACTAAGGAGATCTGCTGCAACATCCCAGCGCTCTCTCTGAGCTTGTTTCTACAAGTGGTTATGAATTGTGAAGTATCGAGACCGGGGACCCCCTGATGTTTCGATTTGAGATGGGCTGAAAAATTTAACAGTCAGTTAGTAAGCTGTAGTTATTGTTTTTAGTCCCCCGATTTTATAAATCGGGGGACTTATGTTTTGAGGCATGCCCGTACGTCCGTCCATCCGGATTTTTCTCTGCAACCATCCATTGAATTTCTCTGAAATTTTGCATGAAGTTGTAACTTTAGTCAGGTTAGAAAGTGACATTCTCCGATTTTTGAAAAAAATCTGGTTAGCCCCCCAGGGGGTCAAAAGGCCCCGAAATGGCAAAAAAATAACATTTTTTGCCCCATAACTTTTTATCCATCCATTCAATTTCTCTGAAACTTGGCCAAAATGTGGAGACAATTATTCCTAATAGAAAATAAGTATCGCTGACCTTGGAAAAAATGTGGTTCGCACCCCCAGGGGGTCAAAAGCCCCCAAAATGGCAAAAAATGATCCTTTTTTCCCATAACGTTTGATCCATCCATTCAATTTTTCTGAAACTTGGCCAAAATGTAGAGGCAATTGTTCTGGATATAAAATGAGCATCCTTGACCTCAGAAAAATTCTGGTTCGCGCCCCCAGGGGGTCAAAGGGGGGGTCAAAAATGCCCCAAATTGCCCAAATTTATTGCATTTTACACTCGTCACGTACAGAGGGTGACCACGCACGCACGGCTTGTTTTTTTTTGTTTCGGCGAACTGACCTGCAGTGCTAGAATTGACAGATTCCGCAATTCTTGACAATGTGAAAGAGTTGAAGTAAATGGCGTCCCATATAGCAAAGTGTTATTTTTTAATTTATTTTTTTAATGGAAATTGCTCCAGAAAAGGCATGAAGCCACTTGATGTAAGGAGCTAAGAAGAACGAAAGAGAATTATTGCAAAGACAGGAGATGTCTATTGACCGTAGTTTTGAAAAGACCCAGGCTATAGGTAGGAGGAAAACGGTCAGCGGGAAAAGAATTCCACAAGCCTGCAGTTCTTGGAAAAGAAGCTACTGCAATAGGAGACTGTATTACAATGAAGTATCAAAACAGCAAATTGATGGAGACCACTAGTGACCAACGGGTCAAACGAGTTGGAACAAAGGTAACGGAATAGATCACACAATTCTGTAGAACACATGCAATAATAGTATTTATAAAAAAGACTAAGACTAGCAACATCGCATCTGTAAGAGAGAGGGTGCAGAGAATGATAACGGGTGGTGCCAATCAAATTACAGATACGTTTCTGTACCTTATCAAGAACCCTCAAATAGGACAGTGTTATGCTGTCGGGTTGGCAGCCATTGCCTTTCTTTAGGCTGATTGGCTCAAGAATTGATGTGAACCCGGCAGAATCAAAATATTCATCATTGCGGAGTGAAAAGGTAGACAACTAGCGCTGAATCTGCAGGAGAGAGGATGCAGGGAAAACGCATCAACAGTTTTGCTGCATCTGCATCAGTGTGGATGGCACAAACTGTAGAATTTTGATTTGTTTTATATAAGACATCATGACTGTGTTTTTCTGGTTGTTACCATCTTCGATGTCTTCTTGGTACCTCTTATCAATATCTCTGCATTGACAAAATTGATATTGCTAAAAATCAAGGAATGCAAAATAATATTTGGCATTACTCAAAATGGAAAAATGCAAAATAATAGTTGGTATTGCTCAAAATGGAGGAATGCAAAATAATATTTGGTATTGCTCAAAATGGAGGAATGCAAAATAATATTTAGTATTGCTCAAAATAGAGGAATGCAAAATAATATTTGGTATTGCTCAAAATGGATGAATGCAAAATAATATTTGATATTGCTCAAAATGGAGGAATGCAAAATAATATTTGATATTGCTCAAAATGGAGGAATGCAAAATAATATTTGATATTGCTTAAAATAGAGGAATGCAAAATAATATTTGATATTGCTCAAAATGGAGGAATGCAAAATAATATTTGATATTGCTCAAAATGGAGGAATGCAAAATAATATTTGATATTGCTCAAAATGGAGGAATGCAAAATAATATTTGATATTGCTCAGAATGGAGGAATGCAAAATAATATTTGATATTGCTCAAAATGGAAGAATGCAAAAGAATATTTGATATTGCTCGAAATGGAGGAATGCAAAATAATATTTGATATTGCTCAAAATGGACGAATGCAAAATAATATTTGATATTGCTCAAAATAGAGGAATGCAAAATAATATTTGATATTGCTCGAAATGGAGGAATGCAAAATAATATTTGATATTGCTCGAAATGGAGGAATGCAAAGTAATATTTGATATTGCTCAAAATGGAGGAATGCAAAATAATATTTGATATTGCTCGAAATGGAGGAATGCAAAATAATATTTGATATTGCTCAAAATGGAGGAATGCAAAACAATATTTGATATTGCTCAAAATGGACGAATGCAAAATAATATTTGATATTGTTCCAAATGGAGGAATGCAAAATAATATTTGATATTGCTCAAAATAGAGGAATGCAAAATAATATTTGGTATTGCTAAAAAATGGAGGAATGCAAAATAATATTTGATTATGTTCAAATTGGAGGAATACAAAATAATATTTGATATTGCTAAAAATGGAGGAATGCAAAATAATATTTGATATTGCTCAAAATGGGGGAATCCAAAAGAATATTTGATATTGCTCAAAATGGAGGAATGCAAAATAATATTTGGTATTGCTCAAAATAGAGGAATGCAAAATAATATTTGGTATTGCTCAAAATAGAGAATTGCCAAAATAATATTTGGCATTGCTCAAAATGGAGGAATGCAAAATAATATTTGGTATTGCTCAAAATGGAGGAATGCAAAATAATATTTGATATTGCTCAAAATGGACGAATGCAAAATAATATTTTATATTGCTCAAAATAGAGGAATGCAAAATAATATTTGATATTGCTCGAAATGGAGGAATGCAAAATAATATTTGATATTGCTCGAAATGGAGGAATGCAAAATAATATTTGATATTGCTCAAAATGGAGGAATGCAAAATAATATTTGATATTGCTCGAAATGGAGGAATGCAAAATAATATTTGATATTGCTCAAAATGGAGGAATGCAAAATAATATTTGATATTGCTCAAAATGGACGAATGCAAAATAATATTTAATATTGTTCCAAATGGAGGAATGCAAAATAATATTTGATATTGCTCAAAATAAAGGAATGCAAAATAATATTTAGTATTGCTCAAAATGGAGGAATGCAAAATAATATTTGATTATGTTCAAATTGGAGGAATGCAAAATAATATTTGATATTGCTAAAAATGGAGGAATGCAAAATAATATTTGGTATTACTCAAAATGGATGGAATGCAAAATAATATTTGGTATTGCTCAAAATGGAGAAATGCAAAATAATATTTGATATTGCTCAAAATGGAGGAATGCAAAATAGGATTTGGCATTGCTAAAAAATGGAGGAATGCAAAATAATATTTGATGTTTCTCAAAATGGAGGAATAGAAAATAATATTTGATGTTTCTCAAAATGGAGGAATAGAAAATAATATTTGATATTGCTCAGAATGGAGGAATACAAAATAATATTTTGTATTGTTCAAAACTCAGCAATGCATAACGATAATTGGTATTGCTCAAAATACATTGATAAGATTTTTTGTCAGTATGAACCACTGTAATTATTTTAAATTGTATAATAAAAAAAGGTTCGATGTCTTCTTGGTACCTCTTATCAATATCTCTGCATTGACAAAATTGATATTGCTAAAAATCAAGGAATGCAAAATAATATTTGGCATTACTCAAAATGGAAAAATGCAAAATAATAGTTTGTATTGCTCAAAATGGAGGAATGCAAAATAATATTTGGTATTGCTCAAAATAGAGGAATGCAAAATAATATTTGGTATTGCTCAAAATGAAGGAATGCAAAATAATATTTGGTATTGCTCAAGATGGAGGAATGCAAAATAATATTTGATATTGCTCAAAATGGAGGAATGCAAAATAATATTTGATATTGCTCAAAATGGAGGAATGCAAAATAATATTTGATATTGCTCAAAATGGAGGAATGCAAAATAATATTTGATAATGCTCAAAATGGCGGAATGCAAAATATTTGATATTGCTCGAAATGGAGGAATGCAAAATAATATTTGATATTGCTCAAAATGGACGAATGCAAAATAATATTTGATATTGCTCAAAATAGAGGAATGCAAAATATTTGATATTGCTCGAAATGGAGGAATGCAAAATAATATTTGATATTGCTCGAAATGGAGGAATGCAAAATAATATTTGATATTGCTCGAAATGGAGGAATGCAAAATAATATTTGATATTGCTCGAAATGGAGGAATGCAAAATAATATTTGATATTGCTCGAAATGGAGGAATGCAAAATAATATTTGATATTGCTCAAAATGGAGGAATGCAAAACAATATTTGATATTGTTCAAAATGGAGGAATGCAAAATAATATTTGATATTGCTCAAAATGGAGGAATGCAAAATAATATTTGATATTGCTCAAAATGGAGGAATGCAAAATAATATTTGATATTGCTCAAAATGGAGGAATGCAAAATAATATTTGATATTGCTCAAAATGGAGGAATGCAAAATAATATTTGATATTGCTCAGAATGGAGGAATGCAAAATATTTGATATTGCTCAAAATGGAGGAATGCAAAATATTTGATATTGCTCAAAATGGACGAATGCAAAATAATATTTGATATTGCTCAAAATAGAGGAATGCAAAATATTTGATATTGCTCGAAATGGAGGAATGCAAAATAATATTTGATATTGCTCGAAATGGAGGAATGCAAAATAATATTTGATATTGCTCAAAATGGAGGAATGCAAAATAATATTTGATATTGCTCGAAATGGAGGAATGCAAAATAATATTTGATATTGCTCAAAATGGAGGAATGCAAAACAATATTTGATATTGCTCAAAATGGACGAATGCAAAATAATATTTGATATTGTTCCAAATGGAGGAATGCAAAATAATATTTGATATTGCTCAAAATAGAGGAATGCTAAATAATATTTGGTATTGCTCAAAATGGAGGAATGCAAAATAATATTTGATTATGTTCAAATTGGAGGAATGCAAAATAATATTTGATATTGCTAAAAATAGAGGAATGCAAAATAATGTTTGATATTGCTCAAACTGCAAGATTCCAAAAGAATATTTGATATTGCTCAAAATGGAGGAATGCAAAATAATATTTGGTATTGCTAAAAATAGAGGAATGCAAAATAATATTTGGTATTGCTCAAAATGGAGAATTGCCAAAATAATATTTGGCATTACTCAAAATGGAAAAAGGCAAAATAATAGTTGGTATTGCTCAAAATAGAGGAATACAAAATAATATTTGGTATTGCTACAAAATAGAGGAATGTAAAATAATATTTGATATTGCTCAAAATGGAGGAATGCAAAATAATATTTGGTATTGCTCAAAATAGAGGAATACAAAATAATATTAGGTATTGCTACAAAATAGAGGAATGCAAAATAATATTTGATATTGCTCAAAATGGACGAATGCAAAATAATATTTGATATTGCTCAGAATGGAGGAATGCAAAATAATATTTGGTATTGCTCAGAATGGAGGAATGCAAAATAATATTTGGTATTGCTCCAAATAAGGAATGCAAAATAATATTTGATATTGTTCAAAATGGAGGAATCCAAAATAATATTTGATCTTGCTCAAAATGGAGGAATGCAAAATAATATTTGATATTGCTCGAAATAGAGGAATGCAAAATAATATTTGGTATTGCTCGAAATGGAGGAATGCAAAATAATATTTGATATTGCTCAAAATGGAGGAATGCAAAATAATATTTAGTATTGCTCAAATTGGAGGAATGCAAAATAATATTTGTTATTGCTCAAAATGGAGGAATGCAAAATAATATTTGGTATTGCTCAAAATAGAGGAATGTAAAATAATATTTGATATTGCTCAAAATGGACGAAAGCAAAATAATATTTGATATTGCTCAAAATGAAGGAATGCAAAATAATATTTGATATTGCTCAAAATGAAGGAATGCAAAATAATATTTGATATTGCTCAAATTGGAGGAATGCAAAATAATATTTGGTATTGCTCAAAATGGAGGAATCCAAAATAATATTTGATATTGCTCGAAATGGAGGAATGCAAAATAATATTTGGTATTGCTCAAAATGGAGGAATGCAAAATAATATTTGGTATTGCTCAAAATGGAGGAATGCAAAATAATATTTGATATTGCTCGAAATGGAGGAATGCAAAATAATATTTGGTATTGCTCAAAATGGAGGAATGCAAAATAATATTTGGTATTGCTCAAAATGGAGAAATGCAAAATAATATTTGATATTGCTCGAAATGGAGGAATGCAAAATAATATTTTGTATTGCTCAAAATGGAGGAATGCAAAATAATATTTGATATTGCTCAAAATGGAGGAATGCAAATAATTTTTGATATTACTCAAAATGGATGGAATGCAAAATAATATTTGGTATTGCTCAAAATGGAGAAATGCAAAATAATATTTGATATTGCTCAAAATGGAGGAATGCAAAATAATATTTGGTATTGCTCAAAATGGAGGAATCCAAAATAATATTTGATATTGCTCAAAATGGAGGAATGCAAAATAATATTTGATATGGCTCAAAATGGAGGAATTCAAAATAATATTTGATATTGCTCAAAATGGAGGAATGCAAAATAATATTTGGCATTGCTAAAAAATGGAGGAATGCAAAATAATATTTGATGTTTCTCAAAATGGAGGAATAGAAAATAATATTTGATGTTTCTCAAAATGGAGGAATACAAAATAATAATTGGTATTGCTCAAAATACATTGATAAGATTTTTTGTCAGTATGAACCACTGTAATTATTTTAGATTGTATAATAAAAAAAAGTTTTTTTTCAACAGGGTAATTGAGCTTTTTGTGCTGAACGTTGAACTGAGCTAATATTCTTTTGGGGAGATAGAAAGCGTTATAAAAATTCTCTTAAAATCTAATATTTTTGTTCGCATGGTCATTGAACCGTTGTCATTTGTCTTCATAGCAAAGTTTTATTACATGAAACTCTTATTTGCTACTCAGCATTAAGCAGTTATTTAAAATTTTGTATCATTTAAATATTTTATTTTTTTAGAAATGATAACTCACTTCATCAAATAATTTAAACTAATGCCGTCCTGACATTGTTATATGGTCTGTCAATTCAAATTTCACTTTGTTGAATTCATATTTTATATTTCGAAATGTGACAATTGGTTTTATGAATATTATGTATAAAATATGTAGACAAGATTTATAAGATTGTATTTTCTTCTGCCACTTACACATTGTGATGAGAAACTAACCAAATCTCCTGGTTTCATGAGGTTCAACATGTACTAACCAGACCTCGCATGCATAAGGCATATACATATTACTCACAAATATTTATTTAAAAATTAGGAATCTTCAATGTGTATCCCATGCCAAGAACCATATACTAATGGGCTGTCATGATCTCCAACAAAGCTGAAGAAAATACTACAATTCAAATAATTTGAAGAACCTGTTTGACAATAATAACTCGAGCAACATCTTAAACTCCATTAAAGAATTATTTTATTTTATTTACTAAAGACTCATCACTTATCATGGCCTAAAGACCACTCGAGGATAAGGATTAATGAGTGTCAGGTGGACGGTGAGACAACACCGTGATCATTCGTAACAATGGTGGAAATTGGGCAGATCTTGATTATTTAAGAGAACCGCTTGACAAGAATTTGTTTACATTGGACTTGAAAACGACTGTTGTAATCAGCTGAGACGCAGTCCTGTAGTATTGTGTTTCACAGATGGGTAGCTCTAGGAAAGAAACTTTGCTTATGCAAGTTTCGTTTAGTTTTAGGCATACAGAGAAAGAAAGGGAAATTATTAATAGTGGTTGTAGTGAGACGAGTTTTTGTCGTGAATGTTTTACAGAGTGTGGGGGGGGCATAAATTGAAGCTTAGTCGAGCACCTGCCATGAAAATAACGATAGAGTAGAGAAAGACTAGCAACTTCTTTTCTGTGAGAAAGAATAAGTAGGGAAGAGAAGATTTCAAAGTCAGTTTTATACTCTGGTAGGAAAGGAGCTCTGAGCAGCACCTCCCCAGATGTGGCAACAGTTCTCCATCTTAGGACGTTTTTGGCTCATTAGACTCTTCAAGAGAATTTACCTTGAAACAAAAGAAATATAATAATAATAATAAACAAACAAACAACCAAAACACACATGCGGTGGCACCAGCCTCGGCTGATACCGCACAATATTTTCAAGAAGGATAGAAAGATCGAGGAAGGAGAGCACCAACCAGACCTCTACTGAAAGGGTACAAGAGTACTGGAACGTTCGGGAGACTTATTGTCACTCAAATTCCAGAGAAGACCAACGGTCATTGCTTGCGAGGAATCGATGGTAAACAGCTGTTTCGATAATTCAAAATAATTTGCAACGGTTATCAAAACAAGTAGAGAGTGCTGGAAATCTGAGGAAATTTGTTGTCACTCGGACTTCAATTGAACAATGATAATTACTTGTGTAAAAATTCCTAGTGAGTAAAATAATAATAATAATAATAATAATAATAATAATATGAGTCTATCCTATAAGTTGGTTCAGTATTAAATAACACATTGATGGTTGATATGCCGTAAAAACAAACCAAACTAAACCTGTAAACATGCATATTTAGCGTGTTGCATAGTTGCATTGCATTGGAATAACAGTGAGAAATATTTAACTAGGAGAAAAGAAATCACCCAAGATATAGGAAATATCTCTGATTTGGAGTGGACTACCCAGAATTCGAATTGTCCACTTGAAAAAAAGTAGTGGTTCTGCAGATACAAAGTTCCCTGCCATGGTTATGACCCACTTGAGTTTTTCCAAAAATAATGGCCTGCTAGATACGGGACCCCTAGACAGTAGGTTTTTATGTTCATAGATTGGCAGCTGATTATCTCAAGTGGTCTTTTCTGGTGTGGTCCAAGGGATATCTATATATATTCTGGTAGATGGGCAGGGGGGGGGGCTTTCTGTGTGTTTCACAGAGTTTGGTTTGTGTGCCTCTCAGAGAGAGATGGACCCTTGGGCTTGTTTTGATTTTTTGGGGCTATGAATTCTCATTTGCAAGTCTGTTATTCAGTAGAGGAGAACAAGTATTATTGTAACTCCCCAAAATAAACCTTTGTTACTTGTTTTAAACTGGAGTAGTAATTTTTTTTTGGAGGGAAAATTTTTCTGGTGGGGCACTTATTGAGACCACACAATTGACACTGCGACCGGTGTCAAATCAGAGTAGAAACCGAGCAACGCCTTTGGACCAGCACAACGAGCAGACGATCATGGTCTGTGCAGTGAACACACACACATACACACACACACACAGATGCTCGTTCACAGACCAATCAAAATGTGAGTTCTGACTCATTGGCAGGCCATTCACAAGTTCATGTTCACTGGGTCACTATGAATAATGGAATAAATAGAAAAGTAAGAAGAGTTAGCCATAATGAAATAATTTTAAAAATTCTGATATGAATATATCTCATCTTACTTTTCTTTTTCATTCATAAATTAGGTATCATATGTGTTGCATGGAGAGAAATGTCATGAGAATGATATGATGGATGTGTAATGTGAGGCTTAAAAACAGGCTTAGATCTGATGAGCTCAGAGGAAGATTAAATTTGGACTTTGTGATGTCCGAAGGAAGAGAGAGAAGGGGGAGGGGTGTGTTATGACATCACAATGTATTCTGACTTTGTGAAATCCTTTGACTTTTTTGATCCTTGTAAAAACATGATTATCAACCAATGTTAAGAAATATATTTAATAATATGCTAGAAAAGATGTGCCTGTTAAATCACCCATTCAACTCTAGTAAGATTGTTTGAATCAGGAAAAAGATGACCAGCAATAACCCTTCCCCTCCTGAAGGAGAAGGTAAAGCTTGGGAAGGTGGGCTCCTTGGATCGAACCGAACCATATTTAATTCAGACAAAAGAGTTGGGCCCTTTCGAATCAGACCTTGGAATCAGATTGTGCCGAGGATTCTCGGCTGGTATTTAAAGAAAGGCTGCAAAAAGTGCCCTTTATTTACACGGCAGCAAGATGTGATACAAGGTCAGTTTAATATGGGGAAAACCAGTTCCCCCAAGGGGACACCCTGGAAGAATACAAATATAGCCTTGAACCATTACCCAGTAGGGGCGCTTTAGGTGACAAGCAATGAACCACCTTCTCCCGAAGGAGGTAGTAATGCCTGGGAGGATGGCCTCCTAGGTCCAAATCAAACCATACATCTTTCCAACAAAGAGGGATCTGTCAAGAAATAAGAAAATCCCTTGGTTGCCAGAACAATGCCAAGAATTCCTCTGGCTGGTATGAAAAAAAAGGGAGTTTGCAAAGCCAGTTAAATTTAAAAAAAAAAAAAAAAAATCCCAAATTAGTCTCTTTCTGTTTGCTATTGTTCCCTCCAACCTACCACCAAAAAAAAAGTGGTCATGAAGAGTCACAGAGGATGGAAAGACCAAGGAGAGAGAGAGCACTAACCAGACCTCCACTGGTAGGGTGTGAAGAGTACTGGAACCATAAGGAGGCTTATTTCCACTCCAATTCCGGAGAAGACCAAAGGTCATTGCCAGCAAGAAATCAATGGTATACGGCTGTTGCAATAATACAAACTGATTTGCAATGATTATCAAAAGAGGCAGAAAGTGCTGGAAATCTGGGATGACTTTTTGTCACTCAGACACCTGGGAACACCGCTTGTTATTGCCAGTAAGCGATCACTGATAATAACTCATGTGAGAACTAGTGGGTAAAATAATATATTAAGAAATATACTTTGAATACACTAAAAGTTTGTTCAAAGTATGTTTTATCATAAGATGACAATCTCCCACACCTTGTTTCAAATAACTTCATTAACTTTTTGCGCATACAATTTAGATGGTAAATTACATTTTATTCCATCCAACTTTTAGAATGAGTCTTCTACTGTATTTATGTCAATATTACAAGCGAAAGGTAAACGTCCAGAAGAGTTAACATCAAATAATTTGTAACCGCTCTCCCCAAAATACAAAAACAAGACATAATTCATATAAAACGCATTAGAATGAAATTCTCTACCTAACTAGCCAAGTTTGAACGTTTATAACATGTTTTATGTCACGTTTTCTTCTATAGAATCTGTCTTCGCATTTAATGACTGTTACAACATGCATACAGACCTTGGCCACCATTAAATATCGAGTACCGAGAAGACAGATTTTATAGAAGAAAACGTGTGAAATAAAAAGTGTTATAAACCATTAAAACTTGGCTGGTCAGTTAGAGAATTTCATTCTAATGAGTTTGATATAATTTTTTATTTTTTAAAATTTTTTTAGAGTTAATGGGTGCTAACTATTCTGTTCTTATACCCAAGTTAAAATATTGGGTATGAGATTCAAAGAAGAATTCTTGGGTTCGTTGAGGCACCCACCATCTGTCGTTTTGTCAAAAAGGTCATAAAACAAAATATTAGTCCGTATCTACCCGCTCCCTTTTGGCTAAGATCAAAGTGTAGTATCTGTTCCGATGGATACTGCACCCTATAGACCGGTATTGTCTTGGCCTTCGGGGCTTGATTCCGCCAATCTATGGGTCTGTCCTGTGCAGTTCTAGGAGGTCCACCCTCCCAGGCTTCGCCTCCCCTCTTTGGGGAGGAGTAAGTTTATTGCTTACTGCCTGAGGCGCCCCTACCGGGCTGCCCAGGCAATTTTTAAACCCCACTTTCCCGACCCGACCTTGGGTCACATCTTACTTGTGGGAGTAAGATAAAAACTGGCCTTGTGCCTAACTCCTGGAGAGGAGTAAATCAATACCCGCTCACCATTGCAGCAAGATTAGACATTAAGTCGGTTTAATGTGTGTGTGTGTATGGGGGGGGGGGATCCAGCGGGCCCTGATATGGCCACTCTGTATTTATTTACCCATCTCCAGGAGTTAGGCACAAGGCCAGTTTTATCTTACTCCCACAAGTAAGATGTGACCCAAGGTCGGGTCGGGAAAGTGGGGTTTGAAAAGCCAGCGCCCGAGAGGTGAACACTCTAGCCATTAAAAATTGCCTGGGCAGCCCCGTCAGCATTCCCCGGTAGGGGCGCCTCATGCAGTAAGCAATAAACTTACTCCTCCCCAAAGAGGGGAGACCAAGCCTGGGAGGGTGGACCTCCTAGAACTGCACAGGACAGACCCAAAGACCGGCGGAAATCAAGCCCCGGAGGCCAAGACAATACCAGTCTATGGGGTGCAGTATCCATCGAAACAGATACTACACTTTGATCTTAGCCAAAACTCTGTACGGGTACAAAAATAACCAAGAACGGACCTGTCGGGATTCTCTCATGGGGGCGCCCCAGGCGACCGACAATAAACCAATCCCTCATTCCTTCTTGAAGGAGAGGGTAATACCTGGGAGGATAGACTCCTAGGCTGACCCGAACTTTTTCTCATTCTGACAAACAAGGATCTGGTCAGCCAAGCCAGTTCCTAGGTTGTCAGAATTTAATTTTTTTTTTTTCTACGAAGTTTTAAACTTTATATAATATTTTATTAACATTACTGAAACAATTAAAAACCTTGTAAATATAAAATAATTCAAATACGAGTGTATTGAGACAGACAGATGAAATAATAATAAAAACCCGAGAGATTTTTTTTTTATTATTATTCCTAAAAATGATCGAGAAAAAAAAAATGAATAAAGGCAGACGACACAAATGTATCCTTGTATTTCCTTATTTGTTTGTTTTTTTACTGTATTTTTATCTTAGCATTTTTACGATAGACTTTAATCATCTATTTAGTTTATTTTTTGTAATTAGTTTGTTTTTTTATTATATCTTCAATCATATTTTTCTGCTTAAAATGTTTAATTGTCGTAAAAAAACTAGATATTTGTTTTCATGCCCGTGTTTTTTCACCTTTTTTCTCGGTAGTTTCGTTTTTTTTTTTTGTTTATTGAAAACAAAAGATCATATTTGTTTGGAAATACAATTAGCTAAATATTAATAAATTTAAAGTGTTTTTTTAATTTTATTTATCTCAATTATTTTCTCAATTATTTTCTCAATTATTTTTAAAGAAATAAAAACAAAATGTATATCTAAAGTTGGTTTGTTTAATGAGTTTTCAAATTGTTTAATTTTTATCTGACAAAATCCATGTTTTTCGATGGGCTTTTTCTAAACTTATTTTAATTTTAAAAAATCAATAATTTTTTTTAAATTCATTGAAAAAAATTATCAATAGACTTTTGTAAATTATTTACTTTCTTACTTCTAGTTTAAAACATCGTAGAATGAAATTTAAAGAAAATCAATTATTTGAAATGGGTTAAAAGAAAATAAATATTTGAATAATTATGTTTTAATGTTGAAAATTAAAGAGTTAACTTTTTTCTACGAATAAATTAAAAAGAATTGGACAAAACTTTTTTGATCGTATATTCTAATCTTTAATTGGGAACTTTATTTGTTATCGTAACTTTAATAATTATTTTTTTAGCCCCCCCCCCCCCCCCAATCTTATATATATCTTATAAATTCCATATTTTAGTATTTAATTCTTAAATCGCAATGTTTATGATTTTATCTTGCCGACATGGTCTTTACTCTTTTGACAATACTACGCTCAACCACCGGCATGGCGATTAAAGATCAAAAAATAAATAAAAGTTTTTTTCTTGCTAAAAAATGTCCAAGGAAGATTTACCCTAACTCTTTATTTTACTGTTTATTATTTTTCATTTCGGTTTGAATTATTTCAGTTTTTTTCGAAATTGTTATTCAAAAATTTGAATCAATTTGGACACAAAATCCTGAATTCTGAATCTTTTTTTGTGAATTGTGAGTGATTAATGATTAAGGAGCCAGGCAAATCGGAATAGGCTCTTAGAGCCTATTCCTATTTTCCGGTACTTATAAGGAATGGGCACCATGAGGATTTCAGTTCTTATGGTGTCAGTTTCGAGTATTGGCGGAGAATCCCGAGTCAGTCCCTGAAATGACTGAAGAAGTTTACAATTTGAAAACTGAGAAAAAATGCAAAAAGGCAGACGACACAGCATGCGAAGGGTCAGGTCGGTTTAAAAAGGAAAAGAAAGGATGGCTTTCAAATCCTAAACTGCTTCGGCAATTTCCGGGACTAACTTGGGATTCTCCGTCAGTACTCGGAACTGACTTCATAAGAACTTAAATCTTCTGGGTGACCATTTCTTACAAGTACTCATTTTCCTAAAAAATATTTTTTTCTATTATTAGCAATTGATTAAAATAATGGCTCATTTAAATCTAACCAGACTTTAGTTTCGAAAAGAGTCAGTTTAAAATAAAAGTGGTAAATTTTTAAAGGAAAATATTTACATTTTTCAAACAAAAGATTATCGACAAAGGAGGGGGGGTAGTTGTACCTACCCGACGTTACCTGGGCGGAGAAATATTGATCGGCGGAGGGAAAAATAATTGGTAAATTTGTCATTTCCCACCTAAAATGGCGAACAACTTTCGTCTGCTATTTTTCGATATTACAAATGAGTAAATAAACCCAAATAAATTGTTTTGGGACTAATTTCCCAACTGTATTTCCATTAAAATACAGTAAGGTTGGTAAATGTAGAATTAGTCTAAAACAATTTATTTGGGTTTACTTACTCGTTTGTGAGGTCGGGAAATACACACGCTTGATGACGTCAGAGTTGTCCGCCATTTTAGGTGGGAAACGACAAATTTATCAAATAATTAAAACTATAGTCATGTTTACATTAAAATAAAATAGGATTTTAAAAATTCGTTTGAGTTTTCCATTATTTTTAAATTTTAATTCCAATAAACATTCGATTAATAGTAAAAAAAATTTAAAAAACAAAATGTGTATTTATCAAAACAGTACCGATACTAGATCGTGTTTGATATTTGATACACTGTATCTGTATCAGATACAGAGATGTTGAAACACCAGTTGTTGTTTTTTTTCTTCCAGAATTGTAAACTTAATAAAATGTTAAAAGAAAATGACGATTTTTCTTTTTCCTCAGAATTAAACAGTTTTCTTTCTAGTCAATAATTTATGTTTCTTTCTAGGTTTTATCGATACAGAAACATTTGTTTTTATGTTGATTTTTTTTTTAAATACATTTTTTTTAAGTATTAGATATAATCTACAATTTGAATAATGAATACATTTAGCCAAACTTTTATTTAAAAGTAAATTAATAATCGACATTAATCAAAATAACCTCATCACACGTTGTTTCTACCGGCATTTCTTTGTTTAGGATCTTTTTAGTTATACCTTTTTTTGTTTATCATAAAAAGTATCAACAAAAAATGTTAAATTAATAAATAAAATGATTGAAATGTGATTTTAATTGAAGTAATTCACAATGGCTATTAATATTTAGTGCCTTAAAGGAACATAAATATACTTAACAAAACCAAACAATTGTCGTCTTCGACACAAATCGTTACAAATAAAGAAATGTTATTCGTTTACGTGTTCCATTGTTACGTACGAACAAAGAAGAATATCTCGTTTCTCCTTAAATTATTTAACTATTTACGAAAACATTAAAACACATTTTTAATTTTTAATTCATTCTGTAAAGAAAGATTAAGAAACTTGATTAAAATTAGAAAAAATGGTAGAAAAAAGTTTTTTTTTAATCTTTTATTGTATAAAATCATTTAAATTATATAATTTTTATTTTATATTTTATATTTATCAGATGTTACTTTTATTCATATATTTTAAGCAATTTTAATTCTTTTGTCGTGATTTTGTTCGTGTTGATATTCTTGTCATCTACAATGCAAGGGAGATAAAAAAAATAATTTTTTTTTTTTTTTTTAAATAATAACCGATTTATTCCGGAATCTCGTGAACAGATTTCCGGATTTTGCCGAAGTCATGTCGTTTTATTTCATACCTTAAAAAAGGCGGGCTTCTTCATTTTCATTTTTAAAATAAAGGTAATTTTTAACATCTAACAAGGGAAAAGGGGTAAAAACACAAAACAAATAGTCAACAAATAAATGTTACGAAAGGCAAGATAAGTTACTCTTTTACTAACTTGGATAAGTTTATTCGTGTTTTAACTTATTTTAAAGAGTTTTTTTTGTTAAAAAAAACTTGGTGTTCACCTGTTCAGTTAGAACGAAAAAAAAATCGCTGAAATTAGAGTTTAAATAATTGCTCAGAAAACGAAAATTAAGCAAAATATTGGTAGAACATTAAATCTTCCCGCGATTTGTGACATTTATAGGATGCGTTTCTAACACTATTTTGTTTATTTTTCGATTTTTCACCGATTATCACGTGCAGAGTTCATGAACAGCCATTTTTTAAATTCATTCTAACTGAACAGGTGGACACCAGGTTTGTTTTGAACAAAAATTCCCTTTGAAATAAGTTAAAACAAATAAACTTATCCAGGTTAGTAGAAGAGTAACTTATCTTGCCTTTCGTAACATTTATTTGTTGCCTATTTGTTTTTTGTTTTTACCTCGTTTTCGTTCTGTTAGCTGTCGTTAAAAATGCCCAAATAAAGTTTTGAATAATATTTTTATTTTTTGAAGAAAAATCCATTGATTTTAAAATTATTAGTTTATATTTTGTTATTTACAGTTTTATTGCATTTTTTTTTTAAATTCTTACATTTATGGTTCTTTTTTCAACGGTCTAATTTACTAATCTAAATTGAAAGATTGTGTTTTACGAAAGACTTAATTAAACTGCCAAAGAAATGATTCAGAGATAAATGTGCACGAATATAGTACCAAATGCGCCGTCTGTAAACCGGAGAACACGTGATATTAATTGCACTGTTTTTAAGTCCCGTGCAAAAATTGTGGTAGGACAAAAGCCCATCGAACAAAATCGTGGCCAGTCCACCGGACAAAAGCCCACCAAAATAATTCAAACACGGACAAAAGCCCACCAGCGTAAAAATAAATTAATTGTTACAAATTACAAAAAAATAATAATTTTGTATTTAATTTTTTTACAATTATCGAAAATGTAATTTTTTTTCTTGACAAAATGTTTTTAATTTTACTTTTAAACATTTTTCCGGTACATTGTAAATACTGCATTCTCTTAAAGATTACATCATAAAAAAAACACGCACCCTTTTTACTACTAACCCTAAGTCCTGGTGGTAAAACGAAAATTACATTTTAACAAAAATTATGTATTGTATTACTCATCTTTTGCGGAAAGAAAAATAATTATTAATCATTTTTTTAAGGAGGGTGGGTACTTTTATTTTCTCCCTTTACGTATTGTATCCAAGATTTTGATAAACTCATTGTGAGATTTTCATCTATATTTTTCTCTTGTACCATTTTTTCCTATTTATCAACTTGTGCCATTTTATCGGTTCCATTTCAACTAAATTCAGTGAAATTAGAGATAGTTTAGCAGTCATGAGTTTTCAAATTCTCCATTAATTGAAAATTGATTTAATTAATTTCGAAGGTAAATAAGCAGTAGGTTTAAAGAATGGTAAATTTTTACTATCCATTCCCAGCGCAGTTTACCCCTTAAAAAAGTTCAAATTCTACTTTTTTTGTGCAAATACATTTAAACAGCCTAAAAAAATATCCGCAAAGAAGAAATTAAATTTTTTTTTAAATATTTAAGATTTTAGAGTGGGGGTTCACTTTCCTTTATAAATGTAACGTAAAATGAGCACCCATTTTCTGGCCAGTTAGCGTTAAACGAGACATTTAACCGACTTGAGTTTTTAATAAAAACACGTAAAAATTTAGCGATTTTCGTGTTTGTTTTGGAGGGGGGTGGGCAAACTTTGACTTGAGTTCTCCCCCCCCCCCCCTAAAAACCCAGAAAACTAAATAGGCTAAATTTCTACGTGTTTTTATTAAATAAATAAATACCCCCCACCCCAAATAGGCTAAATTTCTACGTGTTTATTTAATTAAAAAAAAACCCATCCTAACTCCAGCCCTAACCCTAACTCCAGCCCTAACCCTAACTCCAGCCCTAACCCTAACTCCAGCCCTAACCCTAACTCCAGCCCTAACCCTAACTCTAGCCCTAACCCTAACTCCAGCCCTAACCCTAACTCTAACTCCAGCCCTAACCCTAACTCTAACTCCAGCCCTAACCCTAACTCTAACTCCAGCCCTAACCCTAACTCTAACTCCAACCCTAACTCTAACTCCAGCCCTAACCCTAACTCTAACCCCAGCCCTAACCCTAACTCTAACTCCAGCCCTAACCCTAACTCTAACCCCAGCCCTAACCCTAACTCTAACCCCAGCCCTGATCGTAAAAAATAAAAAAAACGTCGCTTTGATTATGAGTCCCGGTAAAAAAAAACACACACACACTTGACAACGAGAACCCGAAACGAGGCTAACAAAACAAGACTGTCGACGCCATGTTTTTGCTGTAAAAATCCGTGCCCAGAATTTTTTTTTTTTTCATGTCTAATGAAAAACCGTAAAAATAAAAACAAATGGAATAGCTAACTAGGAAAATCTCCAGTCTCGAATTAGAAACTCAAGTCGGTTACATGTCTCGTTTAATGTTAAGTGGCCAGGAAATGGGTGCTCATTTTACGTTAAATTTATAAAGGAAAGTGATCCCCCACGCTAAAATCTTAAATATTTTTTTTTTTTTAATTCCTTCTTTGCGGATGTTTTTTTAGGCCGTTTAAATGTATTTGCACAAAAAAGTAGGATTTGAACTTTTTTAAGTGGTAAACTGCGCTGGGAATGGATAGTAAAAAAAATACCTAAAGAATTTCAAATCGAAAAAAAAATACAAACAAACATTAATTAATTCAGAGTATATATACGCGGTGACCGGACAAACAGCCAGGCGCCAGCGAACAAAAAAAAACTTGTCCCCAAAACTGAGAACACTCTGAGAGGCGTCATAAAAAAAAATTGAACATTTCAAAACGTTTGATAAAGGGATAGACGTAAGTATACTATGGAAATAGAAATTTACCAATAAAACAAAATCAAATTAGACGCGTAAATTACTAAAGAATAACTTTTTAGAGATCCAGATTTAAAAAAATAAAAATAATAATACTTTCAAAATTAATTCCACTGGAATGTATTTTGGTTTCTTCGGAAACAAGTCAATAATTATAGCCTTTTCTTTTAATAATTATTATATAATAAATATTTATGTATAATAATCTGGAGAAAAAAAATCTCAAATTTATTGGTTACAAATCGTAAAGTGTAAGATAAAATGTGTTACAACGATTTATTTGAAAGAAGAAAAAAATTTTAAAAATGTGTTCAGTAAAGTTTTTAGTTAAAACTATTTTAGACTACATGGCCACCAGAGATTAAACCACTGGATTTATTTCAAGACACGAAAAACAATTTTGATTTTTTAAATACATGAAGAATGGCTAAGAATTTAAAAGTCATTTAATACTTTCTATTCGATACTTTTAAATTCCTTTCAAATTTCGAACAGTCACGAAGTAATTGATATTTATTTTCAAATATTAACACAATATTAAAATGGCTGACTTGTTTACGAAGAAACCGAAATGCATTATAATGGATTTAACATCGTAAATAGAGTTTGAATTTACTACTTTTTTTTATTAATATAATAATTGGAAAAGATAATACAAGAACTGTATTAGAACGGACACTTAGAAAAATCGATTTTATTTGCTTTAAAACAACAGTAAATATTCTAAAATATTTATTTTTAATTATTATGGGGGTGGGTAGTCCTTATTTACAACTATATCGTAAAAATTGAATTTAACTTGAAAATGTTATCTAAAAAATAGCCCGGTCCTTAAAGTACCAAAAAGATAATACAAGAAGTGTTATTTAAGGGGGAAGAAGTAGCCTCTATTTAAAGTTATATCCCCCCCCCCTCACAAGAATGGTTCTAAAATCTATTTTCACTCGATATTTATTCATTAATTGCTGAATTTTCCTACTTTGCCAAAATTGCCGAATTTTCCGTAGAGTAGGTCGGAAGGATTTTTTTATTATTATTATTTAATTAATTTTTGTTTAATTATTTAATAATACCAATATATAAAAAAAACAAAAAAACACGAAAATTTAATATAGACTTCTTGAGAGGTCTTCAAAATATCGTTTCTCTGACATTGAGCTATGATTCCTGAATTTAGGAAAACTCGTCACAGGAAAATTCGTAAACGGAAAATTCGTAAATGGAAAATTCGTCACTTTTGGGCCAAGTAGGAAAATTCGGCAATTATCGAATAAATATCGATTGAAAATAGATTTTAGAACCGTTTTTACAGGAGATATACTTGTACATACAAGGCTACCCACCTCCCCAGTGGAGAACATTTTTTCATATTATTTTTTTGGTACTTGTGCAGTTTACGAACCGGGCTATTTTTTAGATAAGATTTTCAAGTTAAATTAAATTTTTACTTCAAAATCACTGTGAGAAAAAGTGGTTAATCCATCGTTTCAAAACTAAAATGGCAGACAATGAATTGGCTGTATTTTTCTGATTTTTTTGTTCCGACCATACAACGATTTATTTGAAAGAAGAATTTCTTTTTTTAAGTATTAAATAAAGTTGTTAGTTAAAACAAGTTTTAGGCAAGATGAAATAAAAACACTGAATTAGTTAGAAAACAATTTTGCTTTTTTAAATACATGGAAATTTTCTAAGAATTTAAAGCCAGTTACTCGATAGTTTATAAATTCCTTTCAAGTTTTGCACACACATGAAGTAATTGATGTTTTGTCAATTAAAATGGCTGACTTGTTTACGAATAAATCTAAATGAATTATGATGGATTTCATCTCGTAACTTAATTACGAACCAGGCTTGAAATAATAACATTATTTAGACAATGATTTTTTACATGAGGAGAATGGGGGGGGGGTGCTTTGTTAACTATTCTGTACTTTCACGTAACGATTTAATAAACGGAAGATATCGTAAAAATTGAATTTAACTTGAAAATTTTATGTAAAAAATAACCCGATCCAAACCTTTAATTTCGTAACGTAATTACGAACTGGGTTGAAATAACATTATTTAGAAAGCCATTCTTAACATGGAGTGAGGGGGGGGGTGTTAACTATTCTGTACTTTTACCTAACAATTCAATAAACAAAAGATATCGTAAAAATTTAATTTAACTTGAAAATCTTATCTAAAAAATAGCCCGGTTCGTAAACTGCACAAGTACCAAAAAAATAATATGAAAAAATGTTCTCCACTGGGGAGGTGGGTAGCCTCGTATTTACAAGTATATCTCCTGTAAAAACGGTTCTAAAATCTATTTTCAATCGATATTTATTCGATAATTGCCGAATTTTCCTACTTGGCCAAAAGTGACGAATTTTCCGTTTACGAATTTTCCTGTGACGAGTTTTCCGGGCACCATGATTCCTTGTTGCCCGGTTCTTTTTGTGGGTACGGGACTTAAAAACGGTGCAATTAATAGAATGTGATCTCCGGTTTACAGATGACGCATTGGGTACTATTTTCGTACACATTCACCGATTCAGATTTTATTCTAAAATCTATATTTTGTTTCCCAATGATAAAAATTTTTTTTTTTTTTTTTTTTGATAAAAATGAAATTCTTGACTATTAAAACTACAAATGTTCTATTTATAGACACAGTAAATAATACCTTAATAAATTTTCTCAGATATTTAAAAAAAAATTATTTTTTAATTGTTTTTTTAAAATTAAAAATATATAATATTATTAACATTAAACGTGAGTTTACCTGTAGTAAAGATGGTAAATTAGTCGTTTCCCAGCCAGAATGACTGACAATGAATCGGCTGCTTTTTTTTTCGACCTCACAAATGAGTAAGTAAACTCAAATAAATTGTTTTGGACTAATTTCAAATTTACCTTAAATTATTTAAAAGGAAATACAGCTGTGAAATTAATCCCAAACAATTTATTTGGGTTTATTTACTCATTTGTGAGGTCAGAAAAAAGCAGCCGATTCATTGTCCGCCATTTTGGCTGGGAAACGACTAATTTACCATATAGTATCTTATTCTTATATTTTTTCTCTTTAAACGAACGAACTTGTAAATTGTAATAAAAGAAAAAACTCACTACATTTCCACTTGTTAATGTTTTTATTTTCTTAATATATTATATGTATGGATGTTTCTTCATTAATTTTTTTTTTAGTATAAATTTTTTATTTTAATTATGAAAATAAAAAGAATCCCGCCTTTTTTTAGGTATAAAATAACGAAATATCTTCGGCAAAGTGCGGAAATCTGTTCACGAGATTCTGGAACAAAGTGGTTATTATTATTATTTAAATTAATTTTTTTAATTTTTTAAAATTTTAAAAATTTTTTTATTATTATTTATTTATTTATTTATTTATTTATTTATTTATTTATTTATTATTATTATTATTATTATTATTATTATTATTATATATATATATATATATATATATATATATATATATATATTATCACTCTTACATTTTTACTGTATAATGTTTTGACCAGTTATTTTTTCAAAAGCGAACTTTTAGACAGATTTAAAATACGAGATTATTCCAGCTTATTTCCTGTAAACTCTAAAGAGGTTAATTTTAACTTATTTTAAAAACAATTAACAATATAAAAAGTTGATTCATTTTTTTCAGTATTTTGGACATTTCTATATATTGAGTGTAAATGAAGTAAAATATTTTTTTTAATTAGTCTTCAAATAAACTTATAAAATAGATTGAAAATATATATATTTTTTTATTTTTAGGTATTATTGTAGATTAACCCCCACCTAATGAGATTCTACCCCTTTTTAGGCGATTACGTGACGTCTTAACACCCTAAAAAACTTGGCAGAAAAAAACAACAACTATTTTAGAATTTAGAGTTGCCTACATAAATTTAAAATGTAAGTAAAATATAAGTAAAATGATTTCCCATTTCCGGGACATTCTATCGTTTTATGGCTGATAATTTTTTTATGGCTGATAAATTCTGTGAGTTTTTTTTTGGGGGGGGGGGGGGGGCGTATACTTTTCAGGTGTGCGCGTTAAAAGTGGCACAAGTGAAAAATAGGGAAAAAATAGCACAAAACAATAAAAGTTCGGTAACGGAAAATTAGGACCGTTCGAGAGGGGCGAGTTGAGGCTTCCCTCTCACTAGTTTTAAATGGAGGCTAGGTTCCCACTCCTATAAATAGGAGCTAAACGCAGTGAAACTTAGGGTTAGTGGTAATGTTAAGAGATTGTTTGTGGGGATGTTGCCACGCAGACATAGGGTTAGTGGTAGGGTTAAGGGAAGGTTTCGGAGAGGTGCTTCCACCGGACTTAGGGTTAGTGGTAGGGTTTATAACTAAGTCTAACTTCAGGTTTCAACACAGGTTTGTTATTACCCCCCCCCCCTAAAAAATGCGCATAATTTATATCCCTTTTTAGTACCCCCCCCAAGAAAATCTAGTTGTATGCTTGTAAAACGCTATTTGGTTAGACACTGGCCCAAAAATGGGTGATCATTTTACATTAAATCTATATGCGAAACATTCTAAAAAAAAAGAATTCATTTTTGATTTTTAGTTGACAGCGTGGGGGCAAAATTTACAATTTTACACCGAAATAAGAAAGTGGAAAATATTTAATCATTTAGGTTGGTGACTGTTTGTAATTCAATGCAAATTAATTTTTTAAAAAGATCAAACAAGTAGACTGATTGTTGGTCTTAAATTGTATTTCTTGTGTTGAAATAAAAAAAAAAGCTAATTTACTTTTTAAAGTCAATGATTTAATCGCTGGCTGACATTACTTTTTAATTTTCTTACATCAAAAACATTTGTACTTAAAAAAAAATGTTATACAGAGAATAGGAAGAAAAATTGATTTTTAACGCTCCCGTTAAACATCAAATTATATATATATATATATATATATATATATATATATATATATATATATATATATAATCCGGGTAAAAACATCCACAGGGTAGTAATCCAAAGAATTTCAATAAAGTTAATAAGTTTATAAAAAGTGCTCAATATCAAATAGAGCTTTAAATATGATTATTTTTATTTACAGAGACATGTACAAAATCTGCGACACTGGCATGTCGATGTTATCGATCAACAGTTATTAGAAACTGAGATCTCATCAGGCAGAGTTAGAATCCGATCTTAACCTCAGATAATATTTGGAGAGAACCCAAATAGTCTCTACAAATATGATCTGAGGTTAAGATCGGATTCTAACTCTGCCTGATGAGATCTCAGTTTCTAATAACTGTTGATCGATAACATCGACATGCCAGTGTCGCAGATTTTGTACATGTCTCTGTAAATAAAAATAATCATATATATATATATATATATATATATATATATATATATATATATATTATTCGTATTACTATCTAGGATCCAAAAACAAAACAAACAAAAATTTATATGCGAAACTGATCTCCCATTATAAATGAATTATTTTTTTCTAGGTGACACTTCTTATGCCTGCCACCAATCGCAATCAAGGATTTAACCAATCAATCGCAACCATTTGAAATTAAAGAAAAGTCGTCTGCTTTGAATATTAAAACGAAATAAAAAAAACGCTGCTTATTTTTGCGGCTACACTGAAAATGAATAATTAAAAATATTGAAATTTAATCTTTTTCACTTTTAAAAAGTTTAATATTTCTTCTTTTTCTAATGCTGCCTCTTTTTCTTCCTCTTCTTCTAATTTTTGTTCTAATTCTGCTTATAATGCTTCTTCTCCTTCTTCCTTCTCCTTTTTTCTCCCTCTTTTTCTTCTTCCTCCTTTTCTTCTTCTTTTAATGCTTCATCGTTATATCTGTTGAATGCTAATAATAGATTTTCACCCAAGACAATTAAGTTACCTTGAACTAGGGGAGACAACCGACATAATTTTGTCAAGCTCAAAATGTTAAACAACTAGATAAAAAGGGGTGTTATTGTAAGAAATCATTTTTTTTTAATTGCCGTCTTAAATATATTCTTTAACAGAGCCTTGTCTTGTCCACAGGAGGGGATCTCAAGCTTGGAAGTTTCTTTTGTTTTCTAATATCCATCCCAGGACAAGTAAAATTAATTCCCAAAACAGAACAGTTTTGCACCACTTTAGAACTTTAACATCAATATATAATGCTATCAAACATTATGTCTAGAATTCTTATTCTAATTTTGATCAAAATCCATTACTTGATTTTAATTCTAGAAAATGTCTAAAATTTAAGGCTTAAGTTTAAGGAGTCTTAAGAAGAAATTGAAATTAAAGGAATATTACTTAATTGCTGTTTAATGACTATGGCTTAAATTTAATGCTAATTGGAAATATTTGAATTTTCGAATGGGAGGTTGTACACATATTATGCCTCCTAAATACCCTTTCAAATACTCCCCAAAAATTGAAATTTAGGAAATATTTGTTAATTGATGTTCTTACCTGTTGTTAAAATTTAACTGGTTTGGAACAAGACAATCCAGCAATGAACAACAAAAAAGATGATAAACACAGGAATTTAAACTATATATGAAAATAGTTAGTTTTATTGGATCCGAAACGTACAGATTTGAAATAGTTAGGTTCAGTTGCTGACATCGCAAGAATGTTGACATTGAGTGCCTGGTCAAGTTGTTTCTTTAATATTGACGATTGACGACGTAAATTCACTAGACTAACTCGACAATCAACTAAATCTCATTCATTCACTGTGGAGATCTCCAGATGCCGGAGAGCCTTCTACTCAAATAGCTTCTTTCCTCGTGCTGCTGGCCTCTGGAACTCCCTCCCTGCCCCCTGTTTCCCCGACAGTACTGACATGCAGAAATTTAAAACTAATGTAAACAGACATCTCGTTGTGCAGATCCCAATTTAGGTTGACCCCCCCCCCCCCCAATCTTCTCCCCTTTTCTTTTTTCTCAGTAGCCCCTTACGTCTACAGTGACGGCCTGCCTTGTTTGGGGTGAACTATGTTTAAAAAATAAAAAAAATAAAAAGATGTCGCACTGAGGTGGGAGAACAGTTTTTCATATCTAGTCATTTCTCCAAAAATGCTGGTCGGGTGTGGACGTCAAACTAAGGTTGAATAACTGCTTGGCAGACTGAAAGAGCAATTGTCCTGAAAAGGACAGGGGTTTATCCTGAAAAGGACGGATAGATGGCAAGTGTCTGGTCAGGAAAGGGGGATGTTTGTTACTGGACTCGGTTTAGAGCTGCTCGAGAGTGATGGACAAAATGCAGTTGCCGAGTTGAATGGCATTTGGGCAAGCGACGTAGTTGACAGAACAACAGTAGGGCCAGAGGCGCTAGTTAAGAACCGGACGATGTAACTGGAGCATCGATAGGAGAAGAGGCACTAATTCACAGTGTGGCGAAGCGGCCGGAACATCAGCAGGTGTAGCTGGCTGAGTTGAGGGCAGAATCAAGCAGCACAAGTCAACAGCCAGACATTTGAGCTGGTGAAGTTTGCCCAAACTACAACAAGCACTCTGTTGCCAGATGAAAAGTAAATCTAGCCCGTTCTGGAACAGGAGATCAGATATAAGCCAATATCAGAAAAGTGATCGACAGAGTTCATAGAAGTATATATACTACACTTTTAATTATTTATTCACAAATAAAAAAAATATATAATTCATTTACTAATTGGGTACAAGACAAGGCGATCCATAATACAGACCTGGCAAACATGCGACTGAGGTCCACAACTGGGTTCGGACATGTGAAGACCAACATTACTACTAAATAATAATTACTGAAAAAGTTTTAGTAAGAAATTCATTAGTAATGTCCAGTAATTAGCAACTATACTTATGATTAGAGATTAGCTCACAATAATTGATTTATTTCCATCAAATCAAATGTAAAAAGTACAAAAATATTTTTTAAAAAACAAATTCACAAAAAATCACTTGATTACAGAAAATATAATAACATAATACAATCAGAAAACAAATTCAACATTTTACAAAATCAAATATTTTATGAACAAAATAATGTTCAGAAAAACAATTTTAATAATTTTTACAAAATTTATGTTTGTTATATATACAATTTGTTTCTACAAAAGATGAAGAAATGCTTATTTCTTTATGATATGATAATACATATTATACACAATCTTACTAATAAAATCAATTTACATTAACAAGAACATAAAACCAATAAAATATATGTAAAAATGGCGGAAATGTAAAACATATCTGATAACTGCTTGGAAAATTATGCATTAAAAAAATGAAGTTCTACTTTTTTAGGCGATTATGTGTGAACACCCTGAAAAACTTAGCAGAAAGAAGAAAAAAACAATTTTTCTAGAATTTAGATGAATAAAATAATTTTTTGTGAATTTGGTTCTTTTAAATTTTTGTACTTTTTACATTTGATTTGATAGAAATAAATCAATTGTTGTAGACTGCTTCCTAATAATTTGTATAGTTGCTAATTACGAGACATTACTAAGACATTTCTTACTAAAACTCTTCTTGGTAAATATTATTTAGGAGTAACTTTAGTCTTCAAATGTCCGCCTCCCATCGTGAACCCCAGTCGCATGTTTGCCAGGCCTGTATTATGGATCGACTTGGTACAAGACTATCAAAAGTGTGGGGTCGGTGGTCATCAGTTGTCTATCTTACCCGTAACTAGACACATTTTGACCTATTAGTCCAATCACTGTTCCTTGTATTCTTTCGCCATCTGTCCATCACTTTCACTTCAGGAGGCACCACAATACCACATTTACTCTATGGACTACCCTACTTGAAATATCACAATGGTTTTAATTCAGTATATATATATATATATATATATATATATATATAAATTAAATAAACATTTGTGTCAGCCAACACTAATTAATTCGTGTTTCAAGACTCTTGAGATGCAACTAGCTTCAAAACACAAATTAATTAATGTCGGCTGACACCAATGTTTATTTAATTTTATAAAAGCTCTACTCTATACTGGGCACTTTTGAAACAATATTGGTTTTGTGTTCATTATGTAAATATATTTAAACTTGAATAATTAATATATAATAGAGGGCCGCAGTACTAGAGGTCTATCTTCAAAATCCATTTGCACCTAGCTTAATATCTTCATTAGGATGATAATAGATTAAAAAAGAATTTTTGAAAAAAAGTCATTTTTGAGGTATAGGGGGCATTTTATGTGATTTTGCCGTTTTTTCGGGCTAAAATTTGACGTGAAAATCTATGATTGTCAATAACTTCTGAATAAGTGGGCTAAAAAGGCTTATATTTTCATCAATGCTAACTTTTAGTGTACAGGACGAGTGCATGGATACATTTCCGAAAAACGGCAAAATCACATAAAATGCCCCCTATACCTCGAAAATGACTTTTTTTTAAAAATTCTTTTTTTTCTATCTATTATCATCCTAATGAAGTGATTAAGCTAGGTGCAAATGGATTTTAAAGATAGACCCTAGTACTGCGGCCCTCTCTCTCTCTTTCTCTCTCTCTCTCTCTCTCTCTCTATATATATATATATCATTAAAAAAAAAGGATGAGGAGTGGGATGACAAAAAAAGAAGAAAAACCCCAAAGAAACCAAATAAAAACAGTAATAGTAAAACCCTTCCCACCCTTTAAAATAAAATTTAAAAAATAGACCAACCCGTTTTCCAGTATATTTAGAAATTGAAAACAAGCAGGTCGATCTCTATAGGAGTGGGTCTTAAGTGGGAGGAAATGAAATAGGGGTGGAGTTTTGGAGTGGATGGTGTCTTTCCAAGATAACAAAAAACAATTAGGGGCCCAAGGTCAAACTCAGAATGGGGACATCTTGGACGCACTGTTCTTTTCGTTCTTTCATCATCTGTCTATCACTTTCATTTCAACGCTCACCACAATACCACATTTACTCTATTGGCTACTACGATCGACTTTGCAATCTAGTGGGGAGATGATCTTTTCTCTTTCCTACAGCCCCTTTCTCATAGAAAAAAAGTTGCTAGTCTCCCTCTACTCTTTTGTTATTTCCATGGAAGATGTTCAACTGAGCTCAAATTTCTGGTTTCCCCTGTAACAGATTTACAGCAAAAACTTGTCTAGCTACCAAGGCCAAGAGCCACTTGAGGATAAGGATTAATAACATTGTCAGTTGGACGATGAACAGGAGAGGCTTGAAAACGATGAGTGGAATGGGAAAAAATTGATTTTTTTTTTTTTAATGGTAATCGCTCCAGACAAGGCATGGAGTCACTTGATATAAGGAGCTAAAAAAATCTACTTCTATGTTAAAAACCCTTTTTAAGAAATATTGCTCATGGAATGTGAGGACTAAAGGACAAAATAAAGGAAGCAAGAGTTACGAGGCTGCCGAAAGTAAACCCAAGGTCCATTTTTTTCTCTCATTGCTTGAGAGGACGGCTCGATAAGTATTTGTTGACTTGAACATGAAGACCATGTTGTAGTCTTTAAGGAAGCAGTCCTGTGGCAATGTATTCTGAAGATGGGAAGTTCTTGGTAAGAAACTTGTTCATGGAAATTCCATTTGGTTTTAGGTACACAGAGAAAGAAAAAAAAAATATTTGCAATGGTGGTAGTTAGACGAGTTCTTACTGTGAATGTTTTAGGAGGAGGAACCAGAAATTGGAGCTCAGTCAAGCACCTACCATGGAAATAATGAAAGAGTCTACTCTTTCGTTATTTCCATGGAAGACGAGCAAAGTGTAATCACCTAATGAGGGCCCTATATCATAGATTTGGGATGCGTGCTACAAGTCCCAACACTTACCTAATAATCTCTTTTTCTTTTCTTTTTTTTTCAGTTGTATACAGCTCTTGGTCGATTGCTGAAGAAAGCTCTCTTTGTTGATACGCAAGATCCAGAGATTTTACTTGCACTCTTCCCAGGTAAAAAAAAAAAAAATAACCTTTTCTTTTTTTCATATTGAAATCTAAAGAATTGTAGGCGGTACTAAGATAAATGAACAAAATTAGGCGCTTCTATAGCAGAGGATCCATATCAACCTGAATGTTTACAATTGCAATTTATAGAACAGACTAAAACTGGTCGAACCGTCGACGAACAGTCAATTAGTACTAACATTCATCATCATTATTATCATATTCGGTTTAACGTCCATTTTACATGCTGGCATGCGTAGGACGGCTGTAAGAAATTGATTTCCAAACTAACCTATATCGGCCCAGGTCTTTATTTATCCCTCTTTCTCTCAAGTCCATTTGCTGATATTGAATTACTTAACCTAAGATGGCTGTGAAATGTGATGTCAATGAGTCGTCTGCAATTTGCAGGCGGTACTAAGATAAAAAAAAAAAGTCCTTTAGTTTACAGAAAACATATTAGTATTCCCCGGTCTATTTGGTAATTTCTTTTTTTTTTTTTTTTTGTGGTAAAAACTAATATAGTAGAAAATCTTTCTGTTTTCATTTTTATTGTGAAAATAAAATCGGTGTATTTTTATAAGTGGATTTGAAATATAACAAACAGTAATTTACAATTTAACGAACAATAACACAAATATTTTTTCAAATAATAAAATCTGTGATTTTATAAACAGTAATTTTGGGGGGGTTTTCAGATTAAGAATTTACAATTTAACAAACTATTTTCTTTTTAAATTTTTTGAAATACTAAAATCTTTGTTTTTATAAAGAGCAATTTATTTTATTTTCAGATTAAAAATTTATAATTTAAGTTTTTTACACCTCATAGTAATGCCGTATCCCAAATAGTATATTTCCAAAGTAATTGTTTTTATACGACAGCGCCATAAAATTTATGCCCCTCATCGCACAGAATTTGTGATTTCACAAACTAAAAAAAAAATTTTCTTAAATTGTAAATTTTTCACATGAAAAAACAAAAAATTTGTTTCTTAAATTGTAAATTTTTCACATGAAAAAAAAATTACTGTTTATGAAAGCACAGATTTTATTATTTGAAAAAAAAAATGATTGGGGATTATTAATTTCTTTTCTGAAAACTAGGGGACATTAGCTGCTTGTGTTAGATAGCGAGAGGGGTGCCCGGAGGGAAGGCACCCTAAAAGGAGTTGGGGGAGCCTAAAAGTGGAAGTCAAGAAATCATGTAACTTCCGTCAGGGAGCAATTCTCTCTGCCGACAACGACCTGGAACCTGGACCGACAGAGAAATGTGGCGGTCCCAGTCAGCCTGGCAGGGGGGTGGGGACTGTGGACACAGGTTGCCAAAAGTCGGCTTGTCTGTATATGTTAATGGTATCTCTCCTACCGATTTATTCCTTCTAGATCTCTCTCTCTCTCGCTCTTTCTCTCTCTCTCTCTTTCTCTATCTCTCTCTCTCTCTCTCTCTCTCGTACACACACATTTGATTTCTGTCTTTGTTCTTTTAAAAATAAAACTCTTTAAAACCAAACCGGCGTCCACGTGGTTCTCGATCAATAGCCGGAGAACAAGAGCCAACAGCGTGAGCGTTGACGAAACCTGGGTTACAACAAAAGATGCACAAGTATATCATGTTTATGCACCCATGACGGTAAGCAGTATCTAACACTTGGGGATTTGCATGCAAAAGAAATTCAACAAATAATGTCAATAATAAATAGGATTTAAAGGATATTTAACCAAAATAAACACTTACAATAAAAATGAAAAAATTAACTTCTATTGTTTGTTATATTTCAAATCCATTCATAAAAAACACTGATTTTATTTTTACAGTAAAAATGAAAAAAAAAAGAAATATTTTCTAATATATTATTTTTGTAAAACATAAAGAAAGAGACAAAATGCCTTCGAAAACCATGTGTTAGATGCAGATATTTTTATTAAAATCAAAATAAAAAATCAAAACATTTTTTTTTTTCATCTTGACTTTTTTATCTAATATTTCGCTTGATATAACAAGCCTCGACAGAGCTTTAGACAAATAAAAGGTATTCACTTTTTTAAATTTAAAAAAAAAAAAAAATGTTTTGATTTTTTATTTTGATTTTAATAAAAATATCTGCATCTAATACATAGTTTTTGAAGGAATTTTGCCTCTTTCTTTATGTTTAAAATTCTAAAGATGCTTAAAAGAATTAACTTTCCCAAATTTATTATTTTTTTTATCGCAAAAAAAAACAAAAAAACAAATTACTAAATAGACTGGGGGAATAGTAATATTTTGTCTGGAAACTAGGGGACTTTTTTATTTTCAGGGGGAATAGTAATATTTTGTCTGGAAACTAGGGGACTTTTTATTTTCAGGGGAATAGTAATATTTTGTCTGGAAACTAGGGGACTTTTTTATTTTAGCACTGGCTGCAAAAGTACTTATATCGAATATGAACCAGTTTCCGTGAACTTCACGTTGGCATCGTTCGGGCATGTTATATAAACACCCGAGAGATGACGAGGCAAATGCTAGCAGACGATAATTTCGATATGTTGCTGCATCGTATTTTCATCAGTTTTATTTTCAAGAAAGATAGCAAATCACAAAAAAAAAAAACCAACACAACATAGCGAAATCACTGTGTGACTCGATGTGGCGAGTGTAAAATGCAATAAATTTGGGGCATTTTTGACCCCCTGGGGGCGCGAACTAGAATTTTTCTGAGGTCAAGGATGCTCATTTTATATCCAGAACAATTGCCTCTACATTTTGGCAAAGTTTCAGAAAAATTGAATGGATGGATCAAATGTTATGGGAGAAAAGGGTCATTTTTTGCCATTTTGGAGACTTTTGACCCCGATTTTTTCCAAGGTCAGCGATACTTATTTTCTATTAGGAACAATTGGCTCCACATTTTGGCCAAGTTTCAGAAAAATTGAATGGATGGATGAAAAGTTATGGGGCAAAAAGTATCATTTTTTGCCATTTTGGGGCCTTTTGACCCCCTGGGGGGCTAACCAGATTTTTTTTTTAAATCGGAGAATGTCACTTTCTAACCTGACCAAAGTTACAACTTCATGCAAAATTTCAGAGAAATTCAATGGATGGTTGCGAAGAAAAATCCGGACGGACGGACGGACGGACATGACTTAAAACATAAGTCCCCCGATTTTATAAAGGCGCTCCTGTTGGCCACCGTCGCAAGGAAAACCCTCCTTTTCTGCAGGGTCCGAAGACTGAGAGCAGCTGGACAACCCTGCCGACGTTGTTTTTCCTATCGTTATACAGACCCTGTCTATCTCCACCGTATGCCCTTGACCTCCGATCTGACGAGGATTTTGTAACATATGGTCTTTGCAGACCTCCCTCAAAAAATTCATCCAATCGGTCTGCGTGTTCTGTGATCCAACGACGAACGACACATTCCTTCTGCAGATTCTTTGCTGTTGCCATTTTCTGGAATCACAGGTATATCAGTTTCAGAAGTTTTACAATGTCCAGTTTTTAGGAAATAAAAATGAACTGGCTTTGATCAATTTCTTCTGGCTTTAATCAATTTCGATATGGATTAGAAAATTTGTTGTTTGACAGCTGATTGGCTAATCGATCGGCATCTCTCGGATGTTTACGTAACATGCCTGAACGCTGCCAACGCGAAGTTCACAGAAACTGGTTCATATTCGATATAAGTTCCACTGCAAGTTACAGACGATTCATTGACATCTCATTTTGCAGCCATCTTAGGTTAGATAATTCAATGTCACCGTCCATTTTTATTACTTCCTCCCATGTTTTCGTTGGCAGTTGCATTCCATACGCGACATCTATCCGCACCTCTGACCTACATCGTATTACCATTTAAGTTACTTACTTACTATCCTGCCTTTTTCCAATGACCCCTCGGTAATCTCGTTACTTACTTACTATCCTGCCTTTTTCCAATGACCCCTCGGTAATCTCGTTACTTACTTACTATCCTGCCTTTTTCCAATGACCCCTCGGTAATCTCGTTACTTACTTACTATCCTGCCTTTTTCCAATGACCCCTCGGTAATCTCGTTACTTACTTACTATCCTGCCTTTTTCCAATGACCCCTCGGTAATCTCGTTACTTACTTACTATCCTGCCTTTTTCCAATGACCCCTCGGTAATCTCGTTATAATAAACTACTTTTGTTATTTCTGTTTTTTTTCCGTAAATTGCAATCTGAGACATTCGGGTAAATATGGGTCCTCTCCTATAAAAGCACCAAAAATGATTTCCTTCTTTCTAAAAATAAACAAGCCGCGCATGCGTGGTCCCCCTCTGTATGTGACTCGATGTGGCGAGTGTAAAATGCAATAAATTTGGGCAATTTGGGGCATTTTTTACCCCTTGGGGGCGTGAACCAGAATTTTTCTGAGGTCAAGGATGCTCATTTTATATCCAGCAATACTTATTTTCTATTAGGAATAATTGCCTCCACATTTTGGCCCAGTTTCAGAGAAATTGAATGGATGGATGAAAAGTTATGGGGCAAAAAATGTCATTTTTTACCATTTCGGGGCCTTTTGACCCCCTAGGGGGCTAACCAGATTTTTTTTTAAAAATCGGAGAATGTCACTTTCTAACCTGACTAAAGTTACAACTTCATGGAAAATTTCAGAGAAATTCAATGGATGGTTGCGGAGAAAAATCCGGACGGATGGACATGACTCAAAACATAAGTCCCCCGATTTTATAAATCGGGGGACCAATAAGACTCTCCTGGTTCCTATGTTAGTACGGTCGTTATTACCCGTTACTTCCTACTTGGAATCATGAACTCTCCCAGTTGCAAAGAAAGATTGATTTTGAAGTAATTTATATCTGAGGAAAGTTCCCCTGCTCAGTTTGTGGAAAACTTAATTTTTGTTATACTTGTAAGCATTGGGTACACAAGAAGTGTAGTGGAATTACAGGTAGGTTGAGAAATAACCAGTTTGTCTGAAAGAGGTGTAAGACAATGGAGATGGATGAGAACTCAGATGTGGACAAAGTATATCGGGATGGCAAACTACTGAGGTTGTTCAAAAATATCTGTTACCTGGAAACTTCTACCATTACTAACCAGCAGAGCATTGCTACTGTTGACAAAGGGAAAAGTCTATCAGGCATATGTACGCAGTGTGATGATGTATGGAAGTGAAACCTAGCCAGTGAAGGTTGAGTTCATGTGCTGCATGGAGAGAAATGATATGAGAATTATACGATGGATGTGTAATGTAAGTCTTAAAGACAGGCTTAGATCTGATGACCTCAGAGGAAGATTAAATCTAAATTGTTTAAGGAGATGTGTGCCGAACAGGAAACTTTGTCAGTATGATCACGTTTGAAGAATGGATGAGTTCTTGGGTTAGTAGAGATAGAACAGTTGAGGCAGCAGGGTCAGTTGGCAGGAGAAGGCCAAGAAAAACGTGGGAGTGATAAAAATGGACTTGAGAGAAAGAAGAATAAATAAAGACCTGAACAGAGATAGGTTCGTTTGAAAGTCAATTTCTAAAAGTCGTCCAACACATGCCGGCATGTAAAGCAGACATTAAACCGAATATGACGATGAGGTTTCTAAAGGTTTTCTTTCTTGGTTTTATTTTCAAACCAAATATTTCAGGGAGTTAATATTCTTTTATGTTTTTAAAAACGTCTGTTTAAATTGTTATGTTACAAAATAAAATATGCTGCATATGCAAAATTCAACTGAAGCGCTGACTGCACACTGTGCAGTCTGGACCGGATCTCCGATAACAGCGGATTCGGAGAAGAAAACGATAAAAAAAAGGAGAAAAAAAATTGGTTAAAAGATTTTTCTCAAAATATTGGAAATATATGAATAACTATTTACATTAGAGGTGTTTTATTTTATTTATTAAATGTGCATTGCTTAGGCTTTCAATAATATGCAATCATTACTATGCTGAATATAACTCGGAAAAATGACAATATTAAGAGAAAAATGCTTTTAATTTCTCATCCGTAAAACATCACGGTAAGCAAAAATATTAATAATTAAGACACAGAAAAAAGAAAATAATAATAATACCATGTAATTTACACGGGTGCAGCTAGTTTATAATAATATTCCTGTTAAATTTTCAACATATAACCTTTTTCTTTTAAATTATTTTTTCTTTTCAAAACATTTGTTTCTGGAAAAAAAGATTCTTACTTTTTAGGTGAACTACAATATATTACACTTCGATTTGTGTATTTTTATATAGTTAATAAAAAAAATCAGTTGGATTTCTTGATGTTATCAAAAAGTGTAAAAGGTTCAGATAATTCTTATGTTGTTTGCGTGGGTTATTTATACCAATGACCAACACGCCCGTTAATTTCCTTCGAATAACACCTGAATGACATTGGGCAGGTGTGTTGTTGGATCTTCATGAGAATCAATACAAGCTCAAAATATCCTCTCTCTCTTTCTCTCACTTCCTCTCGTTCTCTCCTTCTCTCTCTCCCTTTCCTTCTCTCTCTCTCCCTCTCCTTTTCTCTCTCTCTCCCTCTCCTTTTCTCTCCCGCTCTTTCTCTTTTTTTCTCTCTCCTTTTCTCTCTAATCATTTTATATCTCTTTCTCCTTTTCTCTCTTTTTTTCTCTCTCTTTCTCTCCTTTTCAATCTAATCGTTTATATATATATATATATATATATATATATATATATATATATATATATATGAGAAAGGAAGGATGAGGGTAATCCGACGTAATGGGAAATGAAAACGGAAAAACCAAAAGATGTTTTTTATGTATTCATCAACGTTTCGTTTTTATTTGTAAGACTTCCTCAGGATGATAATTTTAAGAAAAATGTCATTTTCACTCACAGCCATCCACATTAATTTCATTCACTCCCACCTCTCCACTTTTTCACTCACAGCCATCCACATTAATTTCATTCCCTGCCACCAACTTCTCTCAGCCCGGACCTCGGTCCTGCGCTCCCAGTAGTGGCTACTACTTCTTCTCATTAACCCATCATGTCAACCTAATATTTTCATGTACTTGCATGACATTTTTCTTAAAATTATCATCCTGAGGAAGTCTTACAAATAAAGACGAAACGTTGATGAATACATAAAAAACATCTTTTGGTTTTTCCTTTTTCATTTCCCATATATATATATATATATATATATATATATATATGTAATTATTTTTCTCTCTCTCTCCTTTTCTCTCTCTCCTTTTATCTCTTTACTTATGAAAGGGTAGAAACTTAATATCAGGGATGGAGCATGTTTATGTATAACTAGAAAAACTGTTACCCATTGAGTTACCCATTCAGCTGAGGTTAGATATTTTGAATGGAAGTGACGTGGGTTTTCAAAGCCAGTTAAATATAAGAGAGTAAAAATACAAAATCCCAAGTTAGTCGCTTTCTTCTCGCTATATGCCCCCCTCCCCATCTTTTTACCCCCTCTCCTTTTCCCTCTCGGCTATGAGTTAATTAGTTTAATTACTTGTTATGTTATTCCCTTTTTTTTTATAATGGACTATCCCAATCTTTTTCTTTTTTCTTTCTTTATTAGTCTACTGTTAATAAACAGAGAGAGAGAGAGAGAGGGAGAGCGAGAGTAATAGAAACTATATAAAATAAGAGGGGGGGTTAAATAACATACAGTGAGAGAGGAAAAAAGTGACAGACAGAAATTTAGTAAGAGATGGGTCGCTTAGTGAGTTAATTCAGAATTAAGACTATTCAGAGTAATTAAAATGGATTTATTTTCAAACATAACTCAATCCCAAAACTAAGTAATATTTTAACATGTATTTTGTGTGATTTAAAACATATAAGAAAAAAGTCTTAGAAAAACAAACGTTGATTAACTCAGCTTTAGTATAATAATAGATAATCAGTATAGACACAAAATCAAATTTTCATTATCTGTTTCAGTTGGTGTCTCGATAGAAACGCTGGTCCCCATCACCTCACTAAGTTGGCGTCAGAAAGAGCATCCGGCCTTTAAAAATCTTGCCTCAATTAAGGAAATAACTTCCAAAGAAACCTGACCAGAGATAAGTTTGGAAATCAATTTTCTAAAAGCCATCCAATACATGCCAGCATGTAAAACAGATGTTAAATCGAATATGATTATAGATGGTGGTGGTGGTGGTGGTGGTGGTGATGGTGATGGTGATGATGATGCTGATGCTGATGATGAGTTACTTCTATTTGTATGTGTTTTCGATTATAAAGTAACTAGAAGAATACCCATTCCAAGATGCGTAAAATTTATTCCCCAAACAAAACAGTTTTGCACCACTTTTATGTCCCTTTGATAAGATTAAAATCAAGATATAATGCTACTAAACCTTATGTCTAGAATATTTATTTCAATGTTGATCAAAATCCATTACATGATTTTGATACGAGAAAATGCTTAAAATTAAAAATTGAATTAAGTTACAAATAAATAAGCTTTATTTATTTCATATTTGCTTAATTTTCTCAGAACTAATACGATCATTATAGACGGCAAGCCTGAGTTTGTCGCTGATATATGTATATATATTGTATATATATTGTAGAAGCAGCAGTGATAGTCGAGAACCCAAGCCCTCATGACGTCAGAGAGACGACTGCTACTAGAAAAACTTATTTTTTTCCTTCGTGTAAAAGTGGATCAAGCATGCGTTTACTAGTCTCTCTGTCAGCCTAACATACTCGGTTTGTCGACCAAGTTTCGGGAACAAGATTCGAGTTTTCTTATATTTGTACAAAATGTCTTTGTCAATTTATTTTGATACAGCTTTTCCACTACAGAAAGTTGCGCGTTCAGATCACGTCGGGGTCACCAAATGCTGAAAAAGAGTATAGCAGCTTTGCGGATGTGTCTTATGTAGTTTCTGATTTTTAGCTGGACACCCACACAAACAGACATCTGCCTTTTCTATAATAGATGTTAAAAGAAACTCGAAGAATAAAACTAAAAGAATTCTGTTGATTTTTTTTTTTGGTCTTTCATTAAACACTTCTTTTCTTTCCCTTCCAATTGTCTGCATGAGAATCCGATTATCATATTAACGCTTTTATCTTTACAGCCAATTTTCACAATAACTTGAAAGAGCTGCTTGTGAAAATTATCCTAGATAACCAAGCCAGATGGAGAAAGCAGGCCATTTCCAATCAAGGTAAAGTGTTAGATAGAATTACGTCTTTTGAAATAAGAATTTGGGATGCTGAAAACGCAAATAATTTGGGATGCTGAAAACGTAAATAATTTGGGATGCTGAAAACGTACATACGATAATTTTTTTGTTCTCCAAAGCTTAAAAGAAATAAAGATAATTTTTTTTTTGTTATAATATTCTTTTAAATTTTATTTTCGGTAAAAAGAAATAAAGATAATTTTTTTTTCTCATAATTTTTTGTTATAATATTCTTTAAAATTTTATTTTCGGTAAAAAGAAAAAGATAATTTTTTTTCTTATAATATTCTTTTAAATTTTATTTTCGGTAAAAAGAAATAAAGATTATTTATTTTGTTGTTGTTATAACCAAAATATTCTTTGAAATTTTATTTTCGGTAAAAAAAAAAAGAAGCAAAATCCATCTATTACAGGTTAATTCCTATTTTAGTCACCTAAATTAACCGAAATCCATGTAAATAATTTCGGATCAAATGGATTTCAGGCACCACAAAACAAAGCAAATATGAAAAGGACAAATTCCGGTTGCTTCACTTCCGGTTACTCACGTACGCACATTGAACTTGTAGGCAGACGTAAAATACTTTAAACTTTTTAAAAAATTAAAACTATTCTGCGTTGTTTCTTTTTTCGTATTTATTTTAAGAAAAAGGACGGTATATTAAAACAAACGTTGCAGAGATTTTTTTTCTGTAAGCAAAATGTATAAACAAACGAAATAACAAATATATCATTTTTATGTAAGTGAAAGCAACTGGTGTCAACCGGAATCTGTCCTTTTTATATGTGCTTTGTTTGGGGTGCCTGAAATCTATTTGAATCCATAATTTCCAACCAAACATTGGCATGACAAATACAAAGTTGTAGTAATAGTGTTGCATAGCGCCGTCCCCGAATGGACCGCGTCAGTTCTCGTTTAAAAAACTCCTCATTTTTAACACACAAAAAACATATATGTTGCATACCTTTAAATTCTCGTACCCTCTCTTCTTCCTCGTCACGTGGAGGGGTGTGTCGTCTAGTGGTTGAATTCTTTCTTCTTTCTTTCTGCCGTGAACATCGCCGCTACAACAAAAAACTTCATGACCGACTCAGGAGACAAACAATCTTTTAAACTTTCAATTCTGTTTTATTATTTCAGGCATTAGTTATCCGTCGGCTTGGAGATTTCACTAACGTCGAGGGAGAGACCAAATTACTACTTTATCGTAGTTATTTCCTAACTTAAGTCCTTATCGCATTTGAGGAGGGGGGAAGAGATCTTACGCCTGTATTTTCTTAGGGAATTTAATTCCCCTAATCATGTTGCAGACTACATCGTGAAACACGTCCGTTCAGACAATGCCGCAACCCACACAAAAAATGAAAGTCACAGACCGGAAAGTCTAGGCTCAAGTTGCAGAGTACTCGCTTCTTATACAAGTGACCCGGGTATTGAATCCTGAGTTCAGATGTGTCCTACTGATGAGCCTAAAGGATAGCAAAACTCGATTCTAGGGCTTCCGGTCTGTGACTTTCATGGTTTATGTGGGCTGCAGCATTGTCTGATTGTGGAAATAATTATATAGTATCTTACATTAAAATATATTATATATTATATTATATAATATATATCTATTATATAAAATAAAGACGTTTTTCGCCTGTAAAATAAATAACAATAGGAATTTAACCAAACATTTCCTATGAAAATCTTTTACAATCATCACTTCCAGCATTTCCTAAACCATGTTTCACGAAAATATGCCTAAATTTTGTACCGTTTAAAATTTATCATAATTACTCCAATTAAACTACTTCTCACAAATACATAATTCCACACAGAAGGTAGCAAAAACTTTTCTCTCCTATCACTGTGTAACTTATTTAACCGGTATAAATATTATACCTTCATCGATACTTTTAAAACTAAAAATATCCCTACATACAACACTAAAACTACAAAATAAACAACGAACACTCCCTCAATTTCGCTTATACATTACTTAGTATACTAACTACTCTAAACGCCTACATGCTGTAATTAGCAATAATGGTTATGCCACGAAATATTAATAGATACTTTTTTATTGATTATTTTTTAAAAATCCATTTGACTAAAGGCGTAAACATGTAAATGTTTCATTAATTCATGTTAGAAATACATAAACCGTTTCTGTAATGTGTTGTAAATTTTTGCGTTGAATTATATATATATATATATATATATATATATATATATATATACCTTCTTTGTAATATAGCAGGAAAAATCCCAGCAGAGTGCTCGATTAATTAAGAATTAAAGTTAAAAATTAAGAGCGTAATATTTATTTATTTTGGTACAGAAAAATTAGTACAACATTCGTAATGTCGGTTTCAAACACAGAAGGACAAACGCTGAAGAGAGCCAGATGGCTATGTCCTTCCGTGCTTGAAACCGACGGTACGAATGATTTTTCTGTACCAAAATAAATAAATATATATATATATATATATATATATATATATATATATATATATATAAATATACTAGCTGAATTTGTCAGTTCGCTATCGCTTCACAAAGTATGCTACTGGAAATACTTGAAACATTAATTAAAAATAATAACCATTTCAGTCATAACTCTGTTGTAAACACGAAACAAAATCTTATTTATTTATCTTTTAAATGTGACCGTAAACAATATAAAAAAAAGAAAAATCAATTTGTCTTTTTACTTGCAATTTACAAATAGATCGCAACTTGTAAGTTGTTGAAAATCAAGTCAGTTCCTGTAAATAAAGGAACATTTTAACACAAATGCTAAATATTTGTCTAGGAATTGAAGCAATAATGTGAAACAAAACTATTTGTTATATTACAATCATTGGATTTTTTTTTAAATAACAAATAATAGTTAATTAATAAAATGTCATTTTTCAAAAGCAATATGCAAATTAGTTACTGATATCGCATATGCATAATAAGTATATAAAAAAAATGGTGCTTCTATTGTATGAAGTTGAATTAACTTGAAATGGAGCATTTTGACTTTACCATTAGTGCGTAAAAATGGTTCCAACTTGCACAGTAGATTTTTTTTTTTATTTAGGTATTACATAGATTATTATTTTTTATTTAGGTATTACATAGTAGATTATTATTTTTTATTTAGGTATTACATAGTAGATTATTTTTTTATTTAGGTATTACATAGTTTTTTTTTTATTTAGATATTGCATAGTAGATTATTTTTTTATTTAGATATTGCATAGTATATTATTTTTTTATTTAGATATTGCATAGTAGATTATTATTTTATTTAGATATTGCATAGTAGATTGTTTTTTTATGGATATTGCATAGTATATTATTTTTTTATTTAGATATTGCATAGTAGATTATTTTTTTATTTAGATATTGCATAGTAGATTATTTTTTTATTTAGATATTGCATAGTAGATTATTTTTATTATTTAGATATTGCATAGTAGATTATTTTATTAAGTTATTCCTCCTTAGCAGTTCCATTAATGAATCGCGTTAGTGAGCTACTCCACCGTAACCCATAATACGGTTTCAATTCTACGCAGAATGAACAACAACCTTTTTTTCTTCTTTGTCCTTAGTTTCAATGCCGCGTCTTTCTGAATTTGATTGGCGAGTTGATTTAAAGGCTGCATCAGGAACGATTTCTCGATTGTCTGTTCCTACCTGTCTTGTACAATTTAAGGTAAGATGTTTACTATTTGAAACTTAAAAAATTTTTTTTAAATATTGGACGGGTAGATCAACGATAGAATCGTTTAATTAGTTGAGAATAACAGGAAATGTAGCAGGCAAAAGGTCAGCAGAGGTCAACTAGCTGAACTCAAGTGAAAATTAGCAGTCTGTCTCCTTCAAAGGACGCAAACATGAATGGGATGATGGCTTAGACATGGTGAAGCTTAATAAGTCGAAGCTATCATCTCATTTATGTTTGTGTCTTTTGAATGAGACAAACCGCTGGGGAGAACGCCATATCCAGAATCATGATTTCATTTTCTGCTTATTCGCATCTACAGCCATGCCCAAGCCTGGAGACTTTCTAACAATTCAAAATTAATATTCTGTATGATTTTTCTACGTTGTTTTCTTCATTCTGAGGAAGTCTTTCAATAAAGACGAAACAGTGATGAATACATAAATAACAGTTTTTGGCTTTCCTCTTTCATTTTCCATTACGTCGGATCATTTTATCCCCAGTTTTATATATATATATATATATATATATATATATATATATATATATCCAAGCGAGCGTTGTTGAACGTCACGGAACTTTCTCATTCGTATATCGTCTTCGTGAGGTTCTCAAACCGTCAATACAACTCTCAGCCAAACTAACGTTATATATATGTTCTCATGCCCTTTTAAGGAATGTCTCCCTACAACCCAAACAGAACAAATACATAACACCTATATTGGCCACACTACAACAACTATCTCTCGACGTCTAACTTACCATTTATCCGATACCAGCGCCATCCAACGTCACATTACTACACATAACAAAAGACTACAGTCGGCCGATATATGGAAAATATTAACATCTAACACCAAAATAATACACAAAAATAACTGCATAAACAGACTTAAAATACTAGAAGCAATATTCATTAAAACTAAACAGCCTAATATTAACAAAATAGCTTTCAACACAGGTACTAACGTGTTAAAAGTATTCCATAATTAAATGAAAATAAAGTAATAAAAAAATAAATAAATAAATAAATAATAGTAATAATAGTAATAACAAGAATAAATAATAAATAAATAATAGTAAAAATAAGAATTAATAAAATAAAAAAATAATAATAAAAAATAAATAGTAAAAATAATAATTAATAAAATAAATAAATAATAATAAATAAATAAATAATAGTAAAAATAAGAATTAATAAAATAAATAAATAAACAATAAAACCAAATACACAAACAGATAGAATAAACTCAACTCAACCACACACCCTCTCTTTTCTTTCATTCGCCTTTAACGATACCTATAAAACATTAACTCAAGTCTTTTTATTTTATAAAACCTAATCCTGAAGATGACTAAGAAAGTCGAAAGCGCTCGAAATAATGGCCGAATTAAGAACAATTTGTGTAATACTCTACGGACTGCCATCTGAAACCAGAAGTGTAACTCAACGGTTTAGAACTTCACAAAGAAGATTTACAAACGAGAAAGTTCTGTGACGTTCAACAACGCTTGCTTGGATAATGACTTGCTGCCTAAGTATACATGTATATATATACATAGTAAGTTATGAAAAAATATTTATGGTAATTAAGCTACACAGAGGCTTCTGCATTTCATCCCCATAGGGAACTGTCTGGCTAAAATGCATGGAATTCATGTTACCGGGTGCTTTTATATCTACACGTGGTGTTTAGTCTAGCTAGCTAACCAATCAGATTCTTTGTTATTCCCTCTTCCGGGTTAATGTTTTCATTAGCCAATGACTAAATGTGAGTTGTTCAACATTTGTTTCCCCAAGGCTCTTTTCCTATATACTTTAATAACACAAAATTCATGCTAAAATATATCTTAGTTATGGGATTGAGTAACTTTTTAAAAAAGTCTCTGTTTAATTGTTTTAATCAGTTGTAATTTATAATTTACTGAACAAGTCACCCATCTTTCTTTCCCTCTCTTTTAGCTATTGTGTCCTATCTCTCACTCTGTTTTATTTGAACTTTTTTTCCGGAAGGGGGAGATAATTCCTTCCTTACTTCTAGAAGAGTGAATCGAAAGGGGAGATAATTCGATTTTTTTCCGAAGGGGAGATAATTCAAACTGTGTCTTAATTCATTTTTTTTAAATTTTTAAGGTATCTTTTGTTTATTACATTGTTAGCTGAAAGTACAGATTAGTTAATCAATCCCCACCTCCCCATGTTAAGAACGGGTTTCTAAATTATAACGTTATTATAATTCTCTTGCTTAATTCTCTTGCTTCTCTATCTATGTTACGGTTTCCCGTAAGAAAAAAAATTTGAATATAATCGTTTCGTTATGAGTCCTCGTAAAAAAAAAACAAACTAATTATCTCTCCTTTCGATTCACTCTTGTAGAAATAAGGATGGAAATTTGGTTTGTTGCCATAATGCAGAAGCACCATACATATTTATATCTTACTTCAAAAAAAAAAAAATGATTTGTATATGTACTGTTTGCTATTCATATGTTTCTGAAAGTGATTTTTACTTTATTCAGGTTTCAATTTATAGCCTAAAATTTCGGCTTGTTAATCGTTGCATAGTGTTGCATCGTCCCCGCTTGGGCCGCGGCAGTTCTCGTTTTGTATACTCGTCCCGGAACGGGCCGTGGCAGTTCTCGTTTAAATACTCGTCATTTTTAACACCATAAATCATATAATTTGCATATCTTTAAATTTCTCGCACCTTCAATCTTTCCTCGTCGCGTAGAGGGGTGCGTCGTTTAGTGGTTGAATTCTTTCTTCTTTCTTTCTGCCCTGAACCACGCCGCTGCAACACAAAAGCTGCATAACCGACTCAATCGACAAACAATCTTTTAAACTTTCAATTCTTTTTATTACAGGCATTAGTTATCTATCGGCTTGGAGATATTCACCAACGTCAAGAGAGAGAGCAAATTACTGCTTTCGTAATTACTTATCAATTAAGTCCTTAACCATTCGTGGAGGGGGGAAAAGAGATCTTTCGCCTGTATTTTCTTAGGGAATCAATTCCCCTAATCTTGTTGCGGACTACATCTTAAATCACGTCTCATAGGCTTGCCTCCAAAACCCAGACTGACTAAAACTCTGCTTCCCACGCAAAAGTCTGTGACATCACAGAGCCTCTATGCGCAGGTGCACATTGACCCTTGATCTGAGGTCTCGTCAACGTGGTGACCCTGTCACGTCTGTGTGCTCCGACTGTGAGAACAGCCCTATTCTGCACTCGACTGTATGGGTCCACCTGCACTAAATCGTGCAAGTCAAACCAACGATTTTCAACAGATACGCCTACCTCAAGATGCGTCCGTTCCCACAGGGCCATTATCCAACAATAGATTCTCATCATTAGTAGCCTTTCTATTTAAAAAAAACAAAAAAAATTAAAGATTATATTTAGTCAATATTCGTAATTAATTTCTGTAAAACACTGTAGCGATAGAAGGCTGTTGTAGTTTGCTTGAAACATTGTGCGTAAGTGTAACAGCCATCATACGGGTCCACGAGGTAAAAATGTTAGGGTCGCGCCGTGTGTCGTTCATCAGCAATCGAATCCCGAGCATTCCAATTACAAGATAGAATCTTGTTATTTTTGCACGAGGACAAGAGTACACTTATGCAAATGACCATTGTTTTGCATGGGTGAATTCTCATTGAAATAAAAAGAGTAGAAACTTTCCTCCCCTGCGTGTGACGATAACATTACGATACGTCGAGTGTTAAGCGAGAAAAGGAGAAAGAAATTGAATTGGTGTTTTATGTCGGGTTACTCAATTAATGAGAGTCGTGTTTTGGAGAATTGTTAATTACAATTCTAGAGTCGGATTTTTTTTTTGGCGTTGGCGTGATTTGGAGAATTGTTAATACAATTCTGGAGTCAGACTTTTGATTTTTTTTACGTGTGTGCGCGTTTTTTTTTTCTTCTTTTTTCAACTTTCACTTCTACAGTGAGTGTGTAAAAAGTTGAATCTTTTGAAAATGGTGCCAACGCAGTTTTGCAATTTGGTTGCTAACACCGTTTGAGACAACAGATAAAATGACAATATTGAAGAATTCAATAATTTTCAATTAGATAATTATGTACCAACGTAGTGTATCGAATCAGGATAGTGTAGTATGGTGTCATATTTTTAATTTTCAAGGAATACCTCCTTTTCAAAAAGAAATCACCACTCGATCCGGAGAGTGTTTATGCCTGGAAGTTGGGAAAGACATAATTCTGTGATCAACCTGCAGCAAACAAACATGACATGTGCAGCAAGGAAGTCAAAATATGTTTTGGTACTTTAAAAGATTAGGACCCACACTAACTTTGACCCTAACCCTAACCCCACCCTGACCCTAACCCTAACGACGGCGTTAAAGTTAGCGTGGGTTCTAATCTGTGAAAGCACCCATGTTTAATAAATTAGCTTAGAAGTTCAGGTTACAATCATCATTCAGCCGTAAAAAATCAGTCATGCATTGGGTAAGCTGTTGAGGCTTAATTTTGTTTGTGTTTAGAGATTAGTCTTAGTAAAGAGTATTTTATATATATATATATATATATATATATATATATATGAGAGAGTAAGATAATACTTTAAAGATATAAATAATATCTTTATATATATATATATATATATATATATATATGCACACTTGAACTTGAGTTTGGCACAGTTCTGAAGAAGGGAAGAGTTCCCAAAATATTATATCATACAGAGTTTCCATCAGACCATCTTGATACAGGTATTACATAACATTGTAACATTGTGTAGATAAACAGATATATGTGTGTTTGTGAAAAATATATATATATATATATGTGTGTGTGTGTGTGTATGTATACATTGTATTAACTATTTAATTTGTTCCACCATTATGTCTTATTTGCTCCAACTTGTGTCTATCCGTCACACCTCTGCATTGTATTGCCTTCTAAGTATCACATTTATATATATATATATATATATATATATATATATATATATATATATATATATATATTTATTTATTTTCATGTATATACAGAGAATGTTATAAGGAGATATAACATATTATGTGTCGATTTTCAGTATTATTCTCAACAATGCTCAATACATGAGTAGAGCTAGGTAGTAAGTTATGAAATTATGTTTATGGCAATAAAGCTACACAGAGGCTTCCGCGTTTCATCCCCGTAGGGAATCATCAAGCTAAAATCCATTTCAGCCTGACCATATAGATATTGCTGTTGTAAAAGAACATTTTATGGTTCATTGTATGACTTAAAATAAACACTGTCTTGAGACAGTTGCAAACAACGAGAATATTTTTTTATTTACTAACGAGTATCAAGGCCCATAGACCACTCAAGGATAAGGGTTAATGAGTTTGTCAAGAGGACAGTGAAACAACAATGTGAGGATTGGCAGCAGTGGTTGAGACTGGTCTGAATTAGATTATTTAAGATGACGGTTCAATAATAATTTGTTAACATTGGACTTGAAAACGACCATACTATAGTCAGCTGGGAAGCAGCCCTGTAGTATTGTGTTCCACAGACGAATAGTTCTTGGAAAGAAGCTTTGCTTGTAGAAGTTCTGTTTAGTTTTAGGTACACAGAGAGAGAAAGGAAAATTATTGACAGTGGTTGTAGCTAGATGAGTTTTTGTTGTAAATGTTTTACGGGGGGGGGGGACCATAGATTGGAACTCAGTCGAGCACTTATCATGAAAATAACGATAGAGTAGAGAAAGACTAGCAACCTCTCTTCTGTAAGAAAGAGGCTGTAGAGAAGAGAAGAGGACATCCCCCACTAGATTTCGTGTATGCTCTTTATTTGGAACATGATTTGAAAAATAATTTAAATCATCAATTTGTTATTTTATATTATAATAAAATATATAAAATAAAATAATGTATTTGTGACGATTTAAATATTTTTTCAAATCATATTCCTAATAAAGAGTATACACAAAGTTATTCCAGCTGTTTACAACTGTTTCAAGGCAATGTTTATTTTAAGTTATACAATGAACTATAAGATTTTTTTTTAAACACTGGATTATCTTCAGAACAAATTTTTTCTAGGTTCCCCAGCATATATATATATATATATATATATATATATAGTGAATGAAATCAAAGTAGAATAACTAGGGTATGTCTAATGCAGTGGTTCTCAACCTTTTCTAGTCCGTGAACCCTTTCGTCATATATCAGAATGATACCCCCCCCCCCTCTTTCAGTGGCGAAAAGCTATGCACACTGGATTTTTTTGTGCTCCTGGATCCAGTTTGTCTGCTAATTTGAGGTGCCAATCCCCCCCCCCCCCCGAAACCCTAAAATTCGGGAGGGGGGGGGGGCTTGAGAACCATTGGTCTAGTATATATTTTAAAATGTTTGGACATAGATCCAACATGAGAAGAAGAGTACACAGCTGAAAGATGAAAAAGGAATACAAAAAATAAAAAAATTGTGATTTTTAAAAATTTCTTGGCACATGTAACTATGACATCTTCTTCTTCTTCTTCTTCTTCTTCTTCTTCTTCTTCTTCTCACCCCCCCCTCCCTCATCTGCCTTCTACTCTGGGTGATAAAAAAGGGTGAGCTTGGTGGGTACAAAATGTCCACCATAAACAAAGAAACTTTGCCTGATGTCACAATTCCCCATGGATGAATGCACAAAAGGAAATGTTATAAAATAAATGTGCTTTGTTCCTCTTTCCTTACAAAAGGACCCTTTTTTTTTGTTTGGGGAGGGGGGGGGGGGTATGAAGAGTATAGCACTGTGAGAAGGATACTCTTTTGCCTTTTATATCTATAATGGGAATTTATTGTAAATAAATTTATTGTACAAATATATTATTAATGTTATTTTTGTTTTATCTGGAAATGAATTATTGTCAGTGATAATTAAGATAAGTCTTGCATCGAGAAGAGGGGGGGGCTTAAATAGGAGAGAAATGATTTTTCAGGAGAGGGGGTCAAGACTTAAATGAAAACATGATGTCTTTAACACTTGATTTCATTGTTACAAATGCCAGCACATCCCTCAGAACCCTTAAGCCTGCCAAGGCCCCCTCTCCTCCAGAAGTGATAGTTTCAGCTGTGCTTGGGAGGCCTCCTTAGTTTTAGGTTTAGTCCCCGTAATTAAAATGTTGTTAAAATAAAAATGATATACGGTCAGTTTTTACAGTAACAACATATTAATAATGAATGCTACTGCATATGCGTGTTAATCTGACTCAAAGTTAATCTAATATTATGGGAAGGTGGGGGCACAGATTAGAAACCCAGACGAAGGCATCTCGGCTTGAAGCCGCGTATGGAAAAAGAATAAAATTAAAGGCAATATAAGAAAAAGAATTCTTATGAAAAGAGATTGGAAATCAGAACCTTCCTTCGTGCTTGACGTTAATAGGTCAAAATAATGAACAAGAAAATGTTATTGTTCTGAAAGAAATGTGGCTGGAAATTAGGCCCAAAAAAGTAAACGACGACAGGACTGTTTATGTCAATTTATTGACATAAGCAATTATTATATGACAGATGAGACTATGGGTCCCGAGGAGAAGAGTGTCTGACAGAGAAAAAGACAGGATAGAGATCAGAGTTTATGCAAAAATCACACTGATGTTAAATTTTAAACTTATATCTCTCTATATATAAAGTTCCGTATGTGTATTTCTTTGTATATGATTCCCTTCAACTAATTAACCAATCATTATGAATTTTGCAACACAGCTTCTGGGTGTGAGGGTGGGTAATGTGGGCTATATTTAGTTTAATGAAAAGGGGGAAAATAGGGGTGGACCCTTCGTGACAATTGTGATATGTCCGATTTTTGTGAAATTTTAACAATAGGTCTTAGACATCAATCTTTTTTTAGTATTTTAAAGGGTTTTTAAGGGCATACATCCCATTTGAAAATTCAAACATTTCAGACCTGCATTCAAGTTTATCCATAGTTAATATACACCAATTAAGCAAAATTCCCTGAATTTCAATTTTTTCTTAAGACCCCTTAAGCTTAAGCCTTAAATTTTAGACATTTTCTAAGAATCACAATCATGTAATTGGAATAAGGATTCTAGACATAAGGTTAATTGAATTATATATTGATTCTAATTTTTATAAGGGGAAATAAAAGTGATGCAAAACTGTGTCTGTTCAGGGAATTAATTTTCCCATCCTAGGACTGGTATTGTTCTAGTTTAGTTATAAAATATATAATTTATTGAATAAATACTGAAAATTTCATTGAATAAATACTGAAAAATTCATTGAATAAATACTGAAAATTTCATTGAATAAATACTGAAAAATTCATTGAATAAATACTGAAAATTTCATTGAATAAATACTGAAAATTTATTGAATAAATACTGAAAATTTATTGAATAAATACTGAAAATTTATTGAATAAATACTGAAAGTTTCATTGATGGTCAACAAAAATTTAATGCGTTATTTTGCTTAGATTGGGGGAGGAGCTATGATTCTATAACACCAACACTACTAATTATTTCCGTCGATTTATATGAATTTTTAATTTTTTAATACTTTTTTTCTACCCGCAAACAAAGGATTTAAGTTGAAATTAAGACTAATCATTTTTTTTCCCTTCCAGGTGCAAAACATTCCTAAAAAAGTTGGGGTTGTTCCAGAATTGGATCTTATCAATATGGAATTTTCTAAAGAGACCTTGGATACAATGTTGAATGGACTCTACAAAATCCAGGACCAATTGGCGTCTATAGCAAAACAAGAATAACAAAAGGATAAAGACTAAAACTCTATCGTTCAAATCATCGGTGCGTTTTAGAGATTTTATTTTGAATCTAACGGGTTCATGTCTTCAAAATTCACAACAATTCTCAAATTAAATTCTTCATATTTATTTCACTTTTTTTATATCTTTTTTTTTTTAATTATTAATTTGATCAGATTTTTGCCTTTTGTTTAATTCTGTTTGAAAGTTTAAATGAAATTATTGATAAAAATAAAAGATACCAAAAAACGTAATCTAACGTATAAAATTAAGTGTCTCAGATTTTTTTTATTTCAGACATAAATAGTATTTAATATAAAATAAAATCGATATTTGATTCTGCCTTGCTTTTTTTCTCTTTCATTCTTTCATGTTTTTGCATGTAATTGGGAACAATAAATATTTATAAGATTGAATTTCTTTGCAAATGCAACTTATCCAGCTTAGATTTTTTATTTTTAAAAAAATTGGGGGTGGGGGGGCAATCTTTCCTTTCAGCAGCAAACGTAAATTCAAATTTTACAGTCGAATTGATAGAATCGACCAATAGCATCGAATACAGTATTTGTTGATGGCATTTTCCATTTGACATCAGTTGCGTTGATGTGGCACATCTAATCGAATCTAATAATATATAAAATTATGTGTCACGGATTTCCTATTTCAAACTTAAATAGCATCTAATACAAATTTTTTTTAAAATTCCACATTTAATTCTGCCTTCCTTTCTTTCATTTACCATTGGTACATGTAATTAGGAACAATAAATTTTAATTAAGTTTAATTTTTTTGCTAATATGGCTTGTCCAGCTCGGATTATTTTTCACAGGCAAACAAAGTTTTGCTTTTAGCAGCAAATGTAAATTCAAGGTGGAAGCCAATTATGCTTTGTTGGAGCATTCATATATTTCTTATATACTAGTTTTATATACGTGGTCTTATTTTTCTCTATTCCCTCAACCTGTAAATATGTACATTCATTACATACTAGCTCTATTCTTTTAAAATTTTAGGACCAATTAGGTTTTAAGGACCCCAGAAAAAAGAAAAATATGAACAGGATGCATTCAGGACTACACCGGTTTCTTCCGTTGACCTTCGCACATGTAAACAAATGGTTTTTCGTCACAATATATATTAATATAAGGAAAGATTATTTTGAGAAAAAAGAGATTGTGTTTGGTGGGGGGAGGGGGTCCTCATCTAATTTTAAATCTAGATATAATTTTTGTTTTAATTTGAAAATTTGTATTGTATCGAAGATTTTGATAAACTCATTATGAGATTTTCATCTATATTTTTCACTTGTGCCAGCAATAGGAAATTAATTTTTAAACAACAAAAAAAAAAATTATAAGAATCGTTTTTGGAATCGGAAATTAGGCCAAAATTTTTCTGATTCTGATACCGATTCCAATACCCTAAAAAGTTCTGATTTTTCCGTCCCAACACTAATTCAGACTAATTCAGACTAATGTGGGAGCGCAGTGGAATTACAGGTAGGTTGAGTGATGATAATCAGTTTGTGCGCAAGAAGTACAAGACGATGAAGACGGATGAGAACTCAGATGTGGAGAAAGTATATTTGGATGACAAAGCTATTGAGGTTGTTCATAAGTTTTGTTACTTTGGATTGAGTATGTTCATGGAACTGCCATTACCAACCAGCAGAGCGTTACCGCTGTTGACGAAGGGAAGAGTCTATCAAGCATATGTACGCAAGTTGATGATGTATGGAAGTGAAACCTGACCATTGAGGGTGAAGGGCATGCATTAATCCTCCCAATGCTAATATATACCAGTCATTATTTTCCTCTAAGCCATCCACTCTGTAATATATACATTTATTACATATTAACTGAATTTACCAGGTGTTGCCCGGGTGCAGAGCTTATATAAAAAATAATTAAAAACATAGTTTGCAATTTTTTTTCTTTAAATAGGATCTTTAGAAATTCCTTTTAGTTTTCACTTATTTTATATTTTTAAAATATGTCTTTGTACCTGGTGCAGCATTCACCCTGGGTAGGTTGAGTCAGCTTCCTCCTCCTCCAAAGAAGAAGAAGAAGAAAGTTTCTAGGGAATATTAAATTCACAAGCGGGCCCCCAGTCACATGTAAATCTTGGTCTGGGGATGCGGTAACTTTATTTTTTTTTACAAGGAAGTGTCACTGTCCTCCCACATACAGCGCCTGATCGCTCATGTGGCACTGATCAGGCTCAGCATCACTTAAATGATCTTATGAGAACTGGTGTGACGTCATAATGCCGTACACCGGGTAGATACAGCTAGTCTCTTATATAGGAATACATTTTTTCTGTTTCAATATCTATATGTATAAATATCCATTCCTTTGTGTGTAACATCAAGGGGGATAATTCTGTATATATTCAAGTTAACGTAAGCAGTGACAGCTGACTGAAGTATTAGCATTGTTCGTAATGTAGCCAATTTTCATTAGTTATTGTTGTACCATGTTATTGGCACTATAATAACATACTTTGCTATAGCTTATTTTAAAAAAATGTGTAGTCTGCCCGGACAACTGATAATATAGGGAAAAAAATCAAATTATGACCGAAAAATTGTAATCAGCAAGGGGGATAACTCTTATCTTAAATTTAATAATATGAAATGAGTTCTTTTTCTTACAACTAAAATTTTATTTCTTTTTCTGTATAAGTTTTAAAAATGTGCAAACCAATAAAAAAAAAAATTAAAAATTAAAATAAAATGACTTCACTGTATCCCGGGCAACATCAGGTAATTAGAGCTAGCAATAAGTAAATAAATAGGAGAGAAACGATTTATTAGTTTTGGGAAACTGAATTACGGCAGCCGTTTTATTGCAACGACAGCTGTCGATGAAATAATAGCTTATAGCAGTAGTACGAGACAAATAGGAAGAGAAGAGAGAAATTTCTTCCTATTTCTTGGTGTTACTCAGGAAATAAATAAAAATAAAGACACGTACTCAATATTTTAGTCAAACTCCTTAAATTGGTGTCTTTATCCTCAATTTAGAAGGAAGACTCAACTTTAATATATATATATATATATATATATATATATATAAATTTCCAGCATTGTTTAAAGTCTATTATCATAATGACCTACTTTACGTGTCATCTGTCCTAATCCCATTACATGTCTGCCCTTGTAAAAAAAAAATCAAAAATTTTCTATAAATAAAGGCAAAACCAAAGTGGATGTTTTTCTATTTTGTTATTTCAATAAACAAAAGTAACATCTATTATTAATGGAGATTTGGTATCTGTCTGTCAGAAGCCAAAACTATACTATTTCTTCTATTAATATTGTACTATCTTTTAATGCTCAATTCAGTTTACTACACTATTTCAGATTAATGTACTGAGAGGGTAGTGTAGTATCTGTTCTGTTGTCATGAGACCATTCTCCCAGGCATTACTTTCTTCCTTTTTTTTTTGGGGGGGGGGGGGTACATGTTCGTTTGTCAGGATACATCCTTCCAGGCATTACGTCCACTTTGGGGGTAGGAGGCAGTGTTGTATATGTTCACTCGTCATGATACAATCCTCCCAGGCATTACCCTTGCATTATATATACTAGCAGAAATATTTACTAATTTTGATAATAATGTTACTTTAGAATCCAGATCGTACATTTCTTTGTAAAAAAAAAATCTATGCATGTTTGTCGTTGTTAGATTGAGTTGTTTTGTGAACTTTCAATTATTGATTAGCGAAATCCATTTCCTTTCAAAAAACTAGCATCTATCTCTTCACTCCTCTCTATCCGTCTTTCTCTCTTTCCCCCTCCCCCGTTTTCCCACGCCATCTCCCTCAACCTCCTCTTTCTTCTCCGCCCAGCCCATTCCTCTCTCTGGATATACGCACATGCATTTTATTTCCAAACCAGTACATAAAATGGCTAAAAACTGACCACCACCCCTGACGAAACCTGGCCCGGTTCGCCTCTAATGAATGAATATTTTTTTTTAAATTTTAGATATTATTCACCCAGGGCAATGCCGATCAAAAAAATACCAACTTTGTGGCTGTTTGTTTTGTAGTTTTTTACTTTTAGCTGGACATACACACAGACAACTGTTTTTTACATAATAGAAGAAGAAGAAGATGATCAAAAGATATATCTCCCATTTTGGTAGTGAATAATCTGCCCATTTGGCAAATTGGTTAGGCTGTTCATTAATGGTCCGGGAGATTGAGGTTCAATCTTCAGTCGAGTCATATACAATTTTTGAGATGATGATTGATAATTTGTATTTTGATTATTCAAACTACTATTCTCATCTTGTTATTTTTGTGGCGTAACGGATATAAGTGCTAAGTAATAATCAGTTCTAAGTGACAGTCTTCTGGGGTTTGGAGGTTCAATCCTCAGTGTGGGCGATACTAAGAATACAATTACAAATTAATTAAGATTTCTACACTGTCATGGCTGACGGAACGAGAGCAATACAGGGTTCTATTTGAGATTCCTTACAGATTCCCAAGTTCGTCAAAGTGCACCTGAAAAAGGTCGGAGATTACATTGACCGAAACGTTGTGAGAATAACATCCAAGATGAGAAAAGTAGTTTCAATAATCCAAATAATACGAATCATATCAAAGAATCAAAAAATGGTACTTGATCCCTCCTTGCTAAATATTCAGTCTTATAATGTGAATATCAAGGGAAAGTGTTGCATCTCCCTACATCTTGCTATAGTAGTAATGAAAAGGGAGCCATTGGACCACACTAGACTACGGTCGATCCCGTTATTTTATTTTTTAAAAAGATTTAATTGCATTTGTTGTTTTTGTGGTATATCAACCCCTTGTGTCATTTAGTAATAAAGTCGGTTCTTTATGAGCAAAAAATTGAAAAACATCTAATAGATAAAGTAAAGTCGGTCTCACTGTGATTATTGACAAACAATCTAAATCTTAAGCACAACAACAATTTCCTAAAACAAAACAAAGAACCCAAAACGACACAAGACAAAACGAGCGAGATAAGCAAAAGAAAAATAAACTGTATTCTGATCTACCTTTTTGTCGTTCTTTTTCGGTGACGTCACAGCTGTTCCTGTCTGTTTTGTTTGTGAGGATTGCCCTATGCTGTCATCCTGATTAATTCTGGGACTGTACATCTCACGGTTGCTGCATTTTGCAGAGTTGGTCCCGGTCATTCGGATGTGAATTTCTGGGTGATCTCTGGCGCCTGTTGTATCCCACAGGGTCAAAATATGATGGTCACAGGTGTAAACCTGTATGCATGCGTTCACTGCACTGGTCGTGATCGTCCCCACTCGTGCCGGTCCAAAGATGTGCGATCGAGTCAATATTGTAACAAAGAATTCTCATCCCAAGTAAAACCATTAGTCCAATTTATAACAAATAACAGGTTTATTTGTTGAAAATTACATAAGATACCCGTGTTCTTGGGTTGAATGGCAGACTTGCAAAATCAGATCTTTTACCCCGGTGAAATAAAGTATAAGTCCGATCCACACAGTCCTTTAGCTAATAGCCCCAAATGGGCACACCCTTCCTGGAGAGACACCCAGCCTCAACTGCTTGCCAGCCCTCTCAGAAAACCCAACTTCCTGTCATACACAAAGGACCAGGCCTCCTTCTCTTATCTCCTGGGGTCCTTTTCTCCTGATCGGAAATCTTGGAGTCCAGTCTTTCTCAGCAGTCACCACCCGACCACCCAAGCATTGGCTGCTTGAGATATCCATTAAAGATTACTACCAGACAGTATATCCAAGGGGGCTTATCATGAAGACAATCTAAGAATATTACTTTCTGGTGTCAACATGATTCTCTGTTTTTAAGAGGCACTTATTTCATTTTAAAGAGAAATAAGATTCTGGGTGGCCCGATATAAAACCAAAGACATTTTCAAATTCTTCTGTGCCATCCCCTCTCTTCCTTTGGCTGAGCATCTATTATCTGCACCCTCTGCCATTCGTATGCACCACTAAAAAAATGCAGACTACTGCAGTTATACATATCTATCATACACGTTTATCGAGGCTCAATTAAGTATGGCGGTACTATTGAGATAATCTATTTGGAATATTATATAATAGCAAAAATATTTAATCCAGCTCTTTATTGCAATTCGTATCCATGTTTTCTTACTGAAACAGAGAGACAGAGTAGGAGGAACTAGCAACCGACACAAAGCCTACTCCCACCGCAATTCTCTCAGTGTTACATTACCTCCCCTCTTTTGGGGATGTCTAAAATCTTACAAGCCACAATCAAACAATATACATGTTGTTATCAATGCAATCAGAAATCATAACAGCACAATTAAATCCTACCTCATGTCGACCAGTCGACTGGGGCACCTGAAATTAATGTTACACAACAGAACGAAAAGAAATCATCAAATTAAAGAAAGGACCCTTTATTAAGATGTTGCCGTTGCCTTCTCTTCTGCCAATGGTGCTGATTCTGAGCTACAAATATTTGAAGCCCCTTAGCTCCTTAGTTTATCGTAGATCTTAAGACTTATAACCGACTGTCTACTCCTCTTTCACTTCGCCTTCCTCTTTTAGCCATGTGATGTCAAATCCGTTTCTGGTATACAGGAGGTCAATCTGACATCCGAGTACAGTAAGTTGACCCCGACTGAACCATATTAGAGAATAACAGAGAGAGAGAGAGAGAGAGAGAGAGAGACAGTCTTTAACATTTGGAACAATGTAAACTCTGAATAGGTTTAAACATTATTTATATAATTACTTAAATGAAAAATACTAAGTTCATAGAATCAATATTAATTCAAATCTTTATGAATATTCCATGAAAAATGCCAGTACACTGAAATCATATGCCCTTAATAGTGTTAAGATGAAAATTCATATACACTAAATGTACAAAAGCAAGGAAATTCCCAAATGTTTACACTTTTATTGTCATTAAGGGTATGTGAGCACAACAGGACTATGTATTTTACAGGTAGGAATTTTTCTTCAGCGCACCTCACACACTTCATCTACTCATGCATAGAGATTTATACTGTAGTGATGTGATAATGAAATGGCTTGGTTGATATGTAGCCATACCCTTAATGACAATAAAAGTGTAAAAATTTGGAAATTTCCTTGCTTTTGTACATTTAGTGTATATGAATTTTCATCTTAACCCTATTAAGGGCATATGATTTCAGTGTACTGGCATTTTTCATGGAATATTCATAAAGATTTGAATTAATATTGATTCTATGAACTTAGTATTTTTCATTTAAGTAATTATATAAATAATGTTTAAACCTATTCATATATTTATCATGGAATGTCACTACTTTTGTAAAGGCTATGCCTCAATACAATGCCTTCTCATAACTGATATAGTTGGTAGTTTGACTAATCAAGGTATATGGTAAACTGAAATTAAAATGCCATCAACTAGACACTAGAACCTCTATCTTTGCCAAAAATTAGCTGAATCCATCAAATGGTCGATAAGATATAGAATAAAGTGTATGAATACTGGTCATTATTAAGGTTTTTTGGAATTTTCTGGAAAACTAAGGTATATGGTAAACTGAAATTAAAATGCCATCAACTAGACCCTACGTACACACAGACGTACGTACACACAGATAACATGATTTTATGATTGAACTTTCTGGATCTCTGGGTTGCCTTGACTAATGATGCTGAAATTCTACACACTTATAGAACCTATCAAATAAAAATGTTGTGCAAAGTTTTAACTAATTTGGTTCATTGGTTTTTGAGTTATGATTGATCAAAGAAATGAGATTTCCAGCATAGGCCATTCGTTAAGTCTATTAAGGGATAGAGCGCTCTCGCGCCTCCCTTGATTTTTACTTTGCAATTTAAGATGTAGAAACAATGTGATTTTAAGACTAAAAATCGAATACTCATATCGAAAAGAGGATTTTGGGCACAGAAAATGTACTCAACCCAGTTGATTTGTTTAAAAAAACAAAAACGAACCGGTAATACATGGTGTGGTATTTAGCCCTGTGCAGGCTATGTCAGCTTCCTCCGAAAGAGAAAGTTTACAGGGAATTTCAAATTCACAAGCGGTCCCCAGCCGCATGTATATCTCGGTCATGGGAAGATGACATACAGCGCTTAGCATTCTCAAATAGTCACCCATCATGTAGCTTAACTTCGGTGATCTAACGAGAACCAGTGGGTCAATGCGATTATGCCGTATTTGATTACATAGACCTAAACTAAACATTTGATTATAAGTAGTAATAGTAGTTGTGGTAGCAGCACTAATAGTTGTATCTCTTCTGATACAGATAATACATAAAAGTTTATAAGCAATACATTTCAAAAGTTGGGGACACAATCATCAGTCGGGTTTCGAACATTAATAAATATTAAATTATCTGTTTTTAAAAAAAAAAATAATAATCAAATATTATTTCTTTAAGAGATGAAAACATTTATAATAAAATAAATACGATTTTTTTTTTATTTTAAAGAGAGAAAATAATTAGGAAAAAACACTTTAATCTTGAAAAAACAAATTATTTTATAAATATTCGAAATTTGAAAGGAATCTGGAAGCATTTAAATCGTTGAATAGAAAGTCATTTAAAATTCTTAATAAAATCTTCCTGTATTAAAAGATTTTAATTTCTAACATCAAATATTTTTATAAATAAAGATTAAAGCAACATAACCTTAACAACAATTAATTAGTTTTATAACAATTTGATTAAATTAATAATTTAATGACCATATATATATATATATATACATATATATATATATAATGTGCAGGTATAGCTATATGAAGATATATTTTTAAAAAAAAAAGAGTATTAAACAAGCATTTCTGTTTAACTCTTTCCTGTTTCATACTGTTGTTCCACAACAAAAAATAAAAAAGTTGTTGTAATTTATAAAAAATTTGATTTGACAAATTATATTTGTTTTTGTCTTCTTCTTTCGTGTGAATCAGATGATTCTGGTGTTGGCATTAGTTTCCCCAATGTTTTTTATTGTTAGAAATCTTTCTGGAAAGACATCGGGTACTTACCGGAAAGGATCACGAGAAGGTTACCAACATCCCAGTCAGGGCCGGCGGGACAATTATGAAAGTGGGGGGGCTGCTCCTAAAAAGTGTGTGTGGGGGGGGGGCGGTTAAACACATGCATATCAACTTAATTATTGATGACCGTAAAGTGGTGGGAGGGGGGCAAGTCAAAAAGTGAGGGGGCTTCAGCCCTCCCTCCCCCCCCCCCCGGTGCCGCCGTCCTTGTCCCTAAGTGACAGTGATTCTGTGGAACCGACTGGATTCAAACTTGTTTTTGTGAGAGTCAGGAACATCGAGGAATAGGTTTTGCCTCCATCATTAGTCGTTATGGACCTTTCACAAGTCAGCTCAATTTGAAGGCACATGATTCAAGAACAAGTTAGATCAGGTATGCAGAATTTCTGTAAAAAAATCATACATGAAAGGGTTAATATATATATATATATGTGTATAAATTGCCATTCCTTTGCGTGTAACACTTGTTTATTTTTTGTGCTATTTCATGTTGATGACGGGAATTGTCAATTGTTCTGTTTCGCGTCCGTTCTGGGTCTAAATTTGGTTGACCTTTAACCCCTTTTGCTTTGACTCTTATGTGTTCTTTTGACATGAAGTTTTAAGAGTTGATATGCTATAAAAACACACACAAACACTACATACCAATGTTGGATTATGCATAATTCCTATTCACTTACCTCCCCACGAGGGCAGAATTAGACAAATTCAGCTCCCCAAAAAGAATAATTCTGGATTGGGGGAGAAAAATAATAATTGCCTCACTCTAAAAGGATTTCTCCTCTACTGACCGAGGACAGTAAAAGATGAAGTGTAGTATCAGAACAGATACTACACTTTGCTCCAAGCCAAAAGGTCAAGCTGAGTAGTCGTATCATTTCTTTTCTTCTTGCCGCCACTTTCCATGGATGGAAGGTGGAAGAATTTGGCTTCAAAGGTTACTTTTAATTTTAATTTTCTTTTTACTTGTGGGTTACCCCTTATCAAGGCCAACAGCCACTCGAGGATAAGGGTTAATGAAATGGATATATTGTGGGTTTAATGATTAAGAATATTATGAGAGGATTGCAATTTTTTTTTTTTTTTTTTTAACGAAGTTCACCCCAAACAAGGCAGGCTGCCACTGTAGACGTAGGGGGCTACTGAGAAGAAAGAAAAGGGGAGAAGGTTGAGAGGGGTCAACCTAAACTGGGATCTGCGCAGCGAGATGTCTGTTTACATTAATTTTAAATTTCTGCATGTCAGTACTGTCGGGGAAACAGGGGGCAGGGAGGGAGTTCCAGAGGCCAGCAGCACAAAGAAAGAAGCTATTTGAGTAGAAAGCTCTCCGGCATCTGGGGACCTCCACAGTGAATGGATGGGATTTAGTTGATTGAGTGGAATGAACAAAGACTGGTTGTTTATGGTGACAGATTATATTTGTTGACATTGGGTTTGAAGATGACCGTGTTGTAGTCTGCAGGGAAGTAGTTTTGTGGTAATATGTTCCACAGATGGGAGAAAATAGCAGCAGACAAACTCTTTCATTATGTTTTTTTTTTCACTGTTAATGTTGCAAGAGCAACAGCGTATGACCTGTCGTCCATTGTACCGCGATTCCCGCTAACAAGGAAAAAACAATGAATAAAATACGATAAACAGTGGTTGTAAAGATAACATTTATTTGAGGAGACATGTTCTGCACTTTTTTGTATGCGTGTGTGCATGTTGCATTTTGTTAGTATGATAAGTAACAATGAATAAAATACGATAAACAGTGGTTGTAAAGATAACGATATTTTATTGAGAGAAAAAGATGTTCTGGTTGTTTTGTATGCATGTATGCCTATTGTGTTGTGTTATTATGAGACTTTGTGTAAGTCACTGTGTGGAAGTAAGTTCAATAGTCAATGTAAGCAGTATGTATATATGGTTGCTCCATGTGGGTGTAACCGTCTGCGCGTAGAAGATAGTGTATGTGCACGTCAGCAATATTAATAGTTTTTAGTTGTTTGCTGGTTTTATGTTGAAGATGATGATGATTGCAGATGTCACTAGCATGACGATATATAGTAATCATTTCTCCAACATTTACTCTGGAGCAGATCGATGTCACATGTGTTCATTGTCGAGAAAAGTGTGGTTAACTTCTGCTTGTAGATATCGTATCCTGTTGACGATCTGTTTAGCTGTTAGTTTTTCTGTTCTTTTGGGTTTTTTTTATAGATGTGCACACAGAAAGTTCTGAAATATTTTTCCTTCTGCACCTAACATGCTGATTGGCTACTGTTTGCGTAGGTGGTTAGGTTGCACATGTGCACTTCATTTTGTGTTCTGTTGTCGGGCTGATAAAATCTCAAACTGCACTCAATCCCAACATTGGTCATACTGTGGTAGAGTGAACTGCCTGAGAAAAAAAGGGTCCTACAGAATTTGGAATATTATGGAGTTTTTTGGATTTTTGGATTTTGAACAAGTATATTTTGGATTTTTTGGATTTTTGGATTTATATTTTGGATTTATATTTTGGATTTTTTTGGATTTATATTTTGGATTTTTGGATTTTGAACAAGTATATTTTGGATTTTTTTGATTTTTGGATTTATATTTTGGATTTATATTTTGGATTTTTTTGGATTTATATTTTTTTTTATTAATATTTTGAATTTTGAAGATTTTGATTTTTGAATAATTTGGAATTTAATCACTAATATGCATTAGTAGAAGATTTGAATCGTAATTTTGCGAAAAGTGCAAATTGTTTATTTTGATCATATTAAATATGCGATGTCATAAAGTTGATAAGAACAGGTCCGCTGGTTTGACAGACAAGCGCGTTGATGGCTGGGGGATGGGGCCAAGGGTTATGACAGAGAGCTGGCACCTGCAGTTTGTAATCGCAAAGACATATACTCTTGACAGAAATCGGAACATACACCCTAGTCACATGATAGGAAGATCGAGGCGGGGTCACCATTCAGTTAACCGACATGTATGCTGAAAAAGGTGGGGGGCAGAGGAGGTGGTCCCTTAAGGGGAAAATATGATATTCTAGAAAGTACCTGGTACCTCTAAAAGGGGGGGGGGTTGTCATTCCTAAAATGAGGTAACAAAGCAAGTACCTGGTACTATTTTTATAATTTAACTTTGTCGTTCTTATTTTTAGACAATAAATATGATAAATAAAATTATTCTAATTCGCAATTGATTATTATTTTGAACTCCATTGCATTTATTTGAATGCCACAGTTAAATGGATGGACCTAGGCCATCTATATTCATTAAATTATGAAATGACTTGATGTATTGATTAAAACTTAATAGAAAGGCATGATGATGGAATTATGGAAAATTAAAATTTAGTAATTTTGACAAAATAGTCAATTAAAAATTGATTTTAGGGGTGTGGGGGGCTATTTTTAAATAAATGAAAATATTGTGATCCAGATAAAAAAAAAACAACCTTTATTGCATCAATACCAGGGGTACAAGCCCCCCTCCAATATTTATAAATAAATATTTCTTTTAAATAAGTATTTTTGAAGATGCAAACATATTGAAAATTTAAAGAAGTTGATAAACTAGACATTCATGATTAAGTTGATGCGATTGATAGGAATGTAAAAATTGATGAGAGCTCTCGGCTGCAATTTTTTTCAGGTTACACACTTAATATAAAAGGTTTTTTTTTTTTCACATTTTCCTTTCCAGTTGTTAGAAACTTCAAATTTTGTTTTATGGAATACTGTCCTGCATCACTACAAATGTGCTGGGGATAATTTTAGAGTTTTTGGTGGTGTCTCTAATGTTAATAAAAGAATGTACTGACTTAAAATATTCCACTTCAATGAAAAACATTGAGGAACGAGCAGCAATTAAAGATGTCAGCTCATTACGTATTAATAACAAGTACCTGACACATAATCAGTTGTGCATTAAAATTGAGATCTTGCAAAATGTAAAAAAATTATTAACAATTAAAAACTTTAGCTCAAAAAATAAAATCATGAAAATTGGATAAAACCGTCTCATTCCATGAACTTTTTGTTATAAGCATTGCCAATAATGCCATTCCAAGACTCCATTCATTGGTTAAACTTGCATTAGGGAATAAGAGAGGCGTTGAATAAATTTTAGACAAATGTACATAAGCTGTCAATGGGCTCTACAGAGTTAGATGTAATCCAAATGATAAAGATCTGGCATTTTTAGCATTGCAGTTTCGTGGACCTTCATTACTCAACATATTACATTGGGCAAAATGTTTCTCTAGCCCATCAGTTGCTTACCGAATGAATAAGGAGTTCCCTCCAGTAGCGTGGTGGGAGGTTGATGGCTGCAGGGGCCAATCACTGATTTGGCGTTCCCCTCCCTGGATATGAGCGACAAAGTCGCGAAAAAATGCAGCTGGGGGGGCGCTGGAAGCCCCTCAGTGGGGTACGGGGCGGAGCCCCGGAAAATTTTGCCATTTTAAGGCCTCCAGATGCCCCCGTTGATGCATTTTTTAGCACTAAAATGCATTACTTTATGTTAAAGAAATGCCATTCTCTGAAATGGAACAAAATTGTGTTTATTAAGGTCTTTATTTTAAATTTTCTTGGGTCTCCTACAAAGGGTGCGCCCCCTAAAACCCCATTTTGGCGCCCCCCCAGAAACCTTGGCTTGGGGGGCCTGGCCCCCCCCTGCCACCACGCTACTGGTTCCCTCCCATCAAGAGATGAGTGTACATGTCTGTGACCGAATGCTTCAAAGGTAATTTTCAAAGACTTTTCTAAGAAATATGCTATTTCCATTAAATGTGATGAAATATACATAAATGGAAAAATCAGATATGATCCAAGGGTTAATGAACCGGATCCTTTTAACGTAATCCTCATCTGGCTCTCTTGCTCAAACAAGGACTTCTCTGGCATGCTTTCATTTTAGAATCTTACCGAATGAATAAGGGGTGCCTTCCCATCAAGAGCCCAGTGTACATGTCTATGAGCGAATGCTTCAAAGCCAATTTTCTATTTCCATTAAAAGTGATGAAATATATATAAATGGAAAAATCAGATATGATTCAAGACGTAAATTCACTAGATCAACTCGACAATCAACTAAATCCCATCCATTCACTGTGGAGGTCCCCAGATGCCGAAGAGCCTTCTACTCAAATAGCTTCTTTACTCGTGCTGCTGGTCTCTGGAACTCCCTCCCTGCCTCCTGTTTCCCCGACAGTACTGACATGCAGAAATTTAAAATTAATGTAAACAGACATCTCGCTGCGCAGATCCCAGTTTAGGTTGACCCCTCCCATCCTTCTCCCCTTTTCTTTTTTCTCAGTAGCTCCTTACGTCTACAGTGGTGGCCTGCCTTGTTTGGGGTGAACTTCGTTAAAAAAAAATTTTTTAAAAGGGTTTATGAACTGTTAGGTTATGTTACCAACATTGTAATGAAGTCGGCAAAAAAATTTGATTCATTTGAAGATGCTGACTTGATCCAACAGAAGTTGGCTTCAGATGATGTCCATGTACCAACAGAATGTTTGGTTGTTGGCGTGGCATCTCTCACATCTCCGGATCCTTTTAACGTAATCCTCATCTGGCCCTCTTGCTCAAAGAAGGACTTCTCTGGCATGGTTTCATTATATAGTGATATTTTCTCAATTTTACCCTAAACCGGTATCGCCCGGGCCTTTGGGTCTGGATTTACGCCGGTCTATTGGGGGTTGTCGGTCCTGTGCAGTTCTAGGAGGTACACCCTCCCAGGCTTTGCCTCCCCTCTTTGGGGAGGAGTAAGTTTATTGCTTACTGTCTGAGGCTCCCCATACCGGGGAATGCCGACGGGGCTGCCCAGGTAATTTTTAAACAGCCAGAGTGCTCAAATTCTCGAGCACTGGTTCTTTCCCACTTTCCCGACCTTGTGTCACATCTTACCTTGTGGGAGGAAGATAAATAGAAACAATGGAGCTCCACCCCTCAACTTTTGCACTGATGGTGATTGGACAAGAAGACAGCCAATCAACTCTCTTATGAGGTTTTAATTGAATTTGGAATCTCCTTTAGAACTAATTGGAATGTTATGATTGGTAGATTTAATGGTGGGCAAATTTAATGAAACATCAAATTTTGATGTTAAACATTTAGTTAAAAGATGTTGGACCAACACTATTAAAGGTACAATGAAAATTCAGGGAGTAACATTGCTCTTTCACAATTTACTATTGCATGAGTGTTCGTCCTTGTTGTATCTCTCCACAATCTTCTGTAATGCTTACTTGTGTATTTATAGCAGTCATAGACATTCACATTTCTTTCCTCTTACGAAGAGCAGCCCTAGTGAGGTTGTTTGGTCACACGATGACCAATTAGGCTCCTGGGCGTAGTAATTTCAACTGGACCTTTGGAGGACTACATCCAGACCACTAGAGAATTGCAGGGCAGGCAGAGAGCTTCCTCTCTCTAGCCCCGTCAGCTAAACACTGAGCAAAGCTATCTTCACTTGAAAATATGCTGCTCAAAAAAAAAAAAGACTTCCGACAACTATCCTTTTTAATATTTCTCTCTTCACCGTTTTAACTGCTGACAACCTACACCCAACGGTGTAGGTCATTTAAATAAATATATTATTTGTTGCTTATGGAAGAGTCTTGTTTTCCTTTCTTTGGCGATTGTTTTGTTAAGATTATTATAGGCAATAGTCTAACAATTTATGTCAAGATTAGCTTCCTATATATACGCCATGTTATTTATCTACCTCCCACAGCGGTAAGATGTGACACAAGCCTGGGCAGCCCCGTCTGCATTCCCCGGTAGGTACGCCTCAGGCAGTAAGCAATAAACTTACTCCTCCCCAAAGAGGGGAGGCAAAGCCTGGGTGGGTGGGCCTCCTAGAACTGCACAGGACGGACCCATAGACCGGAGTAAATCAAGCCTCGAAGTTCAAGACAATACCGGTCTATGGGGTGCAGTATCCATCGGAACAGATACTACACTTTGATCCTGGCCAAAAGACCGAAAATATATACATCATTTCCTCAGGAAAGTCAGACGTTTTGATAAATCTCCCTGCAATTAGTAATTAAAGGGAGATAATTAGAAGAAAACGCCTTGAAGGTATGAGCCCTTTTCTTTTTTTGGTGCTTCTGCAGTTTCACAATGACACGTTAGGCCGCTCTTAAAAAAATAGCTAAAGAAATGTATAAACTTTGTTATGTACTTACGTGGTAGCTGAAAAGAAGACTGTACACCAAATATTACACAAATTCATCCAGTATTTATTAAATTAAAAATAAAAACGATTTTATCTATATGTCGCCATTTTTCTTATATTTTGACTTTTCCTACTTAGCTGAAATGTAAGATCGTTTTTGTTTTTTTTATTTTTACTGATAATTTTTATTACTGGATGAATTTACGTAATTTTTTTCTGTACAATCTTATTTTCAGCTAACACGTAAGTACATAACAATGTTTATACATTTCTTTAAATATTTTAATCTCATTGTGAAACTGCAGAAGCACCCCCCCCCTTTTTTTTTTTTAAATCCGAGGGTAAAATTTCACCTTTATGTTTTATTTTACTGAAACTTAAATTTTTATTTTATTTGTTTTTTTATTTTTTAATAATAAATCTTTGTATTTTCAAAAATTTCCCAGATCTTCCTTGCAGACATTTTCTTCATTCATGTTGTAATTTTCATCTCCATCTGGGGATGAATTAGCTTAATCTTATGTCACATCATTTTTATTTTATTTGTTATTTTCAATTATTAAAATACGCTGCAAATCTTAGAATTAAAAAAAGACACGATATGATATCTAAATATTTTTTAAAGAAATTTCCAGCAAAATAAAGCGATACTCTATTAGAAAATTAATATTTTAAGACTTCTAATAAGAGTTACTTCCCTTTAACCGCGGGGTTAACTTTCTGGTCTAAGGGGAGATAATCCAGACTTTATAAAACACGTTTAAAAGGCTATAGGCCTTCGTGCTGGGAAAAAAGTGTAATTAATCTGTACTGTCCTTATTCAAGGGAGGAGAAATCCTTTTATTTTCGCCTCCTCTAGAGTGTACTTTTTTAGGGGAGGGATGGGGGGGACTGTTTTTTCCTCACATTTAAAAACCGACCTTGTGTTTAACTTTGACCTTATGAGGTTGTAAGTAAATAATGATTCTTTACTAACATTGTGAATCACGCAATAAAATTTCTATAAATAAAAAACTTTATTTATTTAATGTCTTGTAGAGTGGATCCTGGCTGGAAAACGTTCTTGTCAAAAGTAAATAGTAATTTAATTCCTTTTTTATTTAATCCTTCTTAACCGAGGCATGTTGTTGCTGCCAAGTTAGGAGTCCGTTATGTTATAGTTCTCCAAATAATCCAAATTATCAATCCTCATTTTAAAAAATTACAATACATATAATAAATAATTTGGATTATTTGGACTACTATTCTCATCTTGGTTGTTATAGTTCTCCAAATAATCCAAATTATCAATCCACATTTTAAAAATTACAATACATATAATAAATAATTTGGATTATTTGGACTACTATTCTTATCTTGGTTGTTATAGTTCTCCAAATAATCCAAATTATCAATCTTCATCTAAAAAATTACAATACATATAATAAATAATTTGGATTATTTGGACTACTATTCTCATCTTGGTTGTTATAGTTCTCCAAATAATCCAAATTATCAATCCTCATCTAAAAAACTACAATACATATAATAAATAATTTGGATTATTTGGACTACTATTCTCATCTTGGTTGTTATAGTTCTTCAAATAATCCAAATTATCAATCCTCATCTAAAAAAATTACTTTACATATAATAAATAATTTGGATTATTTGGACTACTATTCTCATCTTGGTTGTTATAGTTCTCCAAATAATCCAAATTATCAATCCTCATCTAAAAAACTACAATACATATAATAAATAATTTGGATTATTTGGACTACTATTCTCATCTTGGTTGTTATAGTTCTTCAAATAATCCAAATTATCAATCCTCATCTAAAAAAATTACTTTACATATAATAAATAATTTGGATTATTTGGACTACTATTCTTATCTTGGTTGTTATACAGGGTGATTCATAAGTCACTTCACTTAGCTATTTAAAATGATTACCATATGAAGCACAAACATACTATGAACTTTTGATAATTGTTATCTTACTCTCTAATTACTGCTATTTGTTATTTTAAATTTGTTCGTTTATATATTTGTTTCTATATATATTTATTTCATAATCAATCAAATATGCTACAAAGAGTCGTAAATTCCTTGCAAAAAAGAATGGAGTTATGCATGCAGAACAAAGGTGGAAATTTTGAAAATTTGTTGTAATTGTAAACTCCCATAAATGAATTTGTTGAATAAATTTTCTGTTTTGTATTACCGTATTTTTTAACTTTAGAATTTCAAAACTAAATAGCTAAGTGACTTATGAATCACCCTGTAGTTCTCCAAATAATCCAAATTATCAATCCTCATCTAAAAATCTACAATACATAAAATAAATAATTAAAGTTGCTTCAACTTCAAATGGCATTTTTTTTAAACATTCATTGATGGACAATTTCAGCTGATTCGATTTGATCTATCCACTCCTAAATCTTGCAATCGTAGGAGCAAGTGCTAGTGTGATTGCAAGAGTTAGGAGTGGATGGAGTAAGTTCAGGGAACTTCTGCAATTACTAACCAACAGAGTGTTACCACTGTCGACCAAGGGAAGAATCTATCAGGCTTAGATCTGATGACCCCAGAGAAAGATTAAATCTAGACAGTATCGAGAGATGTGTGCAGAAAAGTAGACTGTGATGGTATGGCCACGTTGAAAGAATGGATGAGAGTTTTTGGGCTAGTAGATGTAGAACACAGCATAATCACATTTACACACTGGTTCCTGTTAGACCACCAAAGTTAAGCGACGTTGAACCTGGTCAGTACTAAATGGGTGACCATTTGGGAATACCAGGTTCTGTATGTGCTCTTCGCTTATCTCAATATTGTTTCCAGTCGCCCTGGACTTCTTGCCATTGGAATCAAGCAGTGCCGATTCAGGAGAGATGTGGTTGGTGATTGCGCAACCCTTGCTTCACACTTACAGGGGGTATCCATTGTTTCTGAAGACTGAAGACTCAATGTTGGATCTAGTTGGCATCTTTTGCTTCTCCGAAAATAAAGCAAGGTTTCCCTTTCATAAGGATAGATAGATAGATAGATAGATAGATAGATAGATAGATAGATAGATAGATACACAAAGTCGCCCCATCACGTGTGCCACAAAAAAGATTAAATGGAAGAAGCTAATGACTCTTAAATATTTAAAGAAGCGTTGGACATAGTCTGAATCATCTCCATCCACCAAACCTAATATACTAGACTATAATTTTTTTATATACGGCATAATCACGTTGACACACCGGTTCCCGTTAGATCAACGAAGTTAAGCAACATTGAGCATGGTCAGTACTAGATGGGTGACCAATCGGGAATACCAGGTGCTGTGTGTGCTCTTCGTTTATCTCAGCATTGTTTCCAGTCGTCCTGGACTTCTCCTTGCCATTGGAATCAAGCAGTACCGACTCAGGAGAGGTGTGGTTGATATTGTGCAACCCTTGCTTCACAATTACACACGCAGCCACCCTTACAGGGGGTATCCATTGTCTTTTAAGACTTAATAGAGGACATGCAGGTGTAGAACAGTTGAGATAACAGGGCCAGTTCATGGAAAAATGCCAAGAAAAACATGGGAGGAAGTGATAAGGATTAACTTGCGAGAAAGAGGGATGCATAACGATCTGGCCAGAGATAGGTTAGTTTAGAAGTCAATTTTTAAAAGCCAATATGTAAAATGGATGTGAGCAAAAAGAACGTCTTGCATTCCAAGTCAAATTCTTCTTATTTGGTTGAATTATTTTTTTTTTGATCCCTATTCATCCAGCACTATATGAGGTTATATTGAAGTTTGTAGCTTTAAGATGGCTGCCATGAAGAAACATTATCTTAACCAAATAAGCTATAGTTTTATAACAATCTGGTACAATTAATAATTTAATGACCAAACAATTACGGTATTGTTTGTTTATTAAATTATTATAATGTTGCCTCAATGGCAGCCATCTTAAAGCTAAAAACTTCAATATAACCCTATGTGATGCGTCTCAAAGCACTTTTGTGCAAGTACAGTATGTAGCTAGCCTCTCTATAACGAATGAGCGTTCATGTGTCGAGAAGTGTCACACCCTTCACGAGGTAAACCTGTTAATGTGCATGAGTATAGTCAGAACACGGTGGATCTAGAGGAGTGTAACCTTGATAAAAAATCCTTTTATTCTTTACGGGTAATTTGTAATTCTGCAGTGATCATCGACAAACAGGTGCTTCAGCAGAGAGAACGTGGCAGTTTCGGGGAAGATCATCCTGCATGACAACTGGAAAGTGCATTGTGCCAATTAGCGGAGAACCATAATATATCTATAGATGTCATCAGCCACCGAAAGATTCAAATGACAGTCCCTCTTGGAGGAACGAGTCAGAAGAATCCGAGAATTTTCACTTCATATATATACATTATATATATATATATATATATATATATATATATATATATATATATATATATATATGGTACGTCAATGAAAATTAGTAAGACCTGCAAATCGAAGCAAATCGGTATTTTCAGTTGTTCAAAACAAGGAGTAGTTTAGTTAATAAAAACATTTATTTTTCATCTCTTTCTTTCCTTAAACCAGGCTTTTCAAAGATTAAAATCTTATCATCAGAGGAAAAAATTTTCCTCTGATGATAAGATTTTAATCTTTGAAAAGCCTGGTTTAAGGAAAGAAAGAGATGAAAAATAAATGTTTTTATTAACTAAACTACTCCTTGTTTTGAACAACTGAAAATACCGATTTGCTTCCATTTGCAGGTCTTACTAATTTTCATTGACGTACCATATTTTTTGCTCTATCCAGTATATTGAGCTTTCCTTATTTCACAATAGGTCCAACTCTCTAAAAGTTTACCTTTTAGTTATAATCTACATATATATATATATATATATATATATATATATATATATATATATATATATATATATATATATATAGTAGAATCAAATATGAAACTAAAAGTATACTTTTAGTAGATAGAACCTATAGTGAAATGGTTTAAGCTCAATATACGAGATAGAGCAATTATAAAGATAGATGAAAGAAGAGTGATAAACATGTACGAATGTCCAGATTTATTTCAAACTTCGATTGTTCAATGCAAGGTATATTCTGTAATAAAATTATGTTTATTATTCTTTCCTTAAGCCAAGGCTTTTCAAAGATCGAAATCTTATCATCAGAGGAATTATGCAGATAGATAAGTTGGCAGTGGAAAAGCCAAAATTCAACATTTGAAAAAATATTAGGAATGGAGAGTTGAAAAAAAAAAAAAGAAAAAAAAGTTCGTGTAAAAAAGATATGGGGTTTGTCCTTGGCTTAAGGAAAGAATAATAAACATAATTTTATTACAGAATATACCTTGCATTGAACAATCGAAGTTTGATATAAATCTGGACATTCGTACATGTTTATCACTCTTCTTTCATCTATCTTATATATATATATATATATATATATATATATATATATATATATATATATATATATATATATATATATATATATATATATATATATATAAATTACAGCTGACTTGAAAATTCGCTTGTTCGCCCTGAGTTTAAAATAACTGTAGATTTTTTTACATATTACCTTGCATGTTTAACTTCCCTCCCCCACCTCTTTCCTCTCTCGGTCTGAATCAACAGACGTTTTCATTTCTCTATCTGTCTATCTATCTATCTACTCTCTTCATTATATGTCTCTCTCTCCACTTTATTTTATTTTATTTATTTATTTATTTGTTTTGTTTGTTTTAGATTTTAGATTTTAACTTTTTAAATTTTTAACGGCCCTAAACCACGTGACTCCCTAAATTTTGAAATTCTAAATTTCTTTTCTTCTTCTTCTTTTTCTCTCCACTTCATTCTCTCCAAATATGATCTGAGGTTAAGATCAGATTCTAACTCTGCCTAATGAGATCTCAGTTTATAATAACTGTTGATCGATAACATCGACATGCCAGTGTCGCAGATTTTGTACATGTCTGTGTAAATAAAAATAATCATATATATATATATATATATATATATATATATATATATATATATAATCTCTCACTGATTTATCAGGTTGTTAATAATGGCTGTGTGGGTTAGAGCGTCGGAATTTGAGGAAAAAAACATGACTTGTGTTCCGGGGTTAGAGTCCTGCGACCGATATGAATAATCTCTACACTGACGATTTCCGTAAGGATAAAACGTATATGTATGTAGATAAAAACAAATAATTATATATATATATATATATATATATTTAAATATAAGCGGAATTTTGTTAATCTCCGTAGGTGTGGTCTCGAGAGCTCTTTCGTCCAACATCTCATCAGGAGAAATCGCTGGAATAAAACAGGATGAAATAAATTAATAGTGAGAAAAAAAAAGCAAGTATGGGGTATTTACTGCCGGTGAAAATATACGTTTAAAAGATTTAATTCAATTCATCGAATAAAAACGACTATATATATATATATATATATATATATATATATATATATATATACAGGGCTTTACGGAGCCCTCCAAAAAGGAGCGCGCTCCAGGAGCACGCTCCTTTTTGCTGGAGCGAAGGAGAGGAGGGCTCATTTTATATTCAGCGGGAGTTTAGCGGGAGCAACTCCATTTGGGACTAAAGAGCCGTGGTTTTATCGCTCCGCGCTCCTCGCTCCAAAATATTTTGATTTTTTTTTAAACATTAGTTTTTTATTCAGCAATATAAAGGAAAGTAAAGAAAATCTCAGAGTTTACTCTGAATTATTTTTTAAACTTATATCTCTGGTAGAGAGAGGGAGGGGGCTCAGGCGTAAGACGATTTAATTGTAATGTTTTTAACAATCTTTTTTTTTTATTGTTTTATTCGTTCCCCCCCCCCCCCCCCCCCCATCGACTTGCAATCAAGCGATGAGACATATCAAAGGCGTCATTGACTTGAGCGTTCTATTTCTTTGGAAAGATTAAACATTTGAGTTAGGGGTACGAACGATTTTGACACCATCTGAGTGCAGGTCGAGAGGGGGCGAGAGAGAGAATTCAAAATGTTTACTAGCTGACCTGAGATAATTACTAAGGCCCTTTTAAAAAATACACTGCTATCTTTCTGTTGAATAAAAACTCCGAAAATTAGCACTCTAGATAGGGGAGATAAGTTGCCCAATCAAGGTTTCAGAGTACAGTCTACCCTACTATTTAATTCATATAACTTTGGGGGGGGGGATATATGTGGATTCATACCGTTCCTAAGTGTATTAGTGAAAGTTATGTTGTTTTTCTTCTCTTATACTAGATAGTCTGCTTGACTGGATAGAAGTATGTATGTATAATACACAATTTAGGAAAACTCGTCAAAGGAAACTCGGCAATGGAAAACTCGGCAATTTTGGCCAAGTAGGAAAATTCGGCAATTATCGAATAAATATCGATTGAAAATAGATTTTATAACCGTTTTTACAGGAGATATACTTGTAAATACGGGGCTACCCCCTCCCCAGTGAAGAATATTTTTTATATTATTTTTTTGGTACTTGTGCAGTTTACGAACCGGGCTATTTTTTAGATAAGATTTTCAAGTTAAATAAAATTTTTACGATATCTTTTGTTTATTAAATTGTTAGGTGAAAGTACAGAATAGTTAACAAAGCCCCCCTCACTCCATGTTAAGAATGACTTTCTAAATAATGTTATTTCAATCCGGTTCGTAATTACGTTACGAAATTAAAGGTTTGGACCGGGTTATTTTTTACATAAAATTTTCAAGTTAAATTCTATTCTTACGATATCTTCTGTTTATTAAATTGTTACGTGAAAGTACAGAATAGTTAACAAAGCACCCCCCCATTCTCCCCATGTAAAAAATCGTTGTCTAAATAATGTTATTTCAAGTCGGTTCGTAATCAAGTTACGTAGTCAAGTCCATCATAATTCATTTAGATTTCTTCGTAAACAAGTCAGCCATTTTAATTGACAAAACATCAATTACTTCGTGTGTGTGCAAAACTTGAAAGGAATTTATAAACTATCGAGTAGAAAGTCATTTAAACTGGCTTTAAATTCTTAGAAAATTTCCATGTATTTAAAAAAGCAAAATTGTTTTCTTGTTCTCAGGAAACGAAAATTTACGTATAATCATATACTTCGTCCGACATGTTCTCTTATAACTCTCAAAATATTAGCGAGATTTTGTCAAATATTATCTTACGGTCTTACACTTAAAGTGACATCTCAACCCATATTGACGAGATCCTTTGACGCCCACCCCTATCCTTCGACCACTCATTGGCAGAATAGAACGTTTATGAAAGAAGGTATATTTTTATTATGGAGCGCTTAAAAAGAGCCGCTCCTTTTTTATAGGAGTTGGAGCAGGAGCGGCTCCTTTTTGAAAATGGGGAGCGTGAGAGGAGCCAGCTCCAATTTTGGGCGTTGGAGCAGGAGCAGGAGCAGCTCCAAAAGTAGTGGAGCGCGTAAAGCCCTGTATATATATATATATATATATATATATATATATATATATTGTGTGTGTATTTTGGCAGCATTTTTTAATTTAAGCAAACATTATTAAAAATAACAGAATTCTTCAGCTTAATTATACCTTTTTGTTATTTTTTCAATTTTTCTAATGATCTTTTTTTGTGTTAAAATCAAAAAATGTTAATGAATGTTCCATATGTATCACAGACATTTTCGATTCTTCATCGAATCATCATCAGGCGAAAAAAGCAAATGAACAAAAAAGCTGGAGAAAAGAAGAGAATTTCAAAAGATAGCCGAAAAACGGGCACGTGAAATCAGTTAGATGCGAAGAGAACGCTTTCGCACTGACTTCACGTTCAAGTTCGTAATTAAAGTTCAAGTTTGTTAGTAAGTTTGAGTTAGTCGACATATTTGAGTCGTCGAGAGGCAGACACGAGTCCAATTGATCTTTTGATTCCTCTTTGTCTTGTTGAACTTTCCTCCTCTGTTCTTGTTGTAGGCGTTGTCTTTCTATACGGTAAATTCTTTTCATATTCATCTAGAAATGAGGTAGGGTTAAGATCAGTATCACTGTTACTGTCTTCAGAGACAACATATTCTTTAAATAAACTGTTCCAAATTGCTGGATTTAAAGGTTTCTTTGCTTCTGCGAGAAAGTCCGATTTTGCCGTGAACATGTATTTGATGTATCGAGATTTGAATGCTTGTTTTTCTGAATACTGAGCATGTTGATCAAAATCATTATCACTAGTTATTATGATAGGTGTACGTTTGATCGTCTGATCAGGTCCATATTTTATATTAACTTCTGTATCTACGCCCTCACTAATTTTTTTGAACATCTGTAATGTTTCCATTGTCATGTTAGGCTCTTCAATTAAATCTACCTCTGTAATTGAAGGGGGTGTTAGTCCCTTCTTTACATTTATCGCACGAAATGAATTGAACGAACAACAACCGAGTATTTATTTACCTCCTCTCTAGGAGGTTAGGCATAAGGCCAGTTTTATCTTACTCCCACAAGTAAAATGTGACCAAAGGTCGGGTCGGGAAAGTGGGGCTTGAAAAGCCAGCGCCCGAGAGGTGAGCACTCTGGCCATTAAAAATTGCCTGGACAGCTTCATCGGCATTCCCCGATAGGGGCGCCTCAGGCAGTAAGCAATAAACTTACTCCTCCCCAAAGAGGGGAGGCGAAGCCTGGGAGGGTGGACCTCCTAGAACTGCACAGGACAGATCCATAGACCGGCGTAAATCAAGCCCCGAAGGCCAAGACAATACAAGTCTATGAGGTGCAGTATCCATCGGAACAGATACTACACTTTGATCTTAGACAAAAGGCCAAGCACACAACCGAGTAACAGGCAACAAAAAAGGGTTTATTTAACGGAGAGTTGGAACTGTGTCCCAGTGAAGAAAAAAGGCTGCCGAGTTGTCAACAAATATATTCCTAGTGGAGATGGCTGCTGCTGGAACGATGCAGGGGAAAGGCAGGAGAGAGATGTTTCTTCGTTGCGGGCCGATTTCTCTCTGCTGAATTCTTCAACTGACCAGGTGGTAGAAAATAGTCCATGAAGGGACAGTTGATATCAATACGCCTTGCAAGCCGATTGGTCAGCGTATGACCAATTTGCTCACAGGGGACGAGATGAAATAGATCCTATTTCAGTCTGCTACACCTCTACGTTCACTAAACTCATAAAAGGGAAACTTGTAGTGCCTTGTAGCAGAATGTTGAAATAAATCAACAATTGACCTACTGTCGATTTACCACTATTTGGTATAGATTTTTTTTTGATAACTTTTGATTCAATATATCCCATACATTACATACGAATTCTGCAATATCTATATTTTGTTTATGCATAATCAATCTGAATATTCTCAAGAATCAAGGGAGGCGCGAGAGCGCTCTATCCCTTAATAGACTTCAAAAATGGCCTATGCTGGAAATCTCATTTCTTTGATCAATCATAACTCAAAAACCAATAAACCAAATTAGTTAAAACTTTGCACAAATTTTTTATTTGATAGGTTCTATAAGTGTGTAGAATTTCAGCATCATTAGTCAAGGCAACCCAGAGATCCAGAAAGGTCAGGCATGATTTTGTGTTATCCGTGTGTACGTACGTACGTACGTACGTACGTATGTGCCACCCTGTATCTCATCAACTATTTGATGGATTCAGCTGATTTTTGAATAGATAGAGGTTCTAGGGTCTAGTTGATGGCATTTTAATTTCAGTTTACCATATACCTTAGTTTTCCATAAAATTCCAAAAAACCTTAAAAATGATCATTGTATTGAGGCATAGCCTTTACAAAAGTAGTGACATTCCATGAAAAATGCCAGTATACTGAAATCATATGCCCTTAATAGGGTTAAGATTAAAATTCATTATACACTAAATGTACAAAAGCAAGGAAATTCCCAAATTTTTACACTTTTATTGTCATTAAGGGTATGCGAGCACAACAGGGCTATGTATTTTACTGGTAGGAATTTTTCTTCAGCGCACCTCACACACTTCATCCACTCATGCATAGAGATTTATACTGTAGTGATGTGATAATGAAATGGTTTGGTTGATATGTAGTCATACCCTTAATTAATATATCTAAAGTTAGATAAGAATCATTATTTATGTATAATCCCCAATCTTTTTTATTGTATTTGTCGATAAATGTCTGGTTTACTAATTTAATACGATTACATTCAATAACTTTTTTTATTATAGTATTATATTGTGGATGAGAGAGATAGCTTTGATGAAATTATTATTTGGATTATGACACTTTGTGATCCAATCTGCTTTCATCTCATCCTCAGAGCTGTAACTCTTTCCCGTCCAGATCCAGTTAAGGTAATTGAAAAGATTAAGGGATCCACCATTTACATTTGTAAATGTCGGTTCATTCTCTATATCTCTATTTGAAGATGAGGCTACTGGTTTAACAGTCGAAGGTTTTTCTAAATATTTGTGTTGACACCAGTTACTTAAAGTTCAACCAGGGGTTTTTACCCCACCCAATAGACCGGTATTGTCTGGGCCTTCGGGTCTTGATTTACGCCGGTCTATCGGTTGTCCTTCCTGTGCAGTTCTAGGAGGTGCACGCTCCCAGGTTTTGCCTTCTCACCCTTTGAGAGGGGGTTAGTTTATTGCTAATCGCCTGAGGCACCCCTACTGGGGAATGCCGACGGGGCTGCCCAGGCAATTTTTAAGTGACCAGAGCGCTCAAATTCTCGAGCGCTGGTTTTTCAAATCCCACTTTCCCGACCTTGTGTCACATCTTACCTTGTGGGAGGAAGATAAATAGAACCAGTTACTTAAAGTGTTCATTATCGGTTGATCTGATTCTACAACTATTTGACCTGGTGGTTTACAATAATAATTGCATGCAGAACTAGGAAATTTCATAATCATAACTTTCGGGATACTATGTCTGTATCCGGGAGCTCTATGGTAAGCCTTCGTTACGTTGTACCAAGAAGAATCTTTTCTTGGTTCACAACTTGACTTCCATAATAAATGAAAATAATTGTATGTATTATTTACTCCTCTCCAGGAGTTAGGCACAAGGCCAATTTTATCCTACTCCCACAAGTAAGATGTGACCCAAGGTCGGGCCGGAAAGTGGGGGTTGAAAAGCCAGCGCCCGAGAGGTGAGCACTCTGACCATCAAAAATTGCCTGGGCAGCCCCATCGGCATTCCCCGGTAGGGGCGCCTCAAGCAGTAAGCAATAAACTTACTCCTCCCCAAAGAGGGGAGGCAAAGCCTGGGAGGTTGGACCTCCTAGAACTGCACAGGACAATCCCATAGACCGGCGTAAATCAAGCCCCGAAGGCCAAGACAATACCAGTCTATGGGGTGCAGTATCCATCGGAACAGATACTACACTTTGATCTTAGCCAAAAGGCCAAGAAAGAGTTTACCTCTACATAATTCTTTTCGTTCGGCACTATGCTATATAATGATACCCTTACGTAATTTAATAAAGTTTAATACTTTGGTTGCAGTCTCACCGATATGTTGTTTATCAATATCATGTACGTCGTTAAAATCGTCGTTAACTCGCAAACAAAAAGAGTTACCTATTGTGTGTACGCTGTTAGGAAGATAACGAGTGGGCAGTTGAAATTCATCGGATATGAACAGATACACTGCCATGTATACCTTCTCATCAGCAATCTGTAAATATAAAAATGTAAATAATATTAACGTTGTGCTCCAGGAATAGCAGATGGTGTATCGCTATTAAGTGCACCAGTATAATGACGTAAACCTGAAGGAAACATACACACCTTTGATTTGTCTGCGGTATTTATAAATGCTCTATTTTAATTAGGTGCCGTTGAAGACTAGACTCCGTCTCTATAACGCGTACAGCCTATCCATCATGCTCTACGATAGCAACAGCTGGGCAATAACAAAAGCCATGCTTGACAAGCTGGATGTGTGCCACTGCAGACACCGCCGTTCCATCACAGGTCACTGCTGGCCGAAAAAACTTATCAGCAACAAGGCACTATACGAGCTGTGCAACGAAAAACCCCTCTCCACAAAGGTCGCTGAACAAAGATGGTCTATGTTAGGCCATGTCCTACGAATGGACCCTGACACTCCTGCACAGAGGGCACTAGACTTTGCCGTTACTGGCTCGCAAGCCTACCAACCGCGACTAGGACGGCACTGCACAAATCTTCTGGGCACGCTACGTGCTGACCTCAATCAGGCGGGACTAGGACCACTACGTACAGCGAAACAACTTCATTGCCTACAACAACTTGCGCATGACAAGGCCAGATGTCCTGGGACTAGCATGGAGGACTGATTGCAGCTACGGGATGTCATTTGACTACCGTAGCCGCAGAACACAGTTTTTAATAAAATAATAAAATGAAACCGGTCATTTGTGGAGAACCTGATATATATTCAAAGTCTGCTTCAGCAAAGTAATCACCTACTAGATAGAACGCTATCTTAGCAAGATTATCTGAACTATCGAAAATAGGTATTGGATCTAATGTACATATGCGAGGAGGATTCAACGGATTTATAGGCATTTGTGTTAAACAACGTGTGCCAGTCATACTCCAATTATTACCTGCTATATTAGGATTTGCATTGTTTTGCCATTTCCCATTTTTAGATGGTATCCACGGAGTCTCATCTGATCCCAAACCAGATTTCGAATTTATTTCTACTGGTATAGGATGACTTGGACTTAGAGATGGAGAACTATTATACATATCATAAAATGAATGCTCCGATGAATTGGCTACTCTGGTGCTCCCTCGACGTAAATTCACTAGACCAACTCGACAATCAACTAAATCCCATCCATTCACTGTGGAGGTCCCCAGATGCCGGAGAGCTTTCTACTCAAATAGCTTCTTTCCTCGTGCTGCTGGCCTCTGGAACTCCCCCCCCCCCTACCCCCTGTTTCCCCGACAGTACTGACATGCAGAAATTTAAAATTAATGTAAACAGACATCTTGCTGCGCAGATCCCAGTTTAGGTTGACCCCCCCCCCCCCAAACCTTCTCCCCTTTTCTTTCTTCTCAGTAGCCCTTACGTCTATAGTGGCGGCCTGCCTTGTTTGGGGTGAACTACGTTAAAAAAAAAAATTTTTTTTAAATGAATTAAATGCACATAAATTAAACCATGCAGGGTTTCTATTTGTCCAATTATATCCGAACGTATCGCCAGCTGGTAACATTTGCCATGCGCCTGTATTGTATATACTTGATACGTTTTGTAAATCAACTTCTGTCGTTGTTTGACCATTAACAATTTCTACACCTGTTTGATGTTTCCACCATTGATATGGAAATTCGGTGCTTGTATTTTAAAAGTACGAAAAAACGTTTTTTTGTTGTCTTTTACTGTATGAGAGGTAAATAAGGGACAGTAACTCTTACTTTGACTATTGAGTTGTGACTCGTAAGTGTTCGGATCTTAACTTTTTCCAGCTTGAAGACATACTGTATTTTACATCAGACAGTGCGAAACATTGATTTTTTGCAAGCACACAGACTTATTTCTGGTGCAGAAACCTGCAACTGTTGCCATGAGATGCGACCTGTGCCACTACTAGTAAACACTGATGGCTTCAATTGGCGTTGCACATGTGCAAGTAAAACGTCGATTAGACATAAAAGTATATTTGACAAATCAAAATTACCTATTCGGAAAATATTAAAATTTATTTATTTATTGGCGCATGGAAAAGCTGATTTTGCTTATGGGCGCGTGGAAAAGCTGATTTTGCTTATGGGCGCGTGGAAAAGCTGATTTTGCTTATGGGCCATGGAAAAGCTGATTTTGCTTATGGGCGCATGGAAAAGCTGATTTTGCTTATGGGCGCGTGGAAAAGTTGATTTTGCTTATGGGCGCGTGGAAAAGCTGATTTTGCTTATGGGCGCATGGAAAAGCTGATTTTGCTTACATAAAATCAGAGTGCACACTTACGAGTCTCAACTCAATAGTCAAAGTAAGAGTTACTGCCCCTTATTTACCTCTCATACAGTAAAAGAGAAAAAAAACTTTTTTTCGTACTTTTAAAATACAAGCACTGGAAATTCTCTGTAGGCGACACAACTTCTCAATCTTCCTTCATCACGAGAACTTGGTACATTAACTGTAAATTTCTTGTTTGGTAAACTACTGCTAAAGTCTCGTCGTTGAAACATAGCAAACTTAGAATCTACATATGCTGCCATCCATGGTCTTGTATTAAATGTTGTATTAGTAACAGTAGTATTTTGAACCTGTCCTAATTCGTCTGTAATAGGTACAATATTTGTTATTTTGAATCCACAACTTTTTACTCTAAACGATTTAGCTACACTCAGATATGTTTCTAATTCTACATTTATACTGCACCTCCCATAGACCGGTATCGTCTTGGCCTTCGGGTCTTGATTTACGCCGGTCTATGGGACTGTCCTGTGCAGTTCTAGGAGGTCCACCCTCCCAGGCTTTGCCTTCTCACCCTTTGAGAAGGGGTTAGTTTATTGCTAATCACCTGAGGCGCCCCTACCGGGGAATGCTGACGGGGCTGTCCAGGCATTTTTTAAAGGTTATAGTGCTCTTCCTCTAGGGTGCTGACTTATCAAATCCCACTTTCCGACCTTGTGTCACATCTTACCGCTGTGGAAGGCAGATAAATAACTAGTCATACTAGCATTAAAATAATTATACGGCATATTTAAATAATTATACGGTATATTTAAATAATTATACGGTATATTTACCATTCTAAATCTCATGTCTAATTGGACTATATTATCTTTACGTTTAGCAGTTAATGTATCTTTTGCATCTGCTGTATGATCTAAGTAATAAATAAAAGAATGACTAAATGATTTATGTACTATTGGATTAGAATCACCTATTTTCACAGGTTGGTCACCTTCACTGACCATTGTAGCTCCACCAGGAGATGGACCTACGTGTGGGTCACCCATTTCTATATCAGGATCTCCACACTCACTTGTATCTGTTCTTAAGTATTTTTCTACACCTTCTTCTTCAGACTCCTCTCTCAATCTTTTTCCTGAACGTAACATTTGATCACTTATCTGATTTGTTATAATATCTAATAACACTTTCCCTTTGAATATATTTGAAATTACCAAACTTACAAAGGTGTATCTATAGTATTTAATAAACAATGTAAAGATTTTACATCAGCATCAATCGTACTTATATCTGTATCATAATCTAGATCATGAGTTCTACAACATGCATCAATATCCCCAGTTGGACTTATATTAAAATTAGACGTAAATGGACCACAATAATTAGTTCCAGGAAAATGCATGACCTACCTCCAGTTCGTTTAGAATTTCCGTATCTCTGCGTTTCAGATCCTCATACTTTGAACATTCTATGTTGTCGTCATTTTCAGCTGTTAATAGTTCTTCATCTGAAGTAGAGTTTCGTTCATCCTCTGTGTTTTTAGACGCTGGAGAAGGAGGAGGAGGTGTTGGTGTCAAAGGGTTCTCGATATCTTGAGTTTGCATCGTGTCGGGTAATTCTTCTGCTCTCCCTGTCACCCCGGCTGAAGTCTCCTCCAAAAATCGTTTCTTTTATACACTTTTCTTATCTATTATCAGTCATAAATCAATCTACTTGTCAAACATGTACGAACACGTATTATATAATTTGACACCAACAACTATTGCATCATTCTTAAAAACCATATGGAGTGCCTTGCCTTATGCCATATGTATATGTAACTATACTACGTGCCTCGCCTTATGCCGTATATATATATATATATATATATGTATGTATATATATATGCACCGTCCCTTTGTGTGGTTGTGTGCCATGGGTGTACGCTGTGGGGGGGGGGGTTGGAGAGTAGCATAGTAAGCGCGTACACATGTGCGTCTTCCTCCGTATACATACACACACAAATACATATATGCACACACATTCTATATATATATATATATATATATATATATATATATATATATAGAGAGAGAGAGAGAGAGAGAGAGAGAGAGAGAGCGGAAATAAAGGTCAGGGGGAACAGTCCTGTATATATGTAGAATTCAATTGGATAAAAATAGAAGGATAGATAGATATGTGGGTAGGTTAATAGATAGATAGATAGATAGATAGAATAGGATTGATAGGTGTATGGATCGATAGATAGATAGATAAGTATATAGATAGATAGGTAGGTAGAAGAGTGGATAGATAGATCGATAAGTAGATAGATAGATAGATGGATAAATAGATAAATGATGAATGGACAGACAGATTAATAGACAGACACACATGCGCGCCCACATCAATTTTTGCATGTATGTATGCGCATACACACACATACAAGCACGTGTGCCACCCATCTGTTCTATGTATGAGAATGTGCACACGCGTGTGCATGAATATGGGTTCCCGTCTATACATGTACATACTTTCATTCTTATATGTATGTAGATGTGTGTGGTCCGCATGTTGTCTGATTTGTTTTATGTTTTGTTTAATGCTGGGTTGAATTTAAATGTAAAAGTTTTTTTCTTGTGTTAGAAGATATGAGTAATTTTGGGTTTGGAAGATGGGCATAATTTTGAATTTACCTCCGCTACACGAGTGCACATGCTGAGAGACAAACAATTTTCTGTTTTCTTGGATTTTTATGTTGCTTTTATGTAAAGCAACTTAATTATTAAGTGTTTTGGTGGCACCTATATAAGATTCGTTGCATACTATGCACTCTAGTACATAGATAACATTTTTGAAGGTGCAGTTTAAGTCTTTTGTTATTGTGAATGTTTGTGTTGGGTTTTTGAATGTGTATGAGTTCCCTTCTATTATTATGTCACAACCCCCACATCTTTCCTTGTTACATTTTGGGACCCCTTGTGTTATATGTTGGTTGAGTTTGGATGAGGTTAAAATTTGTTTGAGGTTTTTTGGTTGGCGTTTGCTTTTTATTATTTTCGTTGTTTTTAATATGTTGTTTAGTTTGTTGTTTTGGTTGAGTAGGATAAGGTTTCTTGTTGTTTCTGTGAATAGTTCTGGAGTGTTTTTGTTATGTGTAGAGATGTATGCTAATATCTGTTCTTTGTTTCATTTTTTTGGGATTCGTAATTGTTCTAATAGTATGTTTTCTGCTAGTTCTATACCTTTGTGTATTATTTGTAAGGGGTATCCTCTTCTTGTTAAGGTTTTTCGTAGTTCCCCCAGTCAGACAATCCAGAGGTGTTTGTCACTGACTATAGTACAGATTCTATGTGCTAGGGAATAGGGTATAGATTTTAGGCAGCTTTTGGGGTGGTGGCTCTTAAAATGGAGATATTGTTGGGTGTCTGTAGGTTTGTGGTAGATGTCTGTGATAATCTTATTGTTTTTGATTTTAACTAGTATATCTAGGAAGGGTAGTTCTGTGTGACTATGTTTTAGGATGAATTTATTTTTGGGGTGTAGGTTTTGTAGTATATTGTGTAATTCATTGATGTCCCCCCCCATGTAGGTTCCCAAAGGATAAAGCAATCATTTAGGTATCTTTTCCAAGATTCTATGAAAAGAGTTTGAATTTTTTCTCTATATATTCGTTCTATCTTATTTATATAGAATTTCCTCTAGGTAGGCTAGTGTTGGTGCCATTTTAGTTCCCATTTCTGTACCTAGAATCTGGATGTAGTTATTGTTATTGAATTCAAATGAGTTATTGTTGATAATGAATTGTTTGGAGAATCTTGGGTGTAGTATTTGTGGATGTTTGTCAATCCAGTGTGATATTGCCTGTTTACCTAAGTCATGGGGTATGTTGCTATATAAGCTACTAACGTCAAATGTAACTAGTTTTGTCCCGGGGTTTATTGTTTGTGGTAAGGAGCTCAGGAAGTGTATGTCGTCTCTTATGTAGCTCCTGACTTGTTCGGTGAATGGTTGTAGTAATATGCCAATTAAGTTGCTAAGTCTGCTTGTTGGGCCTGCTACTATGGGTCTGAATGTAAGGTCACTGGGATTTGGGACACTAATATATTCTGATTTCTGTGTGTTGATGGCATTTCTTATCTCATTTGATTTATGTATCTTAGGTAGTCCGTAGAAGTTGTTTGTTTTAATCATGAAGTTTGTTAGGAAATCTTTTTCTTTCTTTGTTAGTATTTTATTGTATGTCGTGCAAAGTTTTGTGATTTTTTAAATGGTGTTGTTATTAATGTTGGTGCTAATTGATTTGCAGTAATCTTTGTTTTCTAGTACCTCTGTAATTTTCGATTTATGTCATTTTTGTCCATGATGACTACAGCACTGCCTTTGTCAGCTTCTTTTATAATTATGTTATTATTATTTAGGATGTTATCTAATGCTTGGTTTTGTTTAGATGTTAGGTTACTGGTAGGTTTAGTTTTACTCTGAGGGTTGATGTTCCAGAGGTTTTCAAAGAACGTGTTTAGTTCGTTCGTATTGTTGTGTTTGTTAGGGAAATATGTTGATTTGTTTCTCACTAATGAATCATCTGTTTTGTTTTCGTTATTATTTAGCGTTTCTATTAGTCTAAATTTGCGTTCAAATTCTTTAAGGTCCATCCTCAGTTCCGTGATATTACTTTTGGGAGTTGGGCAGAATTTGAGGCCCAAATGCGCAGAAACATCAAACTGTTAAAAATAAAAACATTTTTTCAAATGGAAAATATATCTGAAGAGCCGCACGAGGCTTGAAACGTGTTATAAAATCATAAAATTATAAAATCACAAAATTATTAAATCACAAACAATTGTTGAAAAAAGTTTTTTTACAAATGTTGGTAGCCTCACTTCTTTTAATATACATTTTTCTCTAGTTGGAATTGCACTGATGCTGCATTACTCTCTCTCTCTCTCTTATATATATATATATATATATATATATATATATATATATATAAATAAATATATATATATAAATTAAATAAATATATATATATATATAGTAAGTTATGAAAATATATTTATGACGATCCCCCCCCCCCCCCCCGGATGAAATGCGGGAGCCTATGTGTAGCTTAATTGCCATAAATATATTTTCATAACTTACTACCTAGCTCTATTTACATATCGAGCACTGTTGAAGTAAATACTGAAAATTGATACATAAAAAATTATATCCCCTTATAACATTTTATGTTAATACATGAAATAGTAATATATATATATGTGTGTGTGTGTGTGTGTGTGTGTGTGTGTGTGTGTGTGTGTGTGTGTGAAAAATGACACACGGAAAACAGGTTAAAGTGCAGGAGAAAAACAAAAATAAGAGATTTGACCGGTCAAATCTCTTATTTTTGTTTTTCTCCTGCATTTTAACCTGTTTTCCATTTGTCATTTTTCACACATTTTGACTACCACAGCATTTCATTTTCATGAATTATCATGTACCTTACCCCATATATATATATATATATATATATATATATATATATAACTAAGAAACCTCAAATTTGTTGGATTTGAACAGAGTGCTATGCCCACAAATAACAAAATCGTGTTTCAGAATTTTTGAGATGAGGATTTGATATGTATTGTATTATTTGGACTATTCAGACTGCTTTTTCTCACGTTAGATGTTATTCTCACAACCTATCGGTCGATGTAACCTCAGACCTTCTTCAGATGTGTCATGTTGAACTCATGAATGTTTCTGTCAAACTTAGGGAATTTCAAAAAGAACCCTTTATTTAATCCATGAAGGTAAATTGTTCACGTTCCGTCAGCCATGATCAGATAGAAGTCTTACGTAATTCTTAATTATATTCTAAATATCGCCTGTACTGGGGATTGAACGTTCGACCTCCAGAAAGTTGGAGGTTGCATAAGCCAAACCATTGTGAGAGTCATATACAAGATGAAAACAGTAGTCCGAATAATCTAAATTACCAATCCTCATCTAAAGAATTCTGAAGACGGTTAGAAATTCCTTGACAGATCAAAAACATTCAAACACCAGAGAATATAGTAATCGCCAATTTTTGCCAAATAAAAAAAAAAGAAAAAAGTCTTTGAAAATAAACGAACAAAAAAAAAGTTGTTTATTTTAATATCTTACATAAAAATTTGTGGGGGAGGGGAGGATCGAAAAAGGTGGTGTTGCTGAACCCCATTTTAGGGATCACTCAAAAAGTATTTAATGTCATTATATTGTTCTGGCCATTTGTAAGGTTTGTGTTTTAAAAATAAAGGGATGTTATTGGCACTTCCGCCTTTTAGAAGCAACGGAACGAAGCGATGCGTTAGCCCGTTCTGCAGGCATTCCTCTTTGATCTTTGAGAAGATGTAGGCCGCGTGAAGCTCCTCGGGTTGTTCCTCTTTGTCCGATTTGAACTGCTGGATGGAGTTCATGTATTCTTTGTCAAAGCAGAGAATCACAAAATGCGCCTGCGGAAAAAAAAGAAAGAAAATAGCAATGTTAGATAAACAATTGACATTCGCTGTTTAGCTTTCTTTCTTCTTTCACTCCGACCGAAGTGGATACTGGTGGCGACAAGCTTTAAGTAGTGACGGAATTTTGTTACCTTAGAGACGTGCTGTCATCAGGTTGAGGCTGTGAACTTGTGGCAGCTACACGTTGCAAGTCTGCCTGGAGACAGTTTAGAAAGCTGCTACCAATCCTAACAAACAAACACCTGCCAACAGCTACGAGAGGTCGTCTATACTCCTCATGTATCAGAAGTGTGCTAATGTATGGCTCCGAAACTTAGGCTGTCTCTACTAGCACACTAAAGAAAAGTTACTGTAACGACAAGATGGATCTGTTTGATGAAGTCTGAACAGAGCATAACTTTTGGGTCTCTACTCACACAAGGCAACTTGAAAAGCCTCGCGGACATCATGCAGAAGAGCAAACTGCGTTAGTTGTGGCGCGTTGAGTGCAGCAATGGCTGGGTTGCTAAAGTCCGACAGTTAAATATGCCAGCAGAGAAAACCACCACTGACAGACCCAAGTGGTCTTGAGAGGACATGGTCCAACGTGATAGGAAAGCCATGAGTATGGATTCCGTCAGGCCTCACCAAAGACAAGAATAGAGGGGGAAGACTTAGATCGAGACTAGACAATATGGCCCCACCCTCATCAGAGGATTAATTGTGGTCTGATTCAACAAATAAACCGGTTGATGATGATGATGCTGATGATGCTGACTCCCATCTATCTATTAGGTGTGTGAGTTCTCCATTTTTTAGAGGATTTCCGCTTTTTTTAAACAAGAAAAAGCAGATTTCCACTTAAATCGCTAGAGCCGCCTATGGATGTGAGTTCTCCACTTTTTGGTCGAAATCCATTTTTATTTTAATAAGAAAAAGCCGATTTCTGCCAAATTGCTGGAGCCTTACCTTCTTATATTTTTGTTGTTATGTGATTTTATTTCTTTCTCTCTCTCTGAAAACTGAAAATGTTAATTTTGTCGTGAAGGCTAAGATGTCAAACAATTCATAACGGGGATAGCAAGTTAGATGAATTTTGTTTCAGCAAAGAATGACTTCCTGTCTCTTTCCCCTACATGCGCATTCAATGTCATTCTCTTAGTTTTGACTTTCTTAGTTGAAACTGATTGGAGTTGTTCAGAAAACAGTTGTCGTTTTGGATGCTGCGTTCTCTCCACACACACGGGGAGGGAGGGTATCTTAATTTTAGTTTTTTTGTTGTCATTGGTTACTTACATCATGATCTAAATACTATTAAAAAGTTATGGTCTTTTGGCAGGTTGTATGTTCATATGCAAATAGAAGCACATGATTGGTTGACAAAAAGAGAATAGGCAGGATACACATAACTAAGGCAGTAGTTTGTATGATGTCAATTCCCAAGTTTGAATCTCACGTAAGTCTAAAGGAGCTTTTTAACTGGATACATGTTTTATAACTTTAAATAAGTTAACATAACACAAATAAGTTAACATAACACAAATAAGTTAACATAACACAAATAAGTTAACATAACACAAATATATATTTTTAAACTAAGTGACGTTTTGTTTTGATAATCTGAAAAAAAAAAGCAGACATTTGGCATTAGTTTAAAGTGAATTATTTTTGCTTTAAAACATACTTTCTAATGTTTTTCTGCTAATAAAAACAATATGCAAATATATTCATTGTAGTTACTTACTCTCTCATGCAAATACGAAGTAGCATATTTTTTCTACAAATATTTTTCTTCATACTAGCTGTAAAGCGGTAGAATCTAGGTAAAGATGGAAATTGATATACCCAGGTACTGTACCGACAGCGCTGAAGGAGCAGGTATAAACTAGTTTTTTAAATGTCTTTTCTCCTTCAACCATTTGTTAAGGTGAAAAACATAAATGCTCTATCATAAAATGCATGCACCAAGGAGAATGCTTGGGCCAGCGATCTTGTGGCTGGCACAGGTGCAAAACGAAAAATAAAACAATATGAAATTGACCGTTAAAATTGGATACAGACGTGCAGGTCGTAGAGTGCATATGAGAGGATCATGGAGATTTAAAAAGGTTAAATGCTTGATATCAGGGCAGGGCAAAAAACAACGTTTTTCCTAAACAACTCCAATCAGTTTCAACTAAGAAAGTCAAAATTAAGAGAAAAACACCGAGTGTGTGGGGTGGGGGGGTGGGGGGGTGGGACGAGACAGGAAGTCATTCTTTGGTGAAACAAAGTCATCTAATTGCCCTAGCCCCATCATGAATCGATGGTCTTAGCCTTTTCAGTTTTCAGAGAGAACTGTCATAAGAGGGAAAAGGAAAGCAAAGTAAGACAAGCTGGTGAGAATAAACAGGAAAAGAGAATGAAAGATAAGGTGAGAGAGAGTGGATAATCTCTAGTGTTCTAGATCGGAAAAGAGAGAATTAGCAAGATGTTGATGCTCTTCAAAGTGTTGCCATAGACCAACTGTCTTCTGTGTAGATCTCAACAAATAATCTCAGAATATGATTTGGAAAATCATTTATGAAATTCAGGAAGAGGGTTGGGCTCAAAATAGATCCTTGAGACACGCCGACATTGATACTATGTTCATCAATGACTACTTTTATAAACCTATCAGTGAGATATACAGTATAATCACGTTAACACATCGGTTTCCGCAGGATCACCGAAGTTAAGCGACGTCGAGCCTGGTCAGTACTAAATGGGTGATCATTTGGGAATACCAGGCGCCTAGCCACCTAGCTATGGCCAAATAGCGTCACCAACCTGCAGTGCCTAGCGTGGCGACTATGACAAAAACCCCAGCATGACAGTCACCAATAAGGTGGGTGGAAAATAGGGAGGGGTTCCTCTTCCAGGAGTGATCAAAAACCCTGATCGTGATGATGGTGATGATGATGATGATGATGATGATGATTATGATGGTGATGATGATGGTGGCGATGATGATGATGGTGATGATGATGGTGGTGATGATGATGATGATGGTGATGGTGATGATGATGATGATGGTGATGATGATGGTGGTGATCAAAGAGAAAGAATTTGATGGTCGAGAAGACATTTCCAGATATCCCATAGCAAACAAGCTTGTGAAGCAGACCTTTGTGCTAAACTAGATCAAAGGCCTTTGATATGCCAAAACCTATTGCTCTAGAAACTAAACCCCTGGTAATAGATCCGCTGATCCTGTGTGATGTTACAGTCAGAACGTCAGTTGTTAATCTTTCTTTTCTTCCGTGTCTCTAGCGTTAGGCTGAGTTTCCATGAGCAGAGTTTCTTTCCAAGAACTTACCATCTGTGGAACACATTACCCCGGCACTGCTTAGAGGTGAAAGGAGAGAATCTTAATTTAAATGTATTAAATGTAACTAGAAATTTGAAGTGTGACTACGTGGAGATGAGGGGGGGGGGGGTTAAGAAAATTGATAGATATCTTGAATTGTTATTAATAGCGTTTATGTATTTTTGTATGTAAAAATAATTATTAGAAACAAATTTTTGATTATAAACAAGTTTTCTTTTGTAATGTCGTGTGTTTTGCAATTGGAAAAGGAAAGAGAGGCAGTTAAGAAAGAGAAGAACAATTTTGGAGGCGGAGTATGCGTGCGTACTTGTTGCGGAAAGAGAGTGATCCTCACCTGGTTGAAATACTCGTCCACTTTACTCTTGCTTAAGCGTTTGCTCTTCAGGTCGACATTGCAATAGAAATATTGGTCGAGAAACTGCACCAGGTGGAAAACGTAACTGCTGTGGCTTTTAGTCCCGTTACCGTACGTAACGAACACTCGTGTACTTTTCCTATCTAAAAAAAAAAGAGAGAGAAAAAAAGAAACAGTAAAAAATGTTTCATAGAGTATCGAGTGGTTATTGTAATAGTTCATCGACTGATGAAAATGTCACGTTATAATGAGAATAAAAGTTTGGAGTGAATAAAAAAAAAAAACTTTCACATAGGAATGTTTTTAGTGACCCCTTTTTTTTTTACTGCACAACCCAATGGGAAGAAAAAATCCAAACTGTTTGGAAAAACAGTAACTGCATGACTCTCTTGAGCAATGCCACCTGCTGCCTGAGCCCAACATAGTTGGATGTACCAGATGACAAGCAAGGAAAAAATTCTACTTATCCCGCCTAGTGTGTAACCACCCTTGTCAGTCGGTTAATGGATTATCTGAAGTTCCCACCAATTTCCCTGACCCCCCCCCCCCCTCATGAAACCATCTGTACTGTTTCCAGCCAGTCGCAAGAACTCTATCTGGCAAATGCTGGAGAGAGCCATATCGGGAACAAAATTTACCAAGGACAAAGACCGATCCCTGGATGAACTTTTACCAAAACGCAAGGGAAGGGTCCCAATTTTGTTGCATCCTTCTTTTTATAGAGCTTTAAAATTAAAAATTCCTCTGAACGTTGGTAGCATTATGCACAATGGCCAGGATACCAGAGAATTGGCCACATTAAGCATGGCGCATAGATCGGCATCCATTCGCCAGCCGACTTCGGAACCAGGTGCGACACTGCTCAAGGTAAGTCCATGACTCTGTGCTAGGCTAGTTTGAATGCGAGAGGCTTGAGGTCTTCAAACTAGGCGGTTCGCATTCGGATAGATCTCTTGTCCCTCGGAGTGGATGTGGCTGTGACCGAGAAGATGCACTTTGTTTCGTTTAGGGATTGTTAGCTTCTGACCAGAGACTGAGTTTTTTTCAGCATATGGGAATCCCTGGGAGAAGGGCGTCTCCTTGTTTGTGAAACGTGCCCTGTCCGTGACAATCGACGTTGTCCATAGGGATGCGAGGAGCAGGTTGGTCGTGGCTAATATTGCTCTAAAAGACTGTGTTTCGGGTTGTCGCGGTTCATGCCTCAGCACCACTCAAGAGTAGGTCTCCTTTTTTCGGGATCTGGACAGATTCGTTGTGTGTCCGAAGCGCATAGTTTTAATGGGTTATTAGAACACCATCCTAGATTCCAAGATCGATAAGGTTGGTGAGGGGGGGGGGGGGGGATAGATGGCCAGATGCAATCTTGTCGTCAGGTTTTGTGTCAATCATCCGGGGCAGGAGATGTGGACATGGACAAATAGTGTGCCTTCTTACCCAAATACTTATTTGGATAGGATGTTAGTTAGAAGAGGCAACATAGACTTTATATCGTGTCCTACGTTCCACTGATTAGGTCAATCGGACCATAAACTAGTTATGGCCTGGTTGAACTTAGGAAGCAGACTTAAACTAGCCGGGTACTGGAAGTTGAATACCTCCTTGCTGAAGATACGAGACTTGCGGGAAAAGTTACAACTAATTATCTAGCGGGCTTTAGTGCGGGCGGTTACCTGGAGTAAGTAGTGGGTTAGCTTGAAAACTAAGATCAGAAGCTTCTCTGTTAAATAGGCTCAGCGTCTCACACTAGATAAGGCCAAAGCGAAGAAAGCATTTAGAAGAAATACTAACCTGGGCGGTGGCTGGGGGGGGGGGATACTGTAAGCAGAGAACTAGCAAAGCAGGACCTATGCCTATGATGTGAGGCCAGTATGCGTTACGAGGGCCGAGTAGTTATGGCAACGCTAAGGAAAGTTTCCAATAAAGTCGCGAATTCTGATGTGAATGAGTGTAAGGAAGTTTCCCGGCGTGGCTAGGTACATTAGAAAAGTCAAGCACCCGGATGGACGAACCTTGGGATCGATTCGAGAGATCTGTGAGAGATTTCGGGAGCCTTTCGAGGAGTGCTTCACCCAACTGCCCAACCTCCCGGTTCAGGAGTTTGATAACCTATTTGGCTGATTCTCCCCGCATTGATACGGATAGAGCAGCTGGTTGCAAAGGCAGGGTTACGGAGCGTGAGATCCTGGCCACGTTGAAGCAGGTCGGCTGCAACAAATCGCCGCGACTTAATAGTCTGCCCTACGAATTGTATTTGAGGCTGTCGCTCATATTTGTATTAATTCTGACAGATGTGTTCAAGCATTAGTTTGACGAGGGTTCTAGCCCAGGTCAAGTCACCAAGGGAGTGATCACATTGCCGAAGAAGCAGGACAGACATGGTGGGGTAAAACTAGACGATTATAGGCCCATAAGATTTTGGCCAAGATCTTATCGAACCAGTTGCAGGGTGTTATCGGAGAATTGATCAAACTCAAGCAAAGCTATGTTGTGAAGAGGAATTGATCCAGAACAACTTGCATCTTATTCGTACGACCCTAGAGGGGATAGAAGATGACATGGAGGCCGAGCTGATCAACTTGGATCAGTCCAAAGCTTTCGACACGGTCGACCATCGCTTATTAGCATCTGTTTTAGAGACCCCCGGTTTTAAATCGGACTTCAGTAAATGTATCTCCTTTCTGTATTGCTCGCCGATGGAAGTGGTGCAGGTAAACGGAAAGTGTTTGCAATCTTTTGCTATCTCCCGATCAATATGTTAGGGCTGTCGCCCCTGTTCTACATCCTTGCATTAGAGCCACTACTGCGCAAGCTAAGGAGCTTGCAGGCAAGCTCAGTCCTACGTGGAATAGTGTGGCATGAGCCAGGGTTTCCACGTTCGCCGATGACATCACCATCTTTGTGTCGTGCTTCCAAGATATTGAGAGGGTGACAGAGGCACTCACACATTACAAAACGATTACAGGGGCCAAAATAAACTGTAGCAAGTCAATCGGTCTACGGTTGGGTGCCTGGAGCGATGACACTACCCTTCCGGATCCTTTCTGCTGGACAGATAGCCTGGTTCGAATCCTCACGATGTGGTTCGAACCGGACTTCTAGCTCAAGAGGAATTAGTCAGAGGTACAGTGAAATCTACTATCAGACTATGTATGGAGTATGTTTATTTACCTCCTCTGCAGGAGGTTAGACACAAGGCCAGGTATGGAAAGCGCACTAGCATTATCACACTCTGGCCTACAAAAAATTGCCTGAGCAACCCCGTCATCATTTCCCGGTAGAGGCTCCTCGCGCGATTATATATAATACACAATGTTTTAATCAAACTACACCACTCTCTTTATTTATATATATATATATATATATATATATATATATATATATAAAAATACTAAAGAATACCTGTCCTAGGACGGATAAAATTAATTCTGCGAACAGAACAATTTTGCACTACTTTTATGTCCCCTTACAAAGATTAAAATCAAGATATAATGACACTAAACCTTATGTCTAGAATCCTTATTTTAATTTTTGTTGGTTTCTAATGACTATGGATCAAATTTAATGCAAATCTGAATTATTTGAATTTTCAAATGGGATATTGTGCCCATATTATGTCCCCTAAAACCCTTTGAAATACTCCAAAGAAACTGAAATTTGGGGAATATTTATTAATTGATGTCTAATACCTATTTTGTTAAAATTTCACAAAAATCAGAGGTATCTTTTTACCCCATAAAACTAAATTAAACTAAACACAGCCCACATTTGGACGCCTTACGCCTCGTAGCTGTGTTCCAAAATTCATAATGATTTGTTAATTAGTTTAAGAGTGAATCCTGTCCATAGAAATATTTCAACATATCCACATACCTAATTTATTAAGATAAAGATTACCTCCCTTTTTGTTACATGTAAAGGAATAGCTATTCATACATACACATATATAAGGCACGATGGCTAAGTTGTTAACGACGCGGACTGAAGTGTGCCGGGTTCAAATCCAGTTCGTTCCGCAGAAACACTTTCATCAAAACCCACACCTGACCTTGTGTCTAACCTCCCCGAGAACAGGTAAATAAAATACATACAAATATATAAACATATTCACATACTTTTTTTCTTCTTCTCATAGTTCACCCCAAACAAGGCAGGCCGCCACTATAGACGTAAAGGGGTTACTGAGAATTGGGGTGTAGGTTTTGGGTGTCATCCTAAGTTGGGAGCTGCGCAGCAAGATGTCTGTTTACATTAGTTCTAAACTTCTGCATGTCGGTACAGTCGGGGAAACAGGGAGCAGGGAGGGAGGGAGTTCCAGAGGCCGGCAGCACAAAGAAAAGAAGCTATTGAAGTAGAAGCCTCTCCGGCATCTGGGGACCTCCACAGTGAATGGATGAGATTCAGCTGATTATCGGGTTGGTCTAGTGTATTTATGTCGAGGGGGCACTAGAGAAGCAAATTCATCGGAGCACGTTCCATTGAAGTACTTGTAAAACAGGTACAAGGATGCAACATTGCAGCGATGGGACAGGGGCTGGAGCTTGGTGGATAGTTAGAGACCTATTAGATTAGTGACTATTTTTTTAAACTTTGTTTAAGAGGGAGAGATGCACCAACCCAGATGTGGCAACAATACTCCACGCATGGGTGGATGATGGTTTTGTAGAGATATAGGATAATGTCAGGCGTGAGAAGTTTACTAGCACGGTAGAGGGAGCCCACCTTCTTTGCAGCAGCCTTGGCAATGTCTTGAATGTATTTGTTCCAATTCATGTTAGCTGTGAATGTTAGGCCGAGGAGTTTGAACGTTGGACTCTCAGGTAGGGATTTATTTGCCATAGCAATCGGTGATTGAAGAGGTTTCTTGTAGTTATTGAGGGAAATTGACCTAATTTTATAAAGATAAGGAAGATATATATATATATATATATATCTTTTACTTACCACAATTGTTAACCTTTTCAAGTATCGTAGAATGTGATCGATTGTAATTCTTGTCAGCCAAAGCCAAATTGTTGAATGCCAGGTGTATGTCGTGCTGTCCAAGCCGGCTATCTGCGATGGAAGAAGTGTCAGGAATGCTGTAAGATAACTGTCTGGAATTCTGCTCTTCGGAAATGACACCACTCTGGTATACGAAGCGCTCGTAAGTATTCAGATAGTAAGGATCGCTAACGCTCGAGATTTCAGATGCAGTGCCGTCAACTGATACATCACAGGAGTAAGGAATTTTATCACTGAGATGCAAGACAGAATCACCTTCGGTTGTATGGCTGGAGGTGTAACACTCAAGGATTTCTTTAAAAAAAAAGAAAGAAAAACATTAGGACACTCAATGCTGATATAGAAAGAGAAAAAACTCAAACTTCATCCTTTGATGTTCAACTATAAACGTGATCCTTGCCCCTCCCCATAATGTTATTAGGAAGGACGCGGGTTTTGAACCCAGGTTATCTGCAGACGGATTCAAGGTAAAAATAAAAAGAATAAAGAATTATTTTGGAAAGAAATGAACAAAGTAAAAACATTCCTTGTCCATGACGTAAGGAGATCGAAAAGCACGATCAGCAAAAGAATGGTATTGTCCGAGAAAGCTGTGATTGGGTATCGGGTCACAGCCGTTTACAACCAAGCTGACATCGGATGATGTGAACAAAGATTATTTAACATGTTCACTGTTGATTCCAGGAGAGAGCAGAGAGTGAGACTTGCAGTCAAAGTGAGCTGATGTTCCGCCTTTTTTGAGGGGGAGTTGGCAAGCTGGGGATGGGGAGTTGACTGTATCTGTAAAACGGAGTGTGCTAAAGGAATATAAATTGTAAGCTCTAAAAAACAAAACCTTTGTTGTTCTGATTCTTCATTTTTGCTACAACACTTTTCGCATTTTGGGAAGAAAGTAAAGAACGGGGCATAACGTAACATCCACAGGTGGTGCTCACCTCTGTGAAACAGGTCCTGGGTATAACCTTAAAAGACATCCAGTGGTGAAGCCTCCATTTGGGAGCTGTGGGGAATGTGAAGTTTCCCTTTAGTTGCTATTGCTCCCAGGTCCACTCTGGCCCGGAGTGGTAGTACCTGTAAGAGCCCCATCTATGGGTCAAATAGAACCTACTGGCGCTACCAAATCAGGCTGTCTGAAATTATTGACTTCCTGACTCAAAATGCACCAAACATTGATGTTTTTATTGTTTTTTTTTCCTTTGCAAAACTCAATCATGTTCTGCAAAATCCAAAACAAAAAACAATTTCCCTCTCCTCTTCTCCCCTCTCTCTCTCTCTCTCTCTCTCCCTTCCCCCCTCCCCGTTTTCACTCAACCAAACACCATGAATAAATACCTAAACATATAAAGAACTTGAAGCATAAAAACCTTCACCAAAATGACCGGATTCAGCATTAAATAACCTGAAAAGGGTTGATATGCCATAAAACAAAACAACCAAATTTTACCAAAATGACCTGATTCGGCATTAAATAACCGGCAAAGGGTTGATATGTTGTGAAACAACACAACCAAACAAAACACCATGAATAAACATTTGAAAATATAAAGAACTTGAAGCATAAAAACTTTTACCAAAATGACCAGATTCGGCATTAAATAACCCGAAAGGGGTTGATATGCCGTAAAACAAAACATCCATCCATCCATCCATCTGTGAAACATTACGCCATAATATTATTTACTAAAATTACGTTGTTTCTACCAGCAACGTCAGCAATAATTAACCCATTAGTGCCCAAATTTTATTTCTTAAATTTATTACTAAAAAATCTTTTGTAAATTGTTGTGGACCTGTAAGGGGTCTCGAAAGAAAGACACAAACTCGGAATTAAGTGAAACAAAGTATACTGAAGAAAGTATATATACAGCACGTAAAGTAGTTGAGCAAAATTACTTTCAAAGATTTATAGGATAGTTAGAGCATTCATTTATACTATATATAAAAATGGACTATTTACCAAAAAAATTTTCATTGAATAATCGAAGAAACTGATTGTATCCTTTCACTCTAGATTTTCACAGTATACTGAAAACTGAAACATCAGTGTTACCGATATACATTAGACAGTAGGTGTAATATTTGAAAGACACACCAATCTTTATGACTATCTATAGATATCTCTAAAAAATACAGACGTTGCTGAAATATGGTTAATTATTGTTCTGGTTCTAAAAAAAAGGACCATGGGTGCTAATGGCTTAAACTCGAGCTAAATAGATGATTTAAAATTTGACAAAAACAATTTTAATGCACAATTGCGTTATTAGGGTTTATGCAAATTGCATAATACCTGGAGATGAATTGCAGTTCTATTTCTGAATTTATGTTAACTCACGGAACATTTAGTGTTAAAAATAATATTCGTTTAGTGTATTTAGTGTTAAAAATAATATTTATTTAGGTATTTAGTGTTAAAAATAATATTCATTTAGTATATTTAGTGTTAAAAATAATATTCATTTATATATTTAGTGTTAAAAATAATATTTATTTAGGTATTTAGTGTTAAAAATAATATTCATTTAGTGTATTTAGTGTTAAAAATAATATTCATTTATATATTTAGTGTTAAAAATAATATTCATTTATGCATTTAGTGTTAAAAATAATATTCATTCATGTATTTAGTGTTAAAAATAATATTCATTTAGTGTTAAAAATAATATTCATTTAGTGTAATTAGTGTTAAAAATAATATTCATTTATGTATTTAGTGTTAAAAATAATATTTATTTATGTATTTAATGTTAAAAATAATATTCATTTATGTATTTAGTGTTAAAAATAATACTCATTTAGTGTATTTAGTGTTAAAAATAATATTCATTTATGTATTTAGTGCTAAAAATAATATTCATTTATGTATTTAGTGTTCAAAATAATATTCATTTATGTATTTAGTGTTAAAAATAATATTCATTTATGTATTTAGTGTTAAAAATAATATTCATTTATGTATTTAGTGTTAAAAATAATATTCATTTATGTATTTAGTGTTAAAAATAATATTCATTCATGTATTTAGTGTTAAAAATAATATTCATTTATGTATTTAGTGCTAAAAATAATATTCATTTATGTATTTAGTGTTAAAAATAATATTCATTTATGTATTTAGTGTTAAAAATAATATTCATTCATGTATTTAGTGTTAAAAATAATATTCATTTAGTGTATTTAGTGCTAAATATAATACTCATTTAGTGTATTTAGTGTTAAAAATAATATTCGTTTTGAAATAATAAATAATAAATAATAATAAATGTCTTTCAGGGTCAATACTATTAAGAAGAAATTACTTTTTTTTTCCATAAAAATATTTGTAATTGCCAGCAAATCTCCACAACTAAATAGGTATCAACTTTTATTCAAGGGAACACTGGAACATAAAGAAAGTTGCGAGGTCGGCTGGCTTTTGTCACAAACAGAATGTGGTATCCTGGAGGTCTATCTCTCACCTAGCCGGTTCTGCCGCAGAATGAGAACAGAATAAGTCTTGTCGGCACAAAATCTATTGCGAACTGATTTGTATCTTCCCGCCAATGAGGTGGGCGGAAATCAGTAGGCTTTGAATGCACATGTCAGTGGTGCGCTAATCGCCTGTGTATCAATACGTTGATCATAACGAAAGATATTGCGCGCAAATATAAACAAAAATAGATCTGTTATGCAACTGCTAAATATTCTTTGAAAAATTAAATGAAGATGTCTGTTTCTTATTTATTTATTTAAAATTGTAGCAATGTATTTTTTTTAGAACAATAAATATTCGCTGTCTTCTTACCATAAAAATAATTTCTAGCTAAAAATTCGGAGCAAGACAACAATAGGGACCCCAGATCATTAACACAAGACGTGGGACATATTTTGGAAGTCACCGGTTGACCTCGCAATACACGTGGTCTCTATTTACAAAACACTTGTAAATAAATCTTTTATTTATTTTACTAAATGCAGTATATTTCGGATTTTTTTTTTCTTTTAACATGTTAATATTTATTTTAAGGCAGAGAGTCCATAAATAAAACAAATAAAATATTAACATGTTTTCTTTTAAAACATGTTTTTGTGTCACTATTTACTTGCCTCCCCACGAGGGCAGAAATAGGGGGGGGGGGTATGAAATATTTATCACCGTACTTAAGTAATCTTTCGTTTTGTAGGGAAAAATCAAGCTTCCCAAAAAGGGGCACTCTGGATCTTACCTCAGTTTAGAAGGATTTTTCCATACTACACATTGCTCCTAGCCTGAGGAGGCAAAACGGATGATTACGCAAGTTATTTTAATAAATAAACGAAATATATACGCTTTTTAAAAAATCGGCTGACTTGTAATCTTTCGTTTTGCCTCCCCACGAGGGCGGAGTTAGACTTCAAAAATCAGTTTCTAAACGGAAGCAATTTAAAGTTTATGAAGTTTTTGTCCTTAAAAACTGATTTTTGAAGTAAATAGCGAAGTTTTGTTTTTTAATAACAAATAAGTTATAAAAAGATTTTAAATAAAATTATGTATTCGTTAAATCTTATTTCATTTGTTGCTTACAGAAAAAAAGGACAAAAACTTCATAAACTTTAAATTGCTTATACTGCATTTAGTAAAATAAATAAAAGATTTATTTACAAGTGTTTTGTAAATAGAGACCACATGTATTGCGAGGTCAACCGGTGACTTCCAAAATATGTCCCGCGTCTTGTGTTAATGATCTGGGGTCCCTATTGTTGTCTTGGTCCAAAAATTCTTCAATAGTCAATAAAACAAATGTCACTTTTTGAGATATATTTATTTAAAAATGTATTGTTTTAGGCGATATTTTTGGGGGTGATATAATCTGATTTTGGAACAATTCATTTCAAAATGGGTTAAAGTTGGAATTTAAAATTTTTTTAGCGAGATCAAGTTAATCACAAATCAACATCTTTGCTGATCGAACAATCTCTTTTTTAAAAATGGGCGTTAATTGGTTAAAGTAACCTTCCACTTTTTATATTGATCTTGGAAAAAAACAAAATGATGTATTTTATGAAATATGTTGCATTTTATGAAATATGTTGTATTTTATGAAATATGTTGTGTTTTATGAAATATGTTGTGTTTTACCAGGGTCACTTGTGTCTCAGAAAAGAGCCCACCTCCATCCCAAACCCATCCTCATCCCTTATAATCTCTATAGATCTGCTGCTTTTTTTACTAACCATTTTTAGCCTCGTTCAGCATTCGGACTTCGTGAGGTCGGCAAATTTTTTCAAGGGCATCCAAGATCCTCCCCACTGTGTTTTGGGGATTTTTCGACCATTCTTCAAAAAGCGCCAATGTGTTACTTTCATGTCTGTTTAATTTTCCCTCTAATAACTGAAAAAAAAAAAAAAAAAAATTCATTATATATATATATATATATATATATATATATATATATTTCATAATTTTGGGGGAGGTACAGAATTTTATTACTGCAATTATGAAGGGAAGACATATTTTTCTGTTCATGATTAAAAGTGAGAAGGAGAAAAAAAATGTATATATTTAGAATAAAAAAAAGCATTGTTATACAATGTGATAGGTAACACACTTAATCCTAGCAACCACTCCCTCTATTTACAGAGGGAGGGCTGTCTCAAACAAACGTAGATAGTCTCCAAGATAGAAAGATGATTGAGTACGACTCAAGATGGTAAATGAGTCAATCCTGAAATTCATTGGACACATCAGGTTTTTTAATAAAATGCTCCCTGATGGAAGACTCGTATGTATTTTTTAGAACGTCCATTAATCGGAAAGTTTAATTCTTAATTTTGCTAGGTATGTGTTGCTGAACTTTGTTGTCCACTCTCAAAGCTGTACTACCTATGCAGTAAGCACTGCAACATCATTTCAAATGATAAATGACATTATAATTATGGCGGGGAAGTAGAATGTCTTTTCGAGATGACGGCAAAAGAGATTTTGTAGAGAACACGTACGTTCAAAGCAAAATAGAAATATTAACTTTTCAATTAATTTGCTGTGCGAATGTCTCACTGTGCCTAACGAAGACACACGAATGTAAATTCGACATTTAGCCACTGTTTTTGGCTTTGTTTGAGAAAAATTAAATATTTTCCTTTTGATGACTGACCTAATCACATCCACAGGGTAGCCATTATTGAGTTTGTTTTGTTTAACAGCACTTCAACCTCTGTGGATCATTTAATGGGAGCCATTATTGAACACACACACACATGTATATATATATATTTTTTTTTTCTTCAGACAAATAATCCTGAGGAAGTCTTACAATAAAGATGAAACCTTGATGAATACAAAAATAATATCTTTTGTTTTTTCCTTTTTCATTTTCCATATATATATATATATATATATATATATATATATATATATATATATATATATATATAGTGTTTTGTACATATGGTTTAAATTTTATTAAAATCGGATATATGTATTTGAAGTTTTAAGGGGGTCATGTCCTCATAGCCCCTTAGAGGTACACGTAGAGATTCAGGACCACTTCCATTGTCTTTCCCGGTCAATTTATTTGTCTTATATACCTATATAATAGCAGTACTTACCATATTTTATACAATCAATTTTAGAAAATATTAAAAAAAAAATCAATAAATCACTGGTGTTAATAAAGTATAAAAACTTAAAAATATAGATCATTTGTATGCGTATATCTTGTCTCTGGATTACTTAGTACTGTTGCTGAGAGTCGCATTATTTTCAATCCTCTCATAATGTTCTTCATCATTCAACTCACAATTCATCCATGTCATTAACCCTTATTTTCGAGTAGCTTTTGCCTGGATAAGTGGTGATTCATTATTAGTAAAAAACAAAAGGGCAAAAACTTGTTGAAATCTTATCAAAAACTATAGAAAATGATTTATGGAAGTTTTAGATGCCATTCTATTGATTATTAATATTGTAGTTATGTTCCAATCTTGGGATATCTCGGACAAAGGTCAAGGAAAAGGTGACAGTCACACTTTTGGTAATAACTTTGGTTCTATTCATCGTAGAGATTCACTACTTGACCCATATTGTAGCCAATGAAGTCCCACATCTTATATGATCTTGATCTTGAAAAGTTTAGTCATGGTCAAAATTTTGACTAAATTTTAACTTCGATTTTTCCAACTTTGATGTTTTAATCTGATGCTCTTTGATAACAGTAACAGCCGTGCAAATTTCAGCCTGATCAGATAAATAGTTTTTGAGTTATCAACGTTTCCATGGCATAAAAAGCTTAGTGTTACGAGACTACGCTGGGGTGATCAGAAAAAGACGGACAGTGAATAGAAATGATAACCTAGCGGGTATGTAGGTGATGTAGGTCAGGGATGTGGATAGATGTAGCGTTTGGAATGTGACTGATTGTTTTGATTATTTCAAAGTTTTAGACGAAAATGTTAATTTGTAAACATTGAATTGTTTTTTACTTTGAAGTATGTCGATTGAGAAATGTATTAAAAACAATTGCAGAATTACGCCACCGATCGAAAAGGGATTGAGAAAAACACCAGAGAAGACTTGATGACAGAAGGTCCTCCATCTGGTATGAACATTAACTTTGGAAAACCTCGAGTGCGTCATCACAACAGAAGGGAACCTCGTATCCGAAGAAACATTACTTTTTCAAGTGGAGAAATCGAATTCTGGGTAGTCAAACCCCAAGCCACATATATTTCCCTATTTCTTGGGTGGTCCGTCTTCTCTTAGTTACATATTTCTCAATCGCAGCAAGCCTGTTATTTGAATGCATTGCAACTACGCAACCCACTAAATAGGCAGCACCGTTCACATGTTTATACCGAGAAAGACAAAATTTCTACTTACCCTTTTTTCAACAAAAGTCAGTCCAACCTCCGCCCCCAAACTGGTCCAGTCAGAGGCAAAGACTTTACAGCGGACATCCAACAACTGGGCAAGATTTTTACGAACATTCATCGGGACGTACTTGAACGGGACGTTCCGGAAATTCATGTTGGATCTTTTTTCAGGAAAATCAGGAACAAGACTCTGGAGACGACTGAGGTAAAAACAAAGCAAACAAAAAATTATAAAGTTATTCCATTGAGAAAATCTTAGAAATTGTAGAGATTTTTAAAGAGAAAAGAAAATATTGCTGTTATTGCTGCTGTTGTTGTTGTTGTTGGTAGTGGTGGTCATGATCATCGGTTTAACGTCCATTTCACATGCTGACATGTGTTGGACGACTTTAAGAAATTCACTTCCAAACTAACCTATCTCTGACCAGGTCTTTATTTATCCCTCTGTCTCTCAAGTCCGTTTTTATCACTTCCTCCCATGTTTTCCCTGTTCTTCCCCTGTGAACTGAACCTGCTACCTCAACTGTTCTACATCTACTAACCCAAGAATTCTGATCCATTCGTTCCACGTTAAAATAATGGATCAGACTTCTTGGGTTCATAGATATAGAACAGTTGAGGTAGCAGGTTCAGTTCACAGGGGAAGACCAAGGAAAATCTGGGAGCAAGTGATAAAAATGGACCTGAGGGAAAGAGAAATAAATAAAGATCTGACCAGCGATAGGTTACTTTTGAAGTCAATTTCTTAAAGCCGTCCAACAGATGCCAGCATGTAAAACAGACGTTAAACTGAATATGATGATGACTTCTGCGCTGTGAAGTACGAGTTATATTTATTCCAGAAAATAAAAACTTTTTAGATCTTACATGTGCATTGTCAACTTTTTGTTGTAGTCACATTTTCTCTTCTTTTTTTGACTTGCTAACGTGAGTCATAGTATATGAGAGGAAACATATGTTTATCCAATCAGTACAAGGTCATCCCTATAACAGGCCGAGAGATCTAACATTTGGAGTCTTTTACTGGAGGCAAGATTTCCAGTCAGTCAGCACCAATCTTTCTAGCTGGTAACATTTCACTCTCCTTGATCCAAGAAAATTCTAAAAGAGAATTCTAACCATTCAAATTTATTTCAAATGAGGTTCTGTATTCCTTATATTTGAGTTTTTAGTCTTTAAGCAAACTTTAAGAAATCAAAATTGAATTTTATTGAAAATTATTTCCTCGCCATTATTAATTAAAAAAAACGAACATTAGTTCATACTGTTTTCATTTCTTAAGTCAAATTTACTAGTTAGTTTTATATTATATTTCTGGATTTTTAAGATGAGGATTGATAATTTGTATAATTTTGGTTATTCGGACTAGATTTCTCATCTTGAGTGTTATCATCACAACGTTTTGGCCACTGTAACCTCCGGCCTTCTTCAGGTGTATCTCTTTGAACTCGGGAATCTGGAGAGAATTTCGAACAGAACCCTTCATTTAATCCATCGGGGTAGCCTGCTCTTGTCCATCAGCCATGACTGGGTGAAGTCTTCAGTAATTCGCAATTCTTCGTACCGCCCGCACCGAGGATTGAACCTTGAACCTTGAACCTTCAGGTGACTATCACTTAGAACTGAATTTAACTTAGTACTATATCCACTGTGCCACGGATCCTTGCAGAGGCACACAAACCTCAACTGACTGTGAGACGCCCAGAAAAGCAACCACGGGGGCTGCTTCCTGGCTGACTATAACATTGCCATTTTAAAGTCCAATGTAAACAAATTCTTAAATAGTCACTTTCTGATCAGTTACAACCATCGTTACTACCCCCCCCCCCCCGTGTTACACCGTATACTTTACTTGCCAAACTCAATAAACCTTATCCTCGAGTGGCTTGCGGGCCTTGATAAGTGACGACGCGTTTATTAATAAAAAAATTAAAAAAGATATCACTGAGACCACACCAGAAAGGCCATCCAGATATCCACTCGAAAAGGCCAATCTGCGGTCAATCTATAGACATAAAAAATTTAATGCTTAGTGGGTCCCGTATCTGACCGGCCATTATTTTTGGAAAAACTTAAGTGAATCATAACCACAGCAGGGAACCTCGTATTTGTTGAAACATTACTTTTTCAAGGGCTTCATCTCTCAGCATTTAAAGAGGCACAAACTTTTTCAAGGAGAAATCAAATTCTGGGTGGTCAAACCACAAAACCAGACATATTTCCCATTTCTTGCCTGGTTTCTCTTTTCTTAGTTAAATATTTTTCGCTTTCAGAAAGTCTGTTATTCGCATGCATTGCAACTATGTAACCCACTAAACATGCAGCATTGCTCATGTTTACAAGACGACAATGTTGTAGTTTGCAGGGAAGCAGTCCCGCAGCAGTGTGTCTCATAGATGAGAAGTTCTAGGGAAGAAACTCTGTTGATGGAAACTCTGTTGATGGTTGTAGGTACACAAAAGAAGGATGGTAATTTTTTACAGTTGTGTTAGAAAATCAAGTTCTTGCTGTGAATGTTTTGCAGGGGGGGGGGACGTCTTAAAGTCTTCAAAATGACTGTCCAACTTCTTTGATTCAGAAGCTCGTAAAATTTGAAATAAAGCAAAAAAAAACAAGTTATTTGTTAAACTACTTGTTTGCTTTCAATAAAGCTTGAAATATCGCTTTTCTGCATAATAACAAGTCGCGATAACATAAAATTAGAATCGTACGAGAAAAGTTTCTTTGATCTTTGAGGGAGCTCTTTTCTTTTTAGACATACCTAGAGAGCTCCATATAGTTATTTGCCTCAATGTACTCATTTCAAATAACGTAACGTTGGTTTGGTCATGTTGAGAGGAGCGACTCTTGGATAAAAAAATGTGGAGACCGTGAGGTGGAAGGCCGGAGAAAGGGAAGTTGAGCGGCGACTCAAGAAAACTTAGATGAAACCTGTTAGGATAACTAAAGAAAACGCAATTATGTCCCTTGGACCATTTCAGAGTTATCGCCCCTTGTCGAGTGGCTTGCCGGAGTGAAAAGTAAACATTGACACGGATCAGACTGTCTCATATTTCATCTCGCCTAAAAGCGGCTAAATAACTCATTTCATTCTAATTACACTTTTAATAAATCTGTTAAACCTTTCTGTTGAAAAGTCATCCATTTTGTTTTACGAGTTATTAATTATTATAACCTAAATTACATGGTTTACAACAAAACCCATCAACAATGATCTTAGACGATGGAATTTGAATGGAATCAATCCTCAAGACCACCAAGCTTGGAGACTGGGATTCCAGGCTGCGAGAAAACGTCAGACCCCTGACCAAAAGATGATAAAATGAATGATAATGTAATGTGATAAATCTCATGAATGTAACATTAATTTTTATGAATGTAACATTAATTTTTATGAATGTAACATTAATTTTTATGAATGTAACATTAATTTTTATAAATGTAACATACAGAACGTAATTTTATATATGTACAATAATTTGTACGTACGTACGCACACGTGCAATGAAATTATTATTTACTCACTATGAGTTCTCACACGAGTCATTACCAGTGATCGCTAAATGGCACAAAAAAAAAACAGGAGGTATTCCCTGGAATCCGAGTGACAACAAGTCTCCCCAAATTTTCAATATTCTCTGCTTTCGATAACCAATGCAAATCACTTTGCGTTCTTGAAACAGCCGGTTCCTATAGATTTCTCAATTATAACGACCGCTGGTTTTCTCTGGAATTTGAATGGAAATAAAGCATCTCAGGATTTTAGTACTCTCTGCACCCTTCCAGTAGTGGTGTGCTCCCGCCCCGGTCTTTCCAGACCATTTTCTGTGGCACTCACGGGTTTTGGTTTAATTTTTTTCTTATTATTATACATATTTTACCCCGGCAGTTTTTCATTATCATTATCATTATTTACTGTAGTTATTGAGAATTGTTATCTCAAGAAGTGATTTTATTTATATACAGATAGGTGGGTTCAGAAACAATTCCAACAAAAGAGGTATATTGATGCAGCTAGCCCCCAAAGAGGCTGCCAGATTTTATAGAGTAGTTTTGTTTGTTTTTCACAGAAGTGACAGGGCAAATAAGTCCACTGTGCAAATTTGAGTAAATATTAATTTCTTTTCTTATTATCGCACATTATTTTGCAAATATTAATTTGTTTTCTGATTTTCACGGATTTCTTTTTTTTTAATTTCTATTTTGGAAATATTAATTTGTTTTCTGATTTTTACGGATTTCTTTTTTTTTAAATTTCTATTTTGCAAATATTAATTTGTTTTCTGATTTTTACGGATTTCTTTTTTTTAAATTTCTATTTTGCAAATATTAATTTGTTTTCTGATGACTACTCTCTTTCATTCTCAGATCGTTCAGAGTTATTTTTTGGGGGGAAGGGGGGTCGTTGCAACCGGATTTAGAGTTAGTGGTAGGATTAAGGGAAGGTATATTTTGTTTTGTAAGAAAAAAAAAACAATAAAATCAAACAGTGTTTATTAAAATTGAAATTGAAATATATTACAAATTAATCATAATAATGGCATACTTAAAATAATCTGAAAAAAAATAAAAGAAGAAATCTGCAAAAATCAGAAAATAAATTAATATTTTCACAAATTTGCACGGTAGACTAATTTTCCCTGTCAACGTTGTGAAAAACAGACAAAACTAGTCGAGAAAATATGGCAGCCTTTTTGAGAGCTAACCGCTTCAATATAGCCAAGAAAAGTTCTGCTCAACAATTTGAAGACTATATTAACTTTTTAAAACATTTAAAATGAAAAAAAACAAAAAACAAAACGTTCTACTAGGTTAAATCCTATTTCAGTCACGTAAATTATTGAGAGTGAATGGGTTTAAAAACGGTTTTGGTATCACTCCCAAACAACTTATTTTTACTTAACATACACTTGAATCTATCTTTGTAAACAAGTCGAGAAACAGGCTAGCTAAGGAAGAACGATAACTCTATGGATGGTTACATTTAATGCTACTAAGACAAAGCTCCTTTGCCTTAACAATTATAAAAAACAAACTTTTCAACCAGCAAGATAGCACCCTTCCCGAGAGTCAAATGCTCAAACTCTCTGGCTTAACTTTCGCAGGCGACATGAATCGGAATAAATACATAGAAGATACTGTTAAGTCTGCTGCAGAGAAGGTGGGCTCCCTTTACCAGGCTAGAAAACATCTTAGACCTGCCAGTATCCTATGTCTCTATAAAGCCACCATTCATTCGTGCATAGAGTATTGTTGCCATATCTGGGCTAGTGCACCAACCATTAGTTTCTCCCGCTTGGACAGGGTACAAAAAGATGAGTTTCAAATCTAATAGGTTCCGCACTGTCTACCAAGCTCCAGCTCCTGTTGCATCCCCATGCTTGTTTTACAAGTACTTCCACAGAACGTGCTACGATTAACTTGTTGCACTTGTACTCCTTCAATGTAAATACACCCAACCAACCCGACAATTAGCTAAATCCCACCCCTTCACTGTGGAGGTCCCAAGATGCCGTAGAGCTATTTACTCTAATAGCTTCTTTCCTCGAACTGTTAGCCTTTTGGAATTCCCTCCCTGCTTTCTGTTTCCCTGACTGTACCAACATGCGGAGATTTAAATGTAACGTGAACAAACATCTTGCAACACAACTTGTCACTTAGGGTGCCCCCCTATAAATCTAGCCCCTTACGTCTCAGTGGCAATGTGTCTTATTTGGGGTGAATCAATTTAAATGTAATACGAACAAACATCTTGCTGCACAACTTCCTATTTAGGATGCCCTCTATAAATCTGCCCTCTAATCACAGTAGCCTCTTAGGTCTCAGTGACAAAATGTCTTGTTTAGAATGAATAAAAGTAAAAAAAAATATTTAAAAATAAATAAAAAGTAAATCATTTTCTAGTGAAAGGATAGGGTTATGAACTGGAGTTATCATTCTTCCTTAGCTAGTCCACGGTATGCCAAATCCTTCACTCTTTAATAAAGACCAAGGTGATTTATTTTATAAATATAGATCCGTCCCATCACATAAAAGTTAGCAAGTAAAACACATGCCCCCCCCCCCTCTCCCGGACGAAAACATTTCAAGTGGTGAAGGGAAACGAGAAAGCAAATAGCAAGTCAGACAACCACCTCAGAATTACTCCACCACCTGAAATTAATTCGAAAAGAAATCCTCCACCCTAAATACTTTTCTTCTTTAGGTCATCGGTAAAAGTGCAGAATAATTAACAGCCGAGAAATCGTAAATAAAAATAAAAACAAATAATTTATAGCAAACGAAGAAGAATTAAATTATCTACCGACCTGTATACTTTTAATGCGTGGAAACTTTTTTTTTTTTCAGAATTTGTTTTCGATGTTCCTGTCTTATCGTCACACTAAAACGAAAACGGCTGCCCACCTGATAGCCTAACTTACCACTAACTCTAAGTCCGTATGGAAAGCCGCAGCCCCTCAACAAAAATAGAAACATCGAAAACAAAATTACAAGCAATTTCCACCCGTAAAAGTATACAGGTCGGTAGAGAATTTAATTTTACTTCGTTTACTAAATTATTTGTTGCTTTTTATTTTTTTGTTTACGATTTCTCGACTGAAATAAAATAGTTTTATAAAATTGATTTTGATGTTGCGAAAAAAAAGAATTAAGTTGTGAAACAAATATTTAAAAAAAATATTTTCATTGCGTTAAATAATTTATTTTTCTTTTCGCTTCGTCTTAACCAGTTTCCGTTCCAAGTTTTTAGATCAACTGGCTTAGAGTTCTGTAAGCCAGTTGATCTAAAAACTGTCATTGTCACGAAGAACTGTGTCGGCTAATCTACTTAGATTTTTTTTTTTTTACTATTTCATGCGTAATACTATATTGGTTTTAACGCCAATACATTTAGCATGTCAAAATCTCTTTTTTAAAAAATACAATTTTTAAACTACTACATATTGCCTTAAAATTACATGGGTCGGGAAACTACATGATTATCAATATTTTTCTAAACGCAATAAAAAGGAAGGAAAACACTAATTTCTCCAACTGTATTTGCTTAAAAATAATTTTATGATTTTATACGAATATTTATGCGAACATTAGCGAAGCATAATTTCTTTTCGTCACTTCTGACAGAGGGTGTACAGTACTTCTGAAGTACTGTACTTCAACAATTTTAAAAAATATTGTTGAAGTACTACTTCAACAATATTTTTTTAAAAATTATCTTAAACGGCCTTCTTTCAATAAAATGGTGTACAGTACACTGCAGAGTATAAAAATAAGACCACCCCAAAAAGAGATTAACAGGTTCGTAAGAAAAATAGAAAAGCGGATCTTAAAGAAGGAAACAAAAACGTCACAAAAACATTCGCCAATGGGAAACCGAAACCCGTTTGATTCTTGTTTCTTTTTCAAGCCGAAAATATTAAAGGTACGCCGCCTCAGGAGAAAAAACATTTTTTTTTTTGTATTATTGTTGATTAACACTTCTAACTACTCCCCCTCCAATGAGATTCTACTTTTTTTAGGCGATTACGTGTGACAACCCCCCCCCCCCCTCCACCGCAAAAAAAAAATTGTCCGAAAGAAAAAAAAAAAAAGAAAACACAAACAAACAATTACTTTAGAATTTAGAGTTGGCATGGACGGCGGCACCGGAGGGCTCAAGCCCCCCCCCCACTTTTTGACCCCCCCCCCACTTTACGGTCATCAATAATTAAGTTATATATGCATGTGTTTAACCCCCCCCCACACTTTTTAGGAGAGCCCCCCCCCCCACACACACACACACTTTTATAGCCGTCCCGCCGGCCCTGGTGGGGAATCAGTTTCGTCTATAAATTTAACGTAAAATGACCCCACCTCTTTCAGGGCCATTCTAGCGTTTTAAGACAAAAACCCTCTCCAAAAAATTATGCTATGATAAATTCTGTCCGTTTTTTTTTTTAGAGTGTATTTTTTTTTAGGCGATTACATTTGGTTTTACGATCTTGCTAGTCGGACTTAGCGTTAGTGGTAAAAAAAAATAAGTTAACAGTCCTAAAAAATTGGAATGGCCCGGAAATGGGGGATCATTTTACGTTAAATCTATATACGAAACTGATCCCCCTTTGTATTTTCTTGTTTTTCTTCTTCTTCTCGACAAATCTTTCAGAGTGTTCACGCATAATCGCCGAAAAAATGTAGAATCTCATTATTTTTTTTTTTAGGGGTAGGGGGTGATAGTCTCCAAATTTACTCTTTGTTTAATACAAATATTTATTTCCCATTTCATAATAAAAAATGAATAACATTAACTAAAATCATATTTTATTAATTTCATGAATTTCAAGTTGAGAGGATTTTTTTTGTGTGTGTTCGGCTGTTGAGTGTTCATTTTAATAGTGTTTTTTTTTTTTATATACAATCACTCCCGTCTCCAATTCTAACCTTAATTTAAAATGTAAATATCTGCAAACTAAAAAACGGGAGTGATTCTATAAAAGTATCATTTTGGGGGAATCGTGCAGTATAGTTAACAGACGAGAAATAGAAATTATATATATATATATATATATATATATATATCTTTTGTCACGCACAGCTTTCGTTGGGACCACAGCGGCAGGCACGTGATAATGATAAATAAATACAAAAAAAAGGTAAATGTGTCCGAAAGTGGCTCATAAGTCCCTCGGACCCAATATTAATAACATAATACAGGGGGAGGGGATTCTCACATAGAAATAAGGAATAACAAAGAACAGGTAAGAGACGACTCAAACACTAAATCAAAATTCAAACAAATATTTATTTACATAAAGGTAAGCAGATATGGAGCAAAACAACAAAAAGAATAACGTAATATTTTAGGGGAAAAGGGATAAATTTATCTAACAACGAGCAAAATCTATAACCAAAAATCGTGTCCAGACAAATCAAGGGAGAAAGGTATAAATCACTTACAAAAATATACGGGTGGTACAAGACTCCCCACAGGAGTTGAAAAGTTTAATAGTCCAGGAATAAAACAATCATCCAAGATTCACACTAATCTTTGGATATAAAAGTCAACGATAGATGTCAAGGCACAAGTCCTTCAGAAATCAGGTGTATGGGTGGGGTCTCAGAGTTTTGGTCGGTGCTGCACAATTCTCATATAGGATTTGTAGTCATATTCTCTCGGCAATACTGTAAGATGTTTTGGTCAGCGACAGATCTTGGTGATGTGGAAAATTCATCTCGGAAGTGTTGGGATTTGCTTTCGGCTGTAAATCATTCAGGACTACTTGCCAGGCCATGGAGTCAGATCCTTGTCTGCTTCTTTTTTTTCTCTTCTTTTTTATTATCTCAAGGCAACGATCGGCAAGAGTTGTCCCCGATTAATAGCAACTAACTGATTGACTTGCCGACTCTCTTTTTATATCTATCTCCGCCGATATGTGTAGGCGAATACGTGAGTGTTCACCGTGCAAAAAGTTGACCTGCACTTTGATTTGAGGTCACGGCAATGCGTAAGCATCAAGAAAGAGAAGGGGAGATCGGCCGACAGTGGTTCCTGCTCCAGCAACGCCTGCTTCAGCTCTTTCCAGTGGCTCCTTGCTCCAGCAAGTCTTGCTCTTTCCTGCAGCGCCTGCTCCAGCTCCTTTCCTGCAACCACTGTTCTAGCTACTATCCCTTGTTCCAGCAGCACTATATTCCTGTCCATCCAGCCCTTGGCCACGTCCACACAGACCAGACCTACCTTAGGGAAATCTACATCAATCTTTGTGACGTCATTCAATGCTGTCCAGGTTTCACAATTTCTCTCCTGTCGACCCAGCCTTTCCTGCTGTCCAGGTTCCGGAAACATCCTTCCCACTGTCCAGGTTCCAGCTTCCTTGTTCCAGCTTTTCCTGCTCCCAGTTACGTCATCCCTGTCATTCCAGCCTTTCCTGCTTCCAGTGACGTCATTACTGTCTTTCTTTTTGGTGACGTCACGTTAGTTTCCTTCTCACGTTGTTACTTTTATGGTAAATAAACGACCTGGATCATTTTACACCTTTAATCTGTGTTTGTCCTCTCTTTTTTGCCATTGCCGTAATTTGCCTGAGTCCACTTTCTTATTTGTAAGACCGATCACCCCAGCGTAGTGGCGCTGCCCAAGCGTCACACTCCACAATGCCCCAAAAAACTCCTTAGGTGACCGGACCATGCAACAATAGTATCAAAACAGATACTAAAAAATATTATAAAATGGACAAATATTTAAATCGTAAAAAGGGTTAAAACATTCAGAGCAGATGTAAAAAAAAACCCAACGGTTTTCATTTTTTTAATAGTCAGAGCAGACGATTTTTCTTCAATTTCTAATGATTTCTCTTGATTGGTTAATTTAAGTCACGTGAGACAAATCCTTGATTGTGATTGGTGCTGCCTACCAAGGAGGATTGTATCACGACAGCAGAACACACTACACTACCCTCTCCTGAATTGAGCATTGCCAAATAGTACAATAGTACACGGAGACAGGATGTTAGACACAAGGTCACGCATGGTTTTGAGAAGCCAGCGCACTGAGATAAGCGCACTCTGGCTTACAATAAATGTCTGGGCTACCCCGTCGACATTGCCCGGTGGAGGCGCCTCAGGCGATTAGCAATAGACTAAACCCTTGTAACAGTTGCATGAGCGAACTATTTTGTATCGATGTATGTTAGCTTTAACTGAGATGGTGATTCGGCTTTGCTCATGCGTAATCATTGACTCTTTAATTCGTATGTATATGACACATAATTGTGTAGCGAAATTCATACACGTCAACATATTTGGCGTCAAAGACAATATACAACGTCAAGTGAATTCCCGGCAATTCTTCTCACTGTCAAGACACTTATTCTGATCTCGCTCTGCTTTAGCCAAAGGCAAACGAGATGACAAACTCCAGGATATTACATTATCTAACCGACATGAGCAAACCCATTGCACCATCTCTCTTTTGTTCCTGTGTTCCCATGATTAAATATTAACATCTATTTAGTTGTGGAGACATTATCTATTTCAAGGAAGAATGGTGACCCCTTTTTTGTGTAACATTTATATTTCAATCAGATTCGGCCAGACGTACTAACTCTTCCAAGTAAGTTCGTCATTCTGACTTTCTTCCTCATTTAAACTTTCTTAATTAACCCCCGTCTCTTACCACACATAAACTGGTAACCCCAAGTGTTTCCAACCAGCTAAAACTGGTGACCTCTGAACTTGAGATAAACGTGCAACATTTTTCTTAAAAAAAAAAAAAAAAAAAAAAGGAGACATTTTTCTTGATCATGGAGCAGCATAAATTAGCCACCGAACGTTATTTTCATTATATTCTGCAGTTTAAAGACTCACAAACTACCATGAAAAAACACAACGTTCCATCCAATTCCGAGGGATTTGATATGAGAAATATCGTGGATTTATCAGTGCCCTGATTCCTATAATTCATCCGTCGGTATGTACATTTTATCATGGGTTTCTTATTTTCTTTAACCTATTAATATTAAAATAGAAAAAAAAAATAATATGGGATCACGATTAAATCGTGATGATTTAGTAACAAAATACAATTTTAATTTCTATTAATTTGAGATTGAGTTAAGCTTTACTGCGATTCTTGAAATTGTAGTAATAACATATTTATTGCTTTCCCGCTCATTTTTAATTGCTCACTGTGTGCCGCTCGTTTTGCCGTCTGTTGTTGATTCAAATATGGCTGCTTGTTTCTTCCTCACACTCAAGTAGAACGCATTTGAATAAATATATTTCTGCTTCATCCGTTATTGTGTAAACCTGTGTTTTAAGAATTGTCAATGCGGATTAACGTTTTTTCTCATATATTTTTCTAATATGTATTGCGTCTTAAGATTTACTATGAAGACATAATAGGTTCTGATTTTAACTTCCTGCGTGTTATTTTATGTGGGCCATTTTTCATCATTTGAATATTTTAGTATTTTTCAATACTGCTTCGGTCCATTCCGTCTTTTATTGTCTCGCCACGTGATATTTGTTATTCACATTAACTTTGCCGCCTATTTGAAGTCAGGGCACTGTATTTCCATATATTTTCCAGATTTCTTTCCTTACATCATTCACTACGAAGGAGACTCTGTCCTTTCAATATCAGCACCTGACCCGGTTTATACAGCCATATAAAAGGCTATCAAAAAACCTTAGACTAGGTTATCTAGGTACATCTCTTCCCGAAGAAGTTAAAGGCAGCCAGGCATGAATTTAATCACATATTGCTGCTAGGTATTATTCAACCCTCATCTAGCCCTTGGACATCCCCTTTACACATGGTTCCGAAGCGTTCTGGGGACTGGTGTCCTACAGGAGATTTCCGTCGACTGAACTCTACTACTGTTCCCGATCGTTACCCTATCCCCCATATTCAGGATTTCGCTTCATCCTTGCACAGTTGTAATATATTCTCAAAGTTGGATCTTGTAAAGGCTAACCACCAAATACCGGTTAATCCTGCAAATATTCCTAAGACCACTGTTACTACTCCTTTCGGTGCTTTTGAATATTTGACTATGACATTCGGCTTACGTAATGCAGCTTGCACTTTTCAAAGTTTTATTGACGAGGTGGTCCGTGACTTAGATTTTGTGTATAGCTATATAGACGACATTGTTATAGTTAGCTCCTCACCGGAAGAACATTTAGGACATCTCCGTATTCGTTTGCAGCATTACCATAAGTCACAAGTCTTGTATTCTTTGGTCATGTAATAAACTCGGAAGATATTTCATTCCTTCCTAAAAGAGTCAAAGCTCTGCTCGATCTATATCCTCCAACTTCACTACGTCAATTATAACATTTTCTTGGACTATCTAACTACTACAGACGTTTCATTCCACATTGTTTTCCTGACCTAACTAACTTAAGGAGCATTTAAAATATTTCCGCATTCATTCTTTTTGAGCGTTTGCAGCATTATCATGTTAGGATAAACCCTGTTAAATGTACTTTTGGTGCCACAAGTCTTGTATTCTTGGATCATGTAATAAACTCGGAAGATATTTCATTCCTTCCTAAAAGAGTCAAAGCTCTACTCGATCTACATTCTCCAACTTCACTACGTCGATTACAACATTTTCATTCCACATTGTGCGAACATATTTACTCCTCCGACTTATCTGTTGAAAAATAGAAAGAAGAACGATGAACCCATTTCACTTGATAACTGCCAGCTTAAAGCCTTTTATGAAGCGAAGAAAAAGCTTGCAGATACATCTTTACTATCACATCCCATATCTGATGCTGAATTTTCTATTGTCATTGATGTTTCCAGTTCAGCTGTTGATGCAGTCTTACAGCAACAGATTCAATCTTTGTCATACTTTTCTCGGAGATTGACGCCTACTGAAAGTCGTTATAATACTTTCGGACATGAACTCTTGGCTATTTACTTAGCTATTAAACATTTTCGCCACGCGTTGAAAGGTAGGCAATTTACCATTTACACAGATCATCGTCCACTTACGTTCACGCTATCGTGCTAAGCCGGACAAATATTCCCCTCAGGAATCAAGACATTTGGACTTCATTTCACAGTTCTCCAGCGACATACGGCATATATCCAGTTCACAGAACACTGCTGCAAATGCACTATCTCATCTACCCATCAGCGCTATCTCTTCACCAGAAAATATTAACCTCCATCAAATGGCCCTGGACCAGCCATCTTTGGAGGATCTGAATCTGTCATCTCAGCAGTTTGTTGATTGCAAATTCCAGTACATGCCCATCCCTACAGCGGATGAGCAAGTTTTGTGCGAGACTTCTACAAATTCATCTCACCCCCCTAGTTCCTGAGAATCATCGAAAGACTGTCTTTTCTTCCTTACATGGACTGGCTCACAACAAAGTCTCTGCCTCGGTGAAACTTATTTCAGCTCAGTTCTTCTGGCCCAACATGAGATGTGAAATCACTGCTTGGATCCGTTCTTGTCAACCCTGTCAAAAATCGAAGTACAAGCCCGACTAGGAACGTTCAACAACCTGATGCTAGATTCAAACACATACACATTGATTTGGCTGAACCCTGGCCGATCAGCCAAGACTATTCTTACTTGCTGACCTGTATTGATCGTTTTTCACGGTGGCCTGAAGCCATCCCACTAAGCGATATATCTGCTGAAACTGTAGCGCGTGCCCTTTTTGCGTCATTGTGTCCCGACAACAATTACCACTGATTGCGACAGACAATGTGAATCCTACCTATTCCAAGAATTATCCAAAATACTGGGTACTAAACGTACTAGGACTACTAGTTATCACCCAGCTTGCAACAGAATGATAAAGTGCTTTCATCAACAATTAAAAGCCTCATTACGTGCAGCATCTGATCCACAGTGTTGGATGGAGTACGTTCCCATCGTTCTCCTTGGCTGTCGCTCTGCTATCAAAGAAAATTTGCGATATTCCCCAGCTGAACTGCTATATGGTACACCACTTGCATTATCTGGTCATATGTTAACAGATTAGATGCTAGTTCAACAGTTTAACACCCATAAACACTCGTAATCAAAGGATCAAATCAGATTTCCCTAAGGACATTTCATCATGGACCCATGTGTTTATTAGGAATGACTCGGTTAAACCACCACTAACACCACCTTATTCAGGTCAATATCATGTACTCAAACGTAATGAAAATTTTTTACTCTGGATATTGTAGCGACTAAAATGCCTGTGTTGGTCGACAGACTTAAACAAGCATTTTTGGACAGCGACATCCTGGAACCCCATGTTCCACCCACCATAATATTGCCTGAGCTAAGTGATATAGTATCTTCAAATACAGCCCAATCATGTCTTCCCACTCATGTTACCACTTCTGGTAGACATGTCCATTGGCTGAAAAATTTATGCAATATTTTGTATATCTGAACATTTCCATTTCCTAAAGAAATTAACTAACCCCTTCTAGAATGTTGAACCTGCAGACGTAAAATTTTTGAATGAACTATTTTTCACTTTTGAACACATTTATAAGTTTTCACTTTTCAGCAAATGAACATTTACATTTTTCAATAAAAAGATATTTTTCAGTAACAGAATATTTTTCACTTTTGAGCAAGTGAACATTTTCCTCTTTTCACCTCACAAGATTACATTTTTGTTTCTGGCTACATAACACAGACATTCTTGTTCAAGCCTATCAGTCATATACTTTATTTTTGCATTTTTCATGTTCTTTCCATTGTATTCTCATGTGCTGCTGCTATCAATAAAGCTTCTGTTGTTTTATTGGCTAACAGCCTAAGCAGGGTGTTATGTAGCAGTTGCATAAGCAAACTATTTTGTATCGATGTACATTAGCTTTAACTGAGATGTGATTCGGCTTTGCGCATGCGTAATCATTGCCCCTTTTACTGCATAGGCATATGACACGTGTCAATGTGTAGTGAAATTCATACGCGTCAAAGACAATATCCGACGTCAAGTGAGTTCAAGTTGCCGCCAAGATGTACATTTATCCTGATCTCGCTTTGCTTTAGCCAAAGGCAGACGAAATGCCAACTCCAGGATATTACATTATCTAACCGACATGAGCAAACCCATTGCACCATCTCTCTTTTGTTTCTGTGTTCTTATGAATAAATATTAACATCTATTTAGTTATGGAGACATTATTTATTTCAAAGAAGAATCGTGACTCCTTTCTTATGTAACATTTATATTTCAGTCAGATTCGGCCAGACGTACTAACTCTTCCAAGTAAGTTCGTCATTCTGACTTTTCCCATTAAGCTAAAACTGGCGACACCAACTGACTCCAACCAGCTAAACCCTTCTTTACAACCAGGTAAAGCCTGGAAGGGTGAACAACCTTCAAGAACTGAACAGAACCGTACCTCAACACGACAACAACAAAGCCACTGTCGGACTGATTTGTATCGTAATTCTATGATAAATAGTATAGTTTTTACTTCAAACAGATAGATACCAAGTCTCCATTAGTAATAGAAATAGTACAGCAAACTGAATTGAGTATTAAAATATAGTACAATATAACAGTAGTAATAGTATAGTTCGGTCTCAGAGCGACAAATACACAATATTTGTTAGTAATATATATATATATATATATATATATATATATATATATATATATATATATATATATATTTAATCAGTTAAAAGGGATTAGGATTAGGGGATAAAGCGGCATAACAACCGAGACCTCCAAAAATAGAATTTGCACTTTTAGCTTTTGTAAGTATGGATCTCCAAAAATACAATAATCAGAATATTGGTGAATCTCGGTAAAAATCTAGGTCAACACATAAGGAAAACTGGAAAGTAATTTCTTTCATTGAAATATGTTTATTCATTGAAATATGTTTATTTATAGAAATATTTAATAGTTAAAATAACGTTTTTTTTTAAATAAATACATTATGTAAAGTTAACATGTTTTTGTTTTCATTTTTACAAATACTCAAATTAATGTAGTTTTTATATACAATTTTTGGTGCTTCTACAGATGAGGGTACATGTGAAAAACCCTGAAAATTGCAGTTCCAGTTAAATTAACCGGAAAACTCTTTGGTATACTTATGTCTCAAGCAAAAATAGGTATGTACACCAAAAATTAGGAAAAAACTATCGAGTAGAATTTTAATAAAAAATAAAAACCCGTTATATCGTTTTTTCGGGTTCCGACATTGATTCGAACGAAAAACACGGAATTCAGGGGGAGATACCCAGTCTGTTATATTAACAAGTAATAAATCAATATCAGTCATCAATACGATGAAACTGATATTTATTTTCAATTAAAATTCTACTCGATCATTTTTCCTACTTTTTGGTGAGGATACTTATTTAAATCTGCTACTTAGGTATATAAAAATGTTGTTTTTTATGGTATTGATATTTTAATACTCACGCGTCTTCGTAGAAACACCCATTTAAAATTTTTTTTATTAATATTAAAAAAAAAAATTAAATTAAATTAACGTCATGGAACTTTTTCATTACAGACATATTTCTTGAAGAAAATGTGTATACTGTCCAAAAACGCAAATGAAATATTAAAAAAAAGGTTAATCAAATTAATGTCATTAAATTTTGTAACTAGAAATTTAGTAATCTTATTAAAAAACAAAGTCTTCGAATGCTTTCTCATGTTTACGTAACATACATATTTATTTATTAAAGAAAATTGTTTTTGTCCAAAATTGATGTATTGCTTCTGTATTCACAAATAATTGTAATAAATGCCCAAATGGTTATATGTGGATATGAAAATCGAAAACATGATAAAATTGACAATCATTATCTTTTTGGACATCCATACTTACTAAAGCTAAACGTACAAATGTTCTTGTTTTTAGGTCTCGGTTGTTATGCCGGATTACCGTTTAGGATTAGGTTAGTGTTAAAAAAAAAAAACAACAGTTAAGCTCAAATTTTGTAGTACCAAAAATCTAAAAGTATTGAAACGGAACTCATCCGGAGAGAGAGGGGGGTATTCTTTTAATGTTAATGTTTACAATTGTCATTTGTTAATCCCAAATTTAAGCCAATATGGCAGTACGCTAATCTAAAATTGTTAATATATCTTTCTTAATCATTTGATTTAAATTAATAAAATAAAAAATATCAAAATAAACAAAACAGAAAGTAAAAAAGATGTGTGAAAATCAAAATCGAAGAAGTCTGGCTGCTAAAAAATTAATATCACAACATCATAAATAATAGAATAATTTATATCAAATCTACGTTCAAAACAATAAGGAAGTAAGTAAAATATCTTACCTTTCTTATTTCATATTAAAACCAAGATTTTTTACGGGTTTATTTTGTGTCCTTAATGTAAACAAGAAAAAGGAAGGAGATCAAATGACGACAATTCTTTACTGATTAAAACGAGGTTGATTTAAAAATACAACTTCCTCTAACGAAACGAAACCGCGTAGAGCTTCTTTTTTTTGCTTTAATTTTACCTTTAGCCCCACGTTATCAACAACAAAAGTAAAACTGATATTCTATTTTCCCCTGCGATTTGCGCTATACATTCTGAAAATACCTGGACAAATTAAAAAGAAAATAGAATAAATAAAATATTTTAGACTTTAAAAAGAGGATTCACCTTACTATATAATTATAACGTAAAATGATCACCAACTTCATGGCCAGCGTTATTAATCACCAAGTTCGTACCCACATAGCGTAGAACAGAACGAGTAACCATTTTTTTAATTTCGAAAATAACCACCATTTTTTAGAAAAAAAAAAAAAAATGGTTGCTCGTTGTCCTACACTGTGGGCAAAAAGTAGGTGTTGGGTGATAATTTTACGTTAAATTTATATAGTTAAGTCTAAAATATTATTATTTTTTTCCAATGTATTTCCAGGGTGTTAACGTCTAATCAAAATGGTTTAAAATAAATTTCATTTACAAAAATCTTTACAATTTGTAAACAAGTAGAAAGAAAGATAGGTTACTTTAGAAGTCAATTTCTTAAAGCCGTCCAACGGATGCCAACATGTAAAACGGACGTTAAACCGAATATGATGATGATGAAACAATGATACAGAGTGGGACAACAAAAAAACAGCCCAAACCAAAAAACCCAAAAAAACAAAACAAAGAAGCTAAATAAAATGAGGGTCAGGTTAGTAGGACCTTCCCACTGCTTTACGTTTTAAAGCTGAAAACAAGCAGGTTGGTCTCTAAATGGGAGTAGGGCTTAAGTGGGAAGAAATGAAATAGGGATAGAGTTTGGGGTGGATGGTGTTTTTCCAAGATAAATACAATTTGGGAAAGCCAAGGGTAAAAAAAAAAGTTGGGAGTGAGCATTATGAAAGATCTTGTACCTCTGATACAAGATCTCTATTACCAAAAAATAAAAAGGGGATAGGACTCATTCAGTCACTCAACTAGCCAAGAGATAATAATTCATCTTAACCGAGCTGGGGTTCAAGGACTGCATGCACCATGTACAGGCAGGGAACATATACTTGTACCAGACTCCCTTCCGTACGCAAAAACTCGCAACTTGTACTCAACTTTTGTTGAATTTTATGGAATAAAATCTCTTTCTATTACATCTAATTTTAACCTTAAGCTGATGCTTCATTCACACTTTCTCACTACCCAGGTTTATCGTCTATGTTCCCTTTTACAGGGGCTTAATTATGTCTGGCTGTCTATATCCTAAAGTCTTCAGTGATCACGATTGTGGATATTGATTGTGTCCATTTGCCACTACTTATGGTTTGTTGTTTTTGGCCCCATGTTCACTGTTAAACTTTTAATTGATTGCCATGTGATTCTGGAGCAGGGTTTTTTATAGCTGGATGTCCTTATTATGGCCAACTCTGATGCTTCCAGCAGTCCGAGATCTCTGTGTTTGTTTATGTGGCCGGTGAGTAGTTATCTTCAACCTCATACGCCCTTTGCCGCAGTATGGAGCAGTGCATCACGATAAATCACCATGCCTAACATCTGGCATCCCGTGAAATGCATGAGACTTTAAGAGGTTCCCACGTCGAGCACACAACTGTATTACTGCATCAGCTACTTTTGGCTAAGATCAAAGTGTAGTATCTGTTCCGATGGATACCCCATAGACTGGTATTGTCTTGGCCTTCACGTCTTGATTTACGCCGATCGATGGGTCTGTCCTGTGCAGTTCTAGGAGGTCCACTCTCCCAGGCTATGCTTCCCCTCTTTGGGGAGGAGTAAGTTTATTACTTACTGTCTGAGGCGCCCCTACCGGGGAATGCCAATGGGGCTACCCAGGCAATTTTTAAACCCCACTTTCCCGACCCGACCTTGGATCACATCTTACTTGTGGGAGTAAGATAAAAACTGGCCTTGTGCCTAACTCTTGGAGAGGAGTAAATCAATACTACTGACCGTTAGGTCAGGTTCCCCAGGGAGACAAGACGAGGACCTGTGTTATGCACTTGCAGCAGCAACCTGTACCAACCCGTGCTCCAACGGTGTCTTGAGACGACAATTTTCGGAGTCAGAGCTGGAAGCAAGAAGCATCTGAGGCCACTACTACCACTGGGCTACTAACTAACCCCTTCCCTTAAATAATCCCTTCCCAAGAAGAATTAAATCAGATCCTGTTGAGAAAAAGTCTTAACCCCGTACAATCCCCTCTAGCACGTCATCAACACTACTATTCAAGCTACGTTCAGGATCACGAGAAACACCATTCATTTTTCCCTAGCCCACACTGTGGTGATATTGTTAATCACATATACAACATCCAGCAGTACCAACAGCTTGGGACTGATGTGAGCCATCACTTCGTTGACATTCCTCCAGGACTGCTATAGTGAAAGAAGGTGTCCTCAACTGTATTTTCCTTAACAGTCATAGTGCGGACATTTCTTTTATGCTTGAAATGAAAAGTATGCCATTGAAGGGTAACGCATTCCGAACCAAACACCAGGTTAGAGAATACTCAGTTGAGATATCCTGAACCCGATGCTCAACTTCATTGAGAGCAAATCTTCTCCAACGACCGTAAAAGCCGCTTCCAAAGTGGAACCGTGACAGCCACTTCCCAAGCAGATCCAAAGTGGAACGTTCCATTATATCCCTACATAGTACCTTTCTATGCTGTGAAAGGTCACTGGACCTAGAAAGCTTTTTGAGCACAACTCAGCACTCAGTAAAGAACTGTGATTCACCCCTCGGTCTATGACAGCACTTGATTGAAGAGCTGAAGAAGGTTGGGAAATGTGCTCTCAACTGCAGGGATCCATGCACTCCTCTGTCGATGTTTGACCCAGGAAACCCAATCTCTCAGCATGTTGATAACTTACTAAATCAGGCATCCCCAAGTCTCCCTCACAAGGATGTTGAATAGAAACCTGTCTGTGAAATCACAGCTTTTCTCTCATCCAACAATGCGAAGAGAAGGTACTGGAAGATCGTTAAGTGACTTGCAGGCAGAGAAAGTACAGCAAGTCGGTAAAGGATAAGAGGAAATCGTACATGATGCACGCTTCAGATCTACCCTTTAAGGGAAGGTTCCTTCAGAGTCAAGTCTGAACCGACACTCTGAACTTTAACTGTATTTCTGACCAATTCTTCTAAAATTAGAGGTCTAGTCTGAATCACATATTGAAGACTCAAACCAGACCATTCATCCAGCAGAAAAGACCCGGAACGGAAGCATTACCGCTTCAGGCATCTAATCGCAAACTGATTGACTTACTGCAGTTGATTTTGACCTCTGTAATCGTTTTACAACATGCAAGCACCTCCGTCACTGCCTCGATGTCTCTAAAGCATGACACAAAGACAGTGAAATCAACAGTAAACGTGGAAACTTTGACTCACGCCCCTTCAAGTAAGATGATTCTGAAACTTACCCTGCAAAGTAGCAGCTCCAACACAAGACATAAAGTAGATGCGACCGTGGACAACACTGATGTACTGACTAAGAGACAGCAAATGATTTTGAACGCTGTGACTATTTGTAGCAGTCTTAAATAAAGACTTATTTTCTCTCTCGGAGAAATGTCCCTGTTATGCAATTTGGTCACACACTGACCAATCAGCTTGCAAGGCGCATTGATTTCATCTGTCCCCTGAAGAACTACTTCAACCCCTTTCAGCAGAGAGAATCCTTAAAGCAACAAGGAAAGACGTTCTCCTTCTCTCTCCTGTCTCTGTCCACTGGACGCTCAAGCATCGACTATCTTCGTCTGAAGATAACTGCTGACAGACTTTCGACAGCCCAAAGAACTTTCTAACTTTTCCTTTCCTCACTTGGACACTGTCCAATTTTCTTACACCATTACCAAATGGTATAGGTAATTGAATAAACCCTTTCATTGTTATAAAAAGTTTTAATGTTTTTAGAATTTTTGAGATGAGGATTGATAATATATATTATTTGGATCATTCGGACTACTGTTCTCATCTTGAATTTTAATCTCACAACGTTTCGGCCGGTATAACCTCCGACCTTCTTCAGGTGTATCTTGACAATGGATCTTACTTGTGTATGGTGGAAAGAATGTTTTTGTTCTTTTTTCGCATGCACCATAGTCGTTATGATTCAAAATGTGTGATGTGTTTCTGAAAGGAAAGAGTGTTAAGTCTTTTCCATTTTTGTATTAGTTCATGTCCATACTGATTTGGTATAATGTTTTTGAAATTTTGAGATGAGGATTGATAATATGTATTATTTGGCTTGTTCGGACTATAGTTCTCATCGGACCTGAATTAATAGAAAACTGGAAAAGACTAGTTTGAAACAATCCAAATAATACAAAAAAAGTTTTGTTTTTCCTTTTGTGCAACAGTTTTCAGTACTTACTAATCATATATACGAGTTGGGCTAGGCACCAACTAATAAGACCAAATCTGATAAACTTTTGCTTGTTACATACATTGTTATTACATACCTAAACAAGACACCCACCAAAAAGACATCTTCGTCTCGGCCCTTGAGGTTAGCATTCACAAATATCTGGGGGCTTAGAACCAGCATCAATGGCGTAGAAACCTTTCTCTTAGTTAACTCCCCGGATATCCTAGCATTAAGTGAAACAAACCCACAATCCTCAATCTCCTCACACCATTTTGACATGACTGATTACCTCCCACTCTACCGTAAAGACTCTGACAAACATATGAACGGGCTACGAGTTTATGTTTGGAACAACTACCTTGACTAGATAATATAGGTTAGAATCAGATGGCCAAGCCTACATGTGCTTTAGATTAACCTTACACCACAGCGTTAGTTATTTATATTTCTTATAACGTTCTCCTTCGATCCAGGACTGTACCCTGCTTAATTCTGTCTCTGAAATCATAAATACAGCACTCTCACTTGACTCAAGAGCCCAAATACATGTATTTGGGGATTTTAATGCACATCACCGTGACTGGCTTGGATTCTTCAGCTATACAGACGCAGCTGGTAACTCCATGTATAGTTTCTCCATAGCACACTCCCTCTCACAGACTGTCACATTCCCGACCCGTGTACCTGATCGTGTGGACCAGCAAGCCTTACTTCTCAACCTGTTCCTGACCACAGGAATGCTGATCACCTTGTGGTAATGATTGATATCACTCTAAAATCTTGTCCAAAAACTGATGAGCCGCTGCTCAAAACGACGAGATACTTCAAGCAGGCTGATTGGGATTCCATCAGAGATCACTTCAGTGATGCCCCATGGAGTGAAACTTTTTCTCTCTCTGCTGATCAGTGTTCAAATGAGGTAACCGAATGGGTCAAAGCAGGCATTGATGCATATGTCCCCATGCGTAAATTCTACAGCAAGCCCCACTCTCCACAATGGTTCACTTAGGATTGTGCAGCTGCTATTGCTCAGAGGCAGCACACATTCTGACAATTCGACCACCATAAGTCAACTACGAATAAACAGAAATGTATAGCTTCAAGAAAAAATTGCAAGGCATACAGAGATGACCAGAAAACCCATTCAGTCACAGAAACTAGGTACCCAGGATTTCTGGAAAATCTACAATAATGTGGTGAGAAATAAACAATTAACAATTCCCCTGCTGTCAAACCACAATGATCTTGTTTGCACGGCAACTGATAAGGCTGAACTATTTGCCCAGCGCTTTGCCTTAAACTCCACTTTGAACTCAGCAAACCACTTTCTTCCCAAATTCCCATTGCAGACTAAAGCCACACTTGATGACCTGGTCATCACTCCATCTAGTCTCAGAGACATCAAAAATACCCTTGACACCTCCAAAGCATGTGGGCCTGATCTTATACCAGTAATAATAAAGAAATGCTCTGCTGAACTGGCCCCTGTTCTCTCTAAACTCTACAGCAAATGCCTTGCTGAATCTTGCTTCTCTGATAACTGGAAAACTGCCTCTGGGTACCAGTCTTCAAGAATTCTGGAGATAGAACTGACCCTCAGAATTATCGTCCTATCAGTCAACTCCTGGTCTTCGCTAATATATTTGAATCCTTAATCAATCTACCGATAGTCCGTCACCTTGTTAATGCTAAACTTCTTTCTGACCATCAGTATGGATTTAGGCATGCACGGTCTACTGTGGATATCTTAACGGTCATCTTTGAACGCATATACGATACACTGGACAAGGCAGAAGAAGCTAGAGGCGGTAGCGCTTGATATATCCAAAGCCTTTGATAAGGTCTGGCATGAAGGGCTTCTCCTAAAACTGCACTCATATGGTATTACTGGCATACAGAGTTTCTCATAAAAAATTAATTCATATGGTATTACTGGATGAATATTTAATATAATTAGGTCCCTCCTATCCAAAAGAAAGATTCAGGTTGTCCTCGATGGCCGTTCATCCAAATAACATGACATAAATGCAAGTGTATCCCAGGGATCGATCCTTGGCCCTTTATTGTTCCTGATTTTCATAAACGACCTCCCTAATGACATTGTGTCTGAGATGGGCATATTTGCTGATGACACCACATTCTACTCTCGTCATGTGGGTAAAACGGACGCACACATGTCTGAAGCAATGGCTGAATCCTTAGAAAGTGACCTCCAGTCTGTAATGGAATGGGGTCATACATGGATGGTAACAGTTAATGTTTCTAAGACAAGGTTCCTTTCCTTCAACCGTTGATTGCCATAGCAAATAACACAACGTTCAAACTCCTCGACCTAACATTCACAGCTAACATGAATTGAAACAAATACATGGAAGACATTGCCAAGGCTGCTGCAAATAAGATGTGCTTCCTCTACCGAGCTAGAAAACTTCTCACACCTGAAAATATCCTATATCTTTACAAAGCCACCATCCACCCATGCATGGAATATTATTGTCACATATGGGCTGGTGCACCATCCACTAGTCTCTCCCTCTTAGACAAGGTCCAAAAAGAGTATCTAATCTAATAGGTTTCTCACTATCCACCAAGCTCCAGCTCCTGTCCCATCGCGGCAATGTTGCATCCTTATGCTTGTTTTACAAGTACTTCAATGGAGTGTGCTCTGATAAACTTGCTGCTCTGGTGGCTCCTCGACGTAAATTCACTCGACTAACCTGACAATCAGCTAAATCCCATCCATACACTGTGGAGGCTCCCAGATGTCAGAGAGCCTTCTACTCCAATAGCTTCTTTTCTCAAGCTGCCGGCCTTTGGAAGTCCCTCCCTGCTCCCTGCTTCCCTGAATGTACCGACATGCAGAAATTTAAAACTGATGTGAACAAGCATCTCGCTGCACAGCTCCTCGTTTAGGATGGCTCCCAATACTTTCACCGTAATTCTCAGTAACCCCTTACGTCTACAGTGGCAGCATCCCTTGTTTGGGGTAAACTTTGTTTAAAAAAAATACATTGTTATTACGTACATTGCTATTACGTACATTGCTATTACGTACATTGTTATTACGTACATTGTTATTACGTACATTGTTATTACGTACATTGTTATTACGTACATTGTTATTACGTACATTGCTATTACGTACATTGTTATTACGTACATTGCTATTACGTACATTGTTATTACGTACATTGTTATTACGTACATTGTTATTACGTACATTGCTATTACGTACATTGTTATTACGTACATTGCTATTACGTACATTGTTATTACCTACACTGTTAGTCTTGATCAATGCGGCAGAATATTTTCTTGAATTTTTTCATTCCGATTTATGTGTTTGTATTTGTGCTTTTTTTTTCAATGTGCGTGAGTTTCTGTGTGTTCTTTGCTCTTTCTGTCTATCTTATGTGGGTGCGTATTCCTGCTTTCTGGAGTGCTGTAGTGTGGGTGTGTGTGTGTGTGTGTGTGTGTGTGTGTGTGTAGAAGAATATTGGTGCATCTATGTTGGTATATTTTGTGTGTGTGTGTTTACTTTTATATATGTTTATTGTGTTGTTTTTACTCATAGATGTGCATATATTTTCATTTTCTATGTTTATATGTTAAATTGTTATAAAGGGAGTGGCAATGGTGTTTTGTATGTGCTTATTTTAGTTAGTGTGTGCATGTGCACTTATCATCTATACATGCACATTGTCTTGTTAGATCAGGATCTATATGGTACATCTATCTATCTATCTATCTAAATTGATTTCAGTTCTGACAAAACATATGTATCAAGTAAAGTGTTTTATTCCCAATTTTCTACAGCCGTTTCATCAATGGAGCCATACAATCAAATAAAGTTTTAATTTTATAGATACCAATGAATCTTCAGGAGTACAAGAACAAACCAAAAAAAATCAACTCACATTTATACAATTTGCTAATACACAAATCATAATTTCTGATACACATGCCAAAATGTATATACTCATATATCATAGGGTGATATGATATAGATGAAACCGTCTTAGATTTTAAAACCACGTATACAACCCATAAAAGCACCTTCAATAACACTGATTCGAAACATCACTAGCTAACCATTACTGGGAGCTCAAAGAAAGCGGACACTTGCCAATAATTAAGTGGAAAATATTAAGATGGGCCAGTACATGTAGATATTTAGACCTGTGTAGATTATGTTTGAATGAGAAGCTTGAAATTTGTAATTTTAAAGATTCCAAAAACTTACTAAACTGTAGAATCCGAATAGCAGCCAACTGTAGACATAGTATAGACTTCACTTCAGGATAAATATATACACAACAACTAAATAAATTAAATTACTGTAGCAGTTATAAACATTGACATTTCTTTTCTCTTGCGGAAAGCAGCCCCTATGAAATGATTTGGTCTTATGATGATCAATAGTCTCTAGGGCATATTAATTTTGACTGAACCTTTGAAGGTGTACTTCTAGCCCCTTTGGTATTTGCAGGTCAGACAGAGAGCTTCCCGAAACCAATAAAGAAAGACGTCCTCTCTCCTGCCTCTGTCAACCAGCCAGCTGAGCAAGGCTATTCTCCATCGGAAGATATACGGCTTGAAGCAAAGCGGCAGCCGAACTTTCTTACTTTATTACTTCCTTCACTCTGACACTGTTTTAACTTTCAGCAACCTACATTCAACGGTGTAGATCACTCAATTAAATATATTATTTCTTGTTTATGAAAGGGCTTTATTTTCCTTTCATTTGACGACCCTTTCAAAAAAAAACTAATGGTGTAGTTCACTTAAATAAATACATATCGTTGTTATTTATAGAAGGGCGTTGTTTTCCTTTCATTTGACGATTCTTTTATTATAAAGCATTTTATAGAAGTTACAATGAGCTTCTCTATCTCCAAGCCCAGTCTGTGGACTCCATTCTCTATCCGTTCTGAGTCCTTGCAGAAAAACCAAACTGGGCCAACTTCACCTGTACACTCGCTGATAATGTGATATTCTCATTGATTTAAATGTCATCTAGGTGTGCCAAGATTTTTTTTTTCCTGAGACAGTATGGCATCGATGATGGTCTTCATTATTTGGGGAACCACGTTGAGCATGAACCCCATTCTGGTTAGGCGGTACCTTCTGCCATTGAACATTATGGTTTGGAATGGTCTGGGTGATTTTATAGGAGCTAATCTTTGCATGGACTCCTATCATATTTTGAAGCAAAACGGTTGTCAAACGAAAGAAAAAACAAAGCCCTTTTATAAACAACAATGATATATTTATTTGGGTGATATACACCGTTGGGTGTAGGCTGCCGAAAGTTAAGACAGTGTCAGAGTGAAAAAAAGAATTAAGAAAGTTTGGTTACCTTCCACCCACTGCAAGAAGATGTGAAAAATTGAATTGGAAATAAATTTTATCTAAAGTATTTCTAAGTCTATTTAAATTGAAAAACATTTTAAGGATATTTTTGTTTTTGTAAATTAACCAGGGACTATGTATACCAAGACTCTTATTCTGTGTTATTCTTGTACCTTATCGGTACAATCAACGACCTTTTATTTTTACACTGTTCACCTGCGTATGTCATTCCTTCCTTGCCATTGCTGTATTTTGTCTTGTGTCTTTCTATTAGTTGTAAAACCGATTATCAGCATCGGTCCCTGCGACAAATGGTGACCCTGACGTGATTTGATACAGGTAACGGTCAGCAAAGAAGATAGCAGAACTCCCAGACGAATAAGCAGTCAATATATCAGCTTCCCTGGTGCCTTTATTACCATACAACATGGTAAACAGTATCTATCTCCCTCCCACCGCGGGAAGATGTGGTACAAGATCGGGAGGTAGCAATAAAAAGGCAGCGACCAAGAAGTAGCACACCACTCTGATCTGTAAAATTGCCTGAGCAGCCCCATCAGCATTCTCCATTAGGGGTGCCTCAGGCGGTTAGCGATAAACTAACCCCTTCTCAAAGAGAGAAGATAAGGCCTAGGAGGGTAGACATCCGAGAACTGTACAGAACAATACTTCAGCCTGATAAAAATAAGATTATAGGAGCTAATCTTAGTTGTCTTCCTTTGTATTGAGATATAAGAGTTCTATTCCTTTGTGATAAGTTTTTAGAGCGATTACCCTTGCTGGTTGTTGTTGTTGGAAAACGAAGATTGCGGTTTGGACAAATGCACGTGTGTCTATGACTGGATTTATGTAACAAGTAAACTAACAATTAATACCATTAGTTGACTTGACCATGATATAGTATGCTGATTTTATCTGCTCTGTGTTAAGTAAAATTATACAAGGAATTTTATTTCATTATCTTTTCACTGACCTCTGCCCTTGTGTGTAGAGAGGGCGGCGCAAAAACAACAATTTTTTTCCTTAAACAACTCCAATCAGTTTGAACTAGGAAAGTCAAAATGAAGAGAAAGACACTAAATGCGCATGTGGAATGAGGAAGGAGACAGGAAGTCATTTTTTGATGAAACAAAAGTCATCTAACTCCCCTACCCCTATCATGAGTCGTTTGAAATGGATATGAAATCCAGCCAAATATCAATAAGAAAATAAAGACTTTATCGATTTAAAATAAATCAGCTTTTTCTTATTTAAAAAAAAGAAGTAAATTTAGACCAAAAAGCGGAAAACTCACATCCATGGGAGGCCCTAGTGATTTTCGCAAAAGCCGTTTTTTCTGGATTAAAAAAAAGAAGCGGAATTCCACTAAAAATCGGAGAACTCACATTTCTGTCTTACACATGAACAAAACAGGTCAACAAAAAAGAACTAAAAATCGTACTTATGAAAATATACCATGATTTATTTACGCTTATAAATTAACAAGAAGAATACCCGTCCTGGGACGGGTAAAATTAATTCCCCAAACAGAACAGTTTTGCACCACTTTTATGTCCCTTTACGAAGATTTGAATCAAGATATAATGCTACTAAACCTTATGTCTAGAATTCTTGATCAAAATCCATTACATGATTTTGATTCTAGAAAATGTCTAAAATTTAAGGTTTAAGCTTAAGGGTTCTTAATAAAAAATTGAAATTCAGGAAATCTTGCTTAATTGGTGTCTAATGACTATGGATCAATTTCATACAAATCTGAAATATTACAATTTTCAAATGGGATGTTATGCCCATATTATGCCCCCTAAAAGCCCTTTAAAATATTCAAAAGAAAGTGAAATTTGGTGAATATTTATTAATTGATGTCTTATACCTATTGTTAAAATTTCCCAAAAATCAGAAGTATTTGAATTTTCACAAAGGGTTTCCACCTCCTCTTTGCCCCCTTTGCCCCTTTTCCATAAAGCTAAATTAAACTAAATATAGCTCACATTAAAAACCCTTACACCTAGCAACTGTGTTCTTAAATTCTATACATACAAATATATAAACATATACCTAACTTTATATAAATAGAGATATATGAAACATGCAACAAATGTGAAAACTTCCTAATACGTGGAGATATGAAAAAGTTGGAATTACCAAGATATAACTGACAACATGTCACAGAACTTGTCTGTAATAAACAGGAGCAGTAGACAAACGAATGTTGTCACTCTGTCTTGGCTTTAAAAAGAAGCCTTTTGGTCGGGATCAAAGTGTAGTATCTGTCCCGATGTATACTGCACCCCATAGACTGGTATTGTCTTGGTCTTCACGTCTTGATTTACGCCGATCGATGGGTCTGTCCTGCGCAGTTCTAGGAGGTCCACCCTCCCAGGCTTTACCTCCCCTCTTTGGGGAGGAGTAAGTTTATTGCTTACTGTCTGAGGCGCCCCTACCGGGGAATGCCGACGGGGCTGCCCAGGCAATTTTTAAATGGCCAGAATGCTCACCTCTCGAGCGCTGGCTTATCTAATCCCACTTTCCTGACCTTGTGTCACATTTTACCGCTGTGGGAGGTAGATAAATAAATTGGCTAAGATCAAAGTGTAGTATCGGTTTCGATGGATACTACACCCCATACCGGTAGCGTCTTGGCTTTCGGGGCTTGATTTACGCCGGTCTATGGGTCTGTCCTGTGCAGTTCTAGGAGGTCCACCCTCCCAGGCTTGCCTTCTCACCCTTTGAGAAGGGGTTAGTTTATTGCTAATCGCCTGAGGCGCCCCTACCGGGGAATGCCGACGGGGCTGGCCAGGCATTTTTTTAGGGTCACAAGTGCTCTTCCTCTAGGGTGCTGACTTATCACATCCCACTTTCCGACGTTGTGTCACATTTTACTTTGTGGAAGGTAGATAAATACCCACTTTGTAGTGGTGGGGGAACTGGGGCATCAGTCACTTCAAATTTTTGCAAAAGTTTGATTTTTGGTACTATTTTGAAGCTTAGGGTATAAGTAACAATTTTGGTCTGAGTAGACAAAAATTACATGGATTCTTCATACATTGCTGCCATTTTCCAAGATGGCTGCCATCAAAATCAAATAATGTCAATATCTCGAAAACTATTCAACCTACAAACATGAATTTGGTGTCTGTATCTAGATTTTCATGGTCAAGGAATCAGATGAAACCATTTCCCCCTACATCAGAGTATTTACTTGTCCTGAAATGGTAAAATTCAAGATGGCCCTCACCAAAATCCTAAATCGGCTATACTTCCATTGATGATTAAAAAGGGAAAAAGAGCAAGGGATTTTACAAGCACGTTACCACCTTGATGGTCAGCACGAAAAAAGGGGGAAAAGAAGAAGTGAATTCTGAGTCAGTTCTTTTATATTAGTAACCATGCGACTGAATCAACTAATGGTTGACTGCTCCCATCGTTACGTGATCTGGACTCCACACATTAAGAAAAAGCAACCCCATCACTAGGTACAGTTATAGAGTTTTGTCTGTGTATGTAGGGAACCGATTCTGGTGGTGCACCGGTTCTGAGTAACGCTGATTGTTTCCCCTTGATTGTGTTCTACATGTATGACCTTTGCTAGAATGGTGAAACCCCTTTGTTGACTTTTAAAATAAGCTAGGGGTCTAGGCGTTCGTCTAGATGAAGGGGCACGTGTCGTTTAGATAAAAGATCTCTCCCCCCTCTCTTTCTCTCTCTCTAATTTGATGGATAACATCATCATTTAAAACATAGGAGATGACCGGGCACAGTGGATGACGTCACAACATGACGACGTCATCTAGTGCACAGGGACAAACAAGATAACAAACTTCTCTCACAAAATAATGGCGTCATTATTCTTTTCCTCACAAAATAATGACATCATCCAATGTGGATAGGAACAAACAATTAAGATAACAACTTTTTCTCACAAATTGATGATGTCATTTTTTCCTCACAAAATGATGACGTCATCAAATGTGCACGGGGACAGATTTTCTTTTTAACTATTTGGAAAATTACTGATGAAAATTTTCTATCTGCTTTTGGAGTAAATCTCCATTGTGAAATCTGGAGTGTAAGACATTAAGAGATTGTGTTGGAGATAAGCCCACAATTTAATCTATGTCCTCTTGCAATAGAAATATACAGTCTAAATCTCTGACCTCTCATTGGAACATCTAATTTTATATATAAAATATAGCCAGTCTTTTGTGGATATATAGATGCTAAATAGCCTTACTCATACAAGGTTAATATTTAATTCTCTTTAGTCATAAATAACTGGTAGAAAACAAGCTAAGTTCTTTAAATTGTATTTCAAATCAGTTTTATCAAAGACATACTTAATCTGCTTCGAAATTTCATTTCTTCTTAGTGATATTAAGAGGAAATAAGAGGACTTTTCCCCTATAAAAAATATGTACTACCACCGCTTCATTCAGAAGCGAAACAATTTCATTAACAGTCATCTTTCGCTATGCATTGTTATTTGACCGCTGAAGTAAATGGAAATAATAATATCAAAATACATTTTGTAGTTTACAACGGTAAAAAAATAATATATTATTTTATATAATGTTAATGCATAATATAATCATTTCTATTCAATAAAAACAAAGAAATTTATCACCCCCTCCTTTATTAAACTTAAATGTTTTCCAAATGAGCCGCAGATAGTGAAATTTAAATTGTAAAATCTTTTCATTTGATTACTGATTTTTTTTAAGAAATAGGATTTTAAGAGTTAAATTTATATATTATGGTATCGTTTGTTCAATTTGGTAAAAAAAGAAAAAGAAATGTGAAACAAAAACGAAAATAAAAAGACTCCCAGGTAATGTCAGGTATGTACAGCTCGTTGTTAATAAAGATAAAAGAATAATTTGTAAAGAAATCTCTTTCTGACTTTCTAAACAGAATATGATTTTAAAAACTTTTAGGTTAAATATCTCAAAACAGCTATGGTATACTGTGGCTGCCCCTTCCCACACTTAAACATCTATATTTTAAAAAGATTTTTCAAAATTTCTTTTTATTACTAAATATTAAGCATTAAAATACAAGATACATTATTTTATATAATTTTAATACATAATATAAAAATTTCTATTCAATAAAAAAGAAATTCATTGTCTCATCCTTTATTAAACTTACATGTTTACCAAAATGAGCTGCAGATAGTGAAATTAAAGTTTTAAAAAACACCTTTCATTTGATTACTGAATTAAAAAGAAAAGAAATAGGATTTTAAAAGTTAAACTTAAATTTTACTGTATGGTGTGTTCAATTTGGTAATAAAAAAAAAGAAACAAAAATAAAAACATTCCTGAGCAACTCCGGGTGTGTACAGCTAGTTGTTAAAAGAATAGTTCGTAAAGAAATCCCTTTCTAACTTTATGAACAAATTATGATTTTACAAACTTTAAAGTTAAATATCTCAAAACAGTTGTGGTATACTGTCGCTGTCCCCATTAAATATCTATATTTAAAAAACAAAAACAAAAAAAAAACAACAAAATAAATGACTTATACTAAACGCAGTAGAATTTTATTATCTACCGACTTGTATACTTTTAACGTGTAGAAACCGTTTTTAAGTTTTTTATTTCAAAATTTTATTTCATTCAAAGCAGTCTTTGCGATACGTGATAAAAAAAATGTCCACTTGTTGCTTAACTATTGGGAGACTTCATTCCTAAAGAGATGATATAAAAAAAAAGATTTATTCTACAACTAACCCTAAGTCACCCCCGTACTTAGGGTTAGTGGTAGGGTAAGTCATTTTATTATTTTTTTTACTATCTTTTGAGGAATGTAGCCCCGCCTCAACACTTAGGTGACGAGTGGCCATCTTTTCTCTTGTGTATCGTAAAGACAGCTTAAAAAACTTAAAAACAGTTTCAGCACATTAAAAGTATACAAGTCGATGGATAATTACATTCTATTGCGTTTGGTATAAGTCATTTTTTTTTTACGATTTCTGGCCTGTTAACTATTCTGCACTTTTACCAAGGACAGATTTTCTCATAATATTTTATTTACAATTTTGTAATTTAGTGTGTAATCTGTAGTAATCAAAAGAAATGTTGCAAAAAACATCTAAAAAATATAGATGCTAGAAGGGTGGGGGGGGCAGTATACCTTAGTCCTCACAACTACAAAAATTGCAGATAAAATCTTTTGGTACTATTGAACATCTTGACCACTGAATCCATTTCATTTCGGTTAATCTACGTTTTGTATTGTCTCCTCTTACCGACGTTAAGTCAATTTTGTACCCGATATTAACTCGTTCAGATCACTCATTCGTACCAGATATTTTAAATCATTTCATAAACTATATTATTTTTTATTCCTATTGCTTTTTTGTAATCATGCTCCCCAATATTATTATTTTTTTTAAACATTCCAATAAATTGTTTTCGTCAATAAATTATTTTTTAAAACGGTCTTTTAACCTAATCCTAATCTAACCCTAACTGGCAGTCTCTCGGACTTAGGGTTAGTGGTAAAAAATGTTTAACTGCCATAAAATAGGAAAATGGCCAAGAACTGAGAAAGCATTTTACGTTAATTTTATATAAGAAAATGATCCCCCGCTCTAAATTCTGAAAGATTGTTGTTGTATTTCTTCTTTTTTCATGGTGTTCACACGTAATCGCCTAAAAAAAGTAGTATCTCGTTTGTTTGTTTTTCAGCGGAGGGTGTTAATCTACAAATGTACAAAAACAAAACATTTTTCTCATTAAGGTCTTTTTTTTCAGGTAAAGAAAATAACGTAACATCGTAATAATAGACAATCAAAAATCGTCTAATTCAACGTCTAGGCACGAGCCCCGTGAGTCAGCCTGGTTGTTCCAACGCATCTCCCTGGCTATCATTCGTGGCAACGCTATGTCAGTAACGGCGGCGTCACTTCCGTTCTAATCGTCATCTGTTGACTCTTTTTCTTTCTCTGACAATTGTTTCAAGCCTTATTGTTTGTTTTTATTAAACAAATTGTTGTTCATTTCCAAATATTTATAAAAAACATTTAATAATAAAAAATAAAAAATCCCAAATGAACTGAAACGAAATCGCTTCATGAGCATGAGTTTTGTAAAACAGAGTTATGCCCCTTGAACAAAGCAAAGCACTCTCTAATTTTTATTAGTGACTTTTTAATGTAAACGAATCATCTAGACTCTATCACTATGTCAGCGGTAAGTCCAGACCTTATAAAACAATAATACGTTTTTATCGGCCCTTTTAAAAAGTTCTTATTTTTTTAAAAATGTTATTCTAAAAATTCCGCTTACCATTTATATTCGAATTATAATTTCGATGTCTTCATCGATCTAAATTTAAATTGTTTTTCAATGAAGAAACGCAGTAAAACAACCATGTGCTCTTTTTTCCATATTTTTTTATGCGCCGAAAACGAAATAATTAATTGAAACCGTGTTTTCTTTTATGAGAAAAAGAAGAAAAGAGTTTTTGTTCATAATTTTAATGTTATTTTTGCGAAAATAAATTCGCGTTTTAATACATGGAACCATTTCAAGAGTCCTTTTAGTTTTTCATGTACAAGCTTTGACTTGTTCTTTTCAGTTTAACTCGTTTTTAGAGAAGTAATTGTATTAAAAAATAATTTAAAAAAACTATATATTTCTCTACTTTTTTTTAAAAACCAAATTAGGTGTTTGATTATAAATGACCTTTTTTTTCATATTTTAAAAATTCTAAAATAAAGAATAAAACAAATAATGAAACTAAAAAACAAACAATTTCTTTTCGAATCCGTTTCCATGATAACGACACAAACAATACCACAGATCGTGATTGTTGTTTTCTTTTTAAAATCTTTTTTATCATTTAGATATGAATTATATTAAATTAAATAAATGAATATGCTATTCATAAAATTAAAAATATATATAATTGAATCTATGTAAAATATATTTTTCCTCAAAGGATATACTTGTGTAGGATTTTAATGAATTGGTATTCATAGGATTTCAGTACTTAGGATGTGAAAAGGCAGACGACACTAAGCATGCCAAGAGTAACAAAAAAATCTAACCCATCAAAAAAATAAAGCTAAAAAAATTCCTGAAAAAAAAAGGTGGTTTTCAAATCGTAAATTGCTTCGGCCATTTCCGGGACGTAAATCCTCTGGATACCCATTCCTTACAAGTACCATAAATTGTAAGGTAAATACGTCGTTTCCCAGCTAAAATTGTGGACAATGAATCGACTGCATTTTAAAAATTTTATTCCGACCTCACAAATGAGTAAGTAAACCCAAATAAATTTCGCAACTGTATTTCCCTTAAAATAATTTAAGATAAATTTGAAATTAGTCCTAAACAATTTGTTTGGGTTTACTTATTTGTGAGGTCGTAAAAGTACAGACGATTCATTGTCCGCCATTTTGGCTGGGAAACGACGAATTTACCAATTCTAATAATAATAAAATAAATCTCTGGTTATGCTTAATTTATTTGTTTGTAATAATTATTTTTATTTTTTACTAATGTGTCACTGCTTATCAAGGCCTAAAGGCCACTCGAGGATAAGAGGTAAATGAGTTTATCAGGTGGACAACACCGTGATGTTTCGTAACGATGGCTAAAACTGCGCAGAATTTTATTTAAGAGGACACCTCAACAAGAATTTGTTTACGTTGGACTTGAATACGATCATGTTGTAGTCAGCTGGGAAGTAGGCCCGCTGTATTGTTTTCCACAGATGAGTAGTTCTAGGAAAGAAACTGTTCATGGAAGCTCCGTTTAGTTTTAGGTACACAGAAGGGACAAGGGGAAATTTTTGACAGTTGCTCTAGCTAGATGAATTTTTGTTGTGAATGCTATACAGGATGGAAACATTGGAGCTCAGTCAAGCGCCTACCATGAAAATAGCCATACAGCAGAGAAAGACTAGCAACATCTCTTCTGTGAGAAAGTGGATGCAGAGAAGAGAAGACATCCCTCACTAGATTTCAAAGTCGCTTTTGTACTCTGTCAAGGCAGGAAAGTGTGCTCTGAGCGGCACCTCCCCAGACGTGGCAACAGGACTATACCTTAGGACGTATCTGACTCTTATACAGGTAGAGGAATGCGTCAGGTACTTTCTGGAGTGGTAGAATGATCCAACCATTTGTTTAGCGACCTTGGCAACAGATTTTATGTAAAGAGTCGCCAACTTAATAGGTCCATCACTATCCACCAAACTCCAGCCCCTATCCCACCGCCGCAATGTTGCTTCCTTGTGCCTGTTTTACAAGTACTTCAATGGACTGTGCTCTGGTGCCCCCACGACGCAAATTCACTAAACCAACCCGACAATCTGACAAATCCCATCCATTCACTGTGGAGGTCCCTAGATACCGAAGAGCTTTCTACTCCAAAAGATTCATTGCTCGTGCTGCTGGACTCTGGAACTCCCTCCCTGTTTTCCTGACGGTACTGACATGCAGAAATTTAAAACTAATGTAAACAGACATCTCGCTGCGCAGCTCCCAATTTAGGTTGACCCCCCCCCAAAAAAAAACCTCTCACCCTTTTTCTCAGTAGCCCTTTACGTCTACAGTGGCAGTCTGCCTTGTTTGGGGTGAACTATGTTAAAAAGAAAAGACTTCTCTTTCAGGTCTGGAGTGAAAGTCAGTCCTAGGAGCTTATCAAGGTAAAAGGTTTCTTCAAGGAGAGAGAGCTATTCATTTCGACTAGGGCAAAACGAGAATTTGAGAAGCTTGATTTTAGAGGTGTTAAAATTAACAAGCCACTTTTTGCACCATGTGCCCCAGGTCGGAAAAGAGAGAATCAGCAAGATCTTCATCATCAATGCTCTTTGAAGTGCTGCCATAGACCGTTGTGTCGTCTTCATAGATGTCAATGAATGATCTCGGAATATGATTTCAAATTAAGTAGGAACGAAAAAGAAATTACTCTTTAACATTTTACCGTTATTGATGAAAAAAGAAGTGGTATGCAGTGTTTCTCTTTCTATGTCATACATCATAATGGAATATTTTTACTGTTACAGACAGAAGACAATCTTTATAAACAGATGCACAATGAGTATTATTATTATATCAGTCGACTAGTGTGATGGCATATTTTTTTCATTGTACCTGTACCTGGTACAGCATTCACTCTGGGCGGGTTGAACCGGCTTCCTCCAAAGGAGGAAGTTTCTAGGGAGTATCAAATTCACAAGCGGTCCCCAGTCGCATGTATATACCGGTCAAGAGAGATGACGACGTTAGATTCTTGCATTTAGTTGTTGACGGCCTCCTACATACAGCTCTTGGTATTCCGAAATGGTCACCCATCTGGTACTGACCAGGCTCAACGTTGCTTAACTTCGGTGATCTAACGGGAACCGGTGTGTCAACGTGAGTATGCCGTATATGGATTATTCATTGCTTCCCAACTCGTCTATATAAAAGCTATTTTGAGAAAAAAAAAGTTGTTCACAAGCAATACTAGTACTTTAAGAAGTCCCGGGACTGACTAATAAAACAACTTTTCAGCAAAATTTGGCTTTATTTGTCAGCCTTGGTGATATACTGATTCCAACGCTTCTCTGAAAATCTGGTGCATTTTTTGTAGTATGATTTGTCTTTTGCCTGTAAATACACCTTAGTTTCTGATATCACTTCTTCATTAGAGCCAAATCTCTTTCCCTGGAGCATTCTTTTGAGATCTGCAAACAGCCAGTAGTCGTTGGGGCCAGATCTAGAGAATAAGGTGGGTGTAGAAGCCATTTGAAGTGCAATTTATGTAGTTTTACGACTGACCTGTGACACGGTGCATTGTCTTGTTGAAAGGGCATTTTTTTTACTCTTCATTTGTGGTCCTTTTTTGTTTGTTTTTTTACAATTTCTTGTTTCAAACGCACCAATAATGCTATACGTAAGGGGGAATATTTTTTTTTTAATCGAGAATTTATTTTGGCAAATATCTTTTTAGGTCCATATTCGAATTCATATAATCTTCATGACTGAAAGTTGTGACTAAATCCGTTTTATTTCAAGAAATATCACAAGAAATATTTCAGATACTTTGAGCTGACAGATACAGATTGCCTGAATATGACAATGGGAATCCGATGTTGCTCGAATGACGGACTTAGATTGCCTGAATAGAGAATAAACAACAGACTGGTTGTATCTTGAGCTGGCGTAAATAAATAGTAAGACCGTAATATTTGCTATTGATGGTTGTTCCTTTCTGAACAAAATATCCTGCACATCCCCAAATACGGAGGTCAAAACCTTGCCTGCTGATGGTCGCTTTGGACGGCCTTCACCTGCTGCTGTCCACTTAGTTGACTTCCGATTTCACCCCAAACTGAAGTGGTGGATCCATGTTTCATCCATTGTCACATAAATCTTTTTTTTTCCATTGAAACAGTTGCAAACAACACTATGAATTGTCGACGCGTTGTTCAAGGAAATGAGACCTCTGTTTTTTGTAATTCAGAAAAAGCGTAATTCTTTTTTCTTTCTTTTTTTTTACTCAAAAAAGCAGGAATTCTGCTTAAATCTTTTTCTTTTTATATAAAGAAGTCTTCTTACCATTTTAACTCGATTTTATATCTCTTTCTTTCTCTTTTCCTGTTTTTTTCTCTCTTCGTCTTCCTCTTGTCTTATTTTGTCTTTTTTCCCCCTTTTCTGGAAATGTTGATTTTTGCCAAATTTCAGACAATTCACGATGGGGAGGGTGGGGGTGGTGTAGAAGACTTTTGATTCATCAAAAAATCACATTATGTTCTTTCTCTTGCTAACGGCCATGTTTTTGTTTTTTTTTGTTTATTTCTTGAACTAAACATATTCATGTTGTAAACTTTTATTATACAAAAAAAACTTTGAACATTCTTTTTACACTAAAAGCTAATTTTAACCGAATTTAATGACTTCTTCCCTGTAGGCTACAGCATGGTCGTCTTCACATCACATCATGGCGATGATCGCTTTGCTTCAAATCCAATCTCAATAAACACTTGTCATAAATCGATCTCATAAGTCATAAAATTTTATTCATCCCATTTATTATTTTCAATTTTCTCATAATATTTTTCATCATTCAACTGACAATCTATCCATCTCATTAACCCTTATCCTCGAGTGGCTTTTAGCCTTGATACATGGTGACTCATTTAGTAAAAATAAAAATTTTGAATCGAAATCAAACACACACAAGGTTTATTAGAGATTATCAATTATTATTAATGGTAATAAAACTAAATCTTGATGCTATAGAAGCGTTTAACTTTAAGAGGATCAAACAATTATCATTAAGAGAAATAAAAAAAAAGGTATCAACTCATTTGACTTCATTTTTAGTCTAAATCTAGAAAAAAACATTTTTTTTTAATATTTTCAATTCTTCAGGGGAATTTATTAAAAAGTTGTAGTTATTTTCGAGTTTGTTCATATGCAAATAGAAACACATTTTGCTTCTTGGCCTTTTGGCCAAGATAAAAGTGTATTTTCTGTTCTAATGGATATTACACCGGTACCGTCTTGGCCTTCGGGTCTTGATGACGCCGGTCTGTGGGTTTGTCCTGTGCAGTTCTAGGAGGTCCACCCTCCCAGGCTTTGTCTCCCCTCTTTGGGGAGGAGTAAGTTTATTGCTTACTGCCTGAGGTGCGCCCCTACCGGGACATGCTGACGAGGCTGCCCAGGCAATTTTTGTAGGCCAGAATGCTCACCTTCTCGGGCGCTGGCTTTTCAAATCCCACTTTCCCGACCTTGTGTCACATCTTACCTTGTGCGAGGAAGATAAATAGAAGAAACACATGATTGGTTAACAAAAAAGGGATAGGCAGAGTACACATTACTAAGGCAGTAGTTTATACGATGTAAATACCTGAGTTCGAATCTCATGTAAGTCTAAAGGATTTTTTTTAACTGGATACGTGTTTTATAAAATTAAAGAAATTAACATAACATAAAAAATTACATAACTATTATTTTTTAAACTAAGTGACCATTTTTTTTTTTTTTTGATAATCCTCAAAAAAAGGTAAACATAAAGGGTATTCGGCATTAGTTCAAAGCGAATTATTTTTGCTTAAGATATACTTCATTCTAATGTTTTTTCTTGTTTTTTTTTGTTTTTGTTTCAAATAAATTTCACATACTTTTCTTCGTAGCAGCTATAAAGCAATAGAAGCTAGATAAAGATGGTAATTGAATTACCCAGGTACTGTACCAACACCGCTAAAGGAGCGAGTATAAACAAGTAAGACTATAATGAAAGCTAACAACCGTTGTTGCTGTTTTATTATTTTTCATTTATTTTATTTTTCCGATAGCCTACAGTCCAGAAAGTGCAGGAAATCCGTGAAGTTACCCGGATTGAACGGATTGGTAAGTACCTTTTCGTCATCATCGTCATCTAACAACAATTGTTATTGCCTCGAATAGAAAATCCAGGAAATCTATGAACACGAATTTGAAATTATTTTCTATTTTTATTTCTTGACTCTGACTCTTTGAAGTTCTGCAAAGTAACTCATCTTCCACAGGGTGCCTCCACCCCCCCCCCCCACAAATACCACCCATGGAATCGTTAGTAATATTTACAATTCTTTCTGCAATCCAACCATATTTGGTACAAATTAACTTCAGTCTATGCCTGACTTGTCCACCAAGTTTCAGTCATGAGTGCACAACAGTGTTTGTTTTTATTGCCGTTCAATGATAAGCACACCTGGTTATGACGTGCAAAATTGTCATTAACTCTGACATACTCTTTTCTTGGTATTTCCCTGATTTTGGCTGTGATGTCCCTCTTCAGTTCAGGAGTGATCAGGGGATTGTTTTGATAGGCATTATCTTTAACATAACCCCACAGATAAAAATCTGGAGGCTTATGGTCTGATGAATGTAAAACCCATTCAAGATCACACTTCTTACTGATGAGATGATCACCAAAGTATCCCTGCATGTCATTAAACGGCAATTAAAAAAAGACTTCTGAAACTTGGTGGACAAGTCAGTCATAGAGTGAAGTTTATTTTTACCAAAAATGGTTGGATGGTAGACAGAATTGTGAATTCTGTTAAAAAAATTATGAAGAATCCATGAGCGATTGCTCTTTTACCACATTACCTCGAGTGGAGTGTATTCTATGGATGACTTTTCAAACTTAAGTATTTTTATTTACCTCCTCTCCAGGAGGTTAGACACAAGGTCAGGTGTGGGTTTTTATGAAAGTTTTTTTGTGGAACGAACTGGATTCGAACCCGGCACACCCAGGTCCTTAGTCCGCGTTGTTAACCACTTAGCCACCGTGCCGATTCCATGGATGGATGGTGGTGGTGGTGGTCACTCTGTATATAATAAAATTGTCAAACAAATAATCTGTGTGTGGCAATTCATGTTCAAACTTTACTTTTTAAATTAACGTTATAATTTTAGACAATTTTGTCCAACGATTAATATAATGAATAAACAATAGTATAAGTAATTTCAAGTAAACTTCACAAAAATCCTTTTTTAAAAAGGGGGAGGGGGCAACATACAACAGCTTTTTTAATGAAATAGATATTTCATACCATGTCTTTCGAAAGAAAGAAAAACACATTATTTATGGAATTTAAATTTAAACATTTCGTAAGATGTTCTATCAGTTTTTTTTTATAGCAAAACCGATTTTTTTTTTAATGGCATATTCCTTAATTGATATCTTTCAATAAGAAAAATCTTAATATTTTCTTGAAGACATTAAGAAAAAGAACCCCTTTCTTTTTCTTCAATGAGTGAAACAAAAATGAAAGTAAACACTCCCGGGTAGATACAGTTAGTTGAGAATCATCATTATATTCGGCTTAATGTCCATTTTACATGCTGGCATGTGTTTGACAGCTTTAAGAAATTAATTTCAAAAGTAACCTATCGCTGACCAGACTTTTATTTATCCTTCTTTCCCTCAAGTCTATTTTCATCATTTGCTCACAGGTTTTCCTTGGCCTTCCCCTATGAACTGAACCTACTACCTCAACTGTTCTACATCTATTAACCCAAGAACTCTGATCCATTATTTTAGCGTGGCCATAACATCGAAGTCTACCCTTCTGCACACATCTCCCTATACTGTCCAGATTTAATCTTCCTCTGAGGTCATCAGAACTAAGCCTGTCTTTAAAACTCGCATTACACATCCATCGTATCATTCTCATATTTCTCTCCATGCAACGCATGTCCTCAACCCTTACTGGCCAGGTTTCATTTCCATATATCATCACACTGTGTACACATACTTGATAGAAAAAGCCCTACTGTTTCTGCTATCCAAGGGTCTGATGTTTGCAAGGATAAGCAATACATGTTCATGTTTTACTTAAGGTCTTTTTTTTTTTTTAATTCTCATCCATGCTTTAATTTTTATAGAATTTTGAAATTTCAAGTGGAAAAAAGAACAGAAAGAATAGGGACAATTCCGGATTAATAATGGTTTCTGTAAAAGAACGCAAGGTGCTCTTATAGAGAACACACCGTGTTTCCGTGACTTTGTGTCGTCAATGTTCAGACAGGTCTCGGAATCGCCCGACAGTTGATAAAACTATTAACCAATCAGGCTGCAAGCGGGCAGACGATAACTTTTGGAAGAAATTAATCGTGTTCAATAACAAAAAGTGAATTTCTATAATCTTTGTCAGCTCGTTGAATCACCCGAAGGACTAATTGAAATTTTGAAAAACATGTAAAAAACAAGCAAGCAAACGATAACTTTTGGAAGAAATTTATTTCTACGGATCTGCAGCGCGTTAAAAAAACAAAAAATGAGTTTCTCCGATCTGTGTCAGCGCGTTGAATCTCCCAAAGGACTCTGTCAGCAATGGTCACTTCTAGCAAAAGACTAATCCTAAACCCTAAAATGTTAAAAAGAAAAAACAAGAAATTGGTTAAAACAGTGGTTTTGTTGTTGGTTATATATATATAAAAATCATCTTTTAAATCTTTTAGGTGAACAAAAAAAAAAAACATTTGATTAACAATGGTTCCTTTGACAAAAAAAAAAAAAAACATTTAATTAATAACAGTTGTTTAGCTATGGTTTGTTTGTTCTTTATTTTCAGATATGTATTTTACTTTGATTTTCTTCGTCTGAATTTATTGTCTGCCAGTCTTCAATTTATCGTTTACCAGTTTTCAACTCGTCAACTCTCTGGCACTTCCGAGACCTGCCTGAACGTTGACGGCACAAAGTTACGGAAACATGGTGCATCTCTATAAGAGTACCAAACTCAAAAATGGAATTCTATTTTGCATCTTGGTCACCTTTGCGTTCTTCTATCTTCTTTGCGTTCTTCGTCTATGTCGTTTCAAAACCAGCAACTCTCAATGGTGGTTTTAGTTAATATTATTAATAATTATTTCTCAAACAGTTAATGGAAATAAATATTTGTGATGTTAGTAGATTAAAATCTCTCTCTGGATTTGATTAAATTTTGTATAATTTTATTTTCATTGATTTATTATTTTTTTTTTCTCTCACTAATGTAAAATGCCCCATGTTTGTTTGTTTTCTATCCAAGGTGCCCATTCCCACATCCGTGGCCTTGGTCTAAATGATGGCCTTGAGGCCAGGGAGATCTCACAGGGAATGGTCGGTCAGGCCAAAGCTCGAAGAGCTGCTGGTATCATCATGGAAATGATCAAGGTAAGTGAACAAGCGAAACCTTGTAATCATTTGCATCAGTACGGACTGTAAGAAAGAGTGATCAGTAGTTTTTTTGTTTGTAAGTAATAAACACTGCGTTGATCATTTGATATCATTCTTTCAACTTTTGTAATAATATTTAGATGCGGGTATGTGAAGATAGGGTGAATGGTTAGTTAGTATGGTAAATTTCCACATGAGGTTAAAAATAAGTAGAGTAATCCCAACATGAAAAGTTCTAAAACAAAAAATAAGCTTAAACCCAGTTCCCCAACCTCTAACGTGGATCCCTACTATCAGGTCTCCTTTTCCAACATTAGGGGTCTGCGTTCCAGAGGTTGAAATCCACTTACAAGAGACTAAATCAGACCTGTTCTTTCTGTGTGAAACTGGCATTAGTCCATCACCTTCTACCGATGATTTCATGATTAGAGGTTACATGAGCATGACATCAAAACCCGACCCTAAAGATCGTCATGGAATGGAAGTTATGCCTACATTAGAGACGGCTTTTCACGTGGCAGGGACATCTTCAAAGAAGACCCTGAATTGCCCTATATGTGTTTCCAGGTAGCACTTACTCACAACACCGCATTCATCTTTAGCCTCTATCATCCCCTCAGTGACAGAGTTACTATGTTTTATGCATATACATGTCTGCTATAAAGCATAGGTGTTTTATGCATAGACATGTCTGCTATAAAGAAAGAATAACACTGTAAAGAGATTTTTAAAACCCAATTGCATTTGTGATGTTTCTTTATTAATAGTGTTTATGAGAAATTTTACCTGCTGATGAAGTGGAGGCACTATGGGGATTGAACAATACCCCAGCTACGTTTCACCTTATTTTCACTTGACCACCCACTGTTTCCTTCATTTACCCTTTCATTCGGCAGGCAATGACTGGCTGAGTAGCATATGCAACATTTATTATTTTTATTCTCATGAGTATTTTATAATAAAATAAAAAAAATAGTTAATCATAAATTTATTATGAATCCATCCCTTCCCGATCAGGGAAATATACTGAATAAGGAAGTTTGCAATTTCACGTTTGAGTTTCTCTAAAGGTCTGAGGAAGTTGACTCTCGATAGAGAGGACAACTGAAACATGTATGCACATATGTAGCCAATAATGTTTGTACAAATAAACATTTATACCATGTATATATATATATATATATATATACACACACACACGGAACTTCCATCAGACTACCCGGACGCAAGTAAGATTGTAATATAATATAAAGGAAAAAAAAATATATATATATACCGTATTAATAAAAAACGTGGAAACTGCATAACTCATTCCACCATTAAATATCTTAATTTGTTTCAGTTGTGTCTATCCGTTACACCTCTGCATTGTATTGCCTTCTACAAATTACCTTTTATATATATATATATATATATATATATATATATATATATATATATATATATATATATATATATATAGGATCAAATATAAACCAAAGTAAAACTTTTAGTAGATGGAACCTATTGTGAAGAGGATTAGCTCAATATACGAGATAGAGCAATTGTAGAGATAGAAGAAAAAAGAGTGATAAATATGCGACGATTGTCCAAATTTATTTCAAATTTCAATTGTTCAATGCAATACACCTTGCATTGAACAATTGAAATTTGAAATAAATTTGGACAATCGTCGCATATTTATCACTCTTTTTTTTCCTTCTCTCTCTCTCTCTCTCTCTCTCTCTCTCTCTCTATATATATATATATATATATATATATATATATATATATATATATATATATATATACGTATTATTAAAAATAACCGACAATTTTTGTCTGGCTATTTTAGTATTTTAGACTTCACTTATGAACTTAACATTGATAAAAAAACTCCCTTTCTTAGACGTCTTAATAGACACAAATCATAATGAATTTGTAACATCTACATATAAAAAACCTACTAACAAAAACCCCTGTACTCTTAACTTCGTTAGTGAATGCCCCTTTAAATATAAAATAGCCATTATTAAAAACCTACTAACGCGAGCTAAATTAATCTCTTCCTCCCCTATTCTCTTTCAAAATGAACTTAAAAATATAAAACAAACCCTTGTAAATAATGGTTTCCCTAATTATATTATAGACCAACAAATTAAACTATTTAAAAATAATGCTAGTAACAAGAACAATGAATCCATTTCTCCACTCGACAAGACTATCAAACTATTTTACTGTAACCAATTTCACCATAACTATAAAACAGATGAACAGGTCTTAAAAAATATTATTAATAAAAACGTACTTCCCACCGACCCAAATAAAAAAGTTAAACTAATTATTTACTACAATAAAACTAAAACTACTAATCTTATTATTACAAATAATTCTTCTCCCTCGATTAGAGTCTTGGATAGGACGGGCCTAGTATACGAGTTTAAATGTCCTTTGGGAGACTGTGTCTCCGACAACCAACAAGAACACGTATATATTGGCTCGACCACCACGACTCTGTCCAGGAGGTTGACCATGCATCTATCCGATAATAGTGCTATAGCTAGACACCTTACTAATGAACATTCCTGTCCCCGCTCTCAAATCCGAAAACTTCTCGTAGACAATACTAAAATCCTAGAACATAATACTAATACTCAAAAACTCCACATACTAGAAGCTCTACTCATTAAAACTAAAAAACCTGCTATTAACAAGATTAATTTTAACACTAGCACTAATATACTTAAATGCTTATAATACCTAATAAACATAGTTAAATTTTCCCGCCATAATTAATTATAAATCTCACTCCAGGTCTTTACCTGTTTGTCATTATTCCACTGACGATGGACCCAGACGGGTCAGAAAGTACTCTGGACCAACATGTACACTATGGCAGTTTCATCAGCCAATTTCCTTCCGAGATTAAGATTTTAATCCGGAAAATTGAAGGGATCAACACTAAAATAGCCAGACAAATTGTCGGTTATTTTTAATAATACGTGTCTTAAAGAAAAAATGCTGCCTCGATACACATATATATATATATATATATATATATATATATATATATATATATATATATATATATATAATATTGAATTTAATTGTTTGTTTTCTTTTTAATTCTAGGAAGGAAAAATTGCTGGACGGGCTATCCTCATTGCTGGTCAGCCTGGGTCTGGAAAAACTGCCATTGCTATGGGTAAGGTGTTTTTTCTTCTTCAAAAACAAAATGAAAAAACCTACAAAAATGTCTTTTTTCTTCTAAATTCTCTCTTGCTGAATTCTTAATATCTTTATATTGGTTAGTGTTTCTATGAAGATATTTTAAAGAATTCCTAAGAGGAAATTGTTCCTTGTTTTAAAATTTTGCCTGGTTTTTGTTCTTCCTAGGCATGGCTCAAGCCCTTGGTATAGATACACAGTTTACAAGCATTGCTGGTAGTGAAATCTTTTCTTTGGAAATGAGTAAAACTGAAGCTCTCACTCAGGCTTTCCGCAAGTCTATTGGAGTCAGAATAAAGTAAGATGTATTATTGGTCAATTATTTATGAGTTTTCGGTTTAGGCTTTGGCCGTTCCTATAACAGGTCAGTTGATCGTGCAACTGGGGTCTTTTACTGGAGACGATGTGAATTTTCTAAGATAAATAATATAGCAGTTAAAAACAGATGGAGAATTCCCCTGTGAGATTTGTTTGATGTTTTTATGTGTTTTACATACCAAATAATAAAAACCACAATGAGCTAATTGATAAATTTGACAAATTCCTTTGAATGAAGAGACAGGTAACTTTTAATAAGTGATTTTTTATTTCAATGTGGGATTTTTTTAGACAATTTGTATTCAATCATGGCCATGGTTAGAATCCTTTCAGAATGAAATGTTTTAGGAGCAATGACAGTGAAGTGTTAGCAGCTAAAAGATCTCTGCTAATTAATTGTAAAACTTGCCGCCAGTAAAAGACCTTAGTTGCATGATTGCCTGACCTGTTAAAGGGATAGCCATGGTTTAGGCTTATTTAAATTCTGGCTAAAAAATGTCTTCTTCTTGTGTTTATCTTGATGTAATTTTTTTCTATATTCTTACAAAACACTTTGTCGTATTTCTTTTTTTTACATATGAAAATCTATAGAGACTTTAAAAAAAGCTAAAATTTGTTTTTAATTTTAAAGATTGTGCAGGGAAAGAATGTGGAGACAAAGCTGGCAATATCCTTTTATTTGTTGAATTGCTTCTCTAGCTAGCCTCCGCCAAAGATTAAAACTTAGAATTACAGTCGGTTTATGATCAAGATTTATCATGAAGGAATAATGGAGCGAATGTTGTCCTTCTCTGACAGTTGCTGCCATCATCATCGGTTTAACATCTGTTTTACATGTTGGATGCCTTTAAGAAATTGACTTCCAAACTAACCTATATCTGCCCAGGTCTTTATTTATCCCTCTTCTCTCATATCCATCCTATCCTTATCACTTCCTCCCCTGTTTTCCTTGGCTTACCCCTGTCAACTGACCCTGCTCCCTCATCTGTTCTACATCTATTAACCCAAGAACTCTCATCTATTTTTTCAACGTGACCATACCAAAGGAATCTCCCATTCTGCACATATTTCCCTATATTGTTCTGATTTAATCTTCCACTGTGGTCATCAGATGTAAGCCTGTCTTAAAGACTCACAATTATGATGAATATTATGAGAGGATTGAAAATAATGGATTGAATGAATAAAAGTTGATGACTTATGAGGATGATTTATGACAAGTCTTTATTCACATTGGATTTAAAAATGACCATGTTGTAGCCCTCAGTAAAGCAATCTTGTGGCAGCATGTTCTACAGATAAGAAGTTCTTAAAAAGAAAATCTGTTTTGCATTAAGCACACGGAGAAAGAAAGGAAAATGGTAGCAAGATATGAGTTCTTACTGTGAATGTTTTACAAGAAAGAACTAGAGATTGGAGCTCAGTCGGGCGCTTTCCATGGAAATAATGACAGAGAAAGACTTACAACAGCTCTTCTGTGAGAAAGGGCATGTAAAGAACAAAAGAGATTATCCCTGACTAGATTGCAAAGAAAGAGTGCCCTGAGCGGTACCACCTCAGATGTGAAAGCAGTACTCCATCTTAGGACGTATCTGACTCGTATATAGGTAGAGGATAAACAATAATGGTTGCCATTGTGAAGACAAACCAAAACAAGTCAAATTATTTATAAAACAATAATGTGAAAGAAAGAGAAGTAAAGAGACAGATACAGACATAGGTAGATAGAGAGGGGGAGAGAAAGAAAGAAAGAGAGTCAACAGATGACGATTAGAACGGAAGTGACGCCGCCGTTACTGACATAGCGTTGCCACGAACGATAGCCAGGAGGATGGGTTGGAACAACCAGGCTGACTCACAGGCTCATGCCTAGACGTTGAAATCCTCCGCCCAATGTTCTGAAAAAATTTAACAGTCTCTGGGCCAAGCACACCTGACGTTTCCACTGAAATTGGTTGGAAGACAAAACGGTCAGTGAGCGAGCTGTATTTTTCTTGTTTCGGCGAGCAGAGCCGCCGTGCCGGGCTTCACTGCGGATTCCGCAATCCTTGCTGGTGAAAAGGAGTCAGAACAAGTGGCGTCCCAGATCAGTGGCTTTCCGGCTTGGAAAGCAAACACAGTCATCCTGTCAGGCCTGCGACTGTCGCCCCTGTCCAGACCAACTGGTTCAAGGACTGATGCAAAACCTGCCGAGTCGAGACCTCGCCTAACTACGTCGTTAAGGGCAGAGTGGCGAGGCAGGCAGCCGGCACTAAATCGACAAGAGAGATGATGCAGGGCAAACTCGTCAACGACCCACAGTGGGCCAAAACAGGTTTTTGGAGGACATTTGGGCATAACTTTAGTTTTACTTGTCCATATAAGCTGTTTGAGGGCTCGTTAGAAGCGAAATTTCAAGAGCTTTTCGGAAAAATCAAAAAAATTCATAAAATCCATTTTTTGGGGGTCTGGGGCCGAATTTCCATATTTGGGCATAACGGCCCAAAATCACATTTTTGGCCATATCTTGGCACAAAATTGATCATAGAAGCTCAGTGAGGGCTCGTTAGAAGCGAAATCTGAGGGCCTTTCTAAAAAATCCAAAAAAATCTGGTAACATGTGACATGAAGTAGTATTTGACACACTTCTTTTCTTTCATTTGCACACCTTTTTACACACTTATTTCCTGTCAAAGCATTTTACAGGAAATCACTACAGAATCTTCAAATCTTTGTTTTGTTTATTTAGATGGAGTTACTATCAAAAATGGAAGCGGTCCGCGATAACGCACTTTTCCAAGTGTTTACTGTAGAAGATGCAAAAACTAGAGATCCTCTATCCATCACCGCATGTGTTCGATTGCTGGAGCAAAAGTATCTCATCCAGTTAACAGAGGAGCAGAAAGACGAGGTCAAGAAGTCGCTCAAAAGGTACCATTCGCTGAAGAAACGACGATATACAGATAAACGGATTGCTGTTAACTGGGATGAGCTGAGCTCACTAGGTGAAGCTGAAAATGTTGTGTTCCGCTATTACAAGAACCCCTCGACGCAAACTGCATCCAGGAAAAGGCCCCTTGAAGAGTTGGGCAGCCTAAAACAGTTGTTGAGAAGAACCGATGATATCTGGGCGAAAATTCAGGCAGTGGCTGCAGAGGAGAAAGTGACTTCTTTCCCAATTGATGGGGTTATTCCTTATTCGTTGCCCTGATCGGGAGTCGAGAGATTTTGGTAATGCTCTTTGGAGCAAGTCCACACGTGACACAAGCGAGAAACTTCCTGTTGACACGGCATTGGTTCTGTATACGGACTGCAATTTGGGGAGAAACGCCTACACCACCCAAAAGAATGTTCTGAAATCAGCTGGGCATGACATCCTCCCAGCTTGGATACACTTGCGAACGAGACAAAGAGAGGTGACACCAGTGGTGATTCCCATACCTCAATGTTATACTGGAGTGTTTTGGCACGGTGTATATTTCAACTATGTGGATGCTTTGAAGTCTACCATCGCGAGAGTGTTGCAAACCATCCCTCCAATCAAAGAGGAGCATCTTGCCCTAAAATGTAAATTTGGGTTTGATGGAAGTGGAGGACACAGTATTTTCAACCAGGTCAACAATGATGAAACGAACAATTTGATATTGACTGTTGTGTGCCCACTTGAGCTGAAAGACCAGCATGGCGAAGTTGTTTGGACCGAGCCCTCTCCGAATTCACCCAGATCTCAAAGACCAATAATGATCCACACCAGCAAAGAATCATCTGAAACACTGCAGTCCCTTCAATTGTTCAACAACGACATCTCCAAAGTTGAAAGTGAAGGTTTTGTTGTTGAGATGCCGGAAAACAGAGCCGTGAATGTTAAGTCGACCAACGTTTCATACTGCCTGGACAGAAAAGCTTCCAACATATATCTTGGTCTGGGAGGTGCATATTGTGATCTGTGTCACCACTCGAAAGAGGATTGCCTAGACATCGAGTTCATTCAGAACGGCATCAATATCACACGTGACATCACTTCCCTGCATTCAATCTTCAATGATCTGGAACAAAAAGATGGTTCTCTCCTGAAACGCACTGACGATTATGATGTACGTGCTGGTGTCACTGCTCGACCCATTGCAAACAACCAAGTTGTTTCCATCCAAGTACTCCATGGTCTCATGCGTTCAGTTCACATGCTTATGAAAATTATCGTTCATCTTGTCGCTTGTGTGTTTGACTGGTCAAAGGCCAGCCATAATCATCGATTTTTGGAAAAGGCTCGAACAGATCTTCAGCAGAAAATCAAAGATGCCACTGGAATCAAATGGGATTATGCTGATGCGACTGGTCAAACTGGGACAACAACTACCGACGACTCCTCCACGATGTTGCTGTTCGGAAATTGGTGACGGATTCAGTACCTGAGGCAAATCGATCTAAAATGGAAGTCCTTGGTCAGCGTTTCTCCATTATCCTCCGAGTGCTGTCGTCGAAAAGAAAAGTTGATGTCGAGAAGTATAAACAATACTGTATTGATACAAATGTCTTTCTCCTGACTCAATTTCCTCGCGTTATCTATAAGAATCTTCCAGGACCATGGATCAGTATTACACCATCGATACATAAAGTGTTGGCTCATTCTTGGGAGTTGATTCAGCATAATGATGGACATGGACTTGGAAATTTGGATGAATCAGGTCTCGAAGCGTGCAACAAAATTCTTCGTAACATCAGAAAAACATTGTCGCAGAAGATTTCCCAAGATGCAAACCTGACGGACACTCTGAATCGGTTGTGGTTGGCATCTGATCCAGTAGTGAATGCTGAACGACTGAAAGCCAAACCGTTTTGTAAACTGTGCGAATTAAGAGGACACCACACACGGTACTGCCCAGAGAAAGTGCATTTCAGCGTCGAGAATGAAGAAGATACATTGTTTGCATCGTTGTGTTCTTGAATTTTCACCAAAAAAAATTTTTTTGAAAAAAAAAAACTTTTGCCCCCTAATTCATTTTTATCAATTGTAGATCACATTTTCAGTTTTTTTTTCGTTTTCAGTGTACTTGTGGAGGGGGACTATGCACGCACGACTTGTTTTTTGAAAAATCTGGGATAGGGCACATAGATCTGCTTGGTTTTTCATAATCTATACCTCCATAGCTTTCAGAAACATATATGGTTTGGTATGTGCCCTATCCCGGTTTACAAGTTATTTTCTGATGAATATAGAATTTTATCGCTAATTTGAGCCAAAAAAGAGGGAAATTTAGCTAAAATTTTCCTAATTTCTTTCATAAAAAGAGCTAAAAATCGACAAATTGGGTCCCAAAGTAGTCTATTTTTGCATTTTCACAAATGGTTATCAATAAAACAAAAAAACATGCAATAATAAGTAATTCCACACTGATTTTTGCAATTTAATCATGGAAATCTGAAAATTATAATTTTTGGGGGGAAAAATCGTGGATGTTTCGTGTGAGCCGGAGAAAAATGCGAAATATCGCGAATTCAATGTTGCATATTTTTTCAACCGTTTAACGATTTGACTTACTTTTTTTTTGTTGAATCAGGAATATAAAGTAGTTTATAAAAACACCAAACATCAGCAATTCCTCCGACATTCTTTTTTGCCTAATGTCCATCCCCCAGCCCACTGTGCGACCTGACCACAACGACACCGGTGTGAGTGGCACAAACAGAGTCCCAGACTTTGTGAGACAGTGATCCAGATAATGTCATTGTCCAAGAGGGTTCCAAGTGTTGCTGAAAGGATGGCACTGAGCCAAGCACCGCTGTAAGCCGGTAGAGGATTGTATCAGGAGTCAGATGCTTTATGGAGCAGTAGAATGATCTAACCATTTTTGCAGTAACTTAGCGACAGATTGGATATAAGTTTTTCATTTTAGAAGAGAAATTTGGTTTTAGAGATATTAAAAGTTTAGGAAAACCAAGCCCCCCCCCCCCTACTCCTAAAAAAAAATCTCAAAAATTGAACTGTTAGCTTAATTAATCTGATGATTATTTGTAAATTTGCCTGTTTTTTGTTTACCAAGATTTGTATTTTGCTAATTAAACATTTTGCAAATTATTTTTAATGTGTTTCTACTACTTTGCACATCATTCAAGTTGTTTTTATTTATTTATTTATTTTTTTTTGCGCTCTCCTTACTTCTCAACATAACACGCACACACAGGGCAGCTTAAGTTGGGATAGTCATCTCAATTTCAGCTTTTTTTTTTTTGCCATTGGCTACTTACATCTTGTACATATATGCAGCAAATATATCACAAAGTAACAAGCATAAAAACATTATTAGAAAATATAGCTTTTTGATTTATAAAAGAAATTAATCTCTGAACTTATTTAGTAATAAAAACAATACAGTATTAGCAAAGTAATAACACCTGGACATACAAATGAAGTAACAACTGACTGATTTTATGAAATAGAAAAAAAAACTGTTTGACCTTGGATGTCATCATGAAGGTTTATCAGTCATTAAACAAACAGTTACTAATGCACTTATAAAATTCTGTATTATGTATTATCTCCTAAAACTATTAGAATTAGCTGAAAATGTCTCCAACATTCTGTAATAATTTTTTTTTTTTTTTAGAGAAGAAACTGAAATAATAGAAGGTGAAGTTGTTGAGATTCAGATTGACAGACCGGCCACTGGAACGGTAAGATTTTCATTAAAATATCATTTGGGCAATCTGGAGAATCCTATTTGACAAAAGGTTTAAGAATAACAATGATAAGGATTTTAACTCTTCATAGCCTTAAAGAAAACAAAACCATTTCTAATAATAAATGGTAAACCTGGATTTCAAACGCGTCTCTGTAATTCTTGATTCTACTTGTTTTCTATCTACTTCCAGGGTGCTAAGGTTGGTAAACTGACATTAAAGACAACTGAAATGGAAACTATTTATGATTTGGGACAAAAAATGATTGAATCTCTGACCAAAGAAAAAGTTCAAGCAGGGTAGGTATCAGGTGGCTCTGCTTAGGAGTCTGTGCGTGATTTTTTAAAAAAATTAAAATTTCCTTGATATAAAAAAATTAACTTTCCACATATCAGTATGTAAATATGCATGTTTTTACTTTATTTTTATGGCAAAATAAAACAACAACTATTTTTAAAGATGCATGCAACTCTGTTGAATTTAATTTTTTTTTAATATTCTTTTAAAATATACACTTGATTTTCAATTGAAGAGAATAAAATTAAAATAATGTTAGTTTTCTTTATAAAATTGTAGATTTATTTTTTAATTAACTCTTAATCAAATAATACCAGTACGAGTAATGTTAAAAAACAATCATGTTTCAAGCAAAAAAATATATATAGTAAGCCAATGGACTTTACTTTAAAAAAAAAACATTAAATTAATTCATATTTTCCTGTTAAATTTGTTATAAATATTAAAACCAAATTGTCTTTCATTTCATATTTAATTAAAACCCGATAATTTACTGAATAGTACAATACTGATATTGGTTTATTGTACGCAAACACCTTTTCCCTACATTTTATGATTTGATATTTTTTTATATGCATGTAAAGTTTCAAATAATAAAAAAAAAAAATTATCTGGTTTTAAATTGTTGTTTTGAAGAGGCTTCATCTAAGAATTTTCCATAATATTTCTAATATTTCTTGTAAATAAAAATTAAAAAAATGTAATGATAGCACTAAAATTTTAAATAAATAGATGTTTTTGTCCGTCAGTCACATATTTTTTTAATGTAATAAATACATTGCAGAATTTGTCTAATTTCGGAATATCAGAGATCTTAACTACTTTTAGAAATGAAGAATATTACATTAATAGTAAATAATAAATTCTTAACAAATAAAGCAGATGTTAGAACCGGAAACCGAAACCTTGAGATCTTCAGTCTGATGTTCTACCAACTGAGCTATTTGGACTTTCTTATGAAAAGATCTTAAAACATTACTAATAGTTATAACTTTGGCGCGCCATCATAGATTTATCATTTATGTCATGTTTCAAAATATGAATTCAACATAAGCAATAATAAAAAAATAAATGAATGGGTAAACATTATCAATAGCGTTGGAAATTCTTTTAATAGTTCCGAACAATTTATTCTGCTTTAACTATGTTTTGTATGTAGTTCTTTCACAATTATATAATTCTCCCAGCCTAGCAAAACTATGCGACCAGAGGGAGCATATATTTGCTAGTGTGATAAAAAAAAACAATTGATTTAGTAATACAAGATGGTGACATGTTTGTTTGTATAAAAAATACTGTTTAGCTTTTTTTTTTACTTTTCAAAAATCTATTAAAAACGTGTTTAAAATGTATTTGCATATTTATGTATGCTGAGGCTCGTTAAATAATTTGACAACGTTAAAAATGTTGACTTAAATTGATTTCCTATTCAATGTAACTTTTTCAAGTGTCAAATTTCTTGGATGGTCCATTTTGAAATCTGTGTCGATCCAATACATTTTACAGGCCATGTTTAATGTTAACCCAACCCTTCCCTTTGATGCAATGAGGAGGTCCAACTCTGGAAGTGGGATGGCCAGGATTAGGCAACTTGAATTACAAACTGAACTGTCGAAAGACATTAGCACGGTACCGTGTCTTGCAATGTAGTATAAGAACATGGTCTTGAAAAACATTTGCTAGGCTTAGATCTTAACACAAAATGTGACGTTTATGTCAGTAGTAAGGGGGGGGGGGGAATGGGGCGTAAAAGATCTCCCTTTTCTCCTTTTCCATTAATTGTGTATAACAAGAAAACAAACTAGTGTAAAAAAAAATCTGAATAAAATACTTAGCAAGTAATTATTTATAACCTGATCTCTCTTCTATTACATTCGCAACATCCTTTATATTGCCGTCTCATCACTTGATTATATTTGCTGGAGAAAGATTCTCCCATAAAGATAAAAATCATGATTATGAAACATGTCATTGTACCATTGTAACTTTTCTCACTTCCGACATTTCTTTTCTCTATTTTTATATATTGTTACTTTTATAGGTCATCAAATCTGGCTTTTGAGGAGTGTGTGTGTGTGTGTCTTGATAATTTTATTACAAAAATGAATTTGTTTTTGAATTCTCTCGATTTATTTATGAAAATCCTCCTTTTTGTTTGGTATTTGATCCATTTCTTTGCCTCCTTCATTTTCCTTGTAGCGATATAATCACTATTGATAAAGCTACTGGAAAGATATCGAAACTTGGAAGATCTTTTACTCGAGCTCGAGACTATGATGCGATGGGGCCACAGGTAAAGATTTAATGTTGCCAATTTCTATATTTTCGTTATGAAATTTCAAGAGTTTTACATTCATTTAGTTTTGCTCAATTTGTAGTGTTAACAAAAAAAAAACATTTGTTTCGAATAGTTTTGTTTACAAAAAATAATTTGTTCCTAATCATCAGACGTTATTTAAATTTATTTTTGTTTTTGTCATTGTCTCAACTAGTTCATCTCTCATCTGCTTGATTTCTAATTTGATCTGCTCGTCGTTGTAGACTCGTTTTGTTCAATGTCCTGAAGGTGAACTACAAAAGAGGAAAGAAGTTGTTCACACGGTGACCTTACATGAAATCGATGTCATCAACAGTCGCACACAAGGCTTTTTGGCACTTTTTTCAGGTAGGTAAAATCCATTTGCAGACATTTTTTATCTGTTTTTTTTTCTTTTTCCTGTTTATTTTGGGAAGAAATATTCTTTTTAAACCTTTGGCCTTTCAGCTGGGGCTGTGGAATATGCCGAGTGCACCTCTGCAGTGGGGGTAAGATCCCTTTCACAATGGAACCACCTGTTTGCTATGGGTGTCGTTTTGTAATGATTGAGGATAGGATCCTGATGGCTGAGCAGTTCATGTCCCAGTTGCAAAAGTAATCACTTGCAACACTCTACTTTGGCTCACTCAGAGCACCCTCTCCTGTCTTGACAGTCAAAAACCGACTTCGAAATCTAGTGGGAGATGTCCTCTTCTCTTCCCTAGTCACTCTCTCACAGAAGAGATGTTGCTAGTCTTTCTTTGCTCTACCGTTATTTTCATGGTAGGTGCTTGACTAAGCTCAGATCTATGGTCCCCCCTTGTAAAACATTCAGAACAGGACCCCGCCTAGCTACTACCACTGTCAATGATTTCCCTTTCTCCCTCTACGTGCCAAGACGAAATGAAACTTCCATGGGCAGAGTATCTTTCGTAGAACTGCCCGTCTGTGGAACACAGTGTTGCGAGCCTGCTTCTCTGGCGACTACAATATGGTCGTCCTCAAGTCCAATGTAAACACGTTCTTGTTGAACCGTCCCCGTAAATAATCAAAGTTTGCCCCGCTACAACCATCGTGCCGGTGAACGCGAGGTTGTCTCACGATCTACCAGTCAAACTCTTTAACCCATGTTCTCAAGTAAAACTCTTTAACCCTTATCCTCAAGTGGCTTTTTGGCCTTGATGACCTTTAATGTATAAAAAAAAAAAACTTAGACTAGATGAATGGTTGGAGAGGCCTGATCCGAACAATTAGCTGGTCATATCACGCCTGATCATATATAACCGACACCAAACTTAAATCTAACATCTCACATCTTTCTAAATCCCCCATGAATAAATGACTAATCCATTCAGAAATGTACGATAAGAAACGGTTGTTAAGGATTAATCATTTTGAAAGAAAGGAATTACAGGTGTTTGAATTTTCTCTCAAAACGAGTATATCATCTATGTATCGCTGTGAATGTGTGACTATGTCCCAAGTTTGGACTCCGTGGTGGGTGAAGTAGCACAATGATGAAAAAGTTTCTCATGGAAAATTTGTTTTTAAAATATCTTAATAGACCACACATAAAAAAATGTCTCTCGTGATTGCAATCTGCAATCTAATAAAATTCTCAAATACTTTTCCATTTAAAGGTTCTTTTTTTTTTTTTTTTGAGGGAGGGGATGGGGGGGGGGCATGCACGGCTGAATAATCTTTGCCATTTCATGACCAGAACCTGTTACAAGCAAATTGAAAAATTTTCAAATGTCTTACCTGTCTTTTTTCTCAGGTGACACAGGTGAGATTAAAACTGAAGTGAGAGAACAGATTAATGCCAAAGTTGCAGAGTGGAGAGAAGAAGGTAAAGCCGAAATCGTCCCTGGGGTAAGTTTTTTTTTTTTTGTTTTTTTTTATGGTAGATAGTCATGACATGGGTTAATTCTTTGATTATCTCTTTCAGTGAAGACAGCCTTGATTGCCGGATTCTTATAAATAGGACTCTATGAATTTGTCTTCACCTTAGCATGTCTACATTCAGTGATAGGTTATAATAAATAAATAAATGATAGGTTATAATAAATTTAAATTCTTAAAAAGGTATCTGACTTCAGAACATTGTTCTGATTGGTACAGAATCAATCGCTGCAAGGGTCCTCTATCAGAGATTGGTGGTTGGAGCAGTGCTTCACGTTCTCATGGAAATTGTGGAACATGAATTCATCAGGTGTGTCAGATTTTCTTAAAAGCAAATCAAATACAAAGGTACTCACAAATCGTACAGGTCTGCCACTCTGATGAAGACTTATATAAATCGAAAGGTTGGCTAATAAATAATTAAATAACAATGGATTTGGAATGTTTACGTTATCTCCTTAATTCATCATCATCATCATCATCACGCCTGTTTTACATGCTGGCATGTGTTAGACAACTTTTTAGAAATTGACTTACTTTCACATCACTCAAGAGCTTTCCGTCCTTTTTCCTTACCACAGATAATGGACTTAAGTCTTTGCTGTTCCAGATTCATATGTAATGAGATAGCTTTTCCTTTTCTTGAAAACCTTAGTTGCAACCAACATGTCCCTAGCAAGACCAGATTCTAATATTTTTTCTCCTTCTGTATTTTTATCACCATATCCATTCCCCCCATGAACACCCTTAAGACCACCAGACGTCTTTCCAACATGACCATTCATATTTGCCACAGCAAGAACTTCCTTCTCACCAACATTACTAGTTACTGTAATAAGCCTGTCTTAAAACTCATCTTTCGCATCTTCACTCAAACCACATAAAAGTGGTGCATAAACAGGTATAGCTGTGAAAATTCTGGATGCATGCATCTTGAGAATATTCATTCTTGTTTTAGAATTTAAAATTAATTCTTTGTCTTTTTTTAAAGGTTTTATTTATTGATGAAGTTCACATGTTGGATATTGAGTGCTTCTCCTTTTTGAATCGTGCACTTGAAAGTGACATGGCACCAGTTCTCGTCATGGCTACCAACCGAGGAATCACACGGTCAGTAGATACAAATTTAGATTTTTTTTTCTTTCATCTCTCTGTCACATTCCTTTAGCTGAATACTTCCTAAACTTAGGAGCCTTTTTGTTCCATCCCTAAAACTACTGAACCAAGTTCTCCCCAAATTTTGTGGAAACGTAAAGCATGAATTTTGATATAAGGATGCGCATAAAGGATTTTGATGCAAAAAATTGGTATTGTATTTCTTTTACATAAAAGCTTTCATTATCATCCCTGTATGTTTCTCTTATGCGACCCATTCTGGAATATGGCATCCAGGTTTCATCCCCCTATCTCGTTCAGGATGTCCAGCAACTGTTGCTTCACTGATGCTGCAGATGGCTCGGATCTTTCCCTCTCCTTCGATGTCCAAATTACTGAAGCCTCCGAAGAGAAAAGGCTGCAAATGCCTATCACCCCACCTCGCCTGTTTACCAGCTCCACATACTTGGAAAACTTATTTTCAAAGGCTTCTTACAAGTGATCTTCTCATGACAATGTTCTGGTGTTACCAGATCAGACTGTCTAAAGATACTGTCTTCCTGGCCAAAAATGCACCAAACATTGATGTTATTGTTTTTTTCCTTTCCCTTTGCAAAACTCAATCATGTTCTGCAAAGCCAAAAAACAAAATTAACAATTTTCTTCTACAAAACAACCAAACGAAACACCATGAATAAATATTTGAAGATATATAGAACTACTTGAAGCATAAAAACTTTTACTAAGTTCGTATTCGGCATTAAATAACCCGAAAAGGGTTGATATGCCGTAAAACAAAATGATCATTAATCTTTTCAAAGGTCTCTTCTAAGTGATCTTCTCATGACACTGTCAGCTTTAACAGAACAACTTGCTTCATAGAGTCAAATACAAATACGGTATCTAGTCGCAGGGTGGGGACGGCAATATGTCTTTGGAATCTCAACTGCCATTTGAGGTCCATCAACAGCCCTCGGTATAGGTCCGGATGCCTGTAGATGTTAATCTTTTGATAGGAAAGGTGATTGTTTTATTGGAGGTTCGATACTAACCTTTGCCCAGTCAATTCCTTGTTACCTTGGTGATACGATTGGAACACATTGTGGATCAGGTGCTTGTGTGATTGCAGGAGTTAATGTGATTGTAAAGGCAGATTAAATCTAGACAGTATAGGGAGATGTCTGCAGAACAGGAGACTTCAATGGTATGACCATGTTGAAAGAATGGAGGAGAGTTCTTGGGTTCCTAGTAAGAATAAAATACTCTAATAATGATCTCTACGGCAGACGTTTGAATAACATTATAGATTTTTTTTAGTCTCTGTGTTAATATTTTCTGTTTTTATTTTCAGTATTCGAGGTACCCAGTACCAAAGTCCGCATGGCATCCCAATTGATCTCCTTGATCGTCTGCTCATCATTTCCACGAGCCCTTACGAAGATAAAGAAATCAGACAAATCCTGAAAATCAGGTCAGTCAAAGAATGCATGTATGCGTTAGTGTGTATGGAGAAGGATGATGTTGTGTGCACGTTTGTCCCTGTAGGGGCTGCTGAGTGAATATGTAAAAGTATGTATGTGAGTACATGTTTACCTTGCTTCTCCCACCCCGCAAGTGTGCATAATGGACCCCCAGAATTCCTTCACTCAATATCAGGGTTGTGAAGTCAGAAGAATGCTAAGAGTGGGAGTCAGATTTTTTAATCTGACTCCCATTGTTACTGAATATTGGAAATCGTCATCCTATTGGAAATCATCATTGGTTCAACGTCCATTTTACATGCTGGCATGTGTTGGACGGCTTTCAGAAATTGACTTCCAAACTATCCTATCTATTTAAACTACATAACCTGAAATGCAACAGATTTTCTTTGGAAGTCATTTCCAAGATTTTTATAGACCTGATGCCTTTCCTGATGCCAACCCAATGAGGTGATGGGGACCAGTGCTTTTATCAAGACATTGTCTCTATGTGAATGCCTACCAAGGCTAAACAGCTCTTCACCTGCCCTAAAAGACTTTAAAATAAAAAGTTGGAATCCTTGGAGTAGGACGTTATACCTTCCGACTCTGCAACCCATATACATACTACCCTTCACGTATACGTGTGCACCCATTTTTTTCTCTACCAGATAAACGTGTGAACAGCAGCCCTCCCCAGGCTCATTTTTGTATTTTATTTATTTTTTATAAATTTAAAGAAATTAACACAACATAAAAAAAATAAGTGACTTGTTTTTTGATAATCCACAAAAAAAAAGTAGACATGAACGGCATTATTTTTGTTTGAAAACAATTTCTAATTTTTTTGTCAATAAAAACAATATGTAAATGCATTCATCGTAGTTACTTACTCTCTTATGCAAATAAATACTAAATAGCATATTTTTTCTACAAAATTTCACATATATTTTTCTTTCTACTAGCTATAAAGCGGTAGGAGCTAGGTAAAGATGGAAATTGACAGGTACTGTACCCGGGAAAATTGATATACCCAGGTACTGTATTAACATTGTGTCAATAAAAACAATACGTTTTTATTAGCAACATGGGAAATTATAAAATTCATTAAATTTATAAAAGTTATTTTATTACCAATACGTTGCTCTGACTGTCAGATTCTAATGCACTGGTGAGGCACTGTTATATCTAACTATGTCAGAAATTAACATTATCCCTACGACAGGATCACAGGTAAATTAAACCTGGGACTGGTGGTGCTACATGCACAAATAAAATTATTCATCGTAGTTATTTCCTCTCTCAAATACTAAGTAGCGTAATTTCTACAAAATTTCACAAATATTTTTCTTCCTACTAGCTATAAGGCGGTAGAATCTTGGTAAAGATGGAAATTGACATACCCAGGTACTGTACCGACAGTGCTAGTAAATTTTAAAAATGTGTGTGACAAAAAACAATTCTATGAAAAAGGAAAACATTTTATGGATTTTTTTTTTCTGATTTAAACAAAATGGCCGCTTTTAAAAATTAGTGACTAATACAAAATAAATCCCCCCCCCCCTCTCTGTTATCTGAGACATTCCAGAAAATATCTGTAAAAACAAACTCTTTTTTTATTTTTTAAATTTTTCTCCCAGGTGTGAAGAAGAAGATGTTGAAATGAGTGATGATGCTTTAACAGTTTTAACTCGTATTGGTATGGAGACTTCACTGCGTTATGCCATCCAGCTCATCACCACTGCTAGTCTTGTCAGCCGGAAACGAAAGGTAAATAAAAACTGATTTTACTTGACCGTTTGGGGTAGAACAATCAAAGTTTTTGATTTGTTTGTCCTGAGTTTGACCATTTCTTTCTCTTCCAATTTCAAAAGAAGCGTTAGAAATTTATAAAAATAATACATTTTTTTAATTGTAAAAAAGAAGTTACAAACTTTTTGCCTCCCCACAAAGTCGATTTTTAATCTAGGGAAAAATACAGCTCCTCAAAAAAGCGATACTTGGTTGAGACACAAATTTAAATTACCTCCGTCTAAAAGGATTTCTCCTTTACTGATCGAGAGCAGGAAAGATATTGACAAAACAACACAGAATAGTTTTAATTTTTAAAAAAAGTTAAATGTTATTTCGTTTGTTTATACATTTTGCTTACAGAAAAAATTTGTAAACTTTTTTTTTATCTCTAAAGTTTAAAATATTTAGTTTTCATTAAAAAAAGACACACCCTACATTAAAAACTGACCTTGTGTCTAACTCCATCCTCATGAGGAGACACGTAAATAGGGACACAATCTCTGCAATGTTTTTTTTTTTATATAGCCCCCCCCTTTTTCTCAAAATAAATACGAAAAACCAAACAACGCAGAATAGTTTTGAGTTAAAAAAAAAGTTTTGAATATTATCCGTTTGTTACAGGTTCAATGTGCATGCGCGAGTAACTGGAAGTGAAATCAATCGGTGTCAACACAAATCTGTCCTTTTCGTATTTGCTTGTTTTGGGGTGCCTGAAATCTAATTGATCCCTTGGTCCATATTGTAGCCAATGAAGTCCCCCATCTTATATGGCTTTGACAAGTTTGGTCATTGTAAAAATTTTGACTGAATTTAACTTTCTGATTTTTACAAATTTGATGTATGGATCTGATGCTCTTTGTTAACAGTAACCACCATGCAGAATTTCAGCCTGATGAGATAAATAGTTTTTGAATTATCAACGTTTTCATGGCATAACTTTGTGAATACTTCATACAACATGGAGAAGACCCAGATAAGACTTTAATCCATTCCTTACATTTTCAAGTAGGGGTATGTAGTCTCACAACTAGTGATGAGACAATTCCAATATTTTTCCCGATTCCGATACAATTACAGATTCTGTTCTAAAATCCTGATTCTGATGCAATTACTAATTCCGATCCTAAAATTGCCTAATCGCCTAAAAGGTAGAAGTTCATTTTTGGGGGAGGAGAGGGGTAGCAAAGAGTCCTCATCTACTTTTAAATGTAGACATAATTTTCTTTTTAATTTGACAAACTTCTTAATGTTTTCCCTTTGATACACTTATTGTTAGATTTTCATCTATATTTTTCACTTGTGCCATTTTTTCCTATTTATCCATCTGTGCCATTTTTACCTGTGCTATTTCACTGGGCTATATTTTCCCGGTGCCATTTTTACCTAAATTCGTTATTATGATCTATAAATTTTAGTTTTACTGAAATTTTTGATAATTTACCATTTTCTCATTAGTACCAGCAATAGAAAATCAGTTTTTTTAATCAGGAATTAGGCTAAAAAAAATTCCTGATTCCGATACCCCAAAAAGTTCTGATTTTTCCGATGCCTAATTCCGATTAATCGTTCCAACACTAATTATCACTAATGTACCGATTGTATTGGCCATGAGGAAACAGCTGTAATCTTTTGTCAAGTAGAGGTATGTTGTCTCACTACTGACTTATGTTCTTGTATTATATATAAACAGTCTGATCAAAAACAAAAATTTAAAGGGATTTATAATTTTTTAAATTGAAAATTCCTCTTGTTTAACTAAATCAATTAAAACTCATTTATAACTTATTTTGTTAACTTTTTTACTAAAAAGTTAACGCATGATCAACCGTGAATGAAGCTCAATTATAATCGTTTTACTTGGAACTGACATTTTATTTTCTTTCTCTTTTTTTCAGAGCACCGAGGTTGATGTCGATGATATAAAGAGAGTTTATTCTTTGTTTTTGGATGAATCTCGTTCCACTCAATTCTTAAAGGAATATCAACAAGCGTTCATGTTTAATGAAATCAGTAAGTATTTCTGTCTGGTGGGGCAAATTTGCAACTTACAGGAAATCGATTTGATCTTAAATAAAACAAAAAACAAATTTCATGTCTTTAAATGCATAATAGATGCCCGAGGAAGAGTTAATTTGTAGTGAATTGTTTCAAAAATCTTATTTCAACTAACATTCATCAAATAAAAAGAAAAAAAAAGAGTTCAATTTTTCTTTTATAGATATAAAACTAGCATTGCTTGGGATTGAATGAGGATCACTATCACTGTATTTTTTCACTATTCTCATAACACCATGTAACTTTCTTTGCTTTTACTGCCCCTCCCCTCTTCCCCCTGTTTCGCCCGCTAATATAGTCGGAAAAAAGTAGAAAAAATTATCCACTAGAACTTTAATTACAAGTATTGTATGCCTCCATTTTCTTTCGTTGAACATAATACAAGGGCAGATAATTTGCAAGTGCAGATAATAACGCAATTTTGAAAAAACAAATTTTCTGAAAATGGATTTCAACCGGTTGAATATGGAGGATATAATTTATTTATGTAGTGATGTTAGGAAATCTATTGATTTTTTTACAATCTCAGCGACTAATTGCAGGAATAAGCATATGTACATGTGGAACTGAAATGAAAATGGCAGTTTTTTTTCAAACTCACAAATTGCATGATTATCTGCTCTTACAAATTATCTGCCCTTGAATTATGTTCAACGAAAGAAAATGGAGGCATACTCATCGAAGCGATTGCTATGATACGGAAAATGGTAAAATACTTGTAATTAAAGTTCTAGTGGATAATTTTTTCTACTTTTTTCAACATTGAACAATAAAATACCACTAAGTAAGTACATAATATTGTTATCATAAATAAATAATTTTTTCGTGCAGCCGTTGCACTGGACAAGCACCACTCTCTCAATTAGTGTCTTATATATATGGTTTAAATTTAATTAAAATTAGATATACATATTTGAAGTTTTAAGGGGGTTTTTTCACAATGGGTCACTTAGAGGTGGGGCCACGTTGATATTCAGTAAATAGAGAGTAATGTAGAGATTCTTGACCTCTTCCATTGTCTTCTTCCGAGAATTTTATACATATGATATAAATTTCATAAAAATAGGATATATTCTAAGTTTTAATAGGGTTACGCCGTGACCTTCGTAAGCTAAGGGTTGTGCACTGAAAAGTGATGTCATGCTATTAGGTAGCAAGCGAGATCTGTCGAACAGTCAGACTGTCAGTAATGAATGTGAATCTTTTAAAAAGACGTATTAGAAAACTTTAAAATTTGTATTTTAAAAAGAAAAGAATATGATTCGCTTGATACTGAAAGTGAACTTTATTCAATATAAATAAAATTTTAAAAAACAAGAATTCAAAATGAATAGTTAAGTTGTGTTATTATGGGTTAAAGTAAATAAACATTGCATGTTTCATGGATTTTTATTTACTATTGCAGTTTACTTGCCTCCCCACGGGGATAAGACAGAAGTTCGTTTTTAATGTGAGGAAACTCAAGCTCCCAAAAAGAGACACTCTGGATTGGGACAAAAATTTAAATTGCCTCAGTCTAGTAGAATTTCTAATTCACCTTTATTGACCGAGGGCAGAAAAGACGAAGTGTAGTATCAGAACAGATACTACACTTTTAATTATTTTATTGCAAAAAATATGAAAATACAATTTAAATTTTAAAGAAATTAGGCACAAGGCCATCAAAAGTGTTAGGAGTGAAATGTCGTTGGTCATCCTCTGTCTATCCTACTCTTTGCTAGAATCATTAGTCACCATGATACCACATTTACTCTAGGGGTCAAAATCCATAATGTGTTGAAAATTAAAATTTTATTGATAAATATATATATTTAATTCAATGTTTTAATCATTGTTTTTTTTTTTTAGCACCAAAAATATTTGAACTGTTTTAGAATTTTATTACACACATAAAGAACGTTTTGGCACAAAAACTAAAGTTTTTTTATACAAAAAGAAACAAGTTTAAACCAAATTTCTAGTTGATATTATTTTATGACAGTCGACGAATAAGCATAAAAGTTAATTTTTTATCAGAACAAACAAAACGTTTTATGTTATGCAAACTTGTTATTGTGTAAAAAATATTTGAAATTTTTAGAGAAAAGCAATTATATTTATTTTTTTTATTTAAGCCTTTTCTTATCAAGACAGGTTTGTCAACCATCTTGAATTTTAGTCAATTAATTTTTTTTATAGTTTTACCTTCAAATCACTATGAGATTTACAACCATGAAAACGACATGAACAAAATCATCGGTATCCTTTTTTAAATACCAAACAATTACTAGATCAAAGATGAAATAATTTCAGACAGAAATGATCGCAGTCATATGTGTAATAACTTTTCTTTTCGAAGCATCTTGTTTTAATGTGTGGAAAATCCAACTCCCAAAAAGAGGTCTTCTAGATTGGGACAAAAATTAAAATTGTTTCAGTCTAGAAGGATTTCTTATTCACTGACTTAGAACAGAAAAGATGAATTGTAGTATAAGAACAAATACTACACTTTAAAGTTTTAACAGAGTTTCTCGTCAATAATATTTTATTGCTAACAAATTGTTAAAAATGGTGTCGACACGTGGACATAAAAAGTTCAATTTTATATACGTTCAAAATTAAATTAAGATTTTTTTTTTCAGGACAAACAAAACGTTTTATGTTATACAGCCTTTTTATTGTGTAAAAAATATTTCAAACTTTAGAGGAAACAATCAAGTATTTGGTTTTTATTTAATATTTTCCTATCAACACCGACCTGATTGCATTTGCAACAGAAGCCCTCAGAAGGCAGTTCACAGGCAAAGCCATTTGTTCTGCAACAAAAAGAGCCAGAATCGATAAACCGCAGCGTGCCAGCAGTTACCAGAACATTCTTCCTTAGATAAGTTGGCATGAAGGCACATATTCGCAAACCTCTTTTCTGTACATTTACCATTTTCTGTTGTATATCATTCTTCATTACTTCCCTGAGTAAAATTGTTTGATTATATACTGTTCTTTTTCCTTCTCTCCAAAAGCTGTTGCTCCTAATGCAAATTTCAGTGCACATGTAAGAATTGAATTTTATTTTGGAGATAAAATTGCCCCAACATTTATTCAAATATTTGCTTTTGATATTAACTGGTTTCAATTTTAAATAACTGTTCTTATCCCCAAATTGTCTCTTGTAAATAATTGTCATAATTGTACTAAAAGAAAATTCACTCTGAAATATTTTATTAAATGATTCACAAAATTAAATGAGATTTCAATTTCTTCCCCAGCAACTGATAACATGGACACAAATTAAAAAAGTTTAACTCCCAGCTTCATCCTGACGAAGGAGATCCACTTCCGTTTGAAATATCCTTTTCATGCCAACAAAAAAACAGTGTCATTCCAAACAAGAAACCAGCATTTTCTTTTTTTTTTTGTTAACCATTCAGTTTTGTCTTTGCTGCAACAGATTTTTCATACATTTAAATAAATATTTTGTATCTAAAAAAACAAATAGTTCTGTTTTATTGTTCTTTCTATTGTCTGAGGGAATTTGAACCCAGTTTCTTGTGGAACCAATGGGTAGCGGAATGGTTTTTGGAACCTTTGTGTTTAACGGGTGTCAAGGGTTGAGAAATGTAATTGTCCTCATGTTGTATTCTGAAACTTGCAAGAAATATAGATCACCTATTTGTGTATCCTCAAAACAAATTGTATGAACTGATTAACTCATAGTCGGACACAAAAAAAAACAAAGTTTTAACAAAATAACATCTGACAAAAAACAAATGCCAATTAACCGGCATAGAAAGGGTAATTATCTTGTTACGAAGCAAACAATTTGAAAAACTTTCTTCAAAAGAATCCGAATTGTTGACGGGGCCACGAATTTGCCAACTGCAACCTCATGCAGAGGGGTAACCCCCACCCTGCCGAAAATGGGGCCACCTGTAGGCCATGGGTGGCGACCTGTGATACCTTAGGACGGGATCATGGTGGCTGAGCCACTTCTGCTAGACGGGAAATCGGAGAGGCCTGATCCGATCAATCGGCTGGTCATGTCATGCCCTCGTATCTATAAGTTCATCCTCAACCGTATTATTCAAAAAATCAAAACCTTATTTCTTTTTATTTTCTTCCCAAATAGATACTAGAAGGCGGTGGCTGAGGGCCAATCGTGTTGAGAACAAAGAAGATTATCAATGCCACGGAGTAATGTTTTCAAAGTGTGTGTAGTGTATTCTGGGAATATAACTAATTATCCTACCTATAGAATTATATTTGACAACTTTATTCGGAATTAAATAACCCATAGAAGGTTGATAGGCCGTAAAACAAACTGAACCAAACTTCAAAAGAATGGTCCAAATAATATCTTAAACAACCTAAAAGAAGCATCTAAAAATCAAACACAGATTATGAATAGTCAAATCCCACACTCTAAAAAAACTTTTGCAAAGAAACATTGTAAAAATGTCTGATTCGAGGAGGAGAGCCAAAAACGTTTGATGTGGGATAATTTTATAATGGCTTAAATGTTTGAGAAGTGGGTACACAAAACCCACTTCTCAAATTTGCTTTATCTTATGATGATGGGACAGGGGCTGGAGCTTGGTGGATAGTGAGGGACCTATTAAGTTGGCGACTCTTTTTTGGACCTTGTCTAAGAGGGAGAGACTAGTGGATGATGCACCAGCCCAGATGTGACAACAATAGTCTATGCATGGACGGATGGTGGCTTTGTAGAGATACAGAATAATGTCAGGTATGAGGAGTTTACTAGCACGGTAGAGGGAGCCCACCTTTTTTGCTGCAGCCTTGGCAACGTCTTCAATGTATTTGTTCCAATTCATGTTGCCTGTGAAGGTTAGGCCGAGGAGTTTAGATGTTGAACTCTCAGGTAGGGTGTTATTTTTGTGGCAGCCTTGTGTCTCAATAAAAATACTGGTCCCCATTACAGCACTAGGTTGGCCAAGAAATATTTTGGCTCGATTAAGGAATTGTCTTCCAAAGAAAATGTGCAATTTAAATGAAGATCTGGTCAGAGATTAGGTTAGTTTGAAAGTCAATTTCTAAAAGTCGTCCAACACATGTCACCATGTAAAACGGACGTTAAATCGAATATGGTGATGATGAATGGGTATGTAATTTGCCTCTGGTAGTGGCCTACAAATACAGAGTATCGTTTTCACAGTCACCTGTATAATCTCATGACACTACACATAATTCAGCCTACACACAAAAAATGCATCTGAAGGTCTGAGATTCATGCATGGCCTCCATTCAGTCTTGCGAGACAATGGATACCCCCTGTAAGGGTGACTGAAGCAAGAGTTGCGCAATCTCTAATCACACCTTTCCTGAGTCGGCACTGCTTAGTTCCAGTGGCAAGAAGTCCAGAACAACTGGAAACAATGCCAAGAGATGCGGAGAGCACATATAGCACCTGGTATTCCCAAATGGTCACCCATTTTAGTACTGACCAGGCTCAATGTCGCTTAACTTCGGTGATCTAACTGGAACTGGTGTGTCTACGTGATTATAGGTCTGCGATTACATCAGCTAAAACATAAACATAACAAACCAAAATGAGAATAGTAGTCGAAATTATCAATCCTCCTCTCAAAACTTCAACGTAAGGTTTTATTGATTGTGAGATAATTGCTTTGTAAACTTTCTTCATATCTAAAAGAATAAATGGGAAAATTGGGGTTATTTCTCGCACTAACGCTAAAGTCAAAACGTCCCATTTCAAGTGGTGTGTAGTGGTGAGATATGCGACGAATATAAAGACAGAATTGAATAAATCTCTCCTGTATAAATCAACAATTAATATTTATTCTCCATTTACAAGTGAAGAAAGAATCACTTCGTCTAAAACGTCTTACTTGAAGAGAGCTCGGTGACACGTGTTAATCCAAGATGTCTACTGTCTGGAATGTGCAAAGGACAAATTTACTCTCAAACTTTAAGGCAAATGAGATGAGGAAAAGAGTTACTTCCCTTTTAATATTTTCTAGATGAAAAATCATCAACTTCCCACAGTATAGAAATTTTTTTTTTTTTTTTTACGTACTGCTATGTATATATGCGATATCAGTCGCAAGGTTAACTAATTTGCATATTGGTATTGAAAAAAGATATTTTATTAATAAACTGTTATTGTTTTGATTTTAATACAACAAAGTTCTATTTTGCAATAGTGTTTTATTTCCTAGATAAATATTTAGCATTTGTGTTCAAATGTTCCTTTCTTTAGAGAGACCGACTTGATTTTCAACAACTTGCGATCTATTTCTAAATTGCAAGTGAAAAGACGAATTGATTTCTTTCTTTTCCTTTCTTTACAGTCACATTTAAAAAATAAATACATTTGTATCGAAATTACTAAAATTTTAATGCTTATCTATATAAATAAATGAGAAAGATTTTGTTTTGAGTTTACAACAAAGTTATGAATTAAATGTTTATTATTTTAAATAATTGTTTCAAGTAGCAAGCTTTGCAAAGAGATAGAGAGCAGGCAAAGCCAGGTAATTACTTTGTGAACTTTATTAACACTTAATAAGATGTTACCGGTTTTACTTAAATCAATCCAGATGAAATTTGGGCTGAAAAACAAACAAAAGACTCGTTTGAATAAAGGCAGTTCAAATTTTGAATAATTTATTTCACATAAAACTCTAACCAAAGTCATTATGAAAAAGCGACAAAATGTTCAGCCTTTAACAATACAAAAATAACAATGAAAAAATGTGGTTTTTAGCTAAACACGCAGACTGTGGCAATTGTATTACTTGCTTGTAAATCGCAAGAAAGCAATGGGTTTTATTGATGTAAATAACAAGTCAGAAGAAAATGTTATTTTCTTATGAAAAGATGAATACAGGAGATCAGAAAAAAGCTTATAGGAATTGAATACTAAGTGGCCAAAATATGACAAAAATGGAGAAATATTTTTTAAAATTCACTGGAAAATCTTTTTTTTTTCAGTTAAATAAAAAAGTGTAAAGAATGTTTTTAAATATTTGTCTGACGATGGTTAAGAAACAGTTCAACTTTAAAGTTGACATTGCTATTTTGATTAACTTAGGTAAGAATAAATGTAATGAATTAAGCAGAGGACCAAATACAGCACAAAGTATTTAATTTTGTTTTGGGCCTTAGTTAACCTTTTTTAATTTGGGGGCTCAGCACTGATCCCTTCAGATTTATATAAACATTTGGCGCATTTTTCTTTCTTTCATAAAAGATTTAGTTTAAAAATTTTTTTTTTTTACCTTTCTCCAATGAATTTAAACTTTAAAGTTGTCACTAACCTGCCCCCCCCCCCTTATTACTAGAAGGTTACTGCTTTTTCTTTTCTTTTTTTTTTTTTTTAGATCTTCCTTGACTGTTTATTTTTAATATTGGTTTTTAGAGTTCAACAATTCTGACCGAAAGGATTAATAATATTGTCAACAAGTAAGAAAAAGCTTATAACATATCAAATAATCTGAAGATAAAAAATCTAAATGCATTTGATGGCAGTTTTGTAAATAAGAAAAAATTGAACCATTTCGTTTGTATAACATCACAAACCACCGGGCAATAAATAAACTGGGAAGATATGGGTGGGGTGGGGGAGTACCGAGACCCATTGATGACTGGAGCGTTAGTTTTAGATTAACTTTTATAAGACTCTTAGAGAAATTTTATTATTATTTTTTTTAATTCTAAACATGTTATTCATTCCGTAAAGTAAATAGGTTTTGTGGATATAAAAGTAGAAAAAAAAAAAAAAGGTGCTTATGCATATCAACCCTGACATTGAAATATTTAAAGAATGTATAAACTTTATTATGTACTCACGTGTTAGCTGAAAATAAGATTGTGCAGAAAAAATTACGCAAATTCATCCAGTAGTTATTAAATTATAAGAAAAAGAAAAAAAATGATTTTACGTACATTTTGACATTTTTGTAAACAATGGAAATCCCAAACCCCGAAATCGTGAAAATATGAGTTATTGTCCTTGACCAGTGGAAAATGGTGGAAATATCTACCGAGTGATAAAATCGTTTTTTTTATTTAGAATTAAATAAATATTGGATGAATTTGCATAATTTTTGGTGTACAGTCTTTTTTTCATCTACCACGTAAGTACATAACAAAGTTTATACATTTCTTTAGCTATTTTATTTTTAAGAGCGGTCTAACATGTCAGGGTTGATAAGCATAAGCACCAAAAAAAAAAACAAAAAAATGCTTGTTTATTTGCACACAAATAACCCAAAGCGACCCCCCCCCCAATCTCTAGATTTGAGGATTTATCGATAATTTTAGGCTATTACTTCTTAGGCTAGTAAGAGTATTGGGTGTTATTTTACAATGGCGTTCACCCTGATCGGGTTGAGCCGTCTTCTTCCCTGCACTACATCCTGAACTATAGCGGTCCTGATCAAGGTAGCGTAAGATAGTAATCAATCGCAATTCCACCGTCAAAAGCCGACCACCTGTGGACCCGAGAGCTCAGCCAGGTCCTCAGCTCTCCACCGATACCTTTGCAGCGCTAAGGCAGAGAGAATTACGTCACAAATAAATTCTCTCTCTGGGCGACTAGCTGCATGCCCATGCAAGAGTCCTGTCTTAAGATGTTTAGTTATGATGCAGCATAGGGATATGAGAGTTCATGCCTTTTTCTGAAGGCACTGCCAAATACAGTTTCAGCTAAAATTGTAATCATGGCTATGTCAAATGTTTCTTTCATTATATATTTCGATTTAGATTTTATTAAATATTCAAAGAGTAACTACACTGTTCTATCATCAATTAATGTTCTTTTTTTAAATTTCTCCTTTTAAGAGGAGGCAATAATTCTAGTTAATGAAGGTTAAACTAGAGAAGAAACTTGAGGATTAACATTGGGATAAAGTAGAAAACATTAGTCAGAAATAGAAAAATTAAGGGATTAATATTTGTCTGTCATAATATCTTAATGGTAGATCTAGTGATGTTCCAGAAAGTGAACAACCATATTAAAAAAAGCAATAAAAGTATAGTTAACATTCAAGAACTAGTAAACTGAAAAAAAAAAAAACAGTATATAATTTATATAAAATGCATTAGAATGATATTCTCCACAAAAACTGGCTAATTTTAATGTGTGGAAAGGATTGGTAAGTATTTATTTTTTTAAGGGTAAAAGTTAGGAATAGTTAACATTCAAGAAGTTGTAAAAAAAAACAAAAAAACAAAAAAAACCCAGCTAGTTTAATGTGTGGAAACAAGATTGTTTTAAATTGTAAAAAAATCTTTAAAATTGTTTTCACACATTAACACTATGCAGGTTTAAGTAGAGAATTTAATTCTAATGCATTTTATATAAATTATGTTTTCTTTGGTTTACGAATTCTCGAGTGGTAACTATTGTGTACTTTTACCAAAAAAAAAAAAAAGAAAAAAAGTTGGGCAAGAGAAAAAACAAAAAACAACAACCTTTCTGAATTTGGAGAGAATCCATAAAAAAACATCAGACGTACAAACATAACAAGTGCACCGGATCATCATTCAGAAAAACGTTCAACCGGATTGATTTTAAAAAGTAAGATCCATAATTTGTTTTTGTGGTCGTGGTGGGGGAGGTATTATTATACAATTTCATTAAGATTAGAAATATTTATTTTATCCACTTTTGCTGCAGAAAAATTATGGGGTGGGGGTGTTTGTCATGGTTTTATCACACACACAAAAAGTGATCAAAATGTGGAAACATTGGACGACATTTTGAAAAAAAAAAAAGAAAAAAGTCATCAAAATGAAGCGTTAGATTAAAACAAATCAATTTGCGTATTTCTGCTAAGATTCTTTTTTCTAATACCAGCAACTTTTTATAAATGTCAGGGAAAAAGACATTTTACAAGAAAATTAATTCTATCTTGCCCTTAGAAAATGTATAAAGAAAACTTTTTAAAACTTTATTTTAATTCAATTAGGATAAAAAAAATGATTATTAAACATTGGGAGATGTCGAAGCAAACGAAATATTGAACAAGTTTTATTCTAAAATAAAAATGAACACTATGATATAAACTAAAATTCCTGATTTTTCTTTTAGTTAAAATAATTGACTAACAATTTTTCCGAAAAGATGAAATGATACAAGAAAATATTTGGTATTATGGTAAGAGTGTTCACTAATTGTCTGGGAGACCGGTGTTCAATCCTTGGTAAAGACTAAAAAAAAAAAAATGGTACTTGATGCCTCCTTGACAAACACTCAGCATTAGTCAGGACAAGGTGTAGGGGAGGGCACCATTCACTTTATCTCTGTAGTAGCCAATGAAAAGAGAGCCTTCAGGTCATCCTCAACTACCGTAGATTTTATTTATATTTTTAAATCTTAAACAAATTGCTATTGGAAAAAAAAAAAAATTCAGATTTACCTAAAAGGGTAAAACAATTCAAAAAAAAAAAAAAAAAAAATATATATATATATATATATATATATATATAAAAACATTAAGTTTGTAATTTTAGTATAACATAAGATCTCGAAACTCATGACAAACTAAGTTTTTTTGTTTTTTTTAAATTTCCTATGCAGATACATCATAAGGGTTTTACAAAAATATTTATTTTTGGAAATTAAAAATAGAATATATTCCTTAATAGCTATTTTCACCTGACAACTTTGCAAAAAACAAAACAAAACAAAACAAAAAAAATACAAAAACGCTCAACTGAAAACAAAAAGTTTCACTCAATGAAAAAAAGTTGAACACAAATTTGTTTACATAAGAACGGCTCACGATTTGTTATGCAAATAGCCTCCAATCAACTGAAATGATTGGCCAATCATTTCTTTTAAATAGCTTTAAAATCTTGGAAACTACCATATTTTAGCAAAGGGGTCTTAAACTTTTGTTAATAAGATGTTCATTTAAAAAAAAAAAATAAATAAATAAAAGATAACGGTTTTCTTTGCCAATCGAGCACGTTGTGACAAAGAATGAACGCTGCACAAAGTTGAAAATTTCAGTTTTTCTTAGTGGTTTCAATTTCCTTCATTTTACCATTTTCTGATAAAGAGCAGAGGACTGCTCGAAATATTAAAATTATGATAACATCTATAATCCTACATGCTTTTATGTTTTCCATAAGGTTATCAAATGTGAAGAAATTTGTTATTTTTAGCCAAGAAACGGATTTTTATATATATATGAATGTATATATATATATATATACACACACACACACAGATATGAAAGAAGTAAATAAACACTCCACAAAAATAATTCATACATGTTTAAAATTTCTACTTCCTTCGTCGACAGCTTGTTTCTGTTTCCTTCACCGACAGTTTCTGTGATACAATAAGATTTCCTACTCCCCCACACCAAGGACCACCGGGAGAGATTAGCTATGAAAATGAACAACAATAAAAAGATGGGCTGATCAATTGAACTCCACAGATCAGGGCCACACAATGACAATTATTTAACTTTTTGAGTGGCCAAATAACGATGGCGAAAGTAAGCTGAGGACAAAAGGATGCCATCAGTTTCCGGCGGTAGGCTGAAGGAAAACCGGATATATCAGATTTCCGGGTGAAAGTAAATATATTTGGAGGACACTGAGACGGGTCGGAAGGATCAAACGACAGAGTTAGTCTGAGCTGAGATTCGGAGGTTGAAAAATTGGGATTTAGCTCAGATGTAGGACACTAACAACGGGATCCCAATGACACATCCACACACTCTCATGTCCGATAAGTCGCTTGTATACAATACCTATTATGTATTCAAATTGTGAGTTTTTAGGGGGCATAATATGAGAACAACCGCCCATATGAAAATTCAAACATATCAGATTTGCATTGAATTTGATCCATAGTCATTAGACAATAATTAAGCAACATTCCCTGAATCTTAATTTCTTCTTAAGACTCCTTAAGCTAAAAGCCTTAAATGTTAGACATTATTTAAGAATAGAAATCAGAAATGGATTTTGATCAAAATTAGAATAAGGATTCTGACATACGGTTTAGTAGTATTATATGTTGATTTTAATCATTGTAAGGAGACATAAAAGTGGTGCAAAACTATTCATTTCGGGGAATTAATTTTACCCGTCCTGAGACGGACGGGTATTCTTCTAGTGAGATATATATGTGTGAGCAGCCGAGAATCAAGGGTGAATATAAATATAGAGAAGTGACCACTGTGGAAGAGGTTATGCTGTCTTGACGGAAGTCCATATGATAATAGAATTGAAATGATGATGCAATGATTTGTAGAACAAACAAAAGGAATATAAGGGCCGGGAAGTGGATTGTCGGATCTTAAGATAAAGCTTGCTTTTTAAGCTGCTACAGGAAAAAATTAAGTACATAATTAAAATTAAAAAAAATGTTTGAAAATACTGATGACTAATCATTAGAAAAACCAGAAGAATCATCAGTGTTCTTGGATCCGATTCACATTCGAGATAAACGGAAAACAAGTGATATCGGAGATTTCATCTTTTAAGTACATTCACTCCTCAGGAAATCTTGAAATTATTGACAGCAAAAGATTTTTCGGGGGTTATTATTGTACATTAGGACCTTTTGCTAGTTCACTCAAAAAAGAAAAATGAGATTTTACTTTTGGTAATCATTTCTTTAAAGGTGACGAACTTGTCCCATCAAGGGAGATAACTATTATCTCAAATTACTGGAAATTTATCCATTGATTTTAACAAAGATTTTTTCCACGTTAATAAACCACGAAACAATATTAATGAACAAATAAAAAATGTTAAACAATTAAACTAGGTAAACGTTACTATTATCGACATAAATTATTTTAAAGGAAATACACTTGGAACATTAGTCAAAAAGAATTAATATTGCTTTTACATACTTATTTGTGTTAAAAATCTTTTTATATTAATTAGTAACGAAGTTTAAAGCAATTTAATTTGACGTAAATAGTGACCGAGTAAAATAATCCACGTTCAGCCATTACAGGAAGTCTATTTACGGCAAATTAAATTGCTTTAAACTTATTTTAAATATTCAATATTTAAAATTTTTCAAGCGAATTAAATTGCTTTAAACTTATTTTAAATATTAAATACTTAAAATTTTTCAAGAAAATACGTCACAAATGCATAGGTAAAGGGAAATGAATTGTTAATGAATAATTTCCCAACGGTATTTCCTTTAAAATAATTTATCTCGTTAATAGTAATGATTACCCTACCTTTTTTGGGCGATTACTTTTGCTGAAAAACTTGCTGATAAAAATTAAAATAAAAATTTTAGGCTTTAGGGTGGAGGATGAGTTTAGCATATAAATTTAACATAAAATGATCACACATTTTCCGACCAGATAGCGTTTGAAAACGTAACCATTTTCTGGTTTTAATTAAACCTTAAGTTTTTTTTTGTTTTTTTTTTTGTTAGGGGGTGGGGGATGATCTGTGTTAGTGATAGGTAGTGATTTAAAAAAAATTTTTTTTCAGTTTTGAGTTTTTTTGGTGCATGTTCACTGTTTCGGGCAGACAGAAAAATTATTTATGTGTGAAAACAATATTAGGTGCTTGTTCACTGTTTCGGGCAGACGGAAAAATTATTTATGTGTGAAAACAATATTATGTACTTACTCAGTGGTATTTTATTGTTCAATATTGAAAAAATTAGGAAAAATTATCCCCTAGAACTTTAATTACAAATATTTTTCCATTTTCCGTATTGTACAAGTTACTTCGATGACTATGCCTCCATCTTGTTTTGTTGGACACAATTCAAGAGCAGATAATTTGCAAGGGCAGATAATCCACATTAAAAAAAACCCAGAAAACAAGAAAAGGGTTAGGGTTAGTATTTTTATTAAAAATTACGTGATTATCTGCCCTTGCAAATTATCTATAATAATAATAAATAATTTTTCCGTCTGCCCAAAACAGTGAACAAGCACCGTTTTTTTTTTTAGTAACATTAATTTTTTCAGGCTATTTCTTAGAAATTGTGGACCTTAAAATTTATTCCGCATACGTTAGAAACTTTGATTTCATTGCACATAATCTTTGTTATATGGCCTTAAAACACTATCCGATTAGAAACTTCTGACATGGAAATAGGTGATCAAATTTATATGCAAAACTTATCCTCCACTCTAAATTCTAAATGAAATTTTTTTTTTTAACAACTTCACCTGAAAAAGGTAGAATCTCTTTTTTTTTGGGAGGGGGGAGGGGAAGTATTAGCATAAAGTCCTCATGTACAAATTTACCCATTTATTTTTTTTCTTTAATAAATTTTTTTTTAATTTTTATTTTTTAATTTTTTTTTTTTTTAAATTGCTTTAGTGAAACAAAAATTTGAAAAGAGTGATTTTGATATAAACTTCGTCTCAAACAAGTAACAATTATGGAATTTTCGTTTCTTGTAAATGGAGAACATTCAGCAGGGAGGAAGGGTGGCCATTTAGACAGGAAAAAAGAAAGAAAAAAGAAGAAAGTGAATTAACTTTCCGATAATCGACAATCGGAGCCATCATAATTACAAAAGCCGAGGCTCATTTTGTAAGCCCAAAATGCATCATCATAAATAGCATCATAAAGGGCCACATCAGCAAGCACGACCAAAGGGTTGCATTGGTTCAGCAACCACTCCTCACCGGGCCATTTTCGGCGGTTCAACTCAAAGAGGCGTCGGCTCAAGGTTGAATTTGTGTTGAGGTTTGGGTTTCGATTCTGAGTACCTTTCCTGCGTCGTTTCTCCGGGCTCGGGCCATCATTGAAGAGACTGGTGTTCCAGGCAAATCTCCGCGGACCAGCTTCCTTGCCATCAGGGAAATGCCAGCTGCAGACGCGGCTGTTCGTTGTAGGGACAAAATTTTGTCGTCTGAAATACAAAAAAAATAATCATAGATGAAAAACAGAAGAAAAAATTTTGTCGTCTGAAATACAAAAAAAATAGATGAAAACAGCAGAAAAAATTTTGTCGTCTGAAATACAAAAAAAATAATCATAGATGAAAACAGAAGAAAAAATTTTGTCGTCTGAAATACAAAAAAAAATAGATGAAAACAGAAGAAAAAATGTTGTCGTCTGAAATACAAAAAAAATAATCATAGATGAAAACAGAAGAAAAAATTTATTCTCAGTAACAACATATTCTCTGTCGGTGCGTATAGTGCCCTCACCCCAGAACCAGGACCACTGAGATGGATTAGCTAGAAAATTAATGACAGTAAAAGACATTAAAAGCAAGAAATCCATTGTTCTACACAGATGAAGTGACGCTATGAAAAATTAATTGTTAACAGCCGAGAGGGGGGAAGGTAAAGATAGAGAATTCGGAATGATGAGAAAGAAAATGGATATATCTAGTTTCCAGTGGAAGTTAGCTGACAAAAAAAAAACCGGATGTATCTGATTTCCGGTGGAAAGTAAATATATGGGGAGAACGGTGACAGCGTGACAGAAAATGATTTCGGCAAGAGACGGAGATGGGTCGAAAGACGGAGTTAGTCTTAACTGAGATTTAGAGCTTCAGAGATTGAAATTTAGTTCAGGTGTATGAAAAATTAGCGACAAGACACGAATGACACATATAGAACCATGCCGGTCCCCTTGACGATTGTCGACCGTAACGCTGTGTGCCGTGATTTTCTTCATCTTCTGGTTTGGCCGTGTCGTCTAATGACTGACGAAGGCGTGTGCTCTGGTTTACAAGCATACACAAATAAAAACAACACAGACTCACAAGAGAAAATACAAACTCAAATACATTGTGCATAAATCAGTTGTGCTCTGAGTGTGTGTGAGACAGCGCGGAAAAAGGACCCCCTTAACACTAACGTCCACTTTTTAATTAAGTTTCAGTGTATCAGTCAAGGCCCAACCGAGATAATTCGTGTGCGCCAATCTTCTCTGATCTGACCGTCTCCTCTCAGAGCCGCCAATTGCCATTAAACTAATGTAAACTGCCATTAAACTAATGTAAACTGCCGTAAAAAACAAAAAAACTGTTGCGAACAACTGATTCCTAAATATATTTAGTTTCGAACGGAAATCATAAGTGCGGCTTTTTTGTCTTAGTTTCCAACCTCCCACTGATCAATATAAACTGACTACTTCCACGCTCACCCTCTCTACTGCTCCCAGCTGATTACTCATCTTACTTCCGATCACTTTTGCGTGCCTTGTTGAATCATTTTTTCCCATTATCTGGGAGCCTGGCCGAGGGGGGGGGGGCAGTTTATAGTATCACACACAGACATGTCCATCGCTTGTATACAATGTATCTGTGTGTTTTTATTATGTACGTAAAATGTTGCTTTGTGCCCCCGGCCACCGACTACATTAGTTTACAGGCATGACCAATAATAAGATGAAGAAGAATCACAACACATACGTTTGGGGTAAGGCGTCGAGCGGAGGTGTAGGCATAACCCTACGGTGTAGAATATACTTATGGCCATATACGATGAATAATAATACATTACAATTAAATGTTGATCTCTGTTTTTTTGTTTTACTAGTGAGTCACCACTTATCAAGGCCAAGAGCCACTCGAGGATAAGGGTTAATGAGACGGAATGATTGTCAGCCGAAAGATGAGAGACACTATGGAGTGCTAACATTGACCAATAGTATGAACTGATTATTACTTAAAATGAATAGAACAAGAGTAGGAGGGGCATAGGACGAGCATGTGATGATCTGAGGAAGAAAGAGAAAGTAAAGAAAAGAAAAAAGGAAATTGGAAGAGAAGCAGACGTTTTTTTGGCAGATTTTTATACAGTTGAGTTTTGAGTTTTGGACCGGCAGGGTTATGAAACAGATCGGAGAAAAAAGATGATTTAATGAGAAAAAAAGACAATTAAGGAAAATATGATTGAGGAAGAAAGATATGATGTCCGATCTGGAGAAAAAATATATGAACAGATAAGTGGACTTTGAACTGTTAACAAATATGAATATGTATTAATGTTAGGGACGATGTCGAACTCTGAGAAAATAAACACTTTTCATTATAATTTTTATCGAGTTAGATGCCGGTTGCATTCTAGAATTAAATTTTTTTTTTTAAATTTCATTTTAACTATTTCCATGGCTTTGTATTTATTTTGCCAATTATCTCATCTTGTGTGTTTTACTGTAGACATCATTACAGAATCCAGGAAACATACCCCCGAGCGAAATTCTGGCAAAATATAAATGTTAATGTGTTTCATGTCGGATAATAACACTGTCCGTCACATAATTGAGGGGCTTGCATGGGACGCACACTCTTAATCTACTTTGCAATAGTGTGTTCTTTGTGTGTGGCTACGTTTGCACATATTATAATTTCCTCGCTATTTTAAATTTAACTTTTGGAGCAATATCCGGTAATTAAATCTGGTATCACTACTGTTTTTTTGTTTCTGTGCATTTTTTGTGGCATGTTTTTTGTAAGTTGACTTCCTCCATTTAAACTTGCACTGCGTGGCTATCTTCCCCCAAATTTTTCCTGCCTTTTTAAGACGCCATTTTGTTTCTCTACCATTCTTAGACACCATTTTGAATTTTGATAAAACGCATAAAATTCAAACATTTTTACATGTGAATTTTCCATAAATATTTGCATATTTTATATAAAAGCTCGTTTTATAAGATAATATTCCCATACACTTGTTGCATTCGTTTGGGCGTTATGTAACATTTTTCTCTATATATCTTGATACAGTGGACAACCCTGTGTATGTAGGGAGATTTGAGGATACTTTTTTGGCCCTGTGAGTTGCACAAGATTTTTAAAAAGATTATTTCCTCCTGTTGTTAGCTTAGCTTTAAACAGCAATTTTTTTTTGAGAGATATTTTTCTGCCTTGTAATTTCTATGCTTTGAAATTAATGAGAAATTTATTTCTCAATTGTTACTTTCTTTTATCCCAGTTTTAGTGGAACAATGTTTTAAGCAAAAATAAATTCCCTCACTTTTCCCAACTGATTAATTTGCAGTTGGATATTTAAATCATTTCAAAGCGTATCACATGGGACATTTAATCCTCCCTCTATTTATTTATCTTCCTCCCACAAGGTAAGATGTGACACAAGGTCAGGAAATTGGGATTTGAAAAGTTTTTTTTATCAACTTTTAAAGGTAAGAAAACCCCATAAACTTTTTACCTTGAGAAGGTTTTAAATTTTAAAAAAAAAGAATATGGTCTGCAAAGACTGACCCTTAAAAGAGAAACATATGAAAAAGAAGAGATTTTGGTAGAATTAGACATATGAAAGACATTTTTTTTATTGAATTTTATTGTATGTTTCCTTTTTTCTTATTTTGGTAGAAAAGCGAAGATAGTTCTCGTTTTTCTTTCCATTTTTCTTCATCGTTTTAGGCGATGATATTTACAAGAATAACCTTTTATCGTTTGAAACGATAGCAATTTTTTAAAGAATTATGCAGAGGCTCATTTTTAAATATTTTTATTGCTTAAATTGATTTTATGTAATTTTATTGAACCTTTTATTTTATTTATTGTTAATGAACATGATTTGGGAAACAAAAGCAGCTTCTAGCACTTTTTGTATTAAAAAAAACAAAAACAAAAAAAAACTGGTAGAATTAATTTCCCATGTCTATTTTATTATATACTCCTTTTTGTATTTTTTTTCTATTACTTTTTTTATTTTTTAATTTTTTATTCCTTAATTTTACCCAAAAGAGGAATTTTGTTTACGACTGCAAAATTCCATCAACAAAGCCGAAACCGTTGAATAAACAAAATAAACAACAATAACTGTTACCAAACGCAAGAAAATTTAATTTTTTTACCACCATAGTTTTAAAGTTCTGAAACTATTTTTAAGTTTTTTAAAAAATTTATTTAAAGATTTCGTCGATATGTCTTTTAAATACAGTACAAATCCAATATGGTCGACACATGTGTTGTTCATGTTTCATTCTTAAAAAAACAAAAAAAACAGTTAAAAATATAATGACTTACCTTACCTTACCTTACGTCTGACAAGCAACTCTCGGACTTAGGGTTAGTGGTAGAGTTAACATTTTTTTTTTTACTATTCTTTAAGCCTGAAATTAGTGATTATCTCCAAATAAAATCGACCACCATTTTTTATTTACTTGTGTTTGGCTAAGTAAAAGTGACGATAAATTCAGAGATAATAAATCTTACAATGTTTCCACACTTTAAAATTATACAGGTCGGTAGAATAGTAAATTTCCCTGCATTTGGTAAAGGTTATTTGTTGTATATATGTTGTTTGTTTTCGATTTCTCGGATGTTAACTATACTGCATGAATGCCTGGCCAAGATTTTTATTTTTAACATAGTTCATAACAAACAAGGCAACTTGCCACTGCAGACGTAGGGGCTACTGAGAATTAGGGTGAAAGTTTAAGGGGTCATCCTAAATTGGGAGCTGTGCAGCGAGATGCTTGTTCACATTAGTTTTAAATTTGTGCATGTTGGTACAATCTGGGAAACAGGAAGCAGGGAAGGTGTTCCAAAGGTCGACAGCTTGAGGAAAGAAGCTATTGGAGTAGAAGGCTCTCTGGCATCTGGGGACCTCCACAGTGAATGGATGGGATTTAGCTGATTGGAACACATTCCATTGAATTACTTGTAAAACAAGCACAAGGATGCAACATTGTAGCGATGGGACAAAGGCTGGAGCTTGGTGGATAGTGAGGGACCTATTAGATTAGAGACTCTCTTTTTTTAACTTTGTCTAAGAAGGAGAGACTAGTGGATGGTGCACCAGCCCAGATGTGACAACAATACTCCATGCATGGGTGGATGGTGGCTTTGTAGAGATATAGGATACTGTCAAGTTTTCTAGCACGGTAGAGGGAGCCCACTTTCTTTTCAGCAGCCTAGGAAATGTCTTCTACGTATTTGTTCCAATTCATGTTATCTGTGAATGTTAGGTCGAGGAGTTTGAATGTTGGACTCTCAGGTAAGGTGTGATTTGGCATGGAAATCGGTAGTTGAAGAAGTTTCTTGTAGTTGTTGAAGGAAAGGAGCTTTGTCTTTAGAAGCATTAAATGTTACCATCCATTTATGACCCCATTCCACTACAGACTGGAGGTCATTTTCTAACGATTCAGCTATTGCCTCGGATATGTGCGCGTCCGTTTTACCTACATAACAAGAGTAGAGCGTGATGTTGTCAGCAAATATACCTATCTCAGACACAATGTTATCAGGGAGGTCGTTTATGAAAATCGGGAACAATAAAGGTCCAAGGATTGATCCCTGGGGTACACCTGCATTTATGTCATGTTTGGATGGATAGCCATTGATGACAACCTTGATCTTTATTTTGGATAGGAAGGATCTAATTACATGAAATATTCGTCCAGTAATACAATATGAATTAATTTTTATGAGAAGCCCTTTATGCCAGACCTTGTCAAAGGATTTGGATATATCAAGTACTACTGCCCTAGCATTACCTGCCTTGTCCAGTGTATGGTATATGTGTTCAGAGATGACCGTTAGGATATCCGCAGTAGAACATGCTTGCCTAAATCCATACTGATGGTCAGAAAGAAGTTTAGCATTAACGAGGTGACAGACTATCACTAGATTAATTAAGGATTCAAAGATTTTATCGAAGAGCGGGAGTAAACTGATGGGGCAATAATTCTGAGGGTCAGTTTTATCTCCAGAATTCTTGAAGACTGGTACCACAGAGGCAATTTTCCAGCTATCAGGGAAGCAAGATTCGGCAAGGCATTTGTTGTATAGTTGAGAGAGAACAGAGGCTAGTTCAGCAGAGCATTTCTTTATTACTATTACTGGTATAAGATCAACCTAACCCTAAGCCCACATGCTTTGTGTCAAGGTTTTATATGATGTCTCGGACATGAGATGGGGTGATGTTCAGGTCATCAAGTGTGGCTTCAGTCCGCAATGGGAAATTTGGGAAAGAGTAGTTCGTAGAGTCCAAAGTAGAGTTTAAGGCGAAACACTTGACAACTAGTTCAGCTCAGCCTTGTCAGTTACCGTGCAAACGACATTGTGGTTGGATAGCGGAGGAATTTCCAGAAATCGCGAGTACCTAGTTTTTGTGACTCAATGCGTTTTCTGGTCATCTCTGTATACCTTCTCTTTGCTTCATCTATTACAGTCTTACAAAGATTTGTTGACACTATAAGTTTCTGTCTATTTGTAGTTGACTTGTCGGAATGCTTGCTACCTCTGAGCAATAGCAGCTGCACAGTTTGAGGTGTACTATTGTGGAGAGTGGGGCTTGCTGTAGAATTTTCGCATGGGGACATGTGCTTCAATGCCTGCTTTAACCCATTCGGTTACCTCATTTTAGCACTGACTAGCAGGGAGAGAAAAAGTTTCACTCCATGGGGTGTCTCTGATATGATCTTTAATGGATTCTCAATCAGCCTGCTTGTAGTATCCCGTCGTTTTGAGCGATGGCTCATCAGCTTTGGAACGAGATTTTAGGGTGATATAAATCATTACCACAAGGTGATCAGCGTTCCCGAGCGGGCTATGGGCATATCAATATAAACAAAAATAATTGGTTACAAGTCCTTAAATATGCTATCTGGTCGGAAAGTGGGTGATCATTTTACGTTAAATTAATATGTGAAACTGATCCCCCCACTCTAAATTATAAAGTATTGTTTTGTTTTATTTATTTTTACCACCAAGCTTTCCAAGCTGTTTACATGTAATCGCTTAAAAAAATATGGGCATTTTTAACAAGAACCAACAAAACAAAACAAAGGGGGTGAAAAAAAACCAACAAAAAACAAAAATAGACAACAAATAAATGTTACAAAGGCAAGAATCCACCAATATGCCGGAGATAACGACAAAATCGAAAGAGTTCAGCGAAGAGCAACAAAGTTGTGTTCCTCAATCAAAGACCTGCCATATGAGGAGAGGCTCAAAGAGATGAGACTACCGTCAATGCACTACCGAAGTGAAAGAGGTGATATGATAGAAGTGTACAAGATATTAACAGGCAAGGTCAACATAAACCAAAAACAACTTCTACCACTCAATACCAATTCCAGGACAAGGGGAAACAACTTAAAACTGTCCAAGAAGCACAGCAGACTCAACACTAGGAAGCATTCGTTTGGACTTCGAGTAGTGAACAACTGGAATGAGCTTCCCAATTCAGTTGTAAATGCAAAAGACACAATTGACTTTAAAAGCAAACTAGACAAGTACTGGTCCAGTAAGCAATACACTGTTCGACCCGCGCATGCGTCTACTGAAACTATAAGACCAGGCATGGAGCAGGATTACAGGCTGAGTAGCCATTTTCCTGAAGAAAAGTATCAAAGTTTATTTTTGTGTTCTAACTTATTTTAAAGAGTTTGTTTTTAGTTCAATACAAAACTAATGTCAACTCTGTTAAGTTAGAACGAAAAAAAAAAAATGGCTCACATTAGACGGTCACGTGTGTTCTTGTTAAGCATCATCACAGACAAGACCAACTAACGTCGCCCATTATCTCCCTTGCTACAGAGACAATAAGGAACTCTCTGTCTAATAAATTCAGTCTTTCTCATGTACTTGATCTTTCATTTCATACTGAATGTATGTATGTATATATATATATATATATATATATATATATAACAACGTGGAGTCTCGATAATCGCTCAAAAATCGAAAATGACACAAAAATACTAGTAATAAAAATATACAGTTCGGTTAAACATTACATTTTCGCACGATTGGTGATAGTTATTAGCTGTGATTCTGCTTTGAGCATTTATCAAGACTCCCCATGATCGTGTAATGTCAGCTCTTTTTTTGTTGTTCTAATAGAGTTGACACTAGTTCTGTATTTAACTAAAAAAAAAAAAAAAAAAAAAAAAAAACGCTTTAAAAAAGTAGAATCTCATTTTTCTTTTTAAGTACAATAATACCAAAAGTAAAAACTAAAAAGAATTATCAAATTTTTTTAAAGGGTTGCAAATTTTAGTTTAATAGTCCCAAATCCATCATGGCTGCTAAACGATTTACAATGAAGAAAGTGGAGCGTACACACAAAAATAAAAATAGAAGAAACATGGAATGTGGTAGAAAACCATTACGACGTTCACAAAATAAAACAATTAAAAAAAAAGAAGATGGTATTGTTCCAACCCTTACATCATATGCTAATTCGCGCAAAAAGAAAAATGAGATTCTACTTTTTAGGGCGATTACATGTAAACAACCTGAAAAAAACTGGGTCGTAAAAATAAATAAAACAAAAAAATATTTTAGACATTATAGTGGGGGATCAGTTTAGTATATAAATTTAATGTAAGATCACACACTTACTGATCAGATAGTGTTTTAAAGGACATGTAACCAATTTTTGTTTTTAGTTAAATCTTGGCCATTTTCTTAATTTCTTGAAAATCAGTTGTGTGTGGCTTTCTTGTGTGTGTTTTTGTTTATTGCCAACATAACTTAGGGTTAATGGTAGGGTAAAATCGTAATTTTTTTGATTTTTTTGTTTTTTTTAATTTAAGGGATGGGAGGGGGTTATGGCCACAGGGGCTTTATCGTGAAAAGGTCAGGGCTTTATCTCCCTTTAAAAAACACATTTTGGTTGTCTTTAAAAGGTTAGAAATTGCTGGCCCAGAAATCAGTGATCATTTTACGCTTAATTTATATGCGAAACAGATCCCCCCTTTCGAAATTCTAAAATATTTAAAAAGATTTTGACCGCCTAGGTTTTCGCGGTGTTTACATGTAATCGTCTAAAAAGTAAAATTTAATTTTTATTTTTTAGGTGAATTAATTAACATACGATAAACAACAAAAAGATTATGACATTTATATCAATGATACGAGGAGAAAAAAAAGGTGCTTTGACCCCGTCGTTAGGGTCGGGTGGGGGTTAAGGTTAGTATTAGGGTAAAAATTAGCGTCAAAGTTAGCGTGGGTCATAATCTGTGAAACTACACACACACACAAAAATAGAATACATATATTTTATAATTTTCTTTCTAGTCCCCGAACCTAAGCAAAGCCAGGCATGTCCGAACACTTAGTAGTACTAAGTTAGTACTGAATCTAATTTAAGTTTAAACCGAGACTCGACTTGACCTTTGCATACTCTAGAGAGCTTGGCTACATTCTTAAAAAAACAAAAATCCGCCAATTATCACGGTCTTGGACTAGTCTTTCAGCTATCGAGGAGCGATAGGAGTGCTTCTGCGACATGCCCTCGTCAGGTCGGCTCATCGCTTTAGTGATATGGTCGTCCTCTTGATTTTTTGTGATATGATTTTTCACGACACATGTACTTTTTCGGAAAAACCGATAGGCAGTAGTATTGATTTACTCCTCTCCATGAGTTAGGCACAAGGCCAGTTTTTATGCAGTAGTAGCTCAAACATTGTATATATTTTTTTAAGAATGACATGCTTAACGTATTATTGGCGTTAAAATCAATTTCGTAAAACGACTTGATTACAATTTTTTTTTTTTTTTACATAGCTGGAGTCTGGTAGCCGAGAAACATGTCCAAACCACGTTTCTCTCTCTCTCTTATTTTTTTTTAATTTTTCGAATAACGTCATTGATGGATCTGTTAATATTAAACTTCTTTCTGATATCTACATTTCTTAGTCTATCTCGTAAAGTGACTCTAAGGATAATTCTTAAAGATTCCATTTCAAGGAACCTCAATGATAAAATTAAATGCATTAACCCATCATAGTATTTTCTGATAAATGCCAAAATCGAACTTAATCTGTGATTATAAGGGACCTGATGATATATCTATCAGAGTAAAGAAACACATTCATAGCATGGCAAGGAATAATAGCAGTGAATAGTGAAATTTTATTTTTATTTTAAAATAAAGACCCATCGTTTTTATTTATTTATTTTTTTAAATGTCTCGTCTTGTAAATTTAATTGATTTTAAAACCGATCTACAAAATTTTAAATATAAGACTAGAACAATAGCATAAAAAATGAAATCAAAAAAGAAAAAAGATAGCCAACCAAAAAATAAATCCTCTCTTAAAAAAATCAGACATGAATAATAAAATATTTGCTTACTTAATTGTTCGTAACCATTTTTTCTTTTCATTTTCGGCTGTTGGGAATCGGTAAAAAGAAAGGTCGCAATTTTCACTGCGATTATTGCAATGAGGGACACAACATTGCGGCATGACGAGTCCAGTTTAAAAAAAAAAAAAAAAGATCTCCACTTCAGATCAAACCTTCGAAGATGGACCCGGAAATACCGGTCACCGCATAAATATAGTCAACCCTGTAATTTAGACCGGCTTAACAATATGCCGTTTTTTTGTTGTTTTTTAAAAAATTATTATTTAATTATTTAGCAATTAAAAACAAGTTTAATTTAGTTTTAATTTATTTTAATAAAAAACACAAAAAAACAACTACAAAAAAGCAAACAAAATACAAAATACAGATATTGTAGATTAACCTCCCCCCCCCCCCCCCCCCAAAGAGATTCTATTTTTTATGCGATTACGTGTGAACACCCTGAAAAACTTGTCGGACAAAAACAAAATCAGTTTAATTTAACGTAAAATGATCCCCCATTTCCGGGTCATTCTAGCGTTTTATGGCATTAACCATTTTTTTCTTTTTGCTATGGGTGATAAATTCTGTACTACTTTTTTTAGGCGATTATTACATGTGGGTTACGACCTTGCTAGTCGGACTTAGGGTTAGTGGTAACAAAAATTTAGTTAACATCCTTAAATCATTACTATTACCGACATAAATGATTTAAGGAATTATCGTTAGGAAATTAGTTAATCCGATAACCTACTCACTTGTGACCTATTTGCGTTAAAAAATATTTGATAGAAGATATAAGCATTTTAAGTTCCCTAAATATCAGATCTGAGTAAAGTAGCCATCTTTCTTTAATCAGTTTGTAACGCAAACAAAGATGACTACTTTCCTCAGATATTTAGGGAACTTAAAATGCTTATAACTAAACTATTGGGCAAACCAGAAGAGTACCCGACTCAAAGTCAGCAGCAACAGTATTTCCTTTAAAATAATTTATGTCGGTAATAGTAATAATTACCCAATTGCTTTAGAATTTAGAGTGAGGGATCAGTTTCGCATGTAAATTTAGCGTAAACTCCCTCATTTCCGGACAATTCTAGTGTTAACTTTTGTTTTGGTATGTGAGATATATTTTGTGCGTTTTTTTTCGAGGGCATTGACTTGTGGGTTTACGACAACTTACATTTTTAAGACTATTTCCTTGCCGTTCTAAAAATCTAAGTGGTCCCCACTCTAAATCCTAAAATATTTTTTTTTCCCCGTCAAGTTCTTCAGGGTGTTCACACGTAATCGCCTAAAAAATGTAGGATCTGATTTTGGGGAAGGATGATTTGGCTGAAGGTATTAACCTACAAATGTACGAACTTTTTTATTTGTCAAAATTGATAAATATAGTTTTTGAGAAACGGACTGTTTTTTTTTTTGTTTTTTTTGTCTTTCACCGGTTTTAACATTTACAACAACACCACGTGTGTTCCCCTAAAAATCATGTTTTTTTTTAAGAACTTGAAATATAACAAACAGTAATTTTTTTTTTTCTCAGATTACAAATTTACAATTTAACAAACAATAAAAAGTTGTTGTTTTTCATAACTGGATTTGAAATTTATTACAAATTTATCATTTAACAAACAATAAAAAAATTTTTTTTTAATAATAAAATCGCTGTTTTTATAAATAAATGTACACCTCATAATGATTCCGTAGCCAATAGAATATATTGCAGCAGAAATTCTTTTTATTAAACAGCGCCATAAAAATTAAACAATTGTCTATTTAATTCTAATTGTTTATAAACCTAATGGGTGCTTTTGCTAAGGCAGATAATTTTTTTCATTTTAGAAGAGTCAGTTGAAAGGGGAGATAATTCAAACTTTTTTCTTGTAACCATAACCCATAAGGAAAATCCAGAGAATTAGTAAGAAAACGTTTTTACCGAAAATAAATTTAAAAAAAAGGCGGGTATCTTTTACAATAATCCGCAGAGTGAAAACGCTCAAAAAACAAATATACAACAAATAAAAGTAACTGTAGCCGATAAAAGTTATTTTCCAACTTATCTGTGACATTTGTTTGTATTTTTAAGCCGTTACAACTGCTATTTATTAGAAATCAATATTTTTGTCACACGAACATTCGACAAGAAAAATATGGCGTTGGGGGGGGGGGGGGAGAGGTATCGTAACGATTATAAGGCTGTGACGCCATTTTTTTAAAGTAAAAATCCGTGCCCCCAAAAAACAATTTTTTTAATTTTTTTACATCTAATAAAAACCCATTTATACTACGTAAAAATACAAACAAATGTGATAGGTAAGTAGGAAAATATCTATTCTCGACATAGGTCACCTTCACTTGTTGCATATTTATTTTTTTTACCCCGTTCTCGTTCGTTTTTTGGACCCCGTCCGCGACTCTGCAGATTATTGTAAAAGATACCCAAAAAGGCTACTTATGCAGTTTACGGACCGGGCTGAAATAATAGCGTTATAATTTAGAAAGCCATTCTTAACATGGGGGAGGTGGGGGTTGATTAACTATTCTGTACTTTCACCTAACAATTTAATAAACAGAATAGTTTATCACCCGCCTTATGGGTTATGGTTACAACAACAACAACAAAAACAGTTTGAATTATCTCCTCTTTCAACAGACTCTTCTCAATTGGAGATAGAAATTTCATCTGCCCTAATAATACAGAAGCACCACTTAATATAATAAACTTTGCTTCAATCAATTTGTTTTAAAATTTATTAAAAAAAATTGTTTCGGGTTATTTCATTAAGAAAACAGAAAACAAATTACTATTCGCCAGCCTTAGGGTACTTTTTCAGATTAACACCAACTATTTCTGCATTTTAAAAAAAGATCAAGTTTTGTGAACTTTTCACTTTCGGCTATTTCTGCATTTTAAAAAAAGATCAAGTTTTGTGAACTTTTCACTTTCGGCTATTTCTGCATTTTAAAAAAAGATCAAGTTTTGTGAACTTTTCACTTTCGGCTATTTCTGCATTTTAAAAAAAGATCAAGTTTTGTGAACTTTTCACTTTCGGCTATTTCTGCATTTTAAAAAAAGATCAAGTTTTGTGAACTTTTCACTTTCGGCTATTTCTGCATTTTAAAAAAAGATCAAGTTTTGTGAACTTTTCACTTTCGGCTATCTCTGCATTTTAAAAAAAGATCAAGTTTTGTGAACTTTTCACTTTCGGCTATTTCTGCATTTTAAAAAAAGATCAAGTTTTGTGAACTTTTCACTTTCGGCTATTTCTGCATTTTAAAAAAAGATCAAGTTTTGTGAACTTTTCACTTTCGGCTATTTCTGCATTTTAAAAAAAGATCAAGTTTTGTGAACTTTTCACTTTCGGCTATTTCTGCATTTTAAAAAAAGATCAAGTTTTGTGAACTTTTCACTTTCGGCTATTTCTGCATTTTAAAAAAAGATCAAGTTTTGTGAACTTTTCACTTTCGGCTATTTCTGCATTTAAAAAAAGATCAAGTTTTGTGAACTTTTCACTTTCGGCTATTTCTGCATTTTAAAAAAAGATCAAATTTTCTGCAAACTTCTCACCTATGGCTATTTCTGCACTAAAAAAACCCACACAACAAAACAACCTTGAACTCTGTGGCAGTTGCGATGCAATAAATCTTTATTGCAATTTCTTGTTTTTGGGAGAGTAAAAGAATTTACACAATGACACCACCCCTTAAAACGACAATTCTTACAAGGTCTGTGGTTGGTCGGAAAACAATCAATCACTGGCCGGCTAACAAATTCTGCCAGGTTTAGGTACCCGTGAAACTCCAAGTTGCTGTGAACCCTCAAGAAGTGACAACACAGCAAAACACGTGCAGTGGTTCTTATCAGCTCTAGCAGCACAGAAAGGCAAGGCTCCCTGTTCCTACAGCCCAGTTTAATGAACACAGAACAAGAAAACTAAAGACTGTTATAAGGATGAATCTCCTGAGATAAGTTCCTGCAAATACAAGTTATTTGCAAGACACCTCTTTCTTCACTTTTTCCCTTCTTCGAAATACAAGCTTTTATTACAACTTTCAACTGCGTTGTGTTCCTTTTCTCTTGCTGGTGTCACAATATATTTCATACCACTTATCTAATCGGGAAAGTACCAATAGGTGTGAAATATGGCAGTTAAAAATAAAATGACAGAAAAACTTTAACGAATGTGCTCTGACAAACTTACTGAACTTGTACTTCCTCAATGTAAATACCCCTGACCAACCTGACGAGGTGCAAAATCTCACCCTTCACTGTAAGGGTCCTCCAGATGCTGGAAAACTTTCTACTTCAATAACTTTTTTCCTTAGACCGCTTGACTTTAGAATTCTCTCCCTACTTCCTGTTTCTTCGACTGTACCAACATGCAGAAATTTAAAATGTAATGTGAACAAATATCTTCACCCCATTAAATGTTACCCCAATCACAGTAACCCTCACGTCTCATGGCGATATGCCTTATTAAGAGGGAGTAAAAGTAAAAAGAATATTAAAAAATATGCCATTAACATGTTAATGGCATATATTTTAATAATTTGATATTTTTATTTTATATATTTTAATAAAAACGTCCATTTCCTTCCTTAAAATAGCAACTGCCAGAGATCACATGGTGCACTGTCTGTGACCTCTATAACGGTTCCCTTATTTTGTCCTTTAGTCCTCACATTCCATGCACAATATTTCTGACAAAGGAGGAAGAATTGCTGTTTTCTGGATCGGAATCTATTCATCTAATACTTATCGTTGGCTATTTTTTTTTACCTTGAAGTAGTATTTTTTTAGCTCCTTACATCAAGTGGCTTCATACCTTATCTGGAGCGATTTCCATAAAAAAAAAAGAAGAAAACAAATAAAGTAAAACATGAACTACTCTTGGTTAGTAAGAAAAGACATGAGGAGTAGAAAGTAGACATTTGGTTTACTTTCGGCAGCCGTGTAATGTTGTATTTCTGCTGTGCTTAAAAGAATAAAGACACTGATATGTAAAAATATAATTATATATCTTTATTGGCGGTGGCGGTGAAGGAGTGTGGGTTAGTGAAGAAGGAAGACACACGCACAGGAATGCAAAATGATGAGGGTGTACGATATGTGAGCAACAATTGAGGGGCCAGCAAATCCATTAAACTCCTCAGACAAAATGGCGCCATAGCAGTTAGTTGTTAGCTTCTGGGTGGCCAGATGATGATAAGCTGAGAAAAAAAAAATGGAATATAGCCAGTTCCGGTAAGCAGCTGAAAGTAATGGAGAAAAAGACCGGACATTTAGGATTTCCGGTCGAAAGTAGATATATTTAGGAGACAAGGAGATCGGTGAGAATTGTTCAAGTAGACTATGAGTTTGTTCGAGGAGATCGCCGAGAGAGTCCGAGAGTCAACGACTTGGCGTCAGCCAAAGATGATTGTCACTGGGGGCTGACATAACTGGACAGCAATAAACAGACAGCATTTAGGGTCGCTAGCCACGATGTTATCACACACACACACACACAGCACCTACTACCCCTTCTACCTAAGTTATACCTACAACTTGTCTTGTGTTGTTTTTACTGTAGCATGACCACTGAGATGATCATCGGGCTGCAACCCGACAAAACCTCCATATTTTTAAATGAATTTTATCAGGTTCAATACTCATATTAACATCTAATAGACAATATTTTTACATTATTTATCACTAATTTACCTATACTTACATTTTCTGTATAACAGTTCTCAGACCCAGGAACTCCTGCGTCCTACGACACATAAGGCAGTCAAATCAAACCGTCGTTTTCGGTCTGAAGCCAGATCCAGAGAGTCCCTCCAGCTCCTTCCTGTTACGATCAAATCTCTCTCGATTGTTTGCTTCCAGTTCATTTTTGGTCTTCCTCTTCTTTTTTTTCTCGATCAGGGTTCCACTGAAGCACTTGGTTTGCAAATCTGTCTGGAGCAAATCTTAGGACATGTCCGAGCCAGCCTAGACGTCGTTTGCAGATTATTGACGATGCCACCTGTTGGTTAGTGCGGTCTTTGACTTCTTGGTTGGTAATTCTATCGCTCCATTTGATCCCTAGATAGTTCTCAGATAACAGGCTAAACCCTACATAAAATACATGCCAAAACCAATATGCAAATATCTGCCGTGCATGGCAGAACCTATCACTCCACTCGTCTCCACAATTATTGGTTGGAACACAAATCTGTCGAAGAAGACCGGTATATTTTGATTGGGAAAACAAAAACAAAAGCAGTTACACAATTGGGAAAATAAAAATAAACAAAACAATTTAGTAAAATCTTCATAAATCAACTATTTTAATTTTAATTTTTTGTTGTTTTCATTTCAAAGAAGATAGAAAGTGAAGTGAACTAGAAAGATATGTTAAATAATAAGGATTTCAATATTGAACCCTGAGAAACACCGGAGGGTATATTGTTCGATTTAGAATAATCAGTAATAACTTTTACTCTCATTGTTCTTTTACAAAAAAAAAAAAGAAAAAAAAAAAAGATATAAATAATATAATAAATATTGTGAAATAACTCATTACTTCCCTTTAATGATTAAAATTATTCAGTGAGTAAGAGAAAATGTATCCACTCTAAAAGTTTTTTCTTTTCATGGTTTTCGGCCTTGGTAATTCACTAGTCAAAGAAAAAAAAAAAAGAAAAAAACCCTAATGTTTTTATTAGTTTTACTTTTTGAATTTACATATTTAAATAAGAGTTTACATTTGTGTTTAATATTTCAGTAAAATAGAAAGTATCCACTTGATCATGGCCGGCATATCTGAAATCAGAAATTGCGAACCAGTGTTAATTCAAAAAAAGTCCCAATTATTTTAGGCGGCATATCTTTTGGTGGAATCTTTATTTTTATCATTTAAAAAAAAAAAAAAAAAAAAAAAAAAATTTTTGCATATTTGTTAATAATTGTGAGTTACTTTGTGATATAATTATATTTGGTTAATAATTAAACTATTTAAAAAATATTTCCCAAATAAGAAACAACATTCCAATTTAAAAAGTTTTATTAACTTTTTAAATTGGAATGATGTTGTTTCTTATAATAATTATGTTAATCTGATATGATAATTTGTTAAAAGATATTTTCAAAATAAAAATTTTTAATTATACAGTTTGAATCTATTATTTGTTAATATTTTGTTTTAAATTTTGAAAACAAATTATTTGCAAAAAAAGAAAAAAAAATCCGGCCTAAATTATAATTGGGGATTTTTTTTTGATTAACACCGGTTCGCAATTTCCGATTTCAAATATGGCGACCATGATTAAGTTGATACTTATTATTTTATCAATATTTCTAACAATCCGATACTCAGGCTTTAATCTTTCTTCAAATTCCACATTTTCATAATAATTTTATTTTGTGGAAACTTCAAAATAGTTTTAACTATTTTGAAGTTTCCACAGAAGCTTCTATCTGATAAATAAAAAAACTTTAAATTCTAACCGTTATCGTTTTCTTTCCCACATTACTGTCCCAAAGAGATTTTTCTAAGTGATCACCTTGTCTAGAAAATTTTACGATCACTTCCAGTATGCTAGCTAATGTCGATAGTTGTTTAATGAATAATTTGTCTATTTTGTTGTTATACTGGTAAAAGTTCAGAAAATTCTTGAAGTGAGGGCAAATAGAAATCTGGAACGATAGCGTTGGGGTCGTCACTATTTTTCTCCGCCTTGTGAATGTCTTCTTCAGTCGAGATGCCGCTGAGAACAAGAAGGGATTTCAGCTGGTGGTTCTTGGCAAATGCTATGTCCGTGTTTAATCTGGAAAGAGAGAGAGAGAGAGAGAAAGAGGAAAAGATAATGGAAAAAGAATGACGAGATTGAAAAAAAAAAAAAAAAAAAGAAGAAAAATTTGGGAGCAGACACATTTTAAGTTTTTTTTTGTTCAGAGTAGGTTGCAGCGACTCGTTGTCCAGAAATATTTTGATGTTTGATAATGTTGCGGGAATCTAGAACCGTGTGTGCGCGTTAAGGAAATCAATAGCTTAAAAGCGTTCTTTTGAGCTAGAGTAGTTTGACCTGAACTACGTTAGAGGAAGGTTAGCGAAACGAAAACTTAAGTTGTAGTAAAGTGCAGAGTTGATCATTCGTCTTCAGTGATTTCAAATGTTATACAAATAAAATAAGTCGTGCGATTCATTTCGATTGTGAAACCATTGTTTGTTAGACTCATCGCAAGATATTTTTACGTTCAACCAACCCAGACAAGCGACAGCATGGGAAACTTAGTCACCAGTGAAAAAGAAAGACTCGTATGAGTCTTTAATTCTATATAAAATTTGTTTAAATTACGATAAAAATCTCAGCGTAAAAAAATTTTGTTTTGTTCACAAATTTGTCAAGAATCTATATATAATAAATGGCAACATCTCTTCGTATGTGTGTCTGTCCCTAAAAACGAAGACATACTAGGGAGTGTACCGTATATATAAGTATATTTACATATACAATTGTATGAACATAATGGAAGTAGTTCTGCACCTCCAGCTGCCTCTAAAAGGAGATAATGACACTTGTTATGTTTCGTACTCGGCCCCTCTTTCCATCAGAGACAGATTCATCCCTTCACCGCTTTTTCTCGTGTTTACGTCTCTATTATCGCTACGACATGTTTCTTTTCTTCTTTCTTTTTCTTCATTCCTTTTTTATTCTGCGTTCTCCTATGCGGATTTTAGCTGCCTTTATCCTGCTTTGATCTTTCATTTTCGGTTTATTTAGTTTAATAACAATTATCACCCACTCTCGTCAGCGTGATTTGCTCAAGACTTGTTCTCGTTGGCGTTTTTTTTTCAACCGTTTCAACTTTTTTCCTGCATTCGCTCAACGAAACACACGCACGCTTCCACCAGCTGATTCTTCCACCCCGCTAACATAACTTGATTTTTTACCTGTTTCATATGGAATAAAGGTTTTTTTCTTAAATGGAATTTGTTTGTTTTTGTTGCTTCCTTTGTCTCCGTGTGATTCCGAGTAAACTGGCTGTCTAGGCAAGATGGTAATTATCATTTTGACGAAGGCAGCACAACACTTTTCTGACATGTTACGCAATTAAATTATTCTATTTATAAGGATTAGTTTAAGAGTATTAACATATATCTGCATAGCTTAGTTGGTAAGATATCTAGCTTACAACATCAAGGTTGCTGTTAAAGTAAACTCTCTTTAATAATAATATTGCATGAAACCCAAAATATTTTAATTATCACTAGTTTATACCCGCTCCCTGAGCAGTGTTGGTACAATACCTGGGTATGTCAATTTCCATTTTCACCCGACTTCTACTGCTTTATAACTCGTACGAAGTAAAACTATTTGTGAAAAACTTTGGAAAAAAATATTTTACATGAGAGAGTAAGTAACTACGATGAATGTATTTACGTATTGTTTTATTGAAACAAAAAAAAAAAATTCTGTTTTAAGCAAAAAATAATTTGAGCTGATTTGAACTAATGCCGAATACCCCTTAAGTCTACTTTTTTGCAGATTATCAAAAAAAAAAAGTAACTTAGTTTTAAAAAAATGTTTATTTATATAATGTAAGAAATAACATAACATAATTATGTTGTTATTTCTTTAAAATATGTATTCAGTTAAGACAAACAAAAAAAAAACAAACGCGTATCCAGTTTTAAAAAATCCTTGAGACTTATGTGAAAAAAATATGTTACTTATATTTGCTTATTACTTATGAATTTTGGAATATATATTCTTGGCAATATGGTGAGTACATGGGCACATTATATTTTTTTTTGTTAACTCCCCCCCCCCCCCCCCAAACTTTTAAAAATAAGTTAGATACGAAAAATTTTATAGAGAAAAGAATTGCTTTACATCAAATTTTGAGTTATATTAAGCAATACATTTTTAAAAGGATCAGTGAGTGTGTGTAAGCTTCAATAATATGTATGTGCTTGGTAAAATCCTAAACTATTGAACTTATCATTATGAATTATGGAGTATGTATTCTAGGCAACAGGGTGAGTAACGTGGGTATATTATTTGTTTTGTAAACTTTAGCATTTAGGGAGGTGCCACCGAAACCGTACCATACCCCAAAAGAAAGAAAAAAAAAACATTAAAATTTAAAACTAATGCTATATTTATTGCTTACACCAGTCCTGGGACGAGTATTATACAAGTTATATATATATATAATATTTATAAATAAATATTAATTATTTATTACCTACAGACATCGATGTTTCATGCTAATGCAATCTTCAGTGCAGGAAAGTAATTCTCTACGGTCAGCGGGCTCGAACTCCGATCACAAATCGCCACTGATTTGTAGTCAAGAGCGTTCCTCCGTTGGCCACAACGAATTAGCTAATAATTAAAGAGGAATTTAACTTTGTAAATACGAGTCGGCGGGTATTTTACACGAGCAGTTGAAAGTGATCAACAAACTGTTTGGATCTTGCATATATAAGATTTAAATAAAATATCTTTATTCAAGGACTTTTGCTTGTAATTCGTGGCTTCTACTACATTTAGAAGATAGAATATAACATTAACATTGGGTACGTCAACTAGTTTTCATTAGGTTGAATTATGTTTAACGTAGAGATATTTATCACGTAAACAGGAAACATTATAGACTGGAGGCTAGCAGGGTTCAGGCGGTTAGCCCTTTGGGGCAATCGGCTGGCATGGGAACAGAAACTTAGCGGAAGGGACGTCGGATGTGAGAGGGTGAAATCAGCGAATCGGGATGGAATAAGCGCTGTGACAAGACACGTTTGAGATGTACTGAAATCGGTTTGAATGAAGTGATGTCCTCTTCCGTCCCCCCTCCTTCTGCCCCCCCCCCCCCGTTTTACAACAAATACAAACTCGGCTAAATAAACCCATCTTCTTCCATAGAAATGTGTTGATTGATTGAATCATTATCTTTCGTGGTTGTCATACTGACTTTCGATTGTAGATCGAGATTGTCTACCATCAGGCAACATCACCATGAGACACTGAAGGAGAGCTAGGTATGATTACCTTTGCCAAGGCCCAGATTATATTTTCGGTTGAGTTTGTCACTATATGTGTTTATGTACAGTCTCGTGTCCACATCGCTTGACCAATCGTCACCAAACTTGGTCAAAATATCGGTCATGGTCCAACTTAGAACTGATTTAATTTGGGGATATTTATGAAAAAAGGTCACTTTTGGTGGTTCTGTTCATCATAGAGACTTAGTACTAGGCCCATAGTGTAGCCAATGATGTCCTTTATCTTATATGACATTGATCTTTGATCTTGAAAATTTTAGTCAAGGTCGACATTTTGACTGAATTTCAACTTCCCATTTTTCCAAATTTGATGTATGGATGTGACGCTATTTGATAACAGTAACCACGATGCAAAATTTCAATCCAATCAGATAAATAGGTTCCGAGTTATCAACGTTTCCATTGCACAATTTTGGGAATATTTCATGCAATATGTAAGTGTTACGGTGTGATGTTGATCTACCTTATTTCGGGAATAGATAGACTCTTCCAGACACTATATATAGAGTTACGACGATGTGTCGTGGCAGTCATAGCCACAGTATCTGACGCAGACTTTCTGTAACATACTATTCTGTACTTCTGTAAATACACTTTTGTAAATATATCATTGTGTTTTCTTAATTATTATCGGCCTTTCAAGGTCACAACGGGAAGTGAGACCCAGATGAGACTTTGGCCCATCCTTACGTTGTCAGATGGAAGCATGTAGTCTGACGACTGATTTATGTCCTTGTTTTGAATTACAATGATTGAATTTTTGGTTGTCTGTATTGTGGGAGGTCAACAATATGATTATCGGCATCCTTTGGGTTTGTTGCTTATGTAACAATAATTGACAAATTGAGTAATTTTCCCAAAATAAAGAACAAAATATGTCGGGGAGGAGAGGGGGGGGGAGAGGGTCAGGTTAGAAAAATGTTGGACTTACCTGTCTCCTACCATTATGGATCTGCCAGGCACCAAATCTTTAGTATTTTTCAGGAGATCAATGATTGTTGAATGAGGTTTGCCGACATAAATTGGTTCCTTCTCTGCTGGTGTCTTTACAGCATTAACAATTGTACCCGTCCCTGTTAGAAAAGAGAAAATAAATAGAAATAAAAGAAAAATCTGTGGAGAGAAGGGAAGAAAGGAAGGTGGAGAGGAAAAGAGAGAAAGAGAAGAATAGGAGAAAGGAAGAAAAGAATAGGAGAAAGGAAGAGAAGAATAGGAGAAAGGAAGAGAAGAATAGGAGAAAGGAAGAGAAGAATAGGAGAAAGGAAGAGAAGAATAGGAGAAAGGAAGAGAAGAATAGGAGAAAGGAAGAGAAGAATAGGAGAAAGGAAGAGAAGAAAGGAAGAGAAGAATAGGAGAGGGGGAGAAGGGGAGAAAGGAAGAGGGGGAAAGGAAGAGGGGGGAAGGAAGAGGGGGAGAAAGGAAGAGGGGGGAGAAAGGAAGAGGGGGGAGAAAGGAAGAGGGGGGAGAAAGGAAGAGGGGGAGAAAGGAAGAGGGGGGAGAAAGGAAGGAAGGTGGAGAGGAAAAGAGGAGGAGAGAAAGAGAAGAAAGGAAGGGAGGAGGGGGAGAAAAGAAGAGAGGAGGAGGGGGAGAAAAGAAGAGAGGAGGAGGGGGAGAAAAGAAGAGAGGAGGAGGGGGAGAAAAGAAGAGAGGAGGAGATGATAAGGAGATAGAGGAAGAAGAGAGGAGGGGGAGATAGAGGAAGAAGAGAGGAGGGGGAGATAGAGGAAGAAGAGAGGAGGGGGAGATAGAGGAAGAAGAGAGGAGGGGGAGATAGAGGAAGAAGAGAGGAGGGGGAGATAGAGGAAGAAGAGAGGAGGGGGAGATAGAGGAAGAAGAGAGGAGGGGGAGATAGAGGAAGAAGAGAGGAGAGGGAGATAGAGGAAGAAGAGAGGAGGGGGAGATAGAGGAAGAAGAGAGGAGGGGGAGATAGAGGAAGAAGAGAGGAGGGGGAGACAGAGGAAGAAGAGAGGAGGGGGAGACAGAGGAAGAAGAGAGGAGAGGGAGACAGAGGAGGAAGAGAGGAGAGGGAGATAGACGAGGAAGAGAGGAGAGGGAGATAGACGAGGAAGAGAGGAGAGGGAGATAGACGAGGAAGAGAGGAGAGGGAGAGAAATGAAAATGCTACATCAACTGTTCTACATCTATTAACCCAAGAACTATCATCCATTCTTTCAATGTGACCAAACCAATAGGGTCTCCTGTTCTGCACACATCTCTCTTTCAATATTTTCATTCTTCTTCTTACACTTTACTTTTTTCTATTCTCTTTGAATTTTCACCTTTTTACTTTTTTTTAGTTAATTTCTCTATATTTCTTTTATCTCAATAATTCATCATCATCATCTTTTCTTTAATATCTGTTTTACATGTTGACATGTGTTGAACAGCTTTTAGAAATTGACTTCCAAACTAACCTATCTCTGCCCAGGTCTTCATTTATCTCTCTTTCTTTCAAATACATCCTTATCACTTCTTCTCATGTTTTTCTTAGCCTACCTCTGCTACCTCAACTGTCCTACATCTACCAATCTTTCAATGTGACCAAACCAACAAAATCTCCTGTTCTATCCGACTGACGGACAGAAATGCTTGAATGTATCAAAAATGTGTCCATTCCATCTGCAAGTTTAGCAACGAAAATGTTATTTCAAACTGAAGCGCAACAGACAAATTAAAAAAAAAAAATGTGAAAGAAAATCACTCTTTAACCATTTGTTTTTTTGATCGCTTTGTAGCAGTCACATATTTTTATGTACTATATTCTTTTGCGTTAAATAGATAGGTGTGCCACTAGAGTGATTGGCTCATCAGCCAATTAGAAGCCCTGGTGTAAAAACACAAGAATCGTCGGACTACTTCTTACAGCACCCACGCAATTTCGTTTTCCTGCTCACCACAATTGGAGTGAGTACACTGTCTAGACAAGACTATTTTGTTGATTTCTCCAAATCGCCAATGATACAGTTGTAAATATGTGCAATTCTGCATGTTTCGTGGGTGCATAGTTGCAATGCTTGCGGACGACAGACCTGCCATGGGAGAAATATTTAGCTAAGAAAAGAGAGACCATCCAAGAAAACAGGCAGAGACAGAGGGGCCTTAATATAGAGAAGAAAAAGTGTTGGGCCTAGAATAGGAACAAAAGCATTGATAGGAAAAGAGAATGAAGAGACACTGTCCAAAGTTACTCGCAAGCTTCAATCAGAAAAAAAAAGACCTAATAATTTCAAGAACCTCACCACCAATACCATAACCCTGAAGTTTGTGTAGGAGACCAGAATGCTACACTCTGTCAAACGCTTTCGAAATGTCAAGCACAATAGCTCAACTTGTCAGAGTTATTCCCCTTGTGAAATTGCAGAGTAACGTGCTCTTGGCTTCCAACAGAGACAGACATTCTGCAATGACATTGTCATTATCAGCTCTCACAATAAATGTCAATTAAATAGTAAATCCTCTTCTTCCAATTGTAAAAATTAAATAAATAATTAATTCTTTACCATACTAAGTTTCCTCATTCAAATTTTTTCTCATATTTTTGTTTATTAACTCACATTCACATATTTAAACTTACATCCACTCAGTATCATTCAATAACCGACACAGTCACTTCAGTTTGAAGAGAAAATCCTTTTGTTACAGTTGTAATCGAGACCACATGATTGACATGATGGCCAGTGTTGAAATCAAGCATCGAATCCGGATGCAGACAGCGAGCGGACGATCATGGTCTGTGCAGTGAACGCATGCAAATGCAGGTTCACATTAGTAAATCTACCAAATCGCATGCCACCCTTTATACAGATTGACTCTTACCTGTTTTAATTCCTTTTCAGCCCAGCCCTAATAAAGGGTATTCCTATGTAAAACTTTGATATCTACTGTTAATTCATCTTTGGAGTCAGATAAACCTTCTATTCCAGCCTACTATCTATTACTCAGAGATTTCATATCTGTCTGAAGCTGAAACTATACTATTACTTCTATATCTGAAACTACACTATTACTGCTTTTCAATGCTTAATTCAAGGGGGTAGTTTAGTAACTGCTCTGTTATGATGATACCAACCTCCCAGGCATTACTTTTTTTTTAGATGGGTATCGATTCTGTGGTCACGATACTTTCCTCTCAGAGATTAACTTCTCCTTTGGAGGGTGGGTGGGTAATGTAGTATCTGTCCTGTTGTCATGAGAGCATCTTCCCATGCATTACCTCCTCATTTGGAGGGGGGTAATGTAGCATATGTTCATCATGATACCATCCTCATAGGTTCTACCTCCTCCTTTGTGGGGGGGGGATAGTGTAGCATATATTCAATCATCATTATACCATCCCTCCCAGGCATTACATCCTTCTTTTAGGGGGGCTGTCTATTATATGTTCGTTCATCATATATACTAACAAAAGTATGCAACCAGAGGGAGCATAATTTTGCTAGTGACTATAATAGTGAACGGATACCATTCATCCCTCAACATCATATTGCAGAGCTTCATGAGCTGAATGGAGGAATGATTAACAGATGGGAGGTTAGAATTTAACCTCTAGTTAACGGAAGTTGGCAAAACCATGTGACTTCCGGAAGAAGGGAGATCTGGCTCTTTTCGGCTGACAACTCAAGCAGGGGAATATGAAACGTGGCTGCTCCCCAAAGAGCCCCAGTGGGGATGGAGACGGTCACACACAATGTAGCTAGATGTAACGAAACAAGCTATCTATCTTTCAGAGTCCTGGGCCTCCTTCTTTTTCTTTATTTTCGCTATTAGAGATCCTCTGAGATACCAACTCCTCATTTTGATTTTGTCCCTACCCCACCCCCCAAAATTGTATCTATCTTGGAGGACATCACACAATCAATACCCCTGGATCTCATTCAGATTTTTCTTTTTTTTTTTTATCACCCAATAACTCCTTTTTTCTCCCCACTTAGAAACTGTCTTGCTTGTTTTCGGCTCTTGAAACAACCTGGAAAACTGAGCAGCTCACACCTAGATAGATTTGGGAGGGGCCCTACTAACCATCCCACTTAGCATTTCATTTTTTTTAGCAATCTCTGTTGTTTTTTAGCACCCCCACCCCAACCGATGAATTTGTACATATAATTTTTGTAAATAAAAAACATCAAATCATTGGGGATAATGTTAAGTAGGTTTTACCCATAGAGTGAATGCAGTATTTTGGCGACTGAAACCAGTTTAGAGAATTGACCAAGAGGATGACAGCCGACCCCCATCTAATTTTTGCCTTGTGCCACATCTTATTTTATAAAAGAAATTTACTACATTGTGAACTTTTTTGTAAAATTTTAAAGATAAATAAAATCAATCTATCCATCTCTCTTTCTCCGAAGGGCAGCCCCCACTTGTTAAAGTCCAGAGATCCCTCACCCTGTTTGTGAATGTTCCAAGTTATCTGTATTAATAAACCTCTCATAAAAATTAAACATCAGCGTCAGAGTGATTGTATCCACAGACGATCAAGAACCTGGGTTCCCGACGACGACAATGTGTGTATAATGGTTTATACATGCCCCAGGAAGCGAAAATGTAACACATACAGTTGTGAAGCAAAGTTTTGAATCTTTTACAAACCTTTAGGGTTGGGTGTGATACTATGGACCCTGGACAATGTGAAGAAATGATTCACCAAGGCACACAAAGGTGATCGGAAGCTGGGAGTGGTTGAGCGGGCAAGTAATTTTCCGTTTATCAGTCATCACTCTGGGACAAAGACAAGGCGTTTAGGATTTCCGGTCGAAGTTAATAGATTCAGTAGTCAGAGTTAAGCAGAGAGCGGAGGTGAACAGATCAGAGCAGCTTGAAGTAGACGAGCAGGTGATGAGATGAGCTGACGAGCGACGACAATGATAGCTTCAACAGACAATTTAATCTCAGTTAGGTCTTAGCTGACATACGGGAACTTAACTAAGATGTGGACGCTATCATTTGGGGGTCCTTTTTCCGTGAATGTGTCACACACACTCTCAGAGCACAACCAATTTATACACAATGTATCGGAGTTTGTGTTCTCTCTTGTGAGTCTACATTCTTTTGTTTTTGTACCCAACTTGTAAACCAGTGAACCCGCCCTATACGAGAGAAAGACGACACGGTCAGAACAAGAGATGAAGACGAATAGAAAACAACGGCACATAGTGTTGCGGATCGGCGATTGTCAAGGGGTCGGTATGGTTGTACATAGGTACTCACCTGGGATGACGATGTCTCCGGGCATGGGCATAAGAGCATCTTCGTTGGTGGCTATAAAAAGACAGTTTCGCTTCTTGATGTATGTGGCAGCCTTGATTATTTTGTGGTAGCTAATATGTTCATCAAAAGCCACCAGAACACAAGTCACCTGTAGAAATAAAATAAAACACAATTAATTGCATAAACATTTAATATAGGGTCTTAAGTCATCTTTAACAAAAAATCCCAAGTTGAAAACTTTAGTGAATGAAATTTTTGCCCTATTATCAAATTGTGTTTCCATCTGTTTTTACATAGTCCAAATCTGAGTTTTGTTTATTGATTTACTATTAAAAGAAAAATCTAGCTTGACCTCCAATGTGCTATGAATCATATTACAAAGATTCAATGTGTTAACTGTTGAAATGAATCTTATATGAACAGTCAAAGTTGTGTTTCCGTGTCATTTTTGTTTGTTTCTTTGACAACAAATGGGATTTTGTCCAATGTTTAAGCTAACTTGATAACTGCAGGTAATAGCAGCAGTCTCACAACCACCATCGGATAAAAGGGAGTCGCCCAGGTAGCAGAACTCAGCTACAGTTTTCAGTTTGCTATTCCCAAATGCGACCTCTTTCACTGGCCTATCGTTGATTAGTCTAGCTGTGCCCACACAGCGAGGACACCTGTATTGCTGATCCGGTCAGAGTAGGCCACTGATTCCACTGCATCTCTTGTGGATCCAGTAGGAACAGACGGGGCAAAAATGGAGTTGAGCTACTAAAATAAATTTATTATCATTGTTTCTTTTGCAAAGGTCTATGTGCCCACATTAAAAGTTTTTAGATATAATGAAAATAAAATTTTGGTTTGGGATGACTGTACACTGCGACCAACACTAATAGCTTTCTAATTAAATTTACTAATAGTTAATAGTTTTTTTTTATTTTTTATTTTTTTTTACTTCTTAGCAACAATGGGATGTTCAAAATCACTAACTGAGGGAGAAAAATAAATTATAATGAAAAGAAACAGCTAAAGAGACCGCCCCTGGTGTAATTGCCCGAAAAATAAGCCGCATGTGGATATTGTAAAAAGATTTCTGAAGAACCCTTCCCCAAGGAAGAAACGATCAGATGCTGTAATATTCAATACTGTCACAAACAATGTAACAGTGACTTGTGTTCCTTTTTCACCGGCAACACGTTTTTCCTTCTTTTAACCGTCTTATCCAAACGCATGTGAACTTTGAGACGTTCTCTACCCAAAAAACACCGCCTTATATTTAGCCTTCTTTGCCGCACCTGATTAACATAATGCAACCCTCTCAGTCTCTTTTTCCTGTTTGATGGCTGCTACAAACAAGAATTTGAGGAATATGGGTCGTCAACTCCGTAGCAAACCTGGACAATCAAGCAAATCAATCTTCACAACAGCTGGGTGTTCTGACGTACCAAAATCAACAAGGAATGCGATTCTTCAAATAATGGCTTCTGTGAAATGTCCACTTATAAAGCCTACTCTTACACCAAGACACAAACATTGAGAATGAAATGGATGAAGATGAATATGAGTAAGTTCTTTTCACTTATGAGCCCTGAGCAAGCCTCGATGGGCCTGACAACTGGGAAAAAGGATGGGTTTATTCCGGAGATGAGAGTCACCATCGTTTGAGACCACAACAAACGGGTGGAAAAGTCATGATATGGACTTGTTGGTCCAATAAGAGTACTCGAAAGAATAAAAATGACATCTGCTGCCTATTGCAATCTCTTGAGACAATCTCTGATACCTTGGCTAGATGACATGAATCTTGCTCTACTAAGGGATGTTGTTTTTATGCATGACAATGCTCCTTCTCACTCTGCTCATGCCACTCAAGCATTCTTAGCATCTTTGGGCATCAAAAGCACAAAGTTGATGATCTGACCTCCATGCTCCCCAGATTTAATCCCAATAGAAAACTTTTGGTCTATCATCAAATGAGATGTTTATGCCAATGGATGTCAAGTTTCGTCAAAAACGGGACTTATGAGAAGCCATTAATACTGCAGCAAGGACAGTGCCACCAGCCACTATTAAAAAATTGATTGATTCAGTCAATACAAGACTTTTTAAAGCTATAAAAGTCCATGGTGGTTATGTGGGTAAATAAGGCATTTATTTGTTAATTATATGTATTGAACTATATATTATTATATATTTAATTATACTAATTAATTGTTGAATATAGATCTTTATTTTATTTATTTATTCCTTATTTTCACTAATAAACGTTAATTTTCGTTATTTTAATTTAAAAGCTATTACCATTTGGTTGAAAAACATTCAGTGATTTCAAGAAATAATTTATTTTGCAAATACTAGCTATGAGTTTATGCTTATTTTTTTAGCAACACTTTTAGAACAGAGTGTTAGATTACCTGTGAAAAAGATTTCCAAAATTGAGAAATAACTATTTTTGTTAGAAAGCTATTATCGCTGTCGCAGTGTATTTATGGATAGGCTTATCCAGCCCAATCTTTCAAATCAAGGAAAAAAAGAAACAGTAATGTTTTTTATGTTTTTCTTCAACAGAAAGGTCAAATTTTAACCTGTTTATGGCTAATATTAGGTATGAACAAAAAGCTCAACCATAAATGACTGCCTTAACTATTGTCTTCCTAAGACTTTATTACCGGACACAATAAGTTAATTGTAATCCCCCCCCCCGGTAACTTTATTACCTGCCACTATAAGTAGGGGTGGGACGTAATGGGTGCAAATTTCAGATTCATGCGAGTAGTATTTTTTTGTGTTCATTTATACATAAATAACACTAAACAATCAAACATTTTGAAAATTTTGCAAAATTCAGAAGGTGCAGGCCAAAAATAACCGTTAGGGCTCCACGGGACTCAAAATCCATCATTTTTCGGTGAAAAAGTGGTTTCATGCGACATTGCAGGTCCTAAAACATCCTCAAAAGCTATGAATGAATATAGATGGTTAAATCTGATATAGTACTTTAATTTAGGACCATTTTCAGGCTGTGAAAGGATTTTCATGAATGTAAAATAGCCAAAAACTAGTGAAAAATAGCCCAAATGCACCTTCTGAATTTTGCAAAATTTTCAAAATGTTTGATTGTTTAGTGTTATTTATGTATAAATGAACACAAAAAAATACTACTCGCATGAATCTGAAATTTTCACCCATTACGTCGCACCTCTACTATAAGTTAATTGTAACTTTTTCCCTCTATGACTTGAACACATCTAAAATAAGATGGGTACACTCAATAAAAATACTATTTCAAACTGAAACGTAACAGACTAATAACAGAGCCTCTTAGAAATCTAAAAGCGATAAAATAAAATTTTACACAACTTGAGAAAAATGTTTGAAGTTTATAGACAAGAGATGAAAAAAAAAAAAAAAATTGTAGAAAGGGGTAGACATGTTATTTATTTTAACAAATACATTGTTATGGTTTTCTAAGAAAAAAACAAAAAAAAAAACCAAAAAAAACAATTGTGGTTGGATTAAAGCATTACGTCGTTCTGATTTTGTAATAAAAGTGACCAGAGAAAAAAGAAAATGAAAAAAAACTGACCTCTGGATCTAATTTGATATCACGCCATTCTTTTATGTGACCAACAACCGGGTCAGGCTGAAAAAGAGAAGATGAAGTGTTTATTAGGTCATAACACATAAAGATTCTGTATTTTTACTATTTTAAAAAAAATATATTCAATCATAGAGGAAAATTAAACGTTTAAATATTTTTCCTCTTCAAATTACAGAAATTAGAAGAAAGTGGGTTTAAATATATTCCCCGAAAACATTATTCAACAAATATGATTAATGAATATAGGATCAAGAGTACAATAAGGACCCCAGTTCATTAACACAACACGCAGAACATGTTCCGGAAGTCACCGGCGTCTTCCGGTTGACCTCGCAATACACGTAGTCGCTATTTACAAAACAACTTGTAAATAAAATAAACGAAATATATACGCTTTTTTAAAAATCGGCTGACTTGTAATCTTTCGTTTTGCAATAAACAAAACAATTTATCGTTTTTTTTGTTTTACTTTTATTTACTAAAAAAACAAAACAAATTTTAAACGCAGAACATCCTATATTTCGTGTTGTGTATTTTAAGAAAAAGTGGAGGGCTATATGAAAATACTTTTCTTTTTGTAGGGAGGCGAGTAGATTACACAAATTCTGAAATATAGAATGTACTGCATTTATTAAAGTACATAAAAGGTTTATTTACAAGTTGTTTTGTAAATAGCGACCACGTGTATTGCGAGGTCAACCGGAAGATGAACTGGAAGACGCCAGTGACTTCCGGAACATGTTCCGCGTGTTGTGTTAATGAACTGGGGTCTTTATTGTACTCTTGCTCCTAAATATACAACAAAAATTATCCAGTTGCACAGAAAACTTAGAACAAATTATAAAGAAAATGCTTAACAATAAGTGAGAGAAGGGTCGATTTATTGTCACATTGGTCGGGTTGAGCTGACTTCTTCCCTGGCTTAGACTACGTCCTGAACCATGGCAGCCGATGTACAGTTGTCCTGATCAAGGTGACACACGAGATGGCTAACAACCCGCGATTTCACCGTCAAAGATCGACCACCTGTGAACCTGAGAGGTAAACCAACTCCTCCGTAATGGTCGTTGTCCTCAGCCGTCCACTGATACGTTTGCGCCATTAATTTTCCATCTGGGCGATGAGCTGTGTGCCTGAACCATCAAAGACGTTGCTACAAGACAGATGGCAGAGACTTCAGGTTGAAGTGTTGGTGGGAAACAGCTGTTTGGACATCGTCGGACTGCCAGCAACGCAAAATGTGGTGGAGGCATTCATTGTCAAAGACTTCCAACTTCCACCGATTGACCACCCTCATTGGCCATTTCTTGCAGCCAATAGAGAGGATCGACCGAGCAGCAGATTGGTAGACATGACGTTTAGTTGATATTGAGATCTGATGCCCCCCCCCCTCCAATGATCGTTGGAGGTGCACCAAGGCAAATCTGGCAGCCTCTACGCTTAATCTCTGCTAAACCCTGCTCGAACGGAACAATGGTGAACCCAAGCTACACAAATGACTCTGCATCTTTCAAAATAGCACCACAGTGGTCAACTTAGAGTGGAGTTAAGCAATTGTCCAAAGTGAAGGAGAGGATTCTTGTTATTGCAAGAGCCGAAAATGCAAGGAAGCATCGGCAAAAGAAATGAAAAGTCAAGTGCGATATTGTAAAAAAAAACAACAAAAAAAAAACAATAAGGAAAGGTAGTTTGCTTGAAGCATTGTTTGTGATATGTATATAAGGTGTGTTAGAAGGCTATTACAATGCGAGAAATGGAAAAAAATGGCATTGAAGAATATGACAAACCAAGTACTATCTATTTACTTATTTATTTATTTTTTATAAATAAAGCTTACTTGATCAGAAGAAACTTCTACACAGTGATTTAATATGTGTGGCCGTGTTCCATAATATATTTCGAGGGAAACCCTCTTTATCAAATGGATTGTGTATCAAATCCTCAAAAAACAATAAACATTTAAATTCACCAAGAAGTTATTTGAGGAGAACAAAAATGGGGTCCCCAAAAGAGGCTCTAGAAGCACACTTTTGGAAAAAATATACCAAGAATCCTCTGGATCTTTTTAGTGAAATCAACCGTTCACACACCCCGGAAGAAAACTTAGACAATTCACCTGTGAAACTAGGTGTACTAAAAGACTGTCAGAAAAATTTGAGCTAAGAGCTCACCAGGGATTAACAGTATTTCATATAAGGTTTATAAAAGATGCCCTAAAGTACTAGCGCTCCTCTGGAAGCTTTTACGAACAGCTAATTCAAAGAAATTAATTGCAGAGAATTGGGGATTAGCAAACGGAATCAAGATACCAAAGGGAAAAAAACTAAAAAAAAAAAATAGCTTGTGTGTTGTAAAGAATTTTGGTATATTTAGTACATAACACCTCTCTGTTTGCTTCACTCTCTCTCTCTATTTATATAATATATATATATATTATTTTAAATATTGGTCGTTCTTTTTTTTTTATATAAGCATTGAATGATAAGTATTACAAATTGAGAATAAAAGCCCTTTACAATGCAAGATAAATTTATTTCTTTTTTTATTTATTTATTTCTTATCTTATTAATTTCGGAGACATTCTCCATCTTCAGAGATTTTTTTTTCTTTTTTTTTTTTATAAAAATAAACAAACTTTTTAGTTTTGTTTATCGATAAGACGTCCTTGTGTGGATTTGACCTACTGTCCGCCGTGATGTAATTCGCGGTTCTTGAGTAGAACGGAAGTGCGTGGGTACGCTAGTATTTTATTTCAAATATTGGTCGTTAAATGAATAAATGCAAATTTTTTTCTCCCATCTATCCTAACTATATTAACATCAAAATAGGTTGTGCTTATTTAATTCTATGATACTACATAATATTTTGAAATATACAGCAGACTTCAAAAGCCCCAAAACAGCTTTATGTCTTCTTAATTTGCATATTTATTTTATAAAGAGCTCATAATAAAATTAATATTCTCTAATATACAGTTGTAATTTTGCATTGTCATATTTTCTTATACATACGCAATATTTTCATCGGTAGAAAAAATGTCTGCTGTCGCTTGGATGCTGAGTACATATGCTACACTTTGATCTTAACCAAAAGGCCAAGGAACCATAAAAATAATCTTTTTTATGGTTACACATTTTTAAACGAATGAAAACAAAAATGATTTAATCTATTATTGTATTATATTTTAATGGAGGTGGATAGTATAGTATCTCTTCTGCTATCATGATATCATTGTCCCAGGTATTAACTCCTCCTTTTTGGGTGCAGAGGTTCTTCATGATACCATACTCTCAGTCGTTACCCCCTCCTTTGGGGGTCAGTATAGTATATGTTCGTTCATCATCATATCATACCAGGCTAGTAAAAATATGCGACCGGAGGAAGCATATATTTACGAGTATATATATAAAGGATAATGTGTTTGTGTGTCTGTCTGTCTGTCCCTAAATACGAAGACAAACCAGGAAGTGTATCTTAAATATAAGTGTATTTACATGTAAAATTTTCCGATGCACATAATAGAAGTAGTTTTGCGTCTCTAGAAGCCCTCTTAAGGGAGCTAATAACTCTTTTCCAACATGTTGCACATTTAAACAAACGCTTATAAATAGATTAGTTTCAGAGTATTATTATACGTCTGAATAGCTCAGCAGATAAGCTATCAGGCTAACAACATCAAGGTTGATGTTAAAGTAAACGCTCTTTATTATACCGTTGCATATGATCCAACACATGTAATCTTGCTAGTATATACATATATACATATATATATATATATATATGAATAAATGCAAAATTTTTTTTCATTCATCACTACCATATTTGAATCAAAACTGATTACTGCTATTTAAATCAATGATACAACTAAGTAATTTGAAAGACTGTATATATCGTAGAGATGAACGGCTCATACACAGAAGTTTGGATTTTGAAACAGTTAATAATAAATTAATGTTTGGTGTTATTTATTCATAATTTTATCGTTCTATTTTTTCCATCTATATGCAATATTTTGATTTATATTAACAGTAATGATTTAAAGTTATTTGAGAAATAAATCAGATAAATGATTAAAACACCTTAAGTTAAACTAACATCACTCGCCCCGAGGCATAAGGAGAGAAAAGAGAGGGTGTCTGGCTCGCTCGCTTTCTCGCCCATCTCTCTTTCTCTTTTTGCAGTTTCTACATTTTCCATGAAAAATTTTTAAAATACCTTTTTTAATTAGCTAAATAAATGCCTTATTTGTAAAGTTTAAAACAAAAAAACATTGATTCTGCTTTTCTTAGGCGATTACGTGTGAACACCCTGAAAAACTTGGCAGAAAGAAAAAAAAATGATCATTTTAGAATTTAAAGTTAGGGATCAGTTTCGTATGTAAAATGGTCCCATTTCTGGGACAGTCTAGCGTTTTTCAGAAGTTAACTAAATTCTTTTTTGCTATGGGAGCTAAATCTGTTGTGGTTTTTTTTTTTTGGGGGGGGGCTACTTTTTTTTAGGCGATTACATATGGTTTTGCAACTCAGGGTTAGTGGTAAAAAAGTTGGTTAACTGTCCTAAAAATTTAACAGCCTGGAAATGGGGAACATTTTACATTAAATATATATGAAACTGGAAAATATATATGAAACTCTAAATTCTAAAATAATGTTTTTCCTTCTTTTCGTTTTCCACAGTGTGTAAACATAATTACCTAAAAAGCAGAATCTCATTTTTTTTGGGGGGGGGGGGGGGAATTAACGGAGGGTGTTAATTTGAAAATTTACCCATAGTTTTTTTTTTTTTTTTTTAAATCTTAATACCTTATTTTTAAGGTGTAAATAAAAATATAAAAAATTTGGGTATTAATGTATTAACACCACTCAAAAAATGAGATGCTACTTTTTTTTTTCGGCGATTACCTGTGAATACCCTGAAAAACCCGGTGGAAAGAAAAACCAACAGCAAACTTATTTTAGAATTTAGAGTATGTGATCATTTTTGCATACAAATTTAACACAAAATGATACTCCATTTCCGGAACATTTTAGCGTTTTATGGCATTAACCATTTTTTCTTACTACTGCAGATAAATTCTGTGCATTATTTTTTTGGGGGGAAAGGGATCCACTTTTTTTTGGCGATTACGTGTGGTTTTACGACCTTGCCAGCTGGACTTAGGGTTAGTGCTAAAATATTATAGGTAACTGTCCTAATAAGTTAAAATTACCCTAAAAAGTAGAATCTCATTTTTAGAGTATTTAGCCAAGGGTGTTAATCTACAAATTTACCAAAGTTTGTTAAAATTATGGACTTCGCTATGTAAGAAACATGTTTTCTAAATTGCTGCTCGGAGGGTGGGTAGGTTTTCCTAGTATATATATATATATATATATATATATATATATATATATATATCTGTGTAATCAGTCAACAGAAAATCATAAGTGCACAAGTTGGAGAAGAAGTATAATAATAGTGAATAAAAAAAAAATGAGAATGAATAAAAAATAAATAAACGGGCAACTTACAATTTCGTGCTGAATTTATTGGACGATTTTAGAAGCAAAGTAAAGTAAATCCTAATTTCAGTTAGTTTTTTTTTTTTGTTTTTTGGGTATAGTCTGTAGGAAATTTTCGGGAACCATTCCCTTCTTGAAGCCTTCTATGAGGTGTGAACAGAGTTCTTGATAATGGCAAACTAAAATTAATATTAGTTTTTTTATTATTACGCAAACCGGCCTTTCAAGGTAATATATGGGGGGTTCTTGTTGTCCGTTTTATTTCCGGTACACATGTACCAGAAATGATAGAAAGGAAATAAGAAAAGAGGGGAGGTCTTTAGTTAAAACCGTCTGTTGTGTGTGAGGGGTGTTCTTTTTGAACAGCGGCAGCTGGCCTGTCTATCACACATCCGGAAGGAGGGAGGGAAGAAACAGAGCATGGAGAAAAAGAAAAGAAAAGAGAGAAACTAATGTTCACAGGATAAATCATGTTCGTCTGATAGGCAATATGTTTTTAGGGGTCTATATCTAAAATTCTGTGATTAGCAAGTCTGTGTATATATATATATATATATAGACAATTATAATGAGTACTTTTAATATTTCAATCGTGTGCAATAACTATTATCTCCCTTGAACCGTTCGGATTATAAGTTATCTCCCTTGAAGCATTTCTGGGTATTTTGGGTTTAGTTTAAGAAGAGTATTTATTTACTCCTCTCCAGGAGTTAGGCACAAGGCCAGTTTTATCTTACTCCCACAGGTAAGACGTGACCCAAGGTCGGGTCGGGAAAGTGGGGCTTGAAAAGCCAGCACCCGAGAAGGTGCGCACTCTGGCCATTAAAAATTGCCTGGGGCGCCTCAGGCAGTAAGTAATAAACTTACTCCTCCCCAAAGAGGGGAGGCAAAGCCTGGGAGGGTGGACCTCCTAGAACTGCACAGGACTGAGCCATAGACCGGCGTAAATCAAGCCTCGAAGGCCAAGACAATACCAGTCTATGGGGTGCAGTATCCATCGGAACAGATACTACACTTTGATCTCGACCAAAAGGCCGAGAGATCAAGAGTTTTAGTTTAAGAAGAGTAGAGTGCTTCACTTGTGTTCATAATAAACAAGAGACAACACACCGAATGTCAACATGTGATAATGGTTTTCTAGCTTTTGTTTCCTGTTCTTTTTAAAACTCACAAGCTGGATAAAAAAAAAAGTATTTGGTGATTCTAAGATTCATCCAATCATGACAAAAAATCTGCTGCTGCGGCTGCTGCAGCTACTTACCCCAATCTCCGTGTGGGCAATGTTGAAGTTGTCAAGCTCTTGGGTGAGACCTGGACTTCCGATTGCATACACTTTACCGTTAAAGTCGTGATTATGCAAATAGAGTGCAGCAATGTAAGCTGCACATATGATTTCTTCCTGAAAAAGATAAGCAAACATGTAAACGAGGAGTGAAGTCAAAATAATAATTATTGTAACATCTATATAATAATATGCTATGGCAATTTCATGTTCGTACATACGTTATCACCTTCCACCCCCTTTTTTAAAAGATGGGATCGCCCAATTGCCGAAGTTGCAATGCAAAAAAAATAATTAAAGAATTTTTATTCGTTGTGTCGAACATGGAACTAAAACATTCTTTGTACATCAATATAATTTTGAAAAATAAAATTTCCAACAAATTTGGGGATATCTTAAGTAGGACATATATATATGTAGTAATACTACATATATATAGTATTACTACATATATATATATATATATAGTATTACTACATATATATATATATATATAGTATTACTATATATATATATATATATAGTATTACTATATATATATATATATATAGTATTACTACATATATATATATAGTATTACTACATATATATATATAGTATTACTACATATATATATATATATATAGTATTACTACATATATATATATATATATATATAGTATTACTACATATATATATATATATATATATAGTATTACTACATATATATATATATATATAGTATTACTACATATATATATATATAAAGGATGCTTTGCATGAACTTTGAATTCTAATAAAATTTGATTGACACCTTATTTTATTACTTCATTTTATATTATAATATATATATATATATATATAGTATTACTACATATATATATATATATATATATAGTATTACTACATATATATATATATATATATATAGTATTACTACATATATATATATATATATATATATATATAGTATTACTACATATATATATATATATATATATAGTATTACTACATATATATATATATATATATATAGTATTACTACATATATATATATATATATATATATAGTATTACTACATATATATATATATATATAGTATTACTACATATATATATATATATATATATAGTATTACTACATATATATATATATATATATATAGTATTACTACATATATATATATATATATATATATAGTATTACTACATATATATATATATATATAGTATTACTACATATATATATATATATATATATAGTATTACTACATATATATATATATAGTATTACTACATATATATATATATATATATATATAGTATTACTACATATATATATATATATATATATAGTATTACTACATATATATATATATATAGTATTACTACATATATATATATATATATAGTATTACTACATATATATATATATAGTATTACTACATATATATATATATAGTATTACTACATATATATATATATAGTATTACTACATATATATATATATAGTATTACTACACATATATATATATATAGTATTACTACACATATATATATAGTATTACTACACATATATATATATAGTATTACTACACATATATATATAGTATTACTACACATATATATATAGTATTACTACACATATATATAGTATTACTACACATATATATATAGTATTACTACACATATATATAGTATTACTACACATATATATATAGTATTACTACACATATATATATAGTATTACTACACATATATATATAGTATTACTACACATATATATATAGTATTACTACACATATATATATAGTATTACTACACATATATATATAGTATTACTACACATATATATATAGTATTACTACACATATATATATAGTATTACTACACATATATATATATATATATTGCGAGGATATAAGTTTGTAATCCCCAGCCTTGGGGATTACAAACTTAGATCCTCGTGACTGCCGAGCCTGGAGTGGAAGACTTCAATCAAGACTGACAGGCATGCCCAAGGACTAATCAAAGGCCTGTTCAAAAAATAAATCGGATGAATAAAAAAAAAATATCATTCGCAAATTCTTATAAATATATATATTTAAGTATATATTCCTTAGAATATCCGAAAATGTTTCAAATTGCAAGCTCAATGAAGTTGTGTTACAAGCTTCAGATCATATATACTTTATAGTTGCATTCCAATGACCAGGGAGGAGGGCTGGTCCTGGATTTTTGTCACCATTCTTGATGCGAGTTCTTTTCATGTAGTTCGGCATGCAGTTAGTTTCTGTTAAGACTTCTTTAAACTCTTCCGTCTTTGGAATAATATGTTTTCCTATTCATATTACCATTAAATGAACTACTGCTCTGATTATCAGCAATGTTATCTAAAAACTATACACTTCTCTTGACTTTGCTGTGAAACACGCATAAGATATAGAAAAGGTATCAAATTTGGAAAAAGAAAATTTTGTTTGTGAGATGAAAAAGAAAAACAGGTATTCACTGAAATATGAAAATAAAGAAATTGTAAGAATAAATGAAAATTAGGGTTTGGATTGATTTTTCCTATGGTCATTTGAATGCAACTGTAAAGTAATATATATATATATATATATATAATGAGTGTACACCCTTTGTCAAAAATGACAGAAAAAACAAAATTAAAATAACATCCTAGTCGGTGAAGTTAAAAAAAAGAAAGAAAACATCTAAAACTGGAAAGTTTTAAGAAAAAAAAAACAAGTAAAAAAAACAAACTATCAATCAGTAAAGGAAAAAAATATGAAAAAGTCTCATTATGGAAATAGAGTGAAGGAATTCTTTCCAAATCCATTTTAGACAGTAGGTAGTTGTCAGACTTGCTATTTGCTTTCTCCCTTCCCCTAAACACTTTAAATAGTTTCATCCGACAGTTTTTTTTATTTTGTTAAGATGGCGTCCATATGAAAATAATTCTGAACCAGAAGAGATTAAACCAAATTACATTTTATTTTTCTTAACATGTTGAAACGATCCAATAAAAGACCCGATGAATTAGAATCAAATATTATTTTGTAGGTAGAGAAGCTAGTGATGACAACAATCGAGAAAGACACCGACTTTACTTTCTATATTAGATAAATGTTAATTTTCTTATAAAAAGAAAAAAATGTTTTTAAGATTAAATTGTGTTACGTAAAGAAACCTTTTCTATTTGTTATTTGCTGTATTCTCCAAATAATTATACATTCTGATCTCGAGCCAAACAGTATCTATGTTGCATTACCTCCCCTCCAAGGAGCCGTCTGATGTTTTGTATATCACAATCAAATAAAATATGTCTGTTATCAAATGCAAATCAACAAATCATAAACAGTAGAATAAATTATAACTCGTGTATTCAACGCTCAACCACAGCGGTTCTCCGAGACTAAGGACACTTCATCCAAGATCGTCTTTCATTGTCCCCTGATGGCTACCTCTCGGTGAGGGTGCATTCTCGCTCTGGAACCAAAGTTAGCACAAATTTGGAGAAGGACCATTTTATTAGGCTGTTGACGTTGCCTTCCTCTCTGCTAGTGGCAGGAAGAAGAAATATGGGACTACAGATTTATGAGGCCTGGCCCCTTTTATAATCGATTCTTAAGTCATTTCTTATCACATTTCCTTGCTTCAAGCTTCCAACTCAGAGTCCCCGCTCTTTGTACCTATTCTATCTCATGTGATGTCATTTGTTCTCACAGGAGGCAACGACCCTAAAGGCCAGCTACTTCACCCTGTTTGACTTTTATTCCTTGTTTATGCCCTAACATTTCTCCTGTGAATTTAAATCATTAAATAAGTACTAGGAGACATACCCGTATTATTTAAGACTGATCTTTATTATATCTTTATTGTCAGGCAAACACTACAGTGACTTTGCTTAAATTATAAACATAGACGAAAATAAAATAAAATAATACATGCAGGTGTTAATACCAACAGACTTTGATGGAAATGACAACAGCAAAGACAATAAAAAACTAGGAAAGGAAATTTACTTCTTTAACATCAAATTTCAAATCAGCAAACTTTTTGCAGTATTCTTTCCGGGTTTTAGTGCTGTTATTGGTTATAAAATAGACCTGTTTGCCCTGGAAATAAAAAAAAAACAAATTTAAATAGTTTTTACATCAAAGATAGGGTTGTAAACACTAAATAGGACATGAAAACAAAAAACACAAACCCAACAAGATAACAAAAAATAATTTTTAAAATATTAAGTTAAAAACTATATATTTTTTATATTTAAAATTAAAAAAAAAATTTTTTTGTAATTATTTTTTTTTTAATTTCAAAATATTTTTGAATTAAAAAAAAAAAAAAAAAAAAAAAAAAAAAAAAAAAAATCCTCCCCAATTACAAAAAAAAAAAATTTGTTAGTCAATTTTTTGTAACCTTTATATTACACATTTATTTGTCTACATTTTGATAGGGCAATTGGTCACTTTTAGTTGCCTACTACCATCGCAACCCTTTTATTTATTATTTATTGAGAACTATATCAGAAATCGGTACAGAAAGTGTCATGTCTTTTGCTTTCTCTTGTTTTATTTTGCCTTTAATTATTATTCTTTTTCCATATGTGGTTTCTAACTGATATGCCTTCATCGTAAACACACTAAATAAGGCATAAAACAAAAATACAAACCCAACAAAATACTCCCTTCCTCCCCAAAAGAAATCCAAAACTTTTGCCAAAATCTAATTAAATATTTCTTGTAATCCTTTAATTATTACACATTTATTAATCTAATATATATATACATATATATATATACATTATATATATATATATATATAAATTAAAGCATACTCTCTCCAGAGAGCTTCGCCAAATTATCGAGGGTGCGGTTGTTCTATTGTGTCAACACGTGTAGATTAGTAGGCTATACTGAAGTACTTGCTGAAAGCAGCTTCAGGGTTGTATTTTTGTTTTGTAGAGATGTTACACCGTCCTCCTATATACAGCATCTGGTATGCCCAAATGGTCACATATTTGTACGGGTCAGGCACAACATGTTTAACTGTGATGATGTAGTGAGAGAGCCGGTGTGTCAACGTTATTATAAATAGTTTTTACATCAAAGATAGACACTAAATAGGGTACAAAAAAAAAAACCCAACAAAATAAAATCCAAAACTCTTATTGAAGTCTAATTAAATATTTTTTGTAATTCTTATATTATTACACATTTATTAGTTTACATGTTCATTGCAAACTTTTGGTTGCCTACTATCACTGTTTTTAAAAATGTTTTTATTTGTCTTTACTTATTATTCTTTTTCCATATGCAGTTTTATTGGAATTATTATTAAGCACAGTGAATTCTAAGTGCCCTGTGATTGGATGAAAATCAGCCAATCACAGACCACTGCTTCAATCTCTGCAGAAAACACAGGGGAGCGCCTATTTTGAAAATATCGGTCTTTTCTCTCCAGCCTTCGCTGCCGTCAACATCGTTTCTCTTCTGCTGCGGCAGGTGCGAGCAGGCACATGCTTTTTTAGTGTATATAATACGCACGAGGCCATAATGAATAGGCCCTTTGGTCTTTACAGCAGTCGGCTATCCCACCCGTTGCCGGGGGCCCTATAGCCGATAAGACAATAGCCACTGTCTTTTCACATCATGCGGGCTAATTCAGTCAAGCGTGTATGCAGTGCCCATTTGAGCGAAAGAAGCTATCTTGATGTTCTGAATTATTCTTCACAGCCTTGTGCCCAGAAGGAATCCTGTTACAAGACAACTGGCATTTTCAGTGAGTCCGCAAAGGCACTTCTTTTGCAAGCAACATTCTCTTTCTGTTTTCTCTTTTTTATCCATATAAATATCCTTTCGTTATCTACCCACGTTGTTTGTTATCTCTGTTCTTGTCTAGTCACGTTCATATGCCACAAACTTTTCTTCCACCGGACTACAGTCTTCGTCTTTCATTCTAACGGGAAAAATCCCAACAGTTTCAAGTTGATATGCCTTCGTTGTAAACATACTAAAAAGGACATAAATACAAAATCACAAATTCAACAAAATACAAGATCCACCCACCCCAATAAAACAATTAAATATTTTTTTTTGTGATCTTTATCACATTTGTCACATTTATTTGTCTACATTTTGATGAGTAATTGGCAATTTTTGGTTGAATACTACCCCCCCCCCCCCTCATTTAAGAATCATATCAGAAATTAGTACGGTAAGTAGGTCTAGGTTTTATTTATCCTTTTAAATGGTTTACATAAAAGAAACATTTTCTTTTTACATTTTGTATGGAAATTAAACCGTTTTTTGAAAATCTTTATCATTATTACCACATTTCATCATGTCCCCTAAAAGGAAAAACAAGGGAAAAAAGCTAGGTATTCATATAAAATTGACACAATCCCTAAGCATTTTTATCGTGTGTCTGATTAATCCAAAGTTTCTGATATAATCAAATTTACCTTTAACTTTCTTGTCAGGGCATGAGTTATTCCCCTTTGAAAAAGATAACAAGGCGAATGAGTTTTTTTTCCATAAAAAAAGCGATTTTCTTTTTCTTTGATTTCTTTCACAAATAAATAAACAGTTCCCGAGATCTTTGCATTTGACTTCTCATCCCCTGAATTTTTTGTCCAACGGCCAGACTATTTCTCTCGGGACCCATACTCCTCCCTTAAATAACGATTGCTTAGTTCCATTGACATCAGTGTTGCTGACAGACTTACTAGTTCCAATCTTCGACCCATTCTGTCAAGCACACTCCTTTTCAAAACAATATTTATTCTTTTATCAATTATTTTCGATGTATTGATGTCACAGACAAAAAAAATATTCCGATTTCTTTCAAAAATAATTCTTTTGTTTCCTTTTTATTTTGTCTTTATTATTCTTTTTCCATATGCGTTTTCAAGCCGATATGCCTTCGTCAACACTACATCTTATTACAAAAAACAGAGAGAGGTACGTATAGCCTGAAAGGAAAATGCCACAATTGCTGGACTAAACCAACAACTGTTCATTACAATATAAATTGGATGTAAATTCAAAAATGCTTTTGTTTCCTCTTTTAGAGAGATTCTCATAAAAAAAAACCCCGGTGATTCTGTGCCATTGGTTCATCAATAACTGAACATGCACAATGCTGCATATTTAGTGGGGGTGCATATATGTATAATACAAACGGCAGACCTGCAATAGGAAAAATATGTAGCAAAGAGAAGACACCATCCAAGAAATTGGTTAGCCTGTTTGAAAATATAATGGCTTATTAAAAATGAGAGTTTTTGCTGAGAAAGCAGACCTCTTGAGATTTTACAGAAATTATGTCCACTCCAAATAATGCCTCCTCCCCAGTTTGTCAGTTTTTATGTCAATAGATTAACAGTTGGATAATTCTTGAATGATCTTGTAGTGCGGTTCATCCAGAAGGAAAGACAATGATATATATATATATATATATATATATATGGGAAATGAAAAAGGAAAAACCAGGAGATATTTTTTTTATATAGTCATCAACGTTTCGTCTTTATTTGTAAGACTTCCTCAGGATGATAATTTTTAGAAAAATGTCATGCAAGTACATCGAAATATTGGGTTGGCATGATGGGTTTATGAGAAAAAGTAGTAGCTGTGGCTACTGAGAGCACAGGACCAAGTCCGGGCTGAGAAAAGTCAGTGGCAGAGAGTGAAATGAATTTGGATGGCTGTGAGTGAAAAAGGGAAAGGGTAGGAGTGTTAGTGAATATATATGAGTGAAACCGAGAAAGGGGAGATTTTGGTTTCATTTTGTCTGAGAAACATTAGTCTTTGAACCCAGCTTGACAGGGTTGTTATTTTGTGTTTAGTTGGAAAAAACTGTTTTTCCGATCGCAGGTTTATCAAAAAATTAATTATCATTTTAACTTCAAAATAAAATATTGTTACTCGTTTTAAAACTCAGTAGTAATTTTATTTGTTACAGCAGAGACTGAGACCACATGATTGACCACTTGAGATCCCACAGAAGTTATGTCCATTCCAGATAATGGGCTCCCTTGTCAGTCAGTTTTTATGTTCATAGATTAACAGTTGATAATTTTTTAGTGGTCACACCATGGTGTGGTTCATCCAGATGGACAATGATGTGTCTGTGTATATATATATATATATATATATATATATATATTTATTTGCTTAGTAAAACAGAGAAAAAAGTGGATTTCTGGTTTTTGTTGGTCTTAGGGTAAAATGGGCCTTTCAGCACTAAGCCGACGGACTATTCTGTTGGAAGAAATGTTTGTTCTGATTGCAAGTCTGTCGTTTGGCAGAGAAACATTGCTACTTGTTTTAAAACTCAAAGTTGTAATTTTATTTGGGAGAACAATCCATTTGTTACAGCAGTGACCAAGACCACATGATTGACTCGACAGCTAGTGTCAAAAATCAAGCACCGAATTCGGACGAAGACAACAAGCAGACGATCACAACCTGTTCAGTGAATGCACACATAACAAACCTCACCAATTTTTTCAGCTTCCTGATAGAATCCAAAGAACCCGGAATGAGGACATCAGAATTCCATAAAACTCCTGGGGAAAAAAAAAAAAAAAACGTATATAAGAAATAAAATAAATTTAAACAGAATCAGTTCTTAACACAGAAAATAGATTAAGATTGATATGGAAATAAAAATAAAGAAAAAAGAAAGAAAATGTTTAAATGTATGATTATAAATGACTGCAAAAATACTTTCATAGTAATAATCATAATATTTGGGTTAACGTTTGTTTTACATACTGGCATGTGGTTTTAGAAATTGACTTCCAAACTAACCTATCTCTGTCCAGGTCTTTATTTATCCCTCTTTCTCTCAAATCCTTCCTTATAATTTTCTCTCACCTTTTCCTTGGCCTTCTCCAAGCACTCTCATTAATTCTTTCAATGTGACTAAACCAATGAAGTCGCCTGTTCTGCATACAGTCCAAATTAAATTTTTCTTTGAGGTAATCATATCTAAGCCTGCCTTTAAGACTCGCATTACACATCAATTGTATCATTCTTATATAATTTCTCTCAATGCAGCACAGATTCTCAACCCTCACTCACCAGGTTTCACTTGCAGACATAATCACGCTGCACACAAATGCATGGCAGACTCTTTCCTTGGCCGACAGCAGTAACACTCTGCTGGTTAGTAATAGCAAAAGTTCCCTGAAAATTTTACATATGAATACATTTTTAGTTTTTATGTAGATTCTCTAACCTTTTTTTCTATAGGAAACACACACACACACACACACACACACACAGACACATTGACATTTATATATAACTTGTGGTATATTTATTAATTCCCAAATATATCTTTCAGGTGTGAGATATCACTTATATAAGGGAGCAACAAACTCAGGACCACTTCCATTGTCTTCCTCGAAAGATCTTACATATGAATACCCTTTTAGTTTTTTTTTATGTAGATTCTCTAACCTTTCTTTCTATAGGGAACACACACACACACACATTGACATTTACATATATAGATAACTTGTAATGTGTTTATTAATTTCCCCAAGGATATTTTTCAAGTATGTGAAAGAACATTTATATAAGAGTTCAATAAATGCAGCAGATGCAAACATGCACAATGCTGCATGATTAGTGAAGAGCATTGATGCATGCTGCAGGCGACAGGCCAGTGATGAGAGAAATACCTGACTGGGGGTTAGACCACCCAATAAATTGGCTTGGTTTTTTGAAAAACGTGATTATCTCTTTAAAACGGGTGATCAACAAATGGAGCAATGAACTCTTCAGAAAAATAAAATAAAACGGTTGGGTGCAGCCACACTACCAGTCTTAAAAGATATGTCATTACACAAAATTCAATATCAGAATCGAAATTCACATTGAAGTCACTTTGAGCTAAGAAAAATAAAGCCAGTAAAAGACTCAATCTGATTCACATGATTCATTTGAGAGTTGAGCCCCAATTTTTCGTAATACATAAGATAGATTTGGAAAGTTAAGAATTCCATGGTGCTTTCTGAATCAAGCTGTATAATTTACTGTTAATAATAATAATATTCCCTTTAGAATAATAAATGTATGTCACGATCAATACTATTAAGAAAAAACGACTTTTCTTCCATAAAAATAATTTGCATTGTCAGCTAAATAGAAGTAACTTTGAGCTGAGAAAAATAAAATAAAACGGTTGGGTGCAGCCACACTGCCACTGTGTTAAGTGATGTCATTACACAAAATTCAATATCAGAATTAAAATTCACATTGAAGTCACTTTGAGCTGAGAAAAATAAAGCCAGTAAAAGATCCGATTCACATAATTAATTTGGGAGTTGAGCCTCAATTTTCTGTAATAAACAAAATAGAATTGGAATGTTAGAAATTCCACAGTGCTTTCTACATCAATCTGTATAATTTACTGTTAATAATAATATTTCTTTTGAAACAATAAATGTCTCAGAGTCAATACTATTAAGAAAAAAAAAATGACTTGTTCTTCTTCCGAAAAATAAATGTCATCGTCAGCTAAATATTCTTCGAATAAATAAAACGAATATGTCTCTTTTTTTTTTTTTTTTTTAAATTCAAAATTGGAGAAATTTAATTATTTTTAAAACAATAATTATTCTGTCTTCTTACCATAAAAATAATTGTCAGCTAAATATTATTCAAAGAAATAAAATTATGTCACTTTTTGAAATGCATTTATTTAAAGTTATACTGCTTTAGTCGACGGAATGATATAATTTGATTTTGGTAAATAGGTAAATTCAGAATGGTTTACCTTCACAAGATCAGATTAATCACAATCATTGCTGATCGGATTTTTTTTAATATGTGTGAAAGGTGATAATGTACATACGAACATAAAATGTCTTTGTTTATCCCTCTTTCTCTCAAATCCTTCCTTATCACTTCCTCCAATGTTTTTCTTGGTCTTCCCCTGTGAACTGACCCTGCTATCTTAACTGCTCTACATATACTTACTCAAGAACTCTTATCTATTCTTTCAATGTGGCCATACCATCAAAGTCTACACTTCTGCACACATCTCCCTATACTGTCCAGATTTAATCTTCCTCTGAGGTCATCAGAACTAAAACTGTTTTAAGACTTACATCACACATCCACCGTATCATTCTCATATCATTTCCCTCCATGCAACGCATGTTCTCAACTCTCACTGTCCAGGTTTCACTTCCATACATCATCACACTGCATACTGAATCATGGTAGACTCTTCCCTTGATCGACAGTGGTAACGCTCTGCTGGTTAGTAATGGCAGAAGTTCTTTGAATTTACTCTATCCATTCCTAATTCTTGCAATCACCCGAGCACCTCAAAAAATTAGTTATGCATTTGAGCACCTTGAAAATGCATAGTTGAGCTGAGGTGTTTGCCTTATTTGGATTATTCGGACGGCTGTTCTCATCTTGCTACAATATTTCAGCCAATGGCATTAAAGAGTTTTGTCGAACTCTCCAATCTTTGTTGAAACTCAGCAATTTGTTCAGAATTTCAAACTGAACCTTTTATTTAATCCACGGGAGTAGATTGTTCTAGTTCTGTCAGCCATGACTGGGTAGAAGTCTTAGGTAATTCTTAATTATATCCTTAGTATCGCCTGCATTGAGGATTGAATCTTCAATCCCCAGAAAACTGTCACATAGAACTGATTCATATTGCGTAGCACTTTATCAATTGCGCCACGGTCCATTGAGGTGAAGGGCTAAGAAAAAACAAAAACAAAAACAAAACAAAACAAAACAAAAAACAAAACAAAAACAAAGCTAAAATGACTGTGATTATTTCTTGTACGGAAATGTCAACAATTCCGTTTCAGGTAGAAAATTTCACACCTGTAATTAAGAGACTGGATGATTCATTTGGGAAATTACATGTTTTATAAGGAAGAAGATCAAGGAGATCTGTTTGTATAAATACTGTACCGGAATGAAAAGAAGGTTTTGTTTTATAAGAACTTCTATAAGAACTGAATGTTCACCACACGATTCTAAGGTGGATTAGTTGTTCCTTTTCCATTCTAAGGTGGATTAGTTGTTCCTTTTCCATTCTAAGGTGGATTAGTTGTTCCTTTTCCATTCTAAGGTGGATTAGTTGTTCCTTTTTCTCTTCCACTAGAGTAGGAGGTGTATCGGGTAGAAATAACACTATTCCACCTCATACAGTGTGGAGCAAAATGATCTAATGCATTTAATGGGTTTAATAAAAGCAAGATAGAATAAATAAGTAAAAAAAGTTATTTCTTTCCAAATGTACATATAATGCCATTTTGTTTCATGTCGTTTGAATTATGAAAAAAAAAAAAATTATTTTCCAAATTTACTTATGATGTCACAATGAATGCACGATGCTGGTCCGTCCAATAAATATGGGTAACCTGAAACGAATTTCGAAATAAATCCTCTGCTCTATAATAAAAAGTCAACGTTGGGTGTTTTTATCTTTTAAGGTAATCAGAAATGATAATTTATATATAAAAAAAATTAGAAATCAATAGATTATCAGTTGAATGATGAATATTATGAGAGGAAGTATCTCCGACTGGCATCAATCACAACAAGAAAATCAACCTCTCAAAATCGGAACAGACAGCAGACACCCGACAAAGAAAGGACTCAATATCTTTTCAGATAGAGCAATATAACAATAATAAATTGTTCTTTCACAACATTTTTTCTCCTCAGAAATGTACAAGCCAATTTCATTAATGGAAATTAAACAAACCATCTATCATATAAAGGAGATGTGTCTGTATGTATGTACGATTTGTTTCATTTTACTTCAGTCGAAGTTCTCAGAAATAAAAGAGCCCTTTCCTGGGGCTAACACTTAATCTTTATATGAGATATGTAGATATCCGAATATTCTATTAAAGTTGTCTATTATTTCTCAAACGTTGAGTTAGTAAAGAAGTTAAGAACATTAATTTCCCTCTCCTCAATTGACCAGTTAACTCTGTTGTAGTATATCTTTCTTGTGGTTTCTTGGTCTTGCCGGATTTCAGGACAAGAATTCATCTAGTCTGTTGTTACTTGAGTTAACATCACTAGGAGAAGGTGCACTATTCCTCGTATGAGCAAGTGTATAGCTGTGCTGAGGGGATCTTATTTGTGCTGCGAATACTATGTTATTTTTAATTTTTGATCAGGGTTTACTTGAACGGTGAATTATCGAAAAACCATTGTACAGAGAGACCTAAGACACTCGAGGATGGTGTCTCGTAGGTAATTCAAGGCTCCCAAGACACTCGACAGACCTCATAAAGTTGACATTTTCTGAATCCTCCAGCTACCGGACCTATGATATCGAAAAATTTGAAAAAAAACATTGATTTCTTCGTGCGGAACCGACACGGAACTTCTCGGGGGCGGGGTGGGGGTGGGGGTACCACATTTCATCGTTTTCCCCCTCACATCTTCACATTGTACGCATGCGCACCGAGCCCCGATGTAAAACAGTTTAATTGACCTATTTTTCATCAGTTTTTATACTCTGTCCATTTGGCTCTTTGAATAATGACGAAGGACCACAAACTCGTGGTTGATGTTTCGATCCCCACCGACTCCTAAATTTAATTTTTATAATCTTGACCTAAATATACATCGAAGGGGGTGGGAAGAGGGACGACTTGGGCAATAGAGAGAGAGTGGTAGAGAGGGTGGGGTGAGAGAAAGGGGTAGAGAGAGTGTGGTGAGGGAGAATGGGTAAAGAGGGTGGGGTGGGGTGGGGGAGAGGGGGGGGCGACCGAGAAGATAAACTTTTGCCTGCAGAGGGGGGTTAGACCGTCTGATTAGAGTTAGAGTATGAGGGGGCGACCGGGAAAGACACAGCTTTTGCCCGAGGAAGAGAAAGATAATTACACTTTTGCTTACGAGAGGGGGGGGGGGGGAGAAAGCTAAAACTTAAAAATACACAAACATACCAATAAAGTTGATATTTACTAAATCGCCCATTTCGGACGCATAATATCGGAAAATTCGAACAATACATTAATTTCTTGCTGTAGAAAGGACACAAAATTTCTCATGGGGGTGGTCAAATTCGTTCGTTTTTAGCACATCACGCATATGTAGACAACAAACCGGAACTTAACAAGCATCTCTTTATAGCATACTTCAAAAAGGGAATGGCACGGTGGACAAGTGGTTAACGACGGCGACTGAGGACCTAGGAATCAAGTTCGTTCCACAGAGACATTTTCATCAATTTTGCTGCATTTTTACGTGACGAACCAAGGTCAGTAAATGAGAAATCTACCTTTTCGTCTTAACGGTTCCTTTTTTAACGCTGGGTACTCCTGCTAGTACAATATAAAAGACAAAATGGTCCCCATCACTTCACCACATTGACGTCAGAAAGGGCATTCAGCCTATAAAAATCTTGCCTCAACTAAGGAATTGACTTTCAAAGCAAATCGGTCTCATTTCAGACTATGTAATTTAAAGACCTGGCTAAAGATGGTTAATTTGGAAGTCAATTTCTAAAAGCCGTCCAACACATGCCAGCATGTAATATTGACATTAAACTGAATATGATGATGATGAATTACTGATATAATTTGGTAAACATTAAGATTGACGACAGTCTTCAAAAATTCAAATAAAATTAGTGAATAGGCGATAATATATATATATATTTTTTTAAAGATTATGAAATTAAGAACGTTTTGGAGTTAAAATCAATTTAGTATTACATAGTAATAGGGGTGGGGAAAAAGGCGTTTTAATACTTCTTTCATCTTGAGTGATATAAAAAAAAAAAAACAACATGGCGTCGTTTCCTTTTTGTTAAAATCTTGATTATTCTAGCATATTTATACATTTCAAACATGTTTTTCTTCCGATTACATTTTAACTCTAAATGGTTCCTCATTTAATATAATAATATTTAAAAAACAAAACAAAAACAACATCAAACCATTTTTATCGCCTATGCACAATTTTTCAGCAAATTCTGTTTATGCTGTCAATCTTAACGCTTACCCATTATTCTATGATTCTATGATTTTATATGAATATTTTTGGTAATATATTTCGACATAAGGACTTTTATTTATGAAAATTAGACCTTTATTAAATTATACTGGTTGGGGCAAAATAATCTGACAGATTTGTAGGGTTTAATAAAAGCAAATAAGAATAAATAATTGAAAAAGTATTTCTATTTTCAAAATGTACATATGACACCATTTTGTTTTTTGTCGTTGGAATAATAATTTTAAAGAAAATGGCATTATATGTACATGCGAAAAAGAAAAATAATTATTTAATTATTTTAATTTGCTTTTAATAAACTCTATAAATGTGTCAGATCATTATATCCCAAACTGTATGTTGAGGGAGAGGGGGGATCAGCATCTTAAGACATAAAAATACATTAAGAATCATCAATTTTTTCCAAAAGAGGAAGTTTCATGGGAGTATCAAATTCACAAGCGGTTCCCAGTCGCATGTATATCCCATTTAGGGGAGATGATGACGTTAGGTTTTTGCAGGGAGGTGTTGACGGCCTCCTACATACAGCTCTTGGTATTCCCAAATGGTCACTTATCTGGTACATTTTGGCCAAGATCAAAGTGTAGTATCTGTTACGATGGATACAGCACCCCATAGACTGGTATTGTCTTGGCCTTCGGGGCTTGATTTACGCCGGTCTATGGGGTTGTCCTGTGCAGTTCTAGGAGGTCCACCCTCCCAGGCTTTGCCTTCTCACCCTTTGAGAAGGGGTTAGTTTATTGCTAATCGCCTGAGGCGCCCCTACCGGGGAATGCAGACGGGGCTACCCAGGCAATTTTTAAAAGTCCTAAGTACTCTTCCTCTAGAGTGCTGACTTCTCAACTCTCACTTTCCGACCTTGTGTCACATTTTATTCCGTGGGAAGTAGATAAATAGGACTTATCTGGTACTGACCAGGCTCAACGTCGCTTAACTTTGGTGGTCTAACGAGAACTGGTGTGTCAACGTGAATATGCCGTACATAGGTGGGTGATAACGTACGAACATGAAATTGCCTTAGCGTATCATTATATAGATTTTCCATAGACAAATTAAGTTGCCTCCAAGTAACAACAAGGGTGAATAGCAAGATTTTGACAATGATATCCGCAATCAGCTTCTAGAGAAACGGTTGAAATCAATGGCGCCACTAATAACCATCTTAGCCACAGAAAGGTTTGGAAACGCATACCACAAGCTCGCCAGTTTAGAACTTTTTTTTTTTTTTTAGTTCACCACTTATCAAGGACAAAAGAAGAGAGTATTGATTTACTCCTCTCCAGGAGTTAGGCACAAGGCCAGTTTTTATCTTACTCCCACAAGTAAGATGTGACCCAAGGTCGGGTCGGGAAAGTGAGGTTTAAAAATTGCCTGGGCAGCCCCGTTGGCATTCCCCGGTAGGGGCGCCTCAGACAGTAAGCAATAAACTTACTCCTCCCCAAAGAGGGGAGGTAAAGCCTGGGAGGGTGGACCTCCTAGAACTGTACAGGACAATCCCATAGACCGGCGTAAATCAAGTCCCGAAGGACAAGACAATACCAGTCTATGGGGTGCTGTATCCATCGGAACAGATACTAGTGAACCTTGGGTTTACTTTCGGCAGCCTCGTAACTCTGACTTCCCTTATTTTGTCCGTTTGAAAAAAGAAAAAAACTTTTTTCAAGTGAAATTTTAAAAAAATACACAGGAAAATTTTCCACATTTTTAAAAACATTTTTGGTTGTAATAGTGTTAAAATGTGAGTAATTTTATTTGTTAATATTTTTCTTTTTTGTATGACATATGAACAAATATGCATGTCAAATATTTCCGTTCTTTTTTCTCTCTTTATTTTTAATCAATTTTCGATTCATCAACATACAAGCAAACTTTGTCTGTTTTTCCCCCATTTATTCATTTTTATTGTTAACAAAGAAAAAAAGCGTATAGACGAACACGTTTTACGCATTAAATTTTTTCAAAAGAGAGGGGGAAGAAAAGAGTGATGGGGAGGGAGGAAAAGAGAAGAAGAAAAATGAATGAGGGAGGGAGGAAGGAAGAAAGATGAATGAGGGAGGGAGGAAGGAAGAAAGATGAATGAGAGAGAGAGGAAGAAAGATGAATGAGAGAGAGAGGAAGAAAGATGAATGAGAGAGAGAGGAAGAAAGATGAATGAGAGAGAGAGGAAGAAAGATGAATGAGGGAGAGAGGAAGAAAGATGAATGAGGGAGAGAGGAAGAAAGATGAATGAGGGAGAGAGGAAGAAAGATGAATGAGGGAGAGAGGAAGAAAGATGAATGAGAGAGAGAGGAAGAAAGATGAATGAGAGAGAGAGGAAGAAAGATGAATGAGAGAGAGAGGAAGAAAGATGAATGAGAGAGAGAGAGGAAGAAAGATGAATGAGAGAGAGAGGAAGAAAGATGAATGAGGGAGAGAGGAAGAAAGATGAATGAGGGAGAGAGGAAGAAAGATGAATGAGGGAGAGAGGAAGAAAGATGAATGAGGGAGAGAGGAAGAAAGATGAATGAGGGAGAGAGGAAGAAAGATGAATGAGGGAGAGAGGAAGAAAGATGAATGAGGGAGAGAGGAAGAAAGATGAATGAGGGAGAGAGGAAGAAAGATGAATGAGGGAGAGAGGAAGGAGGAAGATGAGGGAGAGAGGAAGGAGGAAGATGAGGGAGAGAGGAAGGAGGAAGATGGGGGAGAGAGGAGGAAGATGAGGGAGAGAGGAGGAAGATGAGGGAGAGAGGAAGGAGGAAGATGAGGGAGAGAGGAGGAAGATAAGGGAGAGAGGAGGAAGATGAGGAGGAAGGGGGAAAAAGGGGAAAGAGAGGGACGGGAAAGAGAGGGACGGGAAAGAGAGGGACGGGAAAGAGAGGGACGGGAAAGAGAGGGACGGGAAAGAGAGGGACGGGAAAGAGAGGGACGGGAAAGAGAGGGACGGGAAAGAGAGGGACGGGAAAGAGAGGGACGGGAAAGAGACAGAGAGGGAGGGAGATAAACGCATAAAAACGAATGATGCCAGAGTGCTGGCTTTCCAATCCCACATCTTACCGCTGTGGAGTATAACATATATATATACTTGAAAGATGGATGACATCATAAAGAATGAATGGTAGCGGGTCAGAGAATGGGTGAAAAAGACTAGACGACGAAGTATTTGTCAAAAGCAAATAGAAGCTGTGTGACGTCATAAAGGATGAATGATAGTTGCCAAAAGATGTGCACATGCATGTTTGTTCGAGAAGAGCAGCAGCAGCCACAACTGCTAGCTGCTGGATTCCAGTTTTCCACGCATGGGGAGAACGAGATGAAAAACTTTCCTCCGTGTTTGGACCGAAAATATATATCCAAGGGGAGATAACTCTGGCCCAACAGTAGTACTGCCTAAACTATGTCGAACCCATCTCACTCAAAATAAAGTGATTAAAATAGGAATTAACCGAATTATCCTTTTCTGTTTTTCGCGCGCGGATATTTGTTGAGGCTGTTTACATGTAATTTGCACAAAAAAGTAGAAACTTTTTTTAGGGGTCTAAATACGAGAGGTGAGATTCGGTGGCCAAGAAATGCGTGCTCACTTTACGTATAACTTATATAGGAAAGTGATCCCCCACCCCTCCTAACATCTAAAATAATAAAAATTTTCATAATTTTTTTTCATAGCGGATATTTGTTGAGGCTGTTTACATGTAATTTGCCCAAAAAAGTAGAAACTTTTTTTTTAGAGGTCGAAATACGAAAGGTGCACTTCTATAAATTTACCAAAACAACTTTCGGTTGATAATTTGTTTGGTAAAAGTAATTCAATAAAATGTTTAATTATTGTAGCATATGTTTTTATTTATTTCAAACATTTACATTAATAAGAAAATGTGTATTTTCAATGGAAATATTTGTTTATTACTACATTAAACCAAGAAAAAATAAAATAATTAAACAAATGTATTGTTATTATTAAACTATAATTCGAAGGAAAAGTATTATGAATCGCATAAACAAGAAAGTCTAACAACAACGGTTTTTTTTTTCATTTATGGTCATCCTTAGTGGAGGTGACGCCATCAATTTAACCGGAAGCCACGTTTACATAAAAATCTAAAAAAACACCCATATTTTATGTCTCCCCGCTAATGCTAAGCCAGTGCAGGAAGTTCTTGGAAATGTGGTTGCCAGCATATGACTGAGGAGTATATTTTGCCAAAGGAAAAAAACATCACAAAAACGTGGACCAAAGATAACCCCAGTAACAGCTGATTAGCGTCCATCTATATTTGCTGTGAGAAAACGCAAAGGTACCACTGATTATTGCAACTGTGCTTAGTCATCTTTTTCTGTGCTGAGGGATTTTTATATGCCTTGTTACAAGGCTGAGATACCATGAAAATTCATTATCATAGTAGCCCCTATGGCGGCCTCAATTTTTTGATATAAAAAGCTAAAATAAGTTTTTTCTCTCCACTTTTTCGAGTATTTATTTACCTCCTCTTCAGGAGGTTAAGCACAAGGTCAGTTTTATCTTATTCCCACAGGTAAGATGTGACCCAAGGTCGGGAAAGTGGGGCTTGAAAAGCCAGCGCCTGAGAAGGTGAGCATTCTAGCCATCAAAAATTGCTTGGGCAGCCCCGTCGGAATTCCCCGGTAGGAGCGCCTCAGGCAGTAAGCAATAAACTTACTCCTCCCCAAAGAGGGGAGGCAAAGCCTGGGAGGGTGGACCTCCTAGAACTGCACAGGACAGACCCATTGACCGGCGTAAATCAAGCCCCGAAGGCCAAGACAATACCAGTATGGGTGCAGTATCCATCGGAACAGATACTACATTTTGATCTTGGCCAAAAGGCCAAGAAACCGTTGGGCTAAATATCCAACCGAAGGAAAAATCCGGGTTTTTTGGAGTCGAGGTGGCTCCAAAAGGACAATTTCTATAAATTCTGAAAAATCATCTGATTGGTTAAAAATATTATTCGTTTTTATTAATTCTGGCGGCTGTGTACGCAAAGCGGTCTGCGCAGAAACGAGTTTAAGCACTTTCATTTTCGGCACCGAAGTGTAAACTTCGCTGCTACAAAAACATAGCTTAATGTCAGAGAAGCGGTATTTTGACATTTTTCGTTAAAAAAAAAAAACTGTTAATTTTCTATTTTTGTAAATACAAAAAAAAAAGATGGTGCTATTTTACTTATAGGCCGATCAAGTTAATTGTGTTCATGTAAAAGCATTATTTTGTACTTACTCAGTCATATTTTATCTCTCACGCCCCGAAAAAGAATTTTAAAATATCAAGCAGAACTTTAATTAGAACGATTTTTCCATTTCGATGTTCAACCTGTATTTGTGCCCGAGCCGACATTTTGGGCTGTGAGCGGTCGGTAGAATAGACAAGGGGACACTTATCTGCCCTTAGTTAGCTAACCGGCCACTAACCGGCCACTCCGAAAATCGCAGACTCGCCATTTCATATAACCCTTATGGAAAATGGAAAAATCGTTCTAATTAAAGTTCTGCTTGATATTTTAAAATTCTTTTTCGGGGCGTGAGAGATAAAATATGACTGAGTAAGTACAAAATAATGCTTTTACATGAACACAATTAACTTGATCGGCCTATAAGTAAAATAGCACCAAAAAGATTCTATTTTTGTAAATATATTTATTCAATTTTGACACTTAAAAGGAAAAAAAAAACACATTTGTTACAATTTTCGTTTCAAAAAACTTTGTTTATTTTCTTTAATAAATTAATTGTTTTTTGACAATCACTTGTTTGTTTGTATTTCAACGATTTCAATTTCAGAAAACAAACAGCCCGGTATGTTTCTAGCCGGGACATAAAAACGTTGCTACTAACATCACGTGATCTCCGCCTTGCAGACGAAGCATTTACCAATCTACACACACACACACACACACACACACTAAAAATATATTTAAAATTTACTTGATAAATTCTCACGTGGAGCTATCAAGATGAATTCTGATTTCCATTTGCAAAGGCAAAAAATAGAAGCTCAACATTCCTCATGCGATAAAACAGTGTGTGTGTGTGTGTGTTTTCAAAGTAGCGTTTAAGTTAATTCCAAACTCTTTCAAATAAGTTAAAACACAAATAAACTTACCCAGGTTAGTAGAAGAGTAACTTATCTTGCATTTGGTAACATTTATTTGTTGCCTATTTGTTTTGTTACCCCCTTTTCGTTCTATTAGCTGTCGTTATAAATGCCCATCATTTCTACAAGCCAGTCAAGAACGAGGATTAGGACGATAAATAAAGTTCATAATTTTCTAGTTAAAGGACAGGTAACAATTAAAAAAAAAAACGGGTAAATACAAAAGCAATGGAAAAACATTATTTTGGTGGAAAATGAGGTTTTCCTTTGCTGCTTTTTTTTTTTTTTTTTTTTTTAAATATGTATACATATACTGAATTTACGAAGGAAACAAAACAAAACACAAAAACGAAAAAAGAAAACAAAAGTATAAATTTGGATTATTCGAACTACTCATCCTAGATGTTAGTCTCACAACAGCGATTACTTTTTTCCGGGCGAGTTTTCATTTCGGCAAAGACCCGTGGCGCAACGGATAAAAGTGCTAAGTTATAATCAGTACAGGCGATACTAAGAATATAATTAAGAATTAATTACTTAATATATTTACCTGACTGACGGAACGAGAACAAGCTACCCCCGTGGATTAAATAAGGGGTTCCGTTCGAAATTCCGTACAGATTTCAGAGTTAGACTTGGAGAAGGTCAGAGGTTACATCGGCCGAAACGTTGTGAGATTAACATTGAAGACGAGAATAGTAGTCTGAATAAGCCAAAAGTCTAAAGCAATCTAACAACAAAAATAAACAACGCGAAGAATAAAATTGATTGCTTAACTTTAATTTTATCAACAATAACCTAAAAAAGTTGAAATTCATAAAAAGTAGACAAACTAACCCTAACCGGGGTTACTTCATACAAAAATCACACCAGCAGAGTCTAGGCCATTATCTGTCGGGCTGAGGTATGGTCATGTGCAGTTCGAGGAGGTCCACCCTCCCAGGCTTTACCTTCTCACCCCTTTGAGAAGGGGTTAGATTATAGCTAATCGCCTGAGAACCCCTACCGGGGAATACCGACGAGGCTGCCGAAGCATTTTTTGACGGCTAGAGTGCCCTTGTTCCTCTAGGGTGCTGGCTTTTCAAATCCTACTTTCCCGACCTTGTGTCACACTTTCCCGCCATGGGAGGGAAATAAATAAAAACTTGTATGCAAGATTTTTCTTTTTAATGAAAATTGGGGCGATTTAGTCGTTTCGCAACCAAAATTGCGGACAATGACCCGTCTAATTTTTTATTTTTTTTCCGACCTTACAAATGTGTAAGTTAACCCAAATAAATTGTTTGGGAATAGTTTCTTAACTGTATTTCATTTTAAATAATTTAAGGTAAATTTGAAATGAGCTCAAAACAATTTATTTCGGTTTACTTACTCATTTGTGAACTCGGAAATTAGCAGACGGTTCACTGTCCGCCATTTTGGCTACGAAACGACTAAATCGCCAAAATTGGTTTTATGAATTTAAAATTAATGAAAAAAAAAAAAAGAAAAGATGTTTCGTAATGTATCGTCAACGACCTTGATAAAAAAAAAAAAGAAAAATATTTTTAATTAACTAAAAGAAATAAAACGTATTTTTATACTAAAAATTGGATTAAAAGAACTCCCAATTTTAAATGAAATTTTACGGGTAAATATAAAATTAATCTTGGTAAGTTAGTGAAAATTTATATTCATCGTCGATCTACTCGAACGAAGTTGTTTCTAAAAAAAATAATGCCGTTGGATCTTTCTCTAACATTAAATCGAGATGAAGTTATATATATATATATATATAAAATAAACATGTTACTTACCATCACAGTCGAATAGAAAATTGTCCACGTTATGCAGAAGATCTTGTATGTGAACGTCGGTAAGGTACTCAGATGTTTTCGACATGTTTGCTTCTGTTGAAAGCAGCAACTTTATTCTGAGAATTACCAAGGGGAGATTACTCTCATGGAAAAATCTAACATTGACAATTTGCAGGCGTGAATAAAAGTGGGATGGACGGAATTATCTACATGAATGACGATTGGGTGGCGCCGGCTTCATGGCATTTTCAAAATAAGGCGTATGATCATGGCCACCGAGAGTTACTACAGGCCTGTTGGCTCGAAAATGACGTCACTGCATTGCGTGTCAAACAATCGCCGTCGTAATAATAATAAGAAGGCATTTCGACTTCTCCATTCACTAAATAATCCATCAAAATTCAGGAAATCAACCAATTTTAATGAAATTTTCAGTATTTATTAATTAATGATCACGGAATATAATAAATCCATTACTTTATTAGAAAGCTTGGTACAAATGTATTATTTCCTGTAAATAAAAAAACACCTTTACTAAAGTTATCCAAAATATCAAAACATGTTGACCATACAATATTGTAAATATTTAAAACAAAGCATTAGAAAACTTTTAAAATTGCATGTAAAAAAAGAAAAGAAAGGAACACGATTCGATTTATCCTGAAACTGATCTTTATTCAATATAAATTTATAGAAAATATTTAGTAGAATGTTTCTAATTTTCTTTTTTCTTTTTAGCTTTTTCTTACTGATGTGATCATTTTTCATATCACAAAAATTGTTCAGTATAGAATTGGAGGAACTCCAGATACATTCGGGTATCTTTTACAATAATCCACAGAGTCGCAGACGCGGTCCAAAAAAACGAACGAGAACGGGGTAAAAAAATAAATATACAACAAGTGAATGTGACCTACGTCGAGAATAGATATTTTCCTACTTACCTATCACATTTGTTTGTATTTTATGTAGTATAAATGGGTTTTTAGTAGATGTAAAAAAAAATTTCTTGTTTTTTTGGGGCACCGATTTTTACTAAAACAAAATGGCGTCGTTGCCTCATAATCGTTACATACCCCCCCCCCCAAACGCCATTTTTTTCTTGTCGAATGTTCGTGTGACAAAAATATTGATTTCTAATAAATAGTAGTTGTAACGGCTTAAAAATACAAACAAATGTCACAGATAAGTTGGAAAATAACTTTTATCGGCTACAGTTACATTTATGTGTTGTATATTTGTTTTTTTTAAGCGTTTTCACCCTGCGGATTATTGTAAAAGATACCCTCATTCTTTCTATTTTTTCAATATTGTGACAAGAGTCAACATGAAAAAGAAGATTAGCATTTTTTTTAATGAAAATAAAGGTCTGTATATGTTTTTTTTAAAAAATTAATTATTTCGTATATATTACGAAAAATGCCCCTAAACTCTGTGTTATACCTCGAAGAAAAATTAATTTTGTTAATTAACGATATTATCATTGAATAAAGCATTGTTTAATCAATATTTTCACCAAAAAAATAATAATTTCATAATATATTTCATGTGATTTACTATTTATTTAAATAACATTGTTCCAAATTGTTCCAAATTGTTCGGAATGCCGTAAATGAAACTATTTAAAAAAAAATCTTAGTGAAAATGTATTTTTTTTAAAACAAAATACACCACTACTAAAGGTATATTTTTATATATATAAAAAAAAATCCATGAATTTTTTTAATGAAAATAAAGATCTGTATATGCTTAAAATAAATTTAAAAAAAACAAACTATTTTGTATATATTACGAAAAATGCCCCTAAACTCCGTGTTAATAAAATTATAACTCGACGGAAAATTAATTTTGTTAATTAACGATATTATCATTGAATAAAGCATTGTTTAATCAATATTTTTTGTGTCAAAATATTGATTAAATATGCCGTTATTATTTCATTTATTTAATCTACAAAAGTACATAGAAAAGATAAAATATACTACACTTAATAAGACATCGAAAAAAGTAATAAAAAAAAATAATGGAAGCAATAATTATTGGCTATACACTACTTTTTTTTTTATCAAATAATGAATAAGTAATTCAGACTTTTGATTTTTTATATAATTAAAAAAAAAATTCAAACTTATTTGCGTGTATCCATATTTGCCGTAATACTTTCTCTTTTGGAAATCCAAACACATGCAGTAGCCAGTTTAACTTTGTGAATTATGAAATGAAATTTAAAAAGGTGCGAAATTAAGTTAACCAACCACAATGACGTCAGAGGGGGGCAAGAAGTTAGTTGCTTGGCCTTGTTAACTCTCGGTGGCCATGGTATGATCCTGATAGACATTTATTATTCTAAAGGGAATATTATTATTATTAACAGTAAATTATACATATTGATTCAGAAAGCACCATGGAATTCTTAACTTTCCAAATCTATCTTATGTATTACGAAAAATTGGGGCTCAACTCTCAAATGAATCATATGAATCAGATTGAGTCTTTTACTGGCTTTATTTTTCTCAGCTCAAAGTGACTTCGATGTGAATTTCAATGCTGATATTGAATTTTGTGTAATGACATATCACTTAAGACTGTGGTAGTGTGGCTGCACCCAAAATCCAAGCAACGATGTTTTATTTTGAGGTTACAATAACACCCGGTTTCTCCACTGAATGACAGACTGGCGAAAATGGACAAACATCTCTTCTAACCAAACACCAACAGTCCTTTCGCTCAAGGGGCCCTCTGTCTCTCAGACCAAGCAAACTTTGACTAACTTTGCCCGTTTTGCATTTTTAATTTTTTTATGGAAGTCGTTCCGGACAAGGCATGAAGCCAATTGGAGTAAGAAGAAGAAAAAAAAAACGAAAGATGATTAATTTACATAATAACAAAAAATGAGAGGAATGTAGAATCACTTCAAAACAAGATAGTCTTTTAACTGACGCTGAGTAATTCAGAGGCAAAATAATAGAACCTAAAGCCAAAATATCAGCATGGCAGTGACGGATCCAGTCATCCACACCGAAAATACATTAAAAGACACACATCCATGTGCAACATAGCAATTGAGAATACCCCGGCATTTCGAGTTCCGGCATGGCTTTGAATAAAAAAGGCAAAAATGAAAAAAAGGCGATTTTAGTTAACCCGTTATCAGCAGCAGTTTACACAGTTCAAGGGAAAGAGGAAATGGGGTGATAGTTGGGAGTTATTAATTTTTATTTCTATTTTTAGCTTTGAGAAAGAGATCGTGTCTGGGTCATTTGTGTCAAAACCGTGTGTGGCCGATAGTGGATATGAGGAGGGGCAGAAGTGTGAACTTATATAATTATTTATATAATTGTTTTCCTTTTTTCTTTCTTTCTTTTTTAATTCGAAACATGACAACAAGTTCAGACTTTTGTTTAGAAAGAAAATCCTTTTGTTACAGCAGTGACCGAGACCACATAATTGACACTACAGCCAGTGTCGAAATCAAGCACCGAATTCGGACGAAGATAACTTGTGGTGTGTTTATTAAGATATCTTTCAGGTATATGAGATATCACATATATAGGAGTTCAACAAATGCAGCAGATGCAAACATGCGCAATGCTACATGTTTAGTGGGGTGCATAGATGCATGCTGTAGACGACAGACCGGTCATGGGAGAAACATTCGACTCGGGGGTTAGACCACTCAAGAAATCGGCTGGGCTCTTTGAAGAACGTGATTACCTCTTTAAAACAGGTGTTCGTGCACGGAGATAAAAAATAAAGCAATGAACTCTTAAGAAAAAATAAACTAGAACGCTTGGGTGATATGTCATTACACAAAATTCAATAGCAGCATTGAAATTCACATCAAAGCCATTTTGAGCTGAAAAAATAAAGCCAGTAAAAGACTCGATCTGATTCACATGATTCATTTAGAAGTTGAGCCGCGATTTTTCGTAATAAACAAGATACCATTGATCTGTTATGAATTCCACAGTGCTTTCTACATCAATCTGTATAATTTACTGTCAATAATAATATTTGACTCTTTCTTCTTCTGTAATAATAATTGTCGTTGTCAGCTAAAAATTCTTTAAATAAATAAAACAAATATGTTTCTTCTTTATTTATTTAAAATTGTAGCAATTTAATTATTTTCTAAAACAATAAATATTTTCTGTTTTCTTACCATAAATATAATTGTCAGCTAAATATTCTTCAAATCAATAAAACGAATGTCACTTTTTGAAATGTAATTATTTAAATTTGTACTGTGTTAGTCGACAAGATGATATAATATTATTTTGGAACAATTCATTTTAAAATGAGTAAAGTCAGAATTGTTTACCTTAGTGACATAAAATTAATCACCAATCACCATATTTGCTCATCGGATGATCTCATTTTTTTAATGTGTGTAAAAGGTAATAAGCTACATACGGACATTAAATGCCTTCACATATTCTTATATAAATGAAGAAGATGCAGCGATTCATGTCAGGAGTAAAGTCTGCTAAGTATTGTTTAAATGTGTTTAGAGGCTGTTATTTTTGGAAAAATTATTTATGTATAATAGTCGAGTATGAGGTATCTGCGGGACTATAGCGACCGCTTCTGCTATAGTTATGAGTCGACTTGTGTTTATCTTTGTTTTATAAATAAAAGCAATAACGATGTTATTTTGTATTTGAGATCTTCTAAGTATCTTAATTAATATATTTAAAAGTTGTCTAAGTGTGGTTTAAATGTGTTTAGAGGCTGTTATTATATATATATATATATATATATATATATATATATATATATATATATATATATATATATATATATATATATATAATAATGGTAATAATCCAGGTGAAAAATATCCACAGAGTTGTAATCCAGAGAATTTTAACCGGGTTTATAAAAAGTGCTCAATATCAAAATAGAGCTTTATATATGATAATTTTATTTACACAGACATGTACAAAATCTGCGACACTGGCATGTCGATGTTATCGATCAACAGTTACTATAAACTGAGATCTCATCAGGCAGGGTTAGAATCCGATCTTAACCTCAGATCATATTTGGTTCTCTCCAAATATGATCTGAGGTTAAGATCGGATTCTAACCCTGCCTGATGAGATCTCAGTTTATAGTAACTGTTGATCGATAACATCGACATGCCAGTGTCGCAGATTTTGTACATGTCTGTGTAAATAAAATTATCATATATATATATATATATATATATATATATATATAGTTCGAATGCACAACGTAATAAATCCAATTTTTTTTAAATTGAGAAATCAGCCTTTACAAGGACGAATATTTCAAATCTAAAATTCGACCGTGAAAGCTTATTTTAATTAAAAGCAAGAATATTAGGCAAATATCACATAACTTTATCAAAATGATTTACGTGTGTTACAGTGATAAAATGCAATATTTTTTGTAGGTAATATAACAATTTTGAAAATAACGTTTATCTCGTTTTGCCTTCAAACTATAACTATATATATATATATATATATATATATATATATATATATATATATATATATATATATATATATATATATATATGTGTGTGTGTGTGTGTGTGTGTGTGTGTGTATATTTGGAATATTATTTATTTAGATCTGTGAACATTTTAATGCCAAGTAAAACTATAATTAAAATGAATAAAAGACAGCAAAACAAACAAAAATGAATGAAACCGGAAAAGGTTTTCAAAAGATAAAATGGCCGGGGTTATTCTGTAAACTCTTATCTTTACTGGTTCCAGATGAAAGGTCAGTCTATAAAAGAAATGGCTGAATTCTAAATCAAAGGTCAAGAGGCAAACACACGCCTCTCTACACATATTTCGTACCTTACTAATAGAAATATTTAGATATCCACATTTTTTTTAGGGAAGCTGCGTATAATTAGCTGACTGACTCATGTCAAGGTTGATAATGAATGTATCAGCTTTACTTTTTTTGTCTTTGCCATATGTGGCATTGACTTTTCGACTGAGCTTCAATTTCTGGTTCCTCTTTGTTCACAGCAAGAACGACAAAAATAACTTTCCTTTCTTCGCCAGTGTGCCTTGTGTCAGGCAAAATATCCACAAACATAACTTTTTCGCAATGCCTTCTCGTCTGTGGAAGACATTGCCGTGTGACTGCTTCCTTGCAGATTACAACATAGTCATCTTCAAATCTAACGTCAACAGATTCCTGTCATATACCATCCTTACAAGTAACCACACTTATTTCATTCCGTTAATCATCCTCAATCCTCTCATAATATTCTTCATCTTTCAACTAGCAATTCTTCCATCTCATTAACCCTTTATCCTCGAGTGGCGTTCAGACTTGATACATGGTGACCTATCAGTAAAAACAAAGGTCAAGAAAATCAAACCTAGTTTGAGAAGGCTACTCTTGAACGTTGTCACTGTCGACCAAGGGAAGGGTCTATCAGACATGTGTACACAGTGTGATGATGTATGAAAGTGAAACCTAGGTTGAAGACATGCGTTGCATGGAGAGAAATGATATGAGAATGATGCAATGGATGTGTAATGTGAGTCTTAAAGACAGGCTTAGATCTGATGAGTTTTTGGGTTAGTAGATGTAGAACAATTGAGGAAGCAGGTCCAGATCATAGGGGAAGGCCAATGAAAACATGGGAGGAATAGATAAGGGGTAAGAGTGCACTTGAGAGAAAGAGGGATAAACAAAGGCCTGGCCAGAGATAGATTAGTTTGGAAGCCAGTTTCTAAAAGCTGTCTAACATGTGTTAGCATGTACAAATTGACGTTAAACTGCGGCTGCTGCTGCTGATGACTGCTCCTTTCATAAAAAAGGGGAAGTGTCAGTACCTGACACTGTCACATGGGGAAATTTCAAGGAGAATCCATAATGATGGCCCTGGTTGCTGGAAAATGCTGTTTTTTCCTCTCTTTTAAACTGACTGTGTGTCAGAACCACCCTTGCGGAGAATAGAGTAAAGAGGAAGTAAGGGGAGGCCTCACCGGCCATGCGGATAAAATATTAATATATTTGTGTTTAAAGGAAACGTGTCAATCAAGTCGGCTTACCTCCATTGATTATTAAGAAAATCTGTTATGTTAGACATTGGGTGAGTCGACCCACTAGTATATAAAAACGTTAGTTTAGAATAACAGGAAATGAAAGGTCAAACGGGGTCAACTTGATGAACCTGTGATGAGGATTGCTTGATTGTGGGAATGAATAGAAACAGATATGACGTCACATGGCTCAAAGAGAGAGTGTGAGAGAGGTAGAGGCTGACGAAATATAATTAATTAGTGATTTTGATAATTTCCAGCAGATCAGATGCTAGAACGTCACTCTTCCTTTTAGCCCCATTGAGGGTATGGGTGGGCGCACAATGTGACTTAGTGCACAGCACAAGCAACCTTGATCTCTGTCTTTCTCTCTCTTTCTCTCTCTCTCTTTTTCTCTCTCTCTCTCTTTTTATCTCTCTCTCTTTCTCTCTCTCTCTTTCTCTCTCTCTCTCTCTCTATTTCTCTCTCTGCCTCTCCCCGCTGGTCAGTGATTTTGAACAAAGATCAAGTTGATTAAATGTCCACTGTCTTCCATCAGTCCTTGTTCTGAATTAGTCCTTTTTGAGGTATGAAATAAATTATTTGCAGGTGGGATTCCCTCGGTCAGGAAGGATCATGCAGGAACGCATATAAGGAAAACATGCAGTGACCCAGATAGAAATACAATTTATGAACTTTAATGCTTGTCAGTTCAGCCATTTGTTTCTCTATCTTCTGGATTCTTCACCATCTTCCTCTAAAAATTCCACCGTTTCTGCTCTACTGCTCGGCATATACGCTTTCTCGTCTCTGCAATCGTCGTTGTTCTCCACCTTTTAACCAGAAGGATCTCCTAATATGCAAATTATGTATCAGCAGATAATCGTGACTCCAGCCATGCACCTTTCAGCTCTGGCAGATGGCCACCAGACACCGTGGACACGTTGAACTTGGTAAGTGCGAACATTTATCATTGCAGTTTTGTTGTAATTATGGAAACTTGGTTACTGCGTGTGTGACATAAGGTCGAAACACAACAGTTACGGTGAGTAAAATGTATCCAGCTTTTCACCCGGCCATGTTGCTGGCAAAAAAATTAGTTATGCATTTGACCTTGAAAATGCAAAATTGAGACAAGGTGTTTATTTGGAGCATTTGGACCGCTGTTCTCATCTCGAATGTTATTGTCGTAACATTTCGTCTGATGTAACCTCTGACCTTCAACTAGTTGTACTCAGATAAAAAGTCAAAAAGAGAGCAGCTCTTTTTTTGTTCAAACCTAAAACCTAATCCCTTTTAATGTTTGCACACTTCCACCCATGCGATGAAATATCAAACCCTTTCTCTTTTCTTTTCCCTTTCGCTATTTTAGCACTTCCCTGTTAGAATTCTACCTTTAAGATCCAAGTAATATTTGGTGACAACATCTTGTGAACCCCCTCCCTCAGCCCAGCTATCTTATGACCATCATCCTCTCGGGGAAGGGGGGGGGGAGGAAAGACACGTGAAAAAACGAATTCTTTAGTTTTGCACAGACCTTGAAACCTACTTATGTGCCTAAATTGATGCAAACGTGCACTCACGTGTTTGTGCGGGATCTCGCAAAAAACACATCATTTGCAGTCAGCCTACAGGGGACCTTTCAAAATTCTCAAAAGACACAAAAATTATTTTATGGTGCGCATTAAGGATAGCAGCCAAAATATTTCTGTAGATAAGCCAGCGTTTTTGGATTCTACTTGCTAAATGTAGACACTTGAGCAATTTCTGCACTTCCATTAGAACCCGACACGGAAAAGCAGACTGGTGGAATCGTGAAATGTCCGAAACATTTATTTCACCCGTAACTGCTTTATTTTTTATATTGTTTTGAAAAAAGTGAAAAACGTTTAATAGGAGTCATGTAAAGTAGTATAAATGACATTTGAAAAAATAAAAAAATTATTGAACAAAATAAATGATGTTGTAAATATGCAACAAATGGCATAAAATTTTACACGTATAACAAAACACTACAATATATGCATCTAAATAATCAGAATACACTAGAGAATCATAGAATAAGTTTTACTTACCATTATAATGACCAGATTTAAAAGTTTAGGCTCTTTAATTAGGCAGATGACATGTGATGAGAGATTATAAAAAGGGATAGCACACTGTTTACTTCCTCTTTCTTTCCCATGTTACAGGACTGACAACATCATCCACGTTGCTCAGACCAATGCGAAGCTTCTCTCTCAGGACTCAATAGAAACTCCCCGGGTCTCTGGTCCTGGGTTCGACTTCGACAAGATGACACAAGATTCTTCATGTCTACCGCCGTACACATGTGGACATAATATAACACACACACACATAACTACTTACATATGGCCTGACTTCAACACCTGTGTACGGACATACATTCTTTCATATATGAACTCTTCCCTACTAACGGGACATTTATTTCACCCTTAACTACTTTATTTTTTATATTGTTTTGAAAAAAGTGAAAAACGTTTCCTAGGAGTCATATAAAGTAGTATAAATGACATTTGAAAAAAAAATTATTGAACAAAAATAAATCATGTCACAAATGTGCAACAAAATGGCATAAAATCTAACATGTATAACAAAACACTACACTAGCTGCATCTAAATAATCATAATACACTAGAGAATCATAAAATAATTTTTACTTACCATTATAATGACCAGATTTAAAAGTTTAGGCTCTTGAATAAGGCAGATGACACACCAATGACACTCACTCGTGACATCGAAGATACTAATTACTTATTTAGCGGGTGTGCTGATGCAACATCATACTAATACCTACTCACACTTCTTGCCAACAGGCTCGTTGCAGATGTGAAACGAGTTGCAGTTTGACATATTTCCGCTAGATATTATATTAAATAGGCATTTTGTTGGAATATGTCATATTTGAAACAAAAAGCATTTAAGGGTTAACCTAGTTGAACACTTATAGTGGTTTGCCTAGTGAAACAAGAAAAAAAAAATTTTTCATTTCCATAACTATGGTTCACTGCAGGACCCTTTTTTTGTTCATAGTTACGTGTTTCCTTGTTTTGTTTTGCCTGTTTTCCATCTATTCCTTTTTTAGGGTCTCTGACTCGGTCCTATCAGGAAAGCACTATACGTCTACTGTAAGTAAACCTTTCGTTTGTTCTACACTACTTTCTTAGTAACTACACTACTTTCTTAGTAACTACACTACTTCTTAGTAACTACACTATTCTACACTATTCTACACTATTCTACACTATTTCTTAGTAACTACACTACTTTCTTAGTAACTACACTACTTTCTTAGTAACTACACTACTTCTTAGTAACTACACTATTCTACACTATTCTACACTATTCTACACTATTTCTTAGTAACTACACTACTTTCTTAGTAACTACACTATTCTACACTATTCTACACTATTTCTTAGTAACTACACTACTTTCTTAGTAACTACACTATTCTACACTATTCTACACTATTCTACACTATTTCTTAGTAACTACACTACTTTCTTAGTAACAATTGTGTGCGTTCAATTGTTTTCGAACGTGTATTAATTGTTTGTTTCTTTATCTTATATCGTGCTGTTGTTCGTTAACGCAAACTTTGAATAAAAACACATACATTTAACCCACTTCTTTGTGTTGTCTTTAGATGCCGACGTACTCATGCCATAATCTAAGTGCCTGTGAAATTCTCCTTCATTTCCTAGTAACACTGTATCTATTTTGTGTAAGATGAGAATATAAAATATATCCATTTTAATACTTGTATAGTACCGTTTGCACTTAGAGTGCCTCAGGCAACAGGTAATAAACACATTCTCTGCCAAAAGGAGAAGGTAATGCCCAGGAACATAGTCTGGTATTATTGTAGATTAACGCTCCTACCCCCCCCCCCCCAAAAAAAATGAGATTCTATTTTTTAGGCGATTACGTGTGAACACCCCGAAAAACTTGGTGGAAAGAAGCCCCCCCCCCCCAACAATTATTTTAGTTATAGTGGGGGGTTCGTTTTGCATATAAATTTAAAATTAAAACGATTCCCTCATTTCCGGGCCATTCTAGTATTTGACCGTAGTTAACCAATTATTAAAATTTTTTTTTTTATATGGAGATAAATTCTAGTCGCTTTTCTTGGGGGGTGGTGGTGGTGAGTTTTTATGTGATTACGCGCGGTTTTATGACCTTGCCACTCGGACTAGTGCTAACACAATTTGGTTAACTTCCCCCAAAAGTTAGACTGCCCCAAAAATGGGGGATCATTAAATTTATATACGAAACTTATCGCCACTCTAAATTCTAAAATAATTGTTTTTTGTTTTTGTTTTTCTTCCTGCAAACTTTTTCAGGGTGTGTACACGTCAGGGCCGGCCTTAGGCATAGGCAAACTAGGCAGCCGACTAGGGCCTCCGATTGGTGGGGGCCTCGCAAGAATGAAGAAAAAAAATTGATATACGGTATTATAACATAATGCTAATAATGCATTAAAAAAATGCATAATTTATAATTATTGAGAAAATGTGCATTAAATATAAACAAATCAGAAATATAATACAAATAATTCTCTACTTCACTTCACTACAGGCACACAAACACATACACACGCACACAGACACATACACACGCACACAAACACATACACACGCACACAAACACATACACACACATTCTTCAATAACACACAAAATACACTGATAGGAATTCTCTACGTCTACCTCAAGCGTAGCGTGTGATATCAATGCATTCAGGGCCGGCGGGACAGATATTAAAGTGGGGGGCTTCTCCTAAAAAGTGGGGAGCCCCGGTTAAACATATGCATATCAACTTAATTATTGATGACCGTAAAGTGGGGGAGCCCAAGTCAAAAAGTGGAGGGGCTTCAGCCCCCTCTGCCCCCCCCCCGGTGCCGCCGTCCATGATATTTACTTGCATATGATGATACCAAGACAATCTATTTATAGTCATCGCATTACGTCTATTTTATTTTGATTTGTAATTGACTGCTGGATAATTATTAACTGTTTTAATGTACTAATTTATGGTGTCGCAGGAGCCAGTCGCAGGAGCCAGTCACTTGAGTGAATGGTCTTACAACTAAGAAAAACAGACACAGGAAAAATAACAGCAATGGCAAAGAAGAGAAGACAAACACAGATGAACAGCGTGAAAGGATCGAAGTTTATTTGCACCAAAGGTACAATAATGGAGAGCTGGAGAAGAAGTGTTGATAACGTCTCTGGAAACTGGATAGCAGGAAGGGCTAGATCGACAGGACAGAGGTCTGGAACTGGATAGCTGGAAAAGGGATGATTTGACAGGAAAGATATCTGGATCCTGGATAGCAGGGTGCTGGATCGACAGGAAAGACATCTGGAACCTGAGGCAGCTTGGGAAGATGTCACACGGGGTTCGATGTAGACGTCCCTAAGGAGTAATGGTGTGCCTCAGGTCAGTCCAGTCTGTGTGGACGTGGCTTAAGGGCTGGATTAATAGGAAAGGCTAGATGGATAGGAAAGATATGTTACAAAATGGTGAATGTTCAGAGCGTCGTTGGCAAGTTTATTCGAACCATAAAATGTTGTATTTTGTTTTTGCTGCTGATTGTTCTCAGGTCTAAAAAAAACAAGCTCACAAGTGAAGGAAATAGCGATTGGAAAAACATGTCCAATCTTTTAGCTGATCATGAATCGTCCATGAAGCATATTCGTGCTAACGGCACTTGGATTGAACTTGAAAATCGGTTGAAGGAAGGAAAGACAATTGACATGGAAACACAAAAATTTATGCAAAAAGAGACTCAGCACTGGAACAATGTTTTACAAAGAATCATTTCAATTGTGCAGTTTCTTGCAGCACGGAATTTAGCACTTCGTGGCATTGTGGATCGATCGTTTCAACCAAACAATGGAAATTTGGGGGATTGGTTGAATTTTAGGAAAGTACGATTCATGCCTAGAAGATTGTTCACGATGTATAAAAAATGAAGAAATTCATGATCATTACTTGGGCAAAAGTATTCAAAATGAGGTAATTAATCTGATTGGTGATGCCACATTGAAAAAAATTATAAATAATGTTCAAAATTCGAAATATTATTTCATCATTTTGGACTGCACACCTGATGCTAGTCACCAAGAGCAAAGGACTATGATTTTTCGTATATGCAACATTGTGAGTGCACAGGTAGAAATCAATGAACATTTTGTTGGATTCATAACTGTCGACGACAGCAATTGTTTAAGTCTCGCAGAATCATTCTTAAAAAAGATTGAAGATCTGAATTTATGTTTTCAGAACTGCAGAGGCCAAAGATATGATAACGGAGCGAATATGAAAAGCTGCAATGGTGGTGTACAAAAACGTCTACTTGAACTCAATCCGAAATCATTTTAGGTCATGTGAATGTCACAGTCCCAATCTAATTTTTCGGTTGTTGCAACGACACTCTTTGGAGTTTTGCAGTAAATAAATAATATTTTAAACAAATATTTTATAAGAAGTCACACTATTTGTTGTGAAGTTGTCCCACAGTAAATAATAAATAAAGGAAGTCAAGTCGAGGGTTGGTTTAACAAGTGTATTAACAAAGTAAGAAACTGACTAGCTCTTGGCTAGACAGTTACAAGACTGTGCTTCGTCTTCAGTGTCTCTGGTGACTCGCACTATTTATAGTGACAACCGGTGTAGTTTCTCCTGTGTAAGAACGGCCGGTGTAACACTATTGTAAATAAATATTTTAAGGAGCCATACACTTGAATTACTACATATATAGTGATCAAGGTTTGTGGCTTCTTTTGTCTTGTAAAAGGTAATTGAGTGCCTGTGTATTTTAATATATTTTTTATATATATTAAGCAATTCTGATACACTAGTATGTAAAATAATCTGATAGTAAATCCTATTTCCGATACTCGTTGGGAATTCAGGATCGATAGTTTGAAAGTTGTTCGTTATCAAACAGCAGCTGTGTACGATGTATTGGTGGAAGTGTTTGAAAATGCCAACGATCCAAAAGCAAGGACCAAAGCAGCTGGATTGGCGAAACAACTAAAAAAATTTCAATTTTTGGTTACTTTAGCCATCTGGTACGATATATTGTTTCAAATGAATGTGATCAGCAAATTGATGCAATCGAAAGACATGCAATTTTACATTAAACTGGAATGTTTAAAAAATGCAATCGAGTTCATGAAAAAATACAAAGAAAATGATTTTGAATCTGCTCAAATTTCAGCCAGAGAATTGGCTCAAGAATTAGAGATGAAACCAGATGAAATGATATTTCCAGCTGCCACAAGCTTGAGACGACGGAAAGTGCGCAAGCAGTTCGACTATGAAAGCATAGATGCATCATTGACAGATCCAAAAGAAACATAGTGAGTAGAATTTTTTAATGTTTTATTAGATCAAGCAATTATGTCGTTGACTGCACGTTTTGAACAAATGGAACGTCACTTTGGTCTTTTGGGATTTCTGCATAACATCAAAGAAATTGCAGAATTCGACCAAAATGATTTGATGAAATGTTGCATGGATTTGAATATTGCACTCACCGATGCATCTGGTTTAGATATCGATCCGAAGGGTTTATGCGGTGAATTGCAAATATTTTCTGACATTGTTCCAGATACTGTTTCGTCTTCTCTTGATACTTTGCGTTTTATTTATGATCATGGTTTGGATACTGCTGTTCCAAATGTTGTTTTAGCCCTTCGGATAGCATTGACAATTCTGATCAATGGTGCATCGGGGGAAATAAGTTTTTGCAAGTTGAAATTAATAAAAAATTATTTGAGAACGACTATGATGCAAGAACGCCTGAACAGTCTGGCAATGATATCTATCGAACGAGATATCGTCCAGTCTCTGGATCATTCACAATTTATTCGAGACTTTGCTGCCATAAAAGCACAAAAAATTGATTTTTGATGAATTTTTATGACATCTTTATAAATAACATTTCAGTTATTTGTTGATTTAGATATAAATACAGGTATTTTTTTTTAATAAATTGCGTAATTTTATTTTTTCGGTATTTATTTTTTATTTTTCGATTTCATTTGGGGGTTTATCTATAAAATTACCCATGATCTTCTCGACTAAATAGAAGCTGCACTACGATTTCAGCCAAAATAGCGTATATTGTCTTTGTGTGAAATTGGGCAAATTCCAACTGACAATGATCTCACGGTCAAGGGAAATAACTTTGTAAAGAAAGAAAACTGACTTATTCCCCTTGAAAGTGCACAATTCTTAAATATTTTTTTAAGTGTTCTGAAGGGGAAATTATTATTCCCCCTTCACGGCATTTGGCGATATTTAACATCTATTTTTCTCCACACAAATAATTGCGTTGAATTACACAAGGGAAGTAACTCTAGTCTCACTGACAATGTCCTTACTCAAAAGTTGACGAAAATGTATCTTTATACAGCGAGTGCAACAAACCTGACTTGAATTCACCTTCTCACAGTCAACCTGTTATGGTTACAGTTGAGATTGTACAATGTGCATTTAAATAAATTGTTGTTTTAGGAGGGGGTCATAAAAAAGAAGCAAAATTAAATATTGTTAATTTGTTACAAAAAAAAAATAATTGTTTAATATTAACAGTTTCCATAAAATAATCAAAGTTCACATCTAAAATGTTTTCAAGGCGGTCACATAAAAATAAATGTTATGTTCATGAAATTTGTAATGTTCACATAATAAAACTGGGTGTTTCTATAGGAGGGGACTCATATCGGTCCGAAAGTTTCCGATTGTGATTTACGGAACAAACCGGAAATGTCCGAAGTAGTTTACGATTTGAAAGCCGTGAAAAAATGTAAAAAAGTAAACGACTGCAAAAAAGAAGGAAAAAAAGGAATTTAATCGCGGTGACAACAGTTGTTCAGTCTCCCGAAGAACTACCCCCCCCCCACCCCAAAGAAAAAACAAAAGAAACAAAAACAAAAAACAGTCTCATAGCAAAACTCCAAATTGGGGTTCGGAATTAATTACAACTCGAAATTAATTACAACTTGGACTTAATTTATCAATTTTATTTGTTACTAGCAGGACCCGTGTCCCGGCGTTGCCCGGGGAAATATAACAGCCTGATTTTAATTTTAAAGTTAAATAAATAGATTCAGAAAATAAATCATTTCACTGGAAGTAATTTAGGTAATTAAAATAGGATTTAACACGGAGCTGTGCCCTAGCGTTCTTGTGTTTGTTCCAACAGATGTCTCCTTTATAGTGGTAAAAGTTATTCGTACAAAGCTCTTGAACACCCTACATAAAACTGCCCATGGCTAAAGCAAGGTGAAGTCCAACCACTGCCAATGATTGTCCTTGGGACTTGTTAATTGTTATGGCAAAACACAATTTAACTGGGAACTGAAGCCTTTTAAATTTTATTGCAGAATCCGACGGAATAATGGGTATTCTGGGAACAAATGTCAGTTTGCCCCTTGCCACACCAGTTAGTATTACAGCTTCTATCACATGAGGTTGCATGCGTTTAACACACAGTCTCGTTCCATTACATAGCCTTGGAGCATTAAGATTCCGGAGTAACATAATTGGGCATCCAGCTTTCAGCTGTGTGTTGGCATACCAGGCAATTCTAATGAATTTAAAAATTCTGTAGGGTATTGTACAGCCTGGTCGTCATCGAGAGTAGAATCCACAGAAGTGAAAGTTTGTTCATCACCTGGAATTTCATCAAGCAGTTGTTGATTGATGACATGCACCATGTCATTTTAAGGAGATAGAATTGCTCTCTCCGTTAGCCATTCAGGATGCACATAGTTTTCGGATATATTTGGATAAACTTTGCTACTAAGTTCTGTGAGTGATGAAACAATTGAGCCAATACCTGGAGTAATAACAATCTTGCCATTGTTGGTTGTTGCAAGCTTGCCATCACCTATTTTTAGGAGGAGGGAAGCAAACTCACCAGCCATTGGGTCACTATTGAGATGTACACGTATGTTTGTAAATAACGTTATAGTCTTAATGTACTTCCACAAATATGACAATTTAATGCAAGCATTAAGCTCATCAGCAGGGACTTCCACGTGGAACAATAGGAAGCGTTTGTCGGAAGTCACCTGATAATAAAAGTGTTATGCCACCCATAACAACAGCACGTCTCTTGAGATCACGCAATGTTTTATCTAGAGCCTCGAACGCTTGTTTATGTGCCATTGTACATTCATCCCATACGATCAAGGAACAATTCTGTAAGACTTTGGCTGAATCTGACCCTCTTTCTATTTGACAAATTGGATCAGCATCTTTTGTTAGATAATGGTAACTTAAATGTGGAGTGAGCTGTCCTACCACCAGGAGTACCACCGGGTCCATCAAGGAATATAAGGCCACCTTGCTGATCTTCTTCAGTATTAACTACAGTACGAAAAATATGAATTTGCTCATTATTTAGTTGTGCGATACCATCTCGAACAATTGATGCTTGCTCATGAGGTTGATAACTAATTTCACGCATACATGCAGTAATGACCGGATGTGTATTCGATCGATTAGGTGAGGTAAGACCCAATTTTGTCAGTGTTTTACCATTCATCTTATAAGTCATATCTTCGATATGAACTAAAGCCATATTGAAGATGTCGTCTAAAAATGTTATATCAACTTCAGGCTGTTGATTGTGTTTCCTAAGAAGGAAATCTTCACTAAAAGCTTCTTTGTGTGCATCCCAAAGTCGTTTTGGATGAGACACTGCACATGATGTCAACATGATGGCAAACACATGTCTCAAATTGTCTGCAGATTCAGATATAGATGCTTCTGTAGTGTAGCATCCCAGTGGTTATCATCTTCAAGTAGTCAATGTGCACTACATGCATCCCTGAATGTAGTCATAACTTGACCATTGATTGTTTTTAGGTCATTAAAGCTCTGTGAACCTCTAACATTGTGTAGAAGCAGTTTCAAACAGAAGCAGTCAAATTGATTTGGATGCACGGTGTATACCCTGCCCCAAACTTCTGTTCTTTTAACGCACGGATAGCCTGGAACTGGCTTACCCTGTAATCGTCGCTTGAAGACCTTAGTTTTAGTGTCCCAAGTATAATAAAGTGGAACTTCTGAGTACAAAAGTGTAAGTGCGAAAAAAATCTGTTTGACACAATTTGAAGAAAGCTGTTAGAGTGGTTGAAGGTGGATTTGCAACTCTATCTGCTGCAGTACTTTTACTACATTTTCTAGATGAACTGATAGGTGAATAACTGGGGGATGATGTATATGTATGTGAAAGTTAAGTATTCTCCAAATGGCTTCATTGGTTGACATGTAACGTCCCGTATCGTATCTCTTAACTTCATCATGAGCATTACTTTCAATTGTGAAGATAGCTTGATCACTACCTTTATTTACATATTTACAAATGTATTTTATTGATTTCATGCTGTTGCAATATTCAACATTGATATCTGCATAAAAAATCTTACAAAGCAGTTTATTATGTGGTACAACCCATCGGTTATCTACAGGAACTGTTATGTTGCCAGGTAGGGTAACTGTCGTCTCAAAACCTCCAGCTAAAGGAGATAGTCGTCGATAGTGTGGGTAGCCATTTGTATGCGATTGAGTTTCACTCAAGAAGTGTCTGGGATATCTCTTACTGCAGTGTCCATCTTTGAGACAGAGTGAACATCTGTTTATGTTTCCACATGGTCCATGAATCATATGGTGCCTAATGATATCATGTAAAACCGGAACTGCCGAGGGATCTGGAATTTCCGCACTGATAACTGAATCTATGTCAGAGGATCTAAATTTTTTTCCTCTTTTCTGCCACTCAACAGTGTACATGTATGCTATGACATATAAGGGCAGCAGTTTTTGTCACCGCCACTTACTGCCACCAAGCACAATCAAGGATTTGGTTTACCCGACTCAAATTAAACAATAGCAAGCAATCAAAAATAAAGAGGATTGTCTGCATGTAATGTTCTAAGGAATATTTTTTTTTTTTACTTATTGTTATGCCCCCCCCCCCCCCTTACACATGGTGGACCGTACATTTGCTCGGCAGAAGGTGAATCGTAACATAAAACGGGCAGCACTTTTCCCGGTCGCCATCGGCATTTGGCTCACGTGACTCAATCGCAGTCATTAAAAAAAAAATAGAGAATAGTCTTCATTATTAAAAATAAGCATATAATCGTAATTTTATTGCCCCCCCCCCCCCATCCGAATACAATTTGTAATGCTCTGCAGCCTACATTAATTATGTTTGTGTGTTTCAGTGGTGCTCATGTTCCATTTTTCTTTTCAGCCAAAGAAAACGGAATTTATATGCAAAGGTAATAGGGGGGGGGGATATTTTAATGGGGCTCTGTAGGCCTCTTTAATTTTCCAAGGGCCCCTTATCACAGACAGAGCAGGTGTTTATTAAAAAATAAAAATAAAATTTCTGGTGAAATCAAAGTACATTGCTTTCATTATATATCGAACAGGCTTCGTTTAACTATAATAATTTTCATATTAATATTATATTCCCAATCCGTGGGTTAGTGGTTACGACGTTACAGGTTTTGGCGTTCGACCCATTCTACTAAAACGAATTTTCTTTTTAATGTTAAACATTTGTCAACACGGTAGCAGGGGGGATTGGGGGACTAATAGGTTTGTTTATGTCTTGTTACTTTTCTCAAAGTATTTAACGTTGAAGGAATTTTTCCCAAAGAAGTTAATCGATTTCAACAATAGTAATTTTATTTTATTTAGTAACTTGTACGAATGAAAACTTTCTCAGAAATGTCAACAGTGATTTTAAAACTAAAATTTATCTTGTTAATGAATAGTCAGTGATTTTTTTTATTGTATGAAATTAAAAACTCAGAATAGTCAACAGTGATTTTTAAAACGAAAATTTATCATTTTAATGTAAAGTCAGTGATTTTTCTTATTGTATGAATGAAAACTTTCTCAAAGTAGTCAACAGTGTTTTCTGAAGTGAAAGTTTATCATGTAAATGAGTAGTCATTGATTTTTTTTTATTGTATGAATTCAAATTCTATCAGAATAGTCAATAGTGATCGTTTAAAACGAAAATTTATAATTTAAAATGAAAAATTCAGTCAGGCATTTCAGGTTGACTCTGTGGAATGAAGTTGTTTTAACTTCATGTAAATAAGGAAAACGTAAATGTTTTTATTAATTGTTAGAGTTGATTTGTTTTTTTAATTATTATAATATGAAATATCAGAATTATTAAATTTTTTTTTTGTCGTGTAAGGTTCTAAATCCGTATGTAGAAGTATATCATATTTAATTAGCGATGTTTACAAATTCGTATTTAATTACGTCGGCGTAGTTTTTGTGGGTGGCACGTTATTATGTAGTCGATGTCCGTTACGTGTAATGATGAAGAAAATATCAAATCCGTGTAAATTGAATACATGTTCACGCCCACCCGCGATATATATAAGTTTTTTTTGTAATTTTGTTTAAATATAACGTAAAGTTATCTGACTGAGGCTTGTAAAGCGCGAAGTAACGAAAAATAATCCGTTATTCGATTACTGGTAAGTGTTCTGAAAGAAGAATAAGGGAATGATATTCGTTTAATCTGTAAGCGCGGTGTTTTGTTATTTTTTCTTAAAATAAAATGTATCTAATCGGTTTGTTTGTTTTGTTACTTGTCTCAAAGTATTTAATGTTGAGGGAATTCTTCCCAAAGAAGTTAATCGATTGCAACAATGTTTTTTTTATTTAGTAACTTATAAAAATAATGGAAATGTATTTTTGTTTTTGTATGAATTAAAATTCTATCAGAATAGTCAATATTGATCGTTTAAAACGAAAATTTATAATTTAAAATGAAACATTCAGTCTGGCACTTGCGGTTGACTCGGTGGAATGAATGGAAATTCTTCAATTATTAAGTCCAAGTGACGTTTGAAATACAGAAGTATCCTTATTTATTACAATAAAATTAAAGGAGCTAGTTTTTTGAACATTTTTTTCTCATAGTCGGTAATTGAAATCCCATTATTAAAAAGTATTTGCTTAGTTTATAAACGAATTAAAAAAAAACAGTTCGGTTCAAATAGTGTAGAAGTCACATATTTGTTATATAGTTTTTTGAACATTTTTTTCTCATAGTCGGTTATTGAAATCCCATTTTTAAAAAGTATTTACTTAGTTTATAAACGAATTAAAAAAAACAGTTCGGTTCAAATAGTGTAGAAGTCACATATTTGTTATATAGTTTTTTGAACATTTTTTTCTCATAGTCGGTTATTGAAATCCCATTTTTAAAAAGTATTTACTTAGTTTATAAACGAATTAAAAAAACAGTTCGGTTCAAATAGTGTAGAAGTCACATATTTGTTTTTTGGTATATATTGATTCTTGAGTTGTATATTTCGTAACATAAGGAAAACGTTAATTGTTTTTATCTTATATTTTAGAGTTGAAATTTTTTAATTTTTTATTATGTAGTCGGTGTCCGTTATGTAAAATAAAAAAAAAGTGAAAAATAGGTGTAAACTGAAGCCCCCTCCCCCCGTACGAAATATAAAAGTTATTTGGAATATTGTTTAGTATGTATTATAATATAATATGTTTGATGTGTATTCTTTGTGCAAAATAAATTAAACTGTAGTTATATATGTAAGTGGCCGTAGTTCGTAATGTGCCACCACCAGTATTTCTCAACTTGTTACTAACGTTAACTGATCTTAATGTGGCGTGTGTTGAGTAAAGTAATGGAAGACTGTTAGTATTACATATTAAATCGAATAATGTAGGAAACCGTTAGGTTCAAATTATGTAGAAGGAAGAAATGGTGTACTTTATGTCAGAACTGTACTAATTTATTTATTATTACAATGAAGGTGAATAATTCGTCGTGTTTGCGATTGTCATTGTGTTCAGTTTAATTTAATCTGTTATTTGCTAACGTGAAAATATTACGAAGGAAGAATGAGAGAATATCAATCGCTTAATCTGTAACCGGTTTTTTTTCTGAACCTATTACGTTAGTATTGTAGCAGCAATGTTAAGAACTGAAGTAGATGAATGTATAACGGAAATAGCAGAACAGGAACGGTGTATTACCTGAAGAAAAGTTAGATCGGTAAGGGGAATCGGTATAATTGTTTAAGCATAGTGAATCTGGCAGGCGTTTCGTGAACTGAAGTAGCTGATTGAGGCTGAGAGTAGAAGATTGCGTAATCTTATTTGGTGGAAGTGACGTAGTCAGATCTATTGAAGGGAGCGTCTGTTATATTTTCTGTGCAACGTATGCGACTGTGTGGTGAGGTGAAGGCATACTTAACGTAAATAATAAGGTGTAAAATGTGTGAAAGTATCCGTTGTGTAGTTGTTCCCGGTGTAGACTGGTAGCGTGGGAGGAGTAAAATGTTAGAGAGAAATGTTCTTGCTACTACCTGTATGGTGTCTGTTTTGGGGAGAGTGAATGATGGAGGAACGAAAGTAATAATTTGCCCGAGTTGGATGTAAGACGCTAGAGTTTGCTAAGAACACGCTCGAGCGAATAAGGTTGATGTTGTAGCGATTGTAGTACCCTATTAGGTTCGAGTTTATTTTCCTATTCGACGCGAAGGTACAGGGGAAAAAAGATATTTACTTTATATATAAGATTAAACTAATAAATCTCATTTTATTTCTTTCATTTGCAAAATTATATTGTACAAATTAAAAAAAAAGTTTTATTTCATTTTATCATCAAGAATTTTTAAAGTCGTATATCAATCATATTTTTTAAAGAAATGTGTAAAGTCGTATATTAATCATATTTTTTAAAGAAATTTGTAGTATATTTTATCATTTAAGAAAATTCGTAAAGTATATTTATCATATTTTTTAAAGAAATTTGTAAAGTATATTTATCATATTTTTTAAAGAAATTTGTAAAGTATATTTATATTTAGATTTGTAATTAATTCCGGTTTGTAATTAATTCCGTCACCCCCCAAATTGTAACAGATGCAAACAGAAATGCCCCCTTTTGGTTAGGTTATAGTTAGGGTTACATTAGAGTAAGGGTTAGGGTTAGGGTTACATTAGAGTAAGGGTTAAGGTTAGGATGGTATTGGGGTCAGGGTTAAAAAGTTTTTTTAACTTCTCAAAGAAATAATTGAAGTGAAAAAACTTTCTAAAAAAAAAATTAATTAAAATAAATAAAGTTGATTCACTTATTGATTTGAAGAAAATTATTAAACCCATTCTTAACACGAAGTGTGTGTGTGTGTGTGGAGGGGGTGGGGTGGGGGTTACCCTAAGCTTAAATCAGGGAAAGAATGAAAAGGTTGTTTCATTTAATGTCGGTACTAATTGACTGTTCAACGACGGTTCGGCTATTTCCGGACTGTTCCGTAAATCACAATCAGAAACATTCGGACCGATATGGGTCCCCTCTAATAGGAGTACAAAAAATTGTTATGTTCTATGCAGTGTCTACATGAAAAACTTTTTTACGAAATATTTCCAGATTGTAAACTATATAAATTACTTGCAAACTTCCAAATAATCTCTATTGATATCAAGTTAGATATATATATATATGTTTATATATTTGTATATACAGGATTCACTTCTAAACTAATTAACTGATCATTATGAATTTTGGAACACAGCTGTTAGGCTTAAAGGATCATAATGTGGGCTATATTTAGTTTAATTTAGTGTTATGCAAAGGAAGTAAAAGGGGCTGGAAGCCCTTTGCTAGAAAATTCAGATATTTCCGATTTTTTGTGACATTTAAACAATAGGTATTAGACATCAATTGATAAATATTCCCAAAATTTCAGTTTCTAGACATAAAAGGTATTCAACATTAGTTTAAAGTGAATTATTTTTGCCTAAAAACAATTTCTGATGTTTTTTTTTTGCGAATAAAAACATTTCCTTGGCCTTTTGGCTAGGAGCAAAGTGTAGTATCTGTTCTGATACTACACTTCATTTTTTTTTCTGTCCTCTGTCAGTAAAAGAGGAATCCTTATAGACTGAGGCAATTTTAATTTTTGTTCCAATCCAGAGTGCCTCTTTTTTTTGGGAAGTTGGATTTTCCCCCACATTAAAAATCCGACCTTGTGTCTAACTCTGCCCTCGTGGGGAGGCAAGTAAATTTTAACAATAGGTATTAGACATCAGTTAATAAATATTCCCCAAATTTCAGTTTCTTTGGAATATTTTTAAATACTTTTTGATGGGTGGGGTGGAGCATAATATTGGCACAACGTTCAAATTTTAAAATTCAAATATTTCAGATTTTAACAATAGGTATTAGACATTAATTAATAAATATTCCCCAAATTTTAGTTTCTTTCGGGTAAGTTAAAGGGTTTTAGGCAGGATAATATGGGTACAACTCCCCATTTGGAAATTCAAATATTTCAGATTTGCATTAAATTTGATCCATAATCATTAAACAAGGTTCACTGAATTTCAGTTGCTTCTTAAGGCCTCTTAAGCTTAAGACTTAAATTTTAGACATTTTTTAGAATCAAAATCATTTTATGGATTTTGATCAAAATTAAAATAAGGCATAAAGTTTAGTACTATTATATTTTGATTTTAATCTTCGTAAAGTGATGTTAAGTGGTGCAAAACTGTACTGTTCTGGGAATTTATTTTACTTGTTGTGGTAACGTATTCTATCATATATAAAATAAAATCAGAAATACCCCTATTTTTTTTACCAATACAGCTGTTGGATAATGACCCTGTGAGGGCGGACACATTTTTGAAGTGGACGTATGTGGGGAGATCGTTTGGTTTGGCTTGTGCGATTTAGTGCGGGTGAACCCGTATGACCGAGTGCAAAATAGCTCTGTTCTCACAGTCGGAGCTCACAGACGTTAACAGGGCCACCACGTTGACGAGACCTCAGGTCAATGGTCAAGGTGCACCTGCGCATAGGGGTTCTGTGACGTCACAGGCTTTTGTGTGGGAAACAGAGTTTTGCCAGTCTGGGTTTGGGAAGCAGGCCGAACAGACGATTTCTCTATGTAGTCTTCAAATGAAAAATGGGAATTTATTTCCCTAAGAGAATACAGGCATGAGATTCCTTCTCACCCCCCCCCTCCTCGAATGGCTAAGGACTTAAGCTAGGAATTAACTACGATAGAGTAGTAATTTGGTCTCTCCCTCAACGTTAGTGAAACATCTCCATGGCCGACAGAAATCTAACGCCTGAAATAAACAAATCAAAATTTAAAAGATTGTTTGCCTGCCTTGAATTGTGGCATGAAGGTTTTTGTTGCAGACACTTCGATGCGACATCGGGACAACACCCCTCCACGCGACGAGAAAGAGAAGGTACGAGAAATTAAAGGGTATGCAATATAGCTCTGTAAACAAAAGCTACATATAGAATTCTGCTTTGCATGCATTTTAGTCGCTTATTGATACATACTTCCAAAATTTAAAAAAATAATTTCGTTTGAATTCACCGATTTTTATATTTTATCCTTACAGCCATAAAACTTGAGTAAAAATACTTATATGAAGTCCAGAAGTGAAAGCGCAAGTTTATCGAGTTCTTCAATTTTCCCGGGCAAGCCTGTGCACGAATTTCGCTAGTCTATTATATATAAAGGAAAGTTTTCTGTTTGTCTGTGTGTCCAACTAAAAGTAAAAAGCTATGCAAGACATCCCCACAAAAGCTGATATGTTCTTTTTCGGTATTGCTTTGGACACAATATAGGCACATTTTCTTTTTAATATTAATTTGGGGGGGGGGGGGGATAATCAAGAACAGAATTAGTCGAGTGATTTTTTAATGTTATTATGTAGTAATTTGTCAAATATTTTTTTTCCAGTTGCCAGAGAAAGTGAGAGAGAGGATGATAGAGAGAGAGGGTGATAGATAGAGAGAAGGTGGTGATAAAGAGATGGAGAGAAGGAAGGGGAGATAGGGGAGACAGGAGGAGGTGAAGAGAAGGGGGAAAAGAGAGAGGGAGAGAAGAGTTAGGAGAGAAGAGTTGGGAGAGGATAGAGAGAGATAAGGAGGGGTAGAGAGAGCATGTGCGTATATGCAAGAGAGAGAGACAGATAGATAGAGAGAGAGAGAGAGAGAGAGAGAGAGAGAGAGAGAGAGAGGGGGAAGTTTTAAAAGAAAAATGTTACATGCACTTTTTAACTCTTCTATTTTGTCGTTCATGACCCCGGGCAACACCGGGTAACCATACTAGTTAATAATGAAGGAAACTTTAGACATTTGCAAAGGAAACTGGCATGTTTGGCCATTTTATTATTTTAAATACATTAAAACAAGAGAGGGCAATGGACAAGGGGTGGGGGAAAGAAGAGGAGGACGAAAAAGAGAGGGGGAAGGGGAGAAGGAAAGAGAGGGGGAAGGGCGGAAGAGAGGAAGGGCGAGGGTATATAGAAAGCAGAGAGCGGGAGGAGAGAGATGTAAAGATAGAAAGTTGGGAGAGGATAGAGAAAATAACATTAAAATTTCAAACTAATGCTATATTTATTGTTATTCCCGTCCTGGGACGAGTATTTTACTAGTATAACTATAAACTTTTAATATTTTGTTCTATCATAATTCCCCGCATCTGTGACTTAATAGTCCTATTTTGTCACGCTCTGATTATGTATTTTCATTTTGTTTTCTCAGAAAATAATTTAATAAATTTTCGCTGTTATAATGCAGATTTATTAATGTTTTTTTTTTTTACTTACGACCTTACGACATCTGAAATTGCTATGAAATTTTTAAGGTACAAACTGATTACTTGTATAGAATTACGTCTTTTCACGATATAAGTTGGGACGCTGAAAATGAACACAATACATAAATTGATTAAGAAATGGCCGCCAGTGATTAAATCATTTAATTAAACTTTCATTATCCACGCTTTCAAAAGTTAAATAGCTTTATACTTCAAGACTAAAATATATGAAAGAACACCAATCAAAAATTGGGAGTGGAAATCCTATGCAAGATGTGAAGATTATAATAATAATAATACTCATACTAATAATAGGAAATAACGTCGCAATTTACAGTTTCATCTAATGAAATACGAATTTGGGACCCTGGAAATTCTTGGGGGTCTGCTTTTGGGCCGGACATTGATAGACAGCAAAGTTTTTATTTAAAACTTTAAAATATATTATTACACAAATCAAAAAAAAAAAAAAAATATAAATAATAATATGGGGTTCGAGGAGGGAGGCAGGAGTTTCTTGAGTTCATCATTTTTTAGGGCAATGCCGGGATGTGGATCCTGCTAGTAACAAATACACAAATGTTGTCGTAGATTTTATTCATTTTGTTTCCCTGTTATGCATGTTTTATACAATAATTCATCTTTTTTTCTTTTTCGACAGTCTCTCTGGTAAGTGTCTCTTTGAACCAAAGAAAAACCTTCATTGCATGACCCACTTTAAAACAAGTTTATGATGGTTGGTTTCCGCATTCGAGGACTTTTCCTTAAAATTTCAGCTGTTTTGATCATTGTCGTCCGTTGATTCCAATTTCCTTTAATATTTTTTCCAAGTTTTCCTCGTGATCCTAGAATTACTGGTATTATATTGACTTTCTTCATGTTCCATAGTCCTTTCAGTTCTCTGGCAAGCTTCGTGTATTTGCTGCTTTTTTCTGTCTCTTTTATCTTTACCCTGTGGTCTGCTGGGACAGTAAAATTTACAGTTTAGCAGTTTTTTTCTTTGTGTTAACTATGATGACGCTCGGTCGTCTTGCTTAGATGAGTTTATCTGTTTGTACCTCCTTGTCCCAGAGGATTTTGTTGTTTTCGTTTTCCAGTACTATTTCCGGTTTGTGTCTGTACAATTTGTTTGCATGTTCAAAAGACAGTCGTTTGCATAGTTCTCAGTGTACTGCTTTCCCCACACAGTTGTGTCTGTTCTTGTATTCTTTTTGGGCTAGTTTGCTGCATTCACTTATGTGGTTTACCGTTTCGTCTCTTTGTCACCAGAGTCTACATTTACTGTTTCCTGGGGTTTATCCATTTTAGCTTTAATGTAGTTAGTTTTAATTGAATTGTTCTGTGCAGTTGTCAGTAGCGATTCCGTTTCTCTATTCAGGTGTCATTTTCTTAGCCATGTCCAAGTGTTTTCGCGATTCTCTTCTCTTGTCATTCTTACGAATCGTCCATGTAGATGTTTCTCTTCCCACTTTTCTTTGCTTGTCTTTTTGTTTCTGGTTTCACTGTTTCCTGTAATGTTCATTTTTACAGTCTCTCTTGCTGCGGTGATCAGTCTTTCTATGTTCTGAGTTATATATTTTTCCAGATCTTTTTTTGTGTCTTCCACACAGTCTTCTATACTTACCAGTCCTCTTTTCCCTTTCTTCCTTTTCACGTAGAGTCGGTCAGTATCATTTTTCGGGTGTAGGGCATTGTGCATGGTCATTAGTTTCCTCATCTTCTGGTCAAGATGCCCAAGTTCTTCTTTGGTCCAGCCTATGAATGGTCCAGAGTATCTTATTAGTGATACTGCCCACGTGTTTATTCCTTTAACTAGATTTCTACTATGTAGTTTTATTTCTAAGAGTTTCCTTGTTCTTCTCAGGTATTCTTTACCAATTTTCTCTTTCATTTCTGTTGATTTGATGGTGTCTGTTTCCAGAACTCCCAAATATGTGTAAGTATCATGTTCATCAAGCGCCCTCATTTCCTCTTGGTTAGACAGTTGCATGCCCTCTATTGTCTCCAGTGTTCCCCTTTTCATCGGTAGCAGTGCACACTTTTACATTCCGAATTCCATTCGATTGTCCTGGCTGAAGATTCTGATCATGTTTATTAGCTTTTCCAGTTCCTTTTTGCTTTTTGCAAATAGCTTCAGGTCGTCCATATACATGAGGTGGTTTATTCTTTGTTCTGTTTCTGTAAATTTGTATCTGGCATCACATTTCCTAAGTATGTAGTTGAGTATCATCATAACTATGATAAAGAGTAGTGGTGATAGAGAGTCTCCTTGGAAGATGCCTCTCTGTATTTTTATCTCAGTCAGGTGTTGTCCTCCAGCTGTCAGTTCTAGTCTCCCTGTTGTTTGCATTGCTTTCTTAATAATATTAAGGATCTTGTCGAATATCTTGTACATTCTTAAACATTCAATTATCCATGCATAAGGGATTCTGTCGTAGACTTTCTTGTAATCCAT